>OZ037778.1:9231495-9236495 GCA_964035525.1 Porites cylindrica | reverse complement strand
AGTTAGGAAACTCTACGGGAATACTTCAACTGGGAATACAGCTGGGTCACCTGACTAATTTCGAATCCACTGTGAATGGAACAGCGTAGATCACTAATCCGTTAATCTGGATTCGGATTCTTCGGATTTCAAATCCAATGTGAATCCTTTTTCAAAAAGGATTCACCAGATCAAAAATCCAAATTTAGATTTGCCGGAAGGAACGCGAAATCCATTTTAAGATCGAAAATCCGTTTTTGGATTCACCGAAAGGAACACACCATTAATTGTGAATGGTGATGTATAGGTGTTCTATACGCGAAAGGTTAACTGAGAAATTGCACAACTGTAATGGTTTCTTTACAACGCATCGCTATCCCCCTTTTAATTGCTAAAATTCCGACAAAGACAAAAAATTTTCGTTCAATTTCCGACAGCGACGTGAAGCATTAATAAACACCGACACGAGACGTTTTAAAATTCAGACGAACGACATGGGAGCCCTCCCTGGCAGGGCCTCATTGACCATCGTGATATCCTAGTCAAAAGCCAAACACCGTGTACCACTTCCGAACATCCGAAAAACCGGGAGCCTTTCGTCTATCCGAAAAAGGTGCAAAATTATCCTTTCATGGATGAGAGAACCACGTTTTACACCTTTTTTTCTCTAACGAACAGCCTATCTTAACATTGGATATATGCGATTAGTACACCGATGAAGCTGCAGATATGAGATGCAATGTATAGGAAGAAAAAAACTACAACTAAGTAGCCTGTTCCAGGCGTTTAGATCATGACTCGCTCCCCACTATCTGAACGCCTGGTACAGAATACCAACTAAGCGGCCTGTTTTGAGAACGCAGGTCAAGTGTGAAATAAAAAAAACAATAAGCATCTCGCTGATCAACCCATTGACTTTTCATGGTACTTGAGCCTACCGAACCATTCAATGAAAGATATAAAACTCATCCCCGAGAACTCAGCAATTGAATCACGTACGGTTTTTTTTATTTTCATTATCAAGGGCAAGGCACCTTAACCCTTTGGGGTTGATCAGAGGAGTTGAACTTTGGTCTTCGCGTGTACGTTTGCCGAGGTGTTAGTGCTTGAAATTCGAGTGCAATAAGCAAACCTCTCACCTAGGGTGCGTTCCTTTGGGATGATCTGGATCAGGATCAGTGATCCGAGATCACTCGGATCATGGTAGATCAAATGAACCGATGAATCCTTGTCCAGGGTGGATTCATCGGTTCATTTGAACGCACCCCTAGATTTATGGCAAGACTTTTTATAAAATAATGTTAATGTCCGGCGAAACACATTTACATACTTATTTATCTCTAAAAGTGCACTGTTACATTTCCCTTAACATGAGTTGATGACTTGCTTGATGGGTTAAATGACTTGACCTGTTTTTTTTATATTAGATCTGGTTTCAGGGAATTGAAAAGTGAAAAAAAAATGGAATGTTGATTGTGTACTGGCCAATCACAATAAAGTTCAGGACACGCGAGCAAACCTCAAAACCACTAACTAATTACCGTTGCTGTTTGCGTTTTTGTTATCTCGCGCCTTATTGGCTTATTTCTCGCAACACAATAACATCCCATAAATATTTCTGGTGTTCACGGTTTTGTGAATTTCACAGTAAAAACTACCAACCTGTACACAATAAAAGCCAACAATTACCCAGTTAAAAACCTAGTTAAAAGATCAAGACCTGAGTAAACATAAATTTACTTAAAAGCTAAATTAAATAAATGAGTTTTAACAGCAGTCTTAAAAGTGTCCAATGTCTTTATGTTACGAATTGCCGAAGGTAATGCATTCCAGAGATAGGGTGCAGCTGACTGGAATGCACGATCGCCAAGAATTGGACAGGTCTTAATGCCAGGTAACGCGAGTAGCATAGACTCATTTGACCTTAGAGAGTACCTGGATAGCTTTTTGATAGTAATTAAATCAATATAATTAGGAGCTTGACTATATAAGCACTTAAAAGTCATAAGTAGAATCTTAAACTTTACACGGTAACTTATCGGAAGCCAATGAAGGTGAAAAGGCAATGGTGTAACATGGCAGAATCTTGATGTTCCTGTGACCAACCGAGCTGCGGCATTCTGTATCCGATGGAGTTTCATGATATGTGAATTCGGGAGGCGACAATAGCAGACTGTTACAATAATCTACTCTACTGGTTATTAAAGCATGAACTAATGATTCGGTGACTGGACAATAAATATTTTCTAATTCTATGCATTTTATAAAGATAATGGAAAGCGCATGAGCAAGTTCTGTTGATATGACTTAGCATACTTATTTTCGAATCAAACCAGGTTCCTAGGTTTCGAACTTCACATGATGGAGCAATTTGGAAGTCGCCGACCGATAAGGTACTGATGTTACTGACTTTCTGAAGTTATTGTCGCGTTCCAATCAGAAGACATTCTGTCTTATCCGAGTTCAGTTTTAACTTTAATTATCCGAATGCATCCATTGATTGATATCAGCAATACATGATGCCATGGCAGTTATTGCAGCGGTTTCCTCCAAATCATTTCCTGGTCTAAACGAAATGTACAGTTGCGTGTCATCTGCATAACAGTGGGGATTAGGAAGATGTGATTCGACGATCTTAAAAAGTTTGCTAGCATAGAGAGAGAAAACAATAATGGCCCAAGACAGTTGCCTTGTGGAACTCTAAATTTAAGTATGAAATTGTTCGATAGAACTCCGTCTATGTAGATGCACTGGGTTCTGTTAGAAAGGAACGATTCAATCCAATTAAGTGCAGAACCTGAAATTCCCAAATCAGACTGGAGGCGATCTAAGAGAATCCGATGGTCCACGGTATCAAACACGGCACTTAAATCAAGAATCACCAACAACGTGACCTGCTGATTTTCCATGTTCATCAAAATGTCATTCCTGACTTTAAGCAGGGCAGTTTTTGTACTGTGGGAAAATGATCATGCTCATTTAAGTAGGACTGATTCAAATTGAATCTGCCACTCTTTCAGCCAATTAATTTTGAAACAAAGGAAAGATTGCTGATTAGTCGAAAGTTTTTAAAAACCAAGTCAAAACCTTGTTATTTGGGCGTGGCCCAAATAGAGTAATGGAAATGGCTTGTTTTGACGCAAATGTGCAGTAGGTACGCAATACGTGCTAACGTAAACAAGGCAAGTAAACAAGCGAAGCGAGGCGAATGTCTGCCATGCGAACGTCTTGTACAAGGTAAGAGGCATGTGGGAAAGAAAGCTCTGCTAGCACGGCACTTTATCGCACTTTTACGATCTCAAAAGTTAATCTAAATGTTCAGTATTTTTGCCTCATCGAAATTTGGAAGTCTGAAGTCCAGGGATGAAATCTATCAAAAATATTTGGAATATTAACGTCGGGTTTTGGTCACAATAAGATCACAAGCAACGAACCTTGAAACACAGAAACTCACAAAACGGATCGAAATCCACCAATCACAAATCACAAACAATGACCTTTTGAACCCGTTGAAGTAAACTTTCGTTTCCTAAGAGTTCCGCTAAGATGATTGGCGTCTGACATTTTTTTGACGAGAATATCAGGAGTGTACGTGTAAAATGGATAAGAGTTTGAACAGAGGAAGGTTTAACAAGTTTGAGAGCCGCAAGATTTGTGTAGCTGGTTATCAGTGTGACAATAGTGATTGAGATTTTTGCATTGCGGATCACAACGAGTTGCCTTTGATAAAAATCTGTTCCGATGAAAGAGGAGACGATTGTCAACAATTGAAACCAAAAGGGACTGAGGCTTCTTTTGGAACTACTGTGATAACTGCAACAATTCTTTTTATTATTTCAATTTTGTTTAGCACGGTGACGGTTAATGTTCTTGTTTTTGTATTGCGTGTTGTGTTTTTTCATCTACTTATGTATATTGTAACGCGGTACGTGTACGATGCCGTGCGTCGGGATTTTGTATTATCAGCAAGTCTTGTGTTAGAATGTTTTGATGGCAGCGAGGTGACGACAAGAGAAGGTAATGAGCTAGTTGTACAGAGGGAAAATTGTGTTGTGGAGGAAATAAAAGAAGTTGAATTGAGGTCTCGTCGTGGGAAATTTATTTGTAACAGAACTTACAATTCCACAGGTTTAAATCAGGTTAGTCATTTCTCTCAACGCAGTCATGCACCTAGCAGACTACCGATGAACAAATTAAAGTCTTTGTTACAGAAAACACGGAAAAGTGACACTTTTTGTATGGAAGAGTATTCGAAATACAACGTTGTCGTCTGAAATTCATTGTTACGTTAAAAATAGAAAAGGTTTACAATCGAACGAGACAGTGGAATGAAAAAGGGAGACGCATTTCGTCTACCCTGTGGTAACCATTCCAGTGGTCTAAGGGGGTGGAAATCCCAGACAGTGTTTTCTGTTTCTAATGTTGGCTGGGAGAAGAGGGGGCAAATGGCAACTCCAGGACGATCTCGGCGCAAAAACCAGCACGTCTGCTATTCCTGAATGGCACTCAACCTTCCGTTAAGTTTATAGGATTCCGTATTGACTTCATTTGCAGATTTTAAATTTCCAGTTTCCAAACATGGAGGTATAATCGTTAGCAAACATGCCATGCTGTACTTTTAGCATTATTTGTGAGATATAATGTCAGTGGTAGTTTTATTTCACCGAGGGAAAAGCAGGTGACATATTTGTCTGTCAGGGAAAAGGGAACAATCTATATCAAGAGCTAAATTAAGAGCTATCCATAATAAAATTCCATTTTTTGGTGTCCCCTGTTTTATTTCTCTATTATAGATCCTGAATTAGCTAGTCGTAGAAAATGTACAAAATTAGGCGATGTTTCATCAAGTCAAGACAAGACAAGACATTTAGTACGAAATTTTAATATTGCTTACAATTTCTTGGCACGCAGTTAGCCAAAACGCTAGTTATGGCGTGAAAATTAATTCTATTGCAACCAGATATCACCTGATAATAAGTAAAGAGCAAAGAGAAAAGAAAAGAAAGAATATTTGTAAATCC
>OZ037778.1:9223995-9226495 GCA_964035525.1 Porites cylindrica | reverse complement strand
AGCGGGCTCTAATGGCATTGAACCATAGGCCGGTTTTTGCAGATAACAAGGTGATAATTTGTGCACCATGTTTCATTCAGTTTGCTGTCTATTCCATGCGAAATCCTGTTGTTTATCGGACCGCAAAAAAGTAGTGTTTTGCCACAGGCAACCCAAACTCTGTGGGAGTTCGTTGGACTTTGAATTTATACTAGAGAATGTATGAAAATAAACAAATTACGTGCTAAATTCCATTTTTTGACAAAAATAAAAATAAAAGCGACTTACCTTGTGTTTGTGTTTTGTCAGTTATTTACTGTCTCTTCGCCTCTAGAGCCATTTGGAAGCCGTTTTATCGACGTTTTAGATTTTGAGTTGTACTAACAGTAAGAAAAATGGGAAGGCTGGGGACTCTAAAGCCGACCGTCCCAGCTCGAAGCTCCATAAATCCCATTAAAATGGTCCAAACTCGCCAAAATTGCCGTCAAAGGATCTGTCGATAATTATTCTTTCCCTTCTATGCTTCTGTAGTGTCAGATTTCATCACAACCGCCAGCGAAGCATTAACCACAAAGGACTGCAATTAAGGACAGCAAACGAATATGCCGAACGTAGTATCTATAAAGACTTACCAGCAAAAATAATAAGTAGACATATTAAATTCTTCAAGCAGAATACTGCAATGCTGATCGTACTACATGAAAATTAACTTTGCAAGACATCAACACGACACCAACAGAACTCAAAACATAGAGGGATTGTAGCCATAGACAGCTGTTTCGCCCTTTTTGGGGCTCGTCCGGGTATGGCGTAACTACCAGAGAAAGCTCTAATGAAAAGTATCCGCGCATTCTGATTTAAGCCCTAACCTAGAACTCTCAACACCCACAGAATCACGCCCAGTACCACGTGCCTTCTGAGAGGCAAGAGTGCAAGTGTCAAGTTGATGTCTCGCCAAGAAAATAAAGGATTGGCCAAAACCAACCTCAAAAACATGGACATTACAGTATATCGGATCTATAAAAGATCTACGGCCCCAAAATACATGACCTGATCAGCAAAAATAATAAGTAGACATATTAAATTCTGCAAGCAGAATACTGCAACGCTGATCGTATTACGTGAAAATTAACTTTGCAAGACATGACACGACACCACACGCATTTTTGCTGATCAGGTCTGTATAGATCCTACGTTCGGCATATTCGTTTGCGGTCCTTTGCAGTCCTTTGTGGTTAATGTTTGTACTTTATGTAATTTGGGGCCGTAGATCTTTTATAGATCCGATATGCTGTAATTTTTGCATGGTTCTGTCCATGTTTTTGAGGCTGGTTTTGGCCAATCCTTCATTTTTTTGCAAGACATCAACTTGACACTTGGACTCTCGCCCCCAAAATTGTCACAGCGACAATTTGCCTCCGTCCGGGAAGAAGACATAGTGCATCGCGAGTGTCATCGCGAGTGGCACGGTGGGAGGGTCCCTGGGTCCATTTGACCGAGACAAACCGCGCCTTCGCCTTGTTCTTGGTCTTCGCTGCTTTTTAAAAACCCTTTCGCCTTCAATTTAAACCTTTTCGAGTCCTTAAAACAGCACTTTTAAGAACTACCTATTTCCTTTCGTTTTCATTTTATTTCTGTTACGAAAATAAGTCGAACACTCGAACTCCGTACGTAAACCTTATCTTTTTCCATAAAGGATTGCACATTTCGAATAGATCCAGATTCAAATAAATCAACAACCTGAACTGCTGTGTCAAATCCAGTTTGCAATGAAGTCAGAGTAGTTCCAAACGAATTCAAATCCAAACCCGTAAATCCTACGCACAAGTTAGGTTTTCTGAAACCAAAACATAAATCCACTATGAATTCAGTGTTCAAAAGTTCGAAGTCGACGTCCCAAATACAAGAGGAAATTTTGAGTTCCATAAGCAAAGGCTTCTAAAATGACAAAACTCACAAAGTATCGGATTTCAAAGCACGTGGTTTCATGGTAACTATGGAACACGTGCGCAGCGGTAGTAACAATTTCTAAATTAACAACAGCGCTTTTGGGCGCTCTAATTTTTTTTGACTTATTATGAAAGTTTTATGTCAACAGTTCTTATTTCAGAGTAAGGTTTTAATACATCTATCGCTTAGTATACAAATTTAACAACAGTGCTTTTAAGTACTCTTAAATCTGATTTTTTAACTAGTTCTTGTCAGAAGTATTATAAAGGTAAAAAATTACAGATCGCAGATATTTAATTAAATTACAAATATACTTAGCGATAGATTTTTTAAAAGTTTAGTTCTGAAATAAGAACTGTTGACATAAAACTTTTAATTAATAACAAGTCAATAAGATTAGAGCGCCCAAAAGCACTGTTTTTAATTTAGAAATAAAATCAAAACGAAAGGAAATAGGTAGTTCTTAAAAGAACTGTTTTAAAGTCTCTAAAAGGTTTAAATTGAAAACGAAAGGGTTTTTAAAAAGCAGCGAAGGCAAAGAAGACTGCTCGGTCGCTCGATTGTGTGTAAA
>OZ037778.1:9188995-9213995 GCA_964035525.1 Porites cylindrica | reverse complement strand
GTAAGGTTTGATCCCTATAATTTTGGGATCACTAGACTTTCAGCTAGGAAATCCGAACAGATGAAAAATTTTTAGGGGATAAAAATATGCCTTTATCTACCGCTTGAATACTAAAATACGTTCATAAATGCCATGTTTACGTGGTTTTGAACTATATTCTCGTTGGGTGCCCCTGATTATTCATAGAATGTAGATTCTTTGACATATAGTAGTAGTAGTAGTAATAGAAGTAGTAGTAGTAGTAGTAGTAGTAGTAGTAGTAGTAGCAGTAGCAGTAGCAGTAGCAGTAGCAGTAGCAGTAGCAGTAGCAGTAGCAGTAGCAGTAGCAGTAGCAGTAGCAGTAGCAGCAGCAGCAGCAGCAGTAGCAGTAGCAGTACCAGTACCAGTACCAGTACCAGTATCAGTATCAGTAGCAGTAGCAGTAGCAGCAGCAGCAGTAGCAGTAGCAGTACCAGTACCAGTACCAGTACCAGTACCAGTATCAGTGGCAGTAGCAGTAGCAGCAGCAGCAGTAGCAGTAGCAGTACCAGTACCAGTACCAGTACCAGTACCAGTATCAGTAGCAGTAGCAGTAGCAGCAGCAGCAGTAGCAGTAGCAGTAGCAGCAGCAGCAGCAGCAGTAGCAGTACCAGTACCAGTACCAGTACCAGTATCAGTAGCAGTAGCAGTAGCAGCAGCAGCAGTAGCAGTAGCAGTAGCAGTAGCAGTAGCAGTAGTAGTGGTAGTGGTAGTGGTAGTGGTAGTGGTAGTGGTAGTAGTAGTGGTGGTGGTGGTGGTGGTAGTAGTAGTAGTAACTACTACTACTACTACTGCTACTACTACTACTACTACTACTACTACTACTACTAATAATAATAATAATAATAATAATAATAATAATAATAATAATAATAATAATAATAATAATAATAATATACTGATGCTTTCGATTTCCGCCTGCACTGAGTCTTCAATGCCTAACAGTCCTCTTTCTCCCTCCTTTTTAGTCATGGAAAGCATATCAACTTCTGCCTGGCCTGGTGTCTACTTCCTGAAGTTTATTCTATTTCCAGTTGATGATTCCTGCACCATTTCTTATAATCGAGACAACCCTTGAGTTGTTGGCTTTAATTATGTTTCCTCCGTTTTGCTTCGACTTTAGGATCGTCCTGACTCAGCGTTAATATTCTTTCCCTACGATCTCTTTCATCTCTGTACGATTTATATCATCTACCTTTATTATCCCGAGATATTTGTAGCCTTCACTGTCCTCATCGAGTGATCTAATCTTTCCCTTGCTGGTAAATCAATGCCTTCCGTTTGAATGGCGTTTCCCCTTTTCATAATTAGGGTTGTACATTTATTGATTCCGAATGCCATGCAAATATCGGTGCTTATTACTCTGACCGACTGCACCAAGCTGTCTTTATGATCCTCTTTTATGTCATACAACTTTAAGTCATCCATGTTTAATAGATGGTTAATAAGTCCCTTTCCTTCTCCAAGGAACACTTAAGTCAGTCAGAGGGATCGATGACATGATGAAAAGAAGAGGCGATAGGCTGCCTCCTTGGAAGATTCCCCCCTTGATGTTTACCTCGCCCAAACATTTTTCCCCCACCTGTCAGCTCAGTTTTCCATGTGCTCATTCTGTTGCTTATAAGTGCACTTATATTATCAGCAGCCCCAAAAGGATCTAAAGACTTAACCCTTTCACTGCCAAAGTGCTTGCTGGAGTTTTGTAAGGTGACTCTACCTTTTGAGTCTGTGGATGAAATCCTCTGATGTGACCATTCAAATGAAAGCTCTCTGCCTGTACTTTCACATGATGCTATTTGTTTGTCAAAATTTTAGAAAATGAAATTTGGCAATTTGGTCGACATTTGCCTTTGGTCACATTTGGCACTGAAAGGGTTAATGAGCCAGGAGTGAGGGACCATATCGATTTCGGCACAAAATCAGAACGTCTGTGCATCCATATACTATTCCAAGGTGACACTGTATTTAGCCTGGAATTACGCTTATATGATTCCTTAATGACTTTATTTGTTGTTTACACATATGAATTTTCAAACCTAGATGTACCATCCTTAGCTAACTTGCAAAGAAAAATCTTCTGTATTTTAAGTATTACCTGTGAAGAATACCGTGGTAGTTTTATTGAGCCATTTAACCGATGGCAAAGCACGTGACATAGGGTTTCGTTACACTTTTAAAAGTAGTCTGCGTTTAGGGATTTATTCGGAAATTCTAATTAAAGAAATCCCTTGAAAGCGACGACACCACATTTAGTCTAGTGATAAGGCTTAGAAACAGGCTCCAACTAATCGAACTTTTGTGAAACATAAAGTGAACTACAATCTTAGTCTTTGACATCAAGGTCATTATAAATTTAAGTATATGTTCGTAGACTATCCGTTGATTATTTGAAGACTTGCTTCGCAACGACTTGTGATCCTTTTAAACTGCTATAAGAAAGTTTTCTGTTCTAAATTGTTGCAATTGGTGGAGGCGGTCTTGACATTAATCATCAATTATTCATCCTGGCCTCAGTTGTTCGAACGTTGGATAGCGCTATCCACCGGATAAATCACTATCCAATGTAAAAGTGTTAGGAAAACCAATTGCGCTATCCACTGGATAGAGATTTATCCGGTGAATAGCGTTATCAACCTTTTGAACAACTGGGGCCTGGACTTTAAGTGGAACGTGGTGTGAACAGATTGGTGTGTTTCAAATACTGTAAATTGTAGACTTGTCAGGAGCCGGCTCCTGACTTGTATAAAGGGCTTTAACTTACCCTCATAAATACAAGTGTTTAAAAAGTAAAAGTAGTTGATGTGAAAAATTTTCTTGTACTAACCATTACATGCACGAACAAATAAAAAAGTACTTCAAGTTATCGAAAACCGTCAAAATCCCCGACTAAGAACCTCGTTTTCAGTTATATAAGGCACCCTCTATACAAGAACCTGTTTAGCCTAAAATTTGAAACAGGCACTTATTTTCTAAAATCTCTATAAAAAAAATTCAGTACACTTGGGCAAACAAGGTAAGGATCGTCTTTGGAGACAAAGTTACGTTGTAACTCTAACTGTAATAATATTGTAATGGTATAAAGGTTTTGCCTAAGAAATGAGCTGAATACCACTAAATACTCTGAGATAGAATGCATATTCTTCTTCAAAAAATAAGAACCTGTTTCAGAACTAAAACAGCCTAAATTTGTGCTAATTACTATTTATGTAAGAACCTGTTTTTAAGAAAAAGAACTTGTTTAGGCTAACTTGGGAAAATGAAGGTTATTAATAGCGGGTTTTTATTGTATTGTGAAATTTCGCTTTTTCCCACGCAGAAAAGCTTAAGGGTTTGGGGCTCGAAAAGAGAACTTTAAATGATGTTTAACTTATTCCTTGTGATGGCAATTATAGGAACGCAAAGCCTGATTTTAATGATTCGTCTACAGGATTACTCTCTGTTTTATAAGAATATATGATATGGGAATATCGAGGCTGAAAATTTCGAAAGTTTAAGAATATTTTAAGAATAAACCTGAGGCCGAAATCATGACAAGGATACAATTTTGTGTGTTGAAAATCTGTAAATACAATACAATTACATGTTTTTTATTTAACGGTATAAAATCATTCCATTCTCTAAGCGGTAAAACTAGCCAACAAAAAGAAAAAAACCTACGCTAACTGTAATTGATAGCCCAATGAATTCTAAAACGGAAATTTCATAAGCTATAATTTAAAAATAATGCAGGAATATTTCGAGCCTAAAATCGGCAGAAAAATAAAAATGTTTAGTCTGGACCGGAAAAGTAACATCCTTAAAAAAGAGTGCACGTTACGAAGACAGCACGTTGCTAGTGGAGAGCAAAAAAAAGAGAGCTACTTTAAAAAAACTGCAAAAGGAAAAAAAAGTGAAGTAATACAAATTTAATACCAATTGTATAGATGCAACTAGAGCGTGAGATACAAGTCCTTCAGCAACGCCCTCCTGTTTGATCTTACTGAGGTTAGAATTCCAAATTGATATTATAAACTAGGATTACCAAGAAGCTGTTTCATTTTAACAAAAGCCACTGGATTAGACTTAACAGACGTAGGTAAAGTAACTCTCCTATTTTTTTTTGTTGTTTTTCGTATCAATCAGCCAATAGGCAGTTCTTCACTCTAGTAATTTCGTAGGGAATGCTTTTATTAATGACATTTTTTTACCAATATTTGGCGCGAACAAATGATTATTTAAGATAAACGACAAGAAAATGTTCGTATGTAAAATCGAATGGTATACTCGTGAAATTAGGGAATAATTTCACGCGCCTTTTGTTAGGATTTGGTCAAAACGTAAGTGAAATTTAATGTATTTCCTAATTTCACGAGTACACTGTATACCATTTGATTTCCTATTAATATAATGGATGACGGATTATGTTCCCAAACGTGGATTTTTGACATGTTTATCCTGGATCGTGTCGATCGAGAACTCCACACTCTTAAACGGTTAGAGCTTAAATTTAGCTTATTATAAGTTAAGATTTTTTCGACAAAATACCTGTTAGAAACTTTTTTGATGTGCTCTTTCTTGTGTTTAGGTTTTCTAAAGAGTCTTTTATTGTATTTTTATTAATGCCCTGACATCTTCAGATGATGAATATTATTGCTTTCAATTTCAAATTTAGTGAATCATTTTGTGGCCAAAGTTCTTTTTCCTAGAAATGAAAACTTGAAAATTTTCACTGTTTTCTTCTGAATAGAGAACAACAGGTTGTAGCAAAATTTACACACACCTATACGGCGATTTTCGTGACAAGGCGACTAAACAAGGGGCAGATTTAGTTTCCAAGGATTTTTGTGAAACAACAACAACAACCCTTATTTACTTCGCATAAATGTATAAGATAGTGCTGAAATTGTAGTTTATCATTATTTTTGCTTTAATCGCATGAAACAAGAGGAGGGCTTGCACAGTGGGTATAGATCGTCCTGACACTATACTATGAAACGCAGCTTTTTAAACAGCTATTGACATTTTGTATCAGGTCCAACGTTTCAGCGTTCAGTGTTGACGACCATGCAGATGGTACTGAATATCACAATGGTTAGTAAATTGACGCTGTTTTTAATCCTCGCGGCCATGTGCAGAGGGAGTGAAACTGACCCAGTCAGCAAAGAGCTTGGAAAAGGAGTCGATCTACGGAAGATTAACTTACTGGGTGACTTCCAAGAAGCAGAGTCCAGTGTATTTGAGCCCTTACCTGAAAAGTGCTTTAAAAAGGATAAGTTACACTATACGGGCAGCAACTTCGACTACTACGCAAGTACGAAAGCCTTTTATTCCAAGATGGCCCTCGGAGCGGGCTTAGATGCTTCGTTGGAATCGGGCTTCACACTGGGTGCTACACTGAGCAGTGTTGTACAAAAAACAGAGTCAAAAGAATCTCAAATAAGCGGTATGTCCTTAAACATCCGCGCGCTGACAGAGAAGTTCTTGGTCACAAAAGACTGTTTTCACAACGAAGAGCTCTCGACCTTATCCAAAAATCTCGTTGAAGATTTCGAACGCCTGCCTATGACAATTAGCAAGCCCTGGCTGGCGAACTCTTGGAAGGCCTACAGTGTATTCTTACAGACATATGGCTCTCATGTTGTGACGTCCGTGAAGCGTGGAGCAAGTATAAGGCAGACAACGTTTGCCGAAAGTTCTAAATCGTACAGTCAGAGAGATTTTCAAGTGAAAAGCTGTGTATCTCTGGCTGGTCCCACAAGCGTCGGAAAGGTTGGCGTTAAAGCGTGTGCAAATGTAAGCAAAGAGGAAGTTGCTAAAACATCTAGCATGAACACAGTAGATAACATTGTTCTCAGAGGAGGCACCCTGGAAACTCGAAATGCGCTGAGGGGAGACAGGACCGAAAAACTCATAGAGAAATTTTTAAACGAAGCCGGTGAATCGGACTCCGCCATAGAGCATACGTTCAGATCATTGTGGAGCATTCTACAAAGTCGCTTTGGGATCGGTTCAGACAACTACGTCAGGGCTGTAAACTTGCGGTACTACTATCTCGGCTACTTAAATTACGGCTGCCGTCACAGTGAGAGTGGAGGAGTTCATATGCAGAAATTCGACTACACCAAATATGCCCAAAAGCAGTCTCCAGATTTTGAGTGCACTCTGGCTGCAGAAGGTTGCCACTCTGACAGCGACTGCCATTACAAGGTAATATGGTGTTCTTGCCGTGGGAGTTCCTGCGTTCGCTACAAAAAGGAAAAAGAAGACTCAGGGGCCATAAAAACCATCGCTTACGCAAACACTGACCAAGACTGAAGGAAGCATGGCTGCAAATTGCACTTGGCTGGATCTTTGTGCAAGTGTCACAACCATAATGAGCCAAAAGTGGTGTGGAGGATACCCAGCAGGGATTTCCCGCAGAACGACAGGGGCGACGCAGATTTCGGTACCCCAGACGAAAGCGACAGTGGAAAAGCAGAAGAGGAAGAGTACGATGACGAACCAAATTGATCAAAGTGATCGCACATGCGTAAAAAGCTCAAGAGCTCAAGAGGGAAATGCATTCTAATCTAAAATTACAGATTAAGAAGTTCAGAAAGGGCAAAAGTTGTTCAAAATACTTGCACCAAAATTAAAGCAGTATGATTGACATTCCAGTTGAACGTTTTTTTGCATTTCTTCCTAATACTACTTTTTCTTTGCGAAATTTATAAAATTTATTAACTGTTCATTTCCTTAAACGTAACGTATATTACCTTACGCCAATTATTTTGAGACCGGAAGTGCGTTTCTTTCTCTCCCCTTGATTACATTTCCGTTCTTATCATGGTAATGATCATCTCTCTTGTAGCACTCTGTTCTACATACAGCACTAAGACTTTCGAGTGTTTGCGTGAGGCAGGGTTGCGGAAAAACACTACCTTCTGTGTTAAAAAATGCAAAAATGAAATCGTTTTCCTTTTAAAATGTTAGTCAGCCAGATAAGTCACACAAACCTGATTTTCATTCGGATTCCATGCGAGAATATCAGATTGAAATTGATATTTGCATGCGTTAAAGGCTGACTTGTCTTAACATGATCAAGAAAAGGCTCTCTGGAGTTGCCGACAAACTTAAATAGAAAAATAATAAATGGAATTGAACGTGAAAATGCAATAGTATTAACCAGTAAGCAAGTCAAAGAAAAAATTTGACAACAAACATTCATTATTTATCGTCAGTCTTGTTGAAAGGGAATTCGCGTTGGTAGAAAAAAGTAATTCGTCAGGCTAAAGATCATATGCTACCAAGCTGCAAATTACGAAACGTGTGCTCCAAGCGCTATTGAAACGTATTTACTCATAATTCGTTTTTAAAAATATGCTTTATTTTACCCTCTTGCCTGTACCTGTAGAAGTACAAATATAAGATGGATAGATTATAAAGGAACCCTGCGGACTACAACACCCCTTAAATGCGACCACCTCGTTAAAACAAGCGGACTAGTGGCAAGAAGAAAGAGAATGTACAGTCAATTTTTAGTGGAAGCCCAAAGAAGCGCCAGTTAAAACGATTACATTTCTAAAACCCTGCCGATTTGATGCTTAAGCTCTCACCAAAAAATTCTCTGGACTCGCCAGTTCTTTCAGTTACTTCTCCAGCTGGAGCATTTCGTCAAAAGGAAGTATTTATCAGTCGTAACATAACAGGACTGGAATAAGCACGCAACAACGCAGTTTAGGGAAATCAGAGGTGAGCAAACATCAGTGGATTGTAGAAAGCGCTTTTTTTTTTACTTTCATCAGGTCTAGCACTAAGCAAAGAATTATTCCCTTAACGCAATCAGAACCCTTACACAAATATACAGTTGATTACGATACTGGTCTGCTGGGAAAAGCAATTTGCGAATCTCTTTGCGAGGTCTGAAATACGTCAACACCACTCGCTCACATTCCTGCTGTGAAATCTTAGAGACAAAAACAAACTTTGCTGCCGATAGCCCAGGAGACAAGTAATTATCCACAAATTTGCTCCCTGTAACAGTTCAACATCTTAATTATGTTACTCAAACTGAACTTTCTTGAAGACGTCGAATATTTGATGAGCCTTTCTATGGGTTCCTTTTTGTCGCGCGTTTTCCACTACTTCCACCAACTTAACGGTTTTTAACAAAATCTTCGCCCTGCATATCAAGAATTGTTTTGCGTGGTAGCACCACTAGCGAGCTTGAGCAACCATGACGACAACGACGACAACGACCGAAACGAGAAAGTAAAAAAAGCCCAGGGTTTTATAACCAAGAAAGATTTTCGTAGATTTACTTTGCTGGCATCTCACGGCTAACTTAGGTCAACCTTGATACGAATGGAAATACGATCATCGCTTTGATCTCAAAAATCGTCGTTTCATCAATAGCGAACGTCACAACTTGTATTTCGTCGGAAATAGCCATACAGAGTAAGACATGTGTTTCACTCCTCCACTTTTGTTTTGAACTTACCCATTTATAGGTTTTCTTGAAGACCGCTTCTCCCGCTAAATAATAAATAATAATGTCCTTTGTTTACCCTCTGCAGTATTTATAGCACTTACGCTAGCGGGGACGTGCAAATCATCTGAAACAAATAATTCAAATCAAACATAGCTGGGTTAAGAATCCCAACTGGCCGGAGGCAAACTAGTTGACTATTTACAAGCGTAACCGAGGAGTTCAACTCCGCCAGCTGGCGGGTTAGGGCGGGAATAGACCTTTTTACCGATACGGCGGCCATATTGAATTAATTCGATTTAAGGAGTATTATAGGATGCCCAGGGGGCATGAGCACATTTCGTTTGTATTTTTGAGCACTTTTCGGGACATTTTTTCATAAAGTTTTGTTAGAATAAGATTTTAATGGGCAAAAAGATCCTTGTGCCGTGTTTGGATGTAATAATGATCGCCTTTTTCTAGTTTAGTATTAAAAATATAATCTTTCACGGTATATTTCTCGGAAAAAAGGCTATCATTATTACATCCAAACACGGCACAAAGATCTTTTTTCTCATTACAATCTTATTCTAACAAAACTTTAAGAAAAAATGTCCCGAAAAGCGCTCGAAAATACAAACGAATTGTGCTCATGCCCCCTGGGCATCCTATAATACTCCTTAAATCGAATTAATTCAATATGGTCGCCGTATCGGTAAAAAGGTCTATTGAAATATAGGGGCCACCGAATTACAAGGCCAGCGCTCTAACCGCTCAGCCGCGCAGCTCCGCCCCCCACCCCCCGTTCCGTTGCATTCATCTCACAGCGTCCAATGCCCTCAATTCGCTGAACAGTCAGGTAGTCTATAAGCAGGTCATACTGTCCTAAAAAGATCAGAACAAAAGACTAAAGATTTTTTTCTTTGCTTGACCCATCCTAGCCTGCGTAGCAAGGGTTTCCGTGTGGTTTCGGAGCAAAGAAAGAGGAAGGAGAGTCAAAGGGGGTCAATTAAAATAGCAGGGAGGGGGTGGGAAAGGAAGGAAGGAAACCGTCCTTCCTTCCCCACCCCTCCCCCCTCTTTATTTTTTGGCCCTCGTTCCATTTTTCGCGCGGCCAAAACCGAAAATCACGTGAAAATCCCGTTCCTCGGTCTTTCCTTGCTCCGAAACCAAAAGAAAACGCTTGCTACGCAGGCTAGAGCCATCTGTACATACCTTTTCGCCACTTGGCATCTGCATGAAACTGAGCAACACGAGACCTAATCGTTCTATTGATCTTACTTTTATTCTTATTTTTCAGGAGACTAAATTTAATATTTACCAAGTGTCATGGCGTTAATACTGATGATGTCCCTTAACCTCCTGGCATTCACTCTCAGGGCAGTTTCAGCAGATAGCGCATTAGAGGAGCTCGGTAAAGGAGTCAATCTTCGGAAAACCAACTTACTAGACGACTTCCAAGAACGTCAGGCGAGCCTGTTTGAATCTTTGCCTCCATCTTGCTTTATAAAAAAACAGCTTCATAATACAGGCAGCACCTTTGACTATTACACAAACACTAAATCCTTTTATTCAAAAATAGCCCTTGGGGCAGGCTTGGGAGGCTCGCTGATGTCTTTTTTCGCTCTTGGTGCTACACTTAAGAGTGTTGTACACAACGTTGGTTCACAAGAATCTAAAGTAAGTGGAATTTCTTTAAACGTCCAAGCATTGAGGGAAAAGGTCTTGGTAAAAAAAGACTGTTTAGATAATGAGCATATGTCCACCTTAAAGAAAAACCTCGTGGAAGACTTGGAACGCTTGCCATTGATATTTGAAAAGCCATGGTTTGCGAACTCCTGGAAACAATACGACGTGTTTTTAAATAAATACGGTTCCCATGTTATAACTTCTTTCAAACGAGGGGCACGTATGTTTCAGACCATATTCACAGCGAGTTCTACTTCGTACAGTCAGAGGAATTTCGAAGTGAGAAGTTGTGTCAAACTGGCCGGTCCCACGAACGTTGCAAAGGTCGGCGTCGACATATGTGCAAATGTCACCAAAAGCGAAATCGCAAATGTGACCAAGATGAACACTGAAGATAAACTCGTCATTAGAGGAGGGTCCAAGAAAACTCGAAACGCTCTGAGAACAAAGAGGACAGAAAAACTGATGGAGGAATTTTTGAACGAAGCCAACGAAACCGAAGCGTCTGTTGGGCATACGTTTAGGTCTCTGTGGGACATTCTACAAAGTCGTTTCCAGACCGGTTCAGACAACTATATCAGAGCGGTAAACTTACAGTACTACTACCTCGGCTACCTGAATTACGGCTGTCGTTTCAAAGAAAGTGGAGACGTTTCGTTACAGAAATTTGACTACACCAGAGGCTCCTCGAAGGAGTCTCCAGAGTTCGAGTGCACCCTGGCTGCAGCAGGCTGTCGCAGCGACGACGACTGTCATGTTAAGCTTGGTTGGTGTTCCTGCAAAGGAAAGTCTTGCATTCAATACAAACTCGAGAACCAAGGCACTGCAGAAAAGAAAACCAATGCATACGTAAATACTGATGAAGACTTGGAGTGGCATGGCTGCGACTGGAAAGTTCCTGGGTTATCCTGCAGCTGTTATAACGACAATGTCGGGTCGAGGAAAGAGGTTTGGAGGATGCCCAGCAGAGATGGTGTTCATAAAAGCGGTGTTCAGCGGAAGGTTGTCACTCCACTACAAAGCAAGAAGCAGACGAAACGAAAACCAGGATGTTTGACCTACCAATGATGAACCATCCTCTCAATACTATTTTTAAAGCTAAAGAGACCTAAACTAAACGAGAAAACTATAATTTGGTATCAGCCTGGAATAATTAAGACGAACAATTTTCATGCAATCGCAATAGTATCTCGCCTGATTGAATCTCTTGAAAATTACAATTTGTGCCTTTCAAAAATATTTCAACCAGAAAAGACATACCTTTTGTACAGTTATCACGTTTGATCGTTCGCAATTCGGAAATTAAACAACAGCATTTACAAAAATGAGGTAGTGACAAGGATGGATACCCCAAACTCATGTTGCACACCTGGTGATTATTAGACAACACATGCACCCCTTGTAAAGAACATTTATTCAGAAAAGCTTAAGGGTGAAAATTGGAAAGTTCCGGTTAAGCAAGGAAACCGAAGAGTTGCGTTTAGGGCTTAGCATCGAAGTCAAGCGATCGCACCTTGCCACTGTTTTAAAATCGGTTAGCTTTCAAATAATATCATGACTAATGCCATGTAGAGCACGCCAAAGCAACTGATGCAGTTAGCACGGCTTGATTGTGTAGTGGTTAGGAATTTGCGTTATAAATCAAATGATGCGCGTTCAAGCCTTGCATACTCTGTTTTCTTCCTTTTTAACCAATACTTTAAGTTACGACCTTTTTCACACATTTTTACGTGGAAACCTGATATTGGAAGGTATCCATTCTAGTGGCAACCATTGCACAAATCTTGTCGACTGAGGTAGCCTGCCTGCAGACGTCTCCGATTTTCTGTGCTTCACAGGTACAACAAAGAAACGTATGGGCGTAAGCTACACACACTAATAGTCAGTTTAATATATAAAATGTTAAGTTCCTTTTTTTTTATCAAACTTACGAGTTGCTTTGCTGGACAATGAACGATACATTCCCTCAACGTGTCTTTTTAACACACAAGCAAGTTGACAATGAGAGGTTCTTCATCGCTTATGAAAGTGAAAGTTTTCAATTTTTTGTGGTCTTCAGAGTGCTTTCCCAAATCTACTGATGCAAAGCGGGTCAGAAGTGCTCACTGCAGGGGAATCTGGTAACTTCGGTGGGGGTCTAGTCTCCTGTAGCGGTCGAGTTGGCGCTTGAGGCTCAATATTAATTGGGGCTGTGAGATCAGGTCTAGGATGTGAAATTGTAGCTACTGGTAATAGTTGAGGGTGTAGGCCGGTTGTTGGGGTCTGTATTGTGGTAGCGCTGCAGCGCGAAGCTAAGTTGACTGGAGAATGGTTGCGCGTGTTTGTCGTGCTGAACTTTTCCTGCAGCTCTACTGAAAATTATCACGCGGACAGGTGGGGGACGGAGTTTCAGGCGTGAGCAGATCTGTTTGTACAGGTACGGTGGAATGGGCACGTTTACCCATTAGTCGCTGTAAGGGTAAAGAGGTGTGGCCACGGGGAAGGGTGTTGTGTATGTCAAGAATCGCCAGGTAGATGTCCTCAGACTACTTGATGAGCGGCCGGGACAGTTGCTTCTGCCTTACTATTGTTGCGGGACCAGTATGGGGAAGGACGAATGTGTTCGAAACTTTATGTGCTGGCAAATTGCTTGTAGGGACGTGTCATTAAGATGCATTTTGGACCATTATCCATGAGGCAACGAAATGGAATGCCGTGGATGGCAAGGTGAACTATGGTGTGGTTAATCACAGGGAGATTGGGTGTTGGAGAGCTGTTTCAGTGCGTAGAAATCGCTAGCTGTAGTTGTCAATTGTGATGTGATAGTATGTGTTTTCGAGCCTAGAGATGTCTTTTGGGACAGACTCTCAAGGTCTTGTCGGATTAGGGTGAGGAAGCATGGCTTCCATATGGATCAGTATGGATTTTGCCGATCCTCCTGTCATAATAAATTATGGTCCTTTAAGTTTTCGGCTTGAGAAATGTTTGAATAGAAATCTACAAAGTTCAAAAGCAGTAGTTTAATTCCTATCATAACCACATGATAAATTTACATATTATTCTAGTAATTTTGATAACTGTTTATTTTCTAGCAACAGCGACGCAAAATCTTAGCGACTTTAAGTCTTATTCTTCATAAAAGAAGTAACAAAATAAATTTCTCAACGCCATTGCCATTTAAATAATACAAAACATGATTCAATCTCGTTAAATCCACTCCCAGCTGAATTCAGAAATGATACGTTGGAATCACAGACACATTAACAAGTTAACAAGTATTAAAACTAATTGTAAAAAGTTTATTTAACGCAATAAGAAAATAAGCAATTTATTCTATGTTGTAGGGGGTTTTGGGTGAAAGACTTATATGGACGCCGGCAATAAATTAAGACTACTGTAGAACTTGTTTGAGAACTGTTCAAAAATGGAACGTCAAGCCGCTGTTTAACTGAGTCTCGTTAAAATGTTAATCCAATCATCATTTTATTGGAATATTTTCCAGAAAGCAAGGAGACATCTTCATATTACGAGGTCGAGATCACATTGATTTTATACATTGGGTATCATTATAGAGTGTTTTCACTCACGTGGCCATCATCTATGCAAATTTATTGGAACAAAAGAAAGCGTTTGCATAAGAAAAGAGTTCAACTCCCAGAGGACCCGTTTGGGACACCAACATGGCCGCCGTTTCATTGTTTTGGGACACCAATATGGCCGCCGTGACGTCATGTGAAAACACTCTTATAAGGATATTTTTTGTCACTTCTCAGTGAGCTAATTGAAAACGGCATTAATTTTTTTTTAAATTTAATTCGTTAACTCTTATTTCGATACGCATCTCTTTTGCGAGAAATGCCTTTTTTTAACTAAACATTTATCGTAGGTGCCCAGTTGATCAAATGTTGTATAGTGCTATAAACCGCATGAATAGCTATCCGTTAAGTGTGGGAAACTCACGATTTATGTTTTTAAAGGAAAAGGGATTTATCCAATAAATAGCACTATTTAATTTTTAGCAACTGGGACCAGATAAGAAAAGGAGCGTGCTGACGGAATTTAAATACCACTCTTACATGCCAGGGACTAACACGCCCTGGTTTAATGTACAGGGTTGTACCGTCTATTAAATACAGCCCTACCTACGGTATAAGTGTTCAAGTCACGTGGGTCTTGATCCTGGTCGCGGAGGGACTGGTCCGGGTGGTTTGAGCGGAACTTTCTTGGGTTTATTATCAGCCGCAGAAAAAGACGAAGGCTTTTTGTTGTCCGCAAGTCCCGCTTTTTTAATATCAGAAGGCTTAAGAGGCAAGGACGATGGCCTCTCCTCCGATGGCCGTTTCGGAAATTTCTCGCCAGTACTTCTTGTTGCGGGCTTAGGAAGAACATTGGATTGCCTACCAGAAGCAGGTTTATTGACCACCCCAGAAAGAGACGAAGGCTTGTTGTTGTCCGCGAGTCCCACTTTCTTTATGTCAGAGGGCTTAAGAGGCAGAGACGATGGCCTCTCCTCCGATGGCCGTTTCGGAAATTTGTCGTCAGTTATTGTGGCGGGCTTAGAGAGAACATTTGTTTGTCTACCAGGAGCAGGTTTATTGTCTGCCGCAGAAAAAGACGAGGGCTTTTTGTTGCCTGACGCCAGTCCTGCCTTTTTAATGTCCGAGGGTTTAAGAGGCAAGGAGGACGGCCTTTCCTCTAATGGCTGCTTTGTTACTTTCGCACCGCTGCCAGTTGTGGGGGGCCTAGGAGAAACTTTTGGTTGACTCACAAGAGAGGGGTTGTTGCCTGCAGGAAGTCCTCCTTTTTTAATGTCAGACGGCTTAAGAGGCAACGAAGATGGCCTCTCCTCTGATGGCCGTTTTGGTACTTTTGGTTGACTACCCACAACCGATGTGTCCTTCTTCTGTTCACCAGCCCATTGTGATTGTGGACTCTTAACAGGGGGAGGGGGGACAGCTGGTTTCTCTAGGATTCCTGCGTGGCTCTCCGGTCGAGGAGGCCTCACCGGAACAGGTTTAAAAGGTTTAACTGGTTCTCCTACCAATGGGGGACTGGAGACGCGATTTAAGGAAGCTTTCTTGTCATTCTTTGGGGGCCACTCTCGATTTCGAAGCTTTGGCGCTGGATAATCCGTTGAGTCCACCATTTCAGCTTCCGGTTTTCCAGGTTTAGGTGGAGTAGGTTTAAAGGCTACTGGAGGCTGTGATACTGGTTGATCCTGTTTATTGTAACCATTCGTGAACTTTGTCGAGCCCAGTGGATTTGTAGTTATAGCAACATCAGGATCATTTTTTCTTGTGGTGCTGTTAAGAGTGGGTCCTGATATATTGGGCCTCGGTTTAGGGGCCTCTACGTCGGTCTTCCAGTGCGTTGCACCTCCATTACGCGCTCCTCTTTGTTTGGGAGATCCAGTGGAAACACCTTTGTACCTAACGAGAATTTTGAATTTTTATGAATAAGAAACAGCGAAACAAAAAATGATGAGCTTGAGACCTTCTTAAAAATAATAAGAAGAAATAGCGATTTAATGCACCTATTCATTGCTTTAGAACCATCAGGTCACTATTGTGGTCACTGTAGTTTCAATGGCGACCAGGTCTTAAATTCATTTTTTCCATACATAACAAAGGAGAGGGGTATTGAATAAGAGAGAAACATTTCAGAATGGGTCTCTGAAAACTGATAAAACACAGGAATGGTGTTAGCTCCAGTTTTCTTGGTCTCTGCGAATGCGCAAATGTACAGGAGTTTCATACGTGGCCGTCCAAAAAACTGGCAGTTTGGTCTACGCCTCGTGTTGTACACTTGATAAAACGCACCTGTTCTTGTTAGACAAATGAAATAATTTTTGTTTTACGAAGTGCTGATCCTTATTCGACTCGTCTAATTAAGACACGAAGTTGTGAAGAGAGTATAATAAAAGCACAGGATTGATGGGGAAAGGGGGGAAGGAAAGGAGGGGGTAGGGGAGAGGGACAGTCTACAGCAGTACCCCTCGTCGCAATAACACTTACATAATCAATAGTAAAGGGTATGGGGAGAGAATCATTAAAATAATCACGTAAAAAAAATCTCTTTGATCTCAAAACAAAATCTCTCAACTAATTCTTGACAAAAATGAGGGAGGTAAGTCTAAGGAATTTGAATGTGGATATCGGTCTTAAAAGGGTTAATTCATGCAGAAAAACATCCTTTTTTTTTCCTTTCCTTCTACACTCCCTCATCACCGTTAGCACGGAACGCTTACTTACTTCGACCTGTTCGGCTAATCGATTAGAAATTGAGAACATCGATATAACTATATTCGACGGGATGATAAATAATTTGAAACCGATAAATTAACAGATAAATGATCAGTTGAATGTTTTTTACCTCTTAGCGCCATGGGGCTTCTGATGATACTCTCGCCACTTCTGCAACAATTTTTTTCGATAATATATAGCGACACCAGCTCCAATAATCAGGAAGATAATAATAAACACACCAACCAAGATTCCTGCCAAATTACTTCCTTTGCCATCGTCAGTTTGTGGATCTTTAGGTCCTTAGGATATGATAAGTCCAGTGAGTGACGAGTTAGCAAAATGTTCAGTACTGAGCAACACACTACAACATAGCCACACAGCACGAGACGCAGAATGCTCCTTATTTAAAGACGAGGGGTGGAAAAAACTTCCATACCGTAAATAATCTAATAGACGCCCTTTCTCAAATAAACGCCCCCCGCCTACGCTTTTCAGTTTGTATTAGACGCCCCGTAAGACAATACAAGGAAATAGCAAAACAGAGGAACATTTTTCGATTTATCCAGTTTCGTTTAAATTATGAGAGTTGGCGCATTGCATATTGTTCAATGTCAAACTAGTTCAAAGTAAAGATACTGGCTTACTCTAAACGGTCTTGAAGTACCTATGGATGGACTGGATAGTCTGCTATTTACAAACTGTGGTGATAAATTCGCCTAAAGCATATTCGTTTGTGGAGTTTGTTACAGTTGTAAGAACAAACACCTCCTATCTATCAAACGCCTCCTTTTGGGCTCCTAAAATAAAATAGACGCCCCTGGAGTCCATTAGATCATTTACGGTACGAAATTGCTGCTGCAAAGCATAATAAATGGTGCCACTGCAACTGTCCTATTACAAATGTGTATTGAAACTTGACAAATTACATATATAATGCGGGAACGGCCAGCGAAATAAAAAACAATCACGGATAAAAAGGCCTCTTAACAGTAGACAATTTTCAGTTGCAGTTTTGTTGCGCCGTTGGCGAGCCTTTACGTAGCGTTGCACGACATTTTTATCCAATTTTGTGCATCGCTTTGTTTTCTCTTGACGGGATGTAATATATTCCAGCTCTGGTCCACCACTCTGTCAGTCACGCAACGCCGGCATACGCACACACGCGTCTCTCGCCACTTTCTGCTAGCGTTGCGTGACAGAAAGAGAGGGACAGAACTGGAGCCTAGTATAGGTTGCAAGAACAAGAACCTGTTGTAGCATGGTTTTTCGCATTTGGCATTTGCACGTAGGCGCAAAGCGATAATAAAAATTTTAAACTTGATAAAAATTACATGATGATTAAATGACAGCTAACAGCGTTTGGATTTTCGTTTTCCACTTTCTTAAAGAATGAAACAGTGGTAAACCGTCAAATGGTATACACTGTAAAAGTACAGGTATGCTGTAAGTAAACTGACGAAATACTTAGTCAACAATGGGTGTATTAAGAGACAACAATTACAAGAATCGGAGACAAAACATTAGTAGTTGAAAAAAATGGAAAGTTTCATAATGTTCATAATGTTATGTCTGTTGGTTCATGCACTCAATAGTTACTCTAGTAGTAGATTAATAACTTTAGTTGGATTTTCAAGTGTGACAAGGTGGAAAATTCGTTCAAACGTTACTTAATCTGGGTATTTCATTTCACAGTTAATAGAACGCATGCAAACAAGGAGACATGTACTGGCCTATGGTTTGTCCAAGTGTGTTTAGAGAACTTCCAATGCGTAAAATGTAGAACATTAGCTTACTTTAGTTTTAGCGGTAATTAGTATAGCTAGTGAAACCTCCTGAAGGACTCTACAAATGGTGTGAATGTTAGATAGTCCCCAAGAAAAGAAGAAAATGGCTTCAAAGTGCTGTAACTGCTTATAACTTAACCTTCCCCTGTTTTGAGTATCCGTATTAATATAAAAACCTTTCCTTATTGCTTATCTGTAGCTTTTTGATTGTGTTATTGACTAACATCTCTTCCAGGAGCTAAACTAGAGGAGTGATTGGGAGGGAAACAACAGAAGGTTCAACGTTTTTGTGCTCATGCTTTTAACATTACTACTAAAAGCAATAACGTCTGTAAAAGTGCATCATTAAAGCATTAACGTCAACAGAAAGCCACGAGCCACCACACAATTAAATTGCGCAAAGCATTTACAATTAATTTAATTTACACGCACGGTTTTCATCACACGACGCCTATCTTGGTCATCACACAACACTGTTTTGATATCGACTGGCTTGTTCCAGGTAGGCAAGAGCTCTGAGAATACGTCACACACTACGTGCACTATGGGATCCGAAAAATGTTATCTTGTTTTATGGGTTTATTGCCAGTTGATGTACGTTCGCATTTTCGTCAAAAACAGATCAGACCAGTTAGGAGATGGTTGCTGACACATACCTAAAAAGCGGAAGGAAATCCTAATAATGCCTTCTATTGACCTTATTCTGGAACAGGAATATATTCTGTATTGTTCCGAAGGTAGAGGGAATTGTAGGTGAAGATTTGATGGAGCTAATTTGTCATATAGTCGATACTTTTGCAGTATGTGTAACTTGTAGAATAAGGTCAATCGAATCCCCTATCCTACACTCGTTTTGCCTCCAAAATTTTGAATAAACTAGAGTGAATCCCCGCTTTACGGACACCCGCTTAATACGGACACCTCACTATAACGGGCAGTTTGGTTTGTCCCTGGGGAAAGAAAGCCCTTACACTTTCTCTTAATTCAACCCACTTTATACGGACACCCCGCTCATACGGACACTTCCTATGACCCCCTCAGTGTCCGTATTAACGGGGTTTGACCGTAGTCTTTTCGATTCCCCTGGGAGGTCAGCATATTCCCGTGAGCAATGGAAAACAATAGATTATGCAAAATTTTGACAGAAAACAGAGTGCATTATGGGGGATTCGTAATAATCAATTCAAGTTGGGGAGCATGGAAACGTGCGGAGAGAACTTAAATGGGTGTTGCGTGACGACAAAAATAGGGCCAGTCGTGTGAGCAAGGTTAGTAAAACAGCAAAAGAGTCATTTGTCAAGTCTTACCTGGGACCTCTGTGATGTTTGCTGTAGTAGTAGTGACTATAGACGAGACTGTGTCGTGACCTGTACGTAGTGGGGAGGAGTGGTTTACATGCAGGGCATAGGTATGGTTGATACATGTCGGGTGTCGAAGAAAAACATCACAGACTAGTTAGTTATAATTTATCTTTTCATAATTTATAGTATTCAAATCAAATGAAGACAATATTTGAATGAAGTGAATCAAATAGGAAATGTAAAACCTGAGTTTAGAATGCGTTAGGTCAGTTATATTTATCAGCAGTGTGCTAAGCTTTGGAACTTGAAAAAAATGACATGATTATTTTAAATGCTGACAGGTTTATCACTCAGGATGCTCGCTCGGAAAAGTTATACCTTGAAGAGCACCCTAGGGTCTACAGGTTAGCGTTCATATCAAAAAACGCGATATTGTGACACGCGCTAATAACTGGAGGCGAATTGTTTAAAAGCTATAGGCAGGCAAAGCGTCTAACTTTTGCGCCTATGATCGAAATCCTTAGCAGTTAGATTGAAACAAGATGACCTTTGTTGCGGGTCAATAGACATTTTGAAAACAGGGTCTTTGTTCCACGTAATCAAATAGAAATAATACCATGTCAACCAAGACTCTCTAAATCTTTTCTCTCTCTGAAAAAAGCATCATATACCAACTAAAAGCCAATCCCTTAAATTTTCTTTCCGAAATCAACGCTTCGGTTAATCAATAGAATTGCAAATGAAATGAAAAGCTACTTAGGAGTAGTTTTTGCAGTCCTTCGCAACTTAACGGCCAGTTGGCTATCACTTTGGAGTCTATTGTGAAACGCCAGAAGTCATTCAAATACAAGCTATAGCACATGCACGTTTGTCTTTTGTGCGCCAAACCGCTTTCAATTTCTCTTCTACGGAGGCTTCATAAGGCGTCAGGAGAAACTTGCTGAGTAAGATAAATGCAAGTGTAACGACGAGAGGTTCTATCGCTGACATACATCTATTTCAATAAAAGTTGCTTTGGGATTTGGTCACTGAAACACAGAATACAGTGAAATGCTTTGCTTGAGTGACAACCAAACCAGGGGCGGATCCAAGATTTTTTTTAGGAGGGGGTGCACACGTCTCTTGCCCAACTTCAACACCAATAAACCAAATAGTTTTTTTTTGCAGAATACCAGTTGTATTAGAAAACCGCAGGTAATCTCGGGGGGGGGGGGGGGGGGTGCGCGCCCCCTGCACCCTCCCCCTAGATCCGCCCCTGCAAACAATGGCTTTCGAAGACCAAAGTACGATTCCCAAAGCAACCTGTATTGAAATAGGTGTATACCACTTTGTAATGCGCCTGCTCTCACGTCATTCAAAAACACCCCCTTCAAGTGCACCTGTACTTTTCCATTTTAGCTTAAGTATGGCTGATAAGTTATAACTTTATCGCATTTAGAGTTAAGCAACATTATAGAAAATAACTTTTTTTTAACTTCTACTTTTTTAACTTTATGATCGGCTGAATCATTTACTTTAACACCTTAAATGGCAGAAAATGCTCTACAACTCTTTAGGCTTTCGATTATTTGCGGGCTAAGCATGGTGCTCTAAAAGCATTCATGACGTTAACAGATGGAGACAGTAAGAGATTTTCGCCGAAAACTCACGTTCAGGTTGTACAGTGACAAGCAGTGGATGCTTTATGCACAGCAATGTGGTAAGTTGATGCACGTGCAAGACAGTGGAAAAAATAAATGCGAATGGATACAAAGCAGTCAACTTCAATGTACGTTCGATGCAACGTATAGGGTATGAAACGCGATGCAATGCAATGCAGGGTGTAAGGTGAGGTACACGAGATGTATTTTCGCGTATAATGCGATGGTGAATTCAATAAAAGATGAAATGCAACTAGGTTTAAACGGTTTGCTTCTTCACTAGATCTGGCGTGCATTTCGCGACTAAAATGTACAAATGAGCAGGTAGTCTAGGTATAATTTCATCAGACAGCGATGTCGAAAGAGAATTTCAGGACAATTTCGTACGGCTTTTTCTCTCGGTTGTTTTCATAACATTCACCAGTCAATGTGACTTGTCGCGAAAAAAAAAGAGGTTTGCTTCTTCATGTTTGTTTGTTTGTTTGTTTGGCAAACAAACAAACAAACGAAGAAAACAACAACAAATTAAAGAGAAAACTTCTTAATTCCTGTTTAGTCGTCAGGAGAACTAATTTTGAGAAATGCACACAGATGATCGCTGAGCCTGACCTTTAAGACCTACTTTCAATAGTAGCAAACTATCAAAGTACCAAAAGGGGCAAAGGGACAATCGCGAGCGATGAGCGAGGCTCGAGGACGTGACCTAGTCTTCCAACAATTAAGTTTCCATTTTCAGTTTTTAACTTATTTTCTACGCTGTTTTATACAGAAGAGCCGAAATTCGTCACGAATGGCCTTTCCTGTTCAGCCTACGTAACAAGTGCGTGAGAAATATAGTGGATATCCCTCCTCCACGACTACTACTCAGGCTATTTGCACTTTTTTTGTACACCTCAGTGACATACCTCCAGCTTTAGTTGGATTAATGCATTCTACCCACTCACTGCAATCTGGGCCTTGCCAGCAGCTGAGGCAGAAACATTCGGCTTCATTGTTGCAAATCTACGGAATTCGAATGTAATCAAATCATATTCAGGAACATAAACAGCTGCATTGAAGATTACAGTTGCGGTCTTTGGGAAAGTAAAAGAGATAATGTTGTAAAACTTAACATTACTTTAAAATGAAAAAATCTCTTGGCACCATTAATAGCTTTAACTAAACTGAATGATTAGCATGTGATAGCGACCCCTCAAACTTGAAGAGTAGTATTTCTACTCCAGAAACACGCAAGCCTCTTCTAAGAACGATATACATCACAGTACAAGAGTTACTCACCCCATTTCCATTGGAGCAGTTGTTTCGACACTGCCTAAGGCCTGAGCTAAACACTTGTATATCTGTACACTTTCTGTCTATACAGAGCTGGAAGAAAATAGAAAGTTACGTTCATGAGAGTTTAGTTTGGCAAGAATGAATAATCTTCTCCCAAGGAAGGTGCAATTCCTCATTGATTTGTTAAGCAGCAGATGGCCTCAGCGAAAACAGTGAAAACTCCCATAAGCACAGTTTGGCAGCGTAAAAAGTCACGTTCTACAACGAAAAAATTATCTGCACCTGGAACTTTGTCGCTAAGAATAGTACACGCCGAAAAAAAAATTAGTACCTGTTGGCTTCTGTTAGTGCTCATTTTATTGTAGGTCAAACCCGAGGTGACTTTTCAAGGTAACTACAAGGCACACCGGTGTTGCTGGTCACTCAACTGTTCGACAACTCACCTTGTTCTCTCCGCATTTTGTCCCCTCTAAAGTCTCTCCAGGATCAGGCATATCTTTTGCAAGGGTTACAGAAGCACTTCTATAAAATGTAAACAAAGCGAACGAACTTCAGAAGAGAAAATCCATTATTCTCCTGGTAATATGCAGTCAGACCAATAAAAAAAGTAAAACAAAGGGGCAAATTAACCTAACAAGCCCCTTAAGAGAAAGTCGACCCACTGGCTCTTACAAGTGAGCAGAAAAAAACTTACTTAAGGTTCTTTAAAAGTTCAACTTCTTCAATGAGCGACGAACAAACTCTCTGTCACGAAGGATTTCTCGTGGAAGGCGCAATCATGAAACGAGTTGGTGCGCAAATACTCCCGTCGTTCCCGCAAAACCGAACGGAAGAACCGTCTCGCACAGCCAGGTCAAGTCAACTTTAATTGGGCAGGGTAGCCCTATCAGCCATTGGCTGGTATCAAAAGGGGCCCTGCGTAAATAATGACTACATGATAATAAAAATTACTTTAAAATTTTGTACAAAGCAAAGGAAAGTCATTTTTAAAGCTTGCCATTCGGGCATATACTAGCCCAAACGTCATTTAAACTAGCCCCAAAAACATTTTGATGAGCAGAATTGATTCTACAGTTCTTCTGTAATTTGAATTCCTCAAAAAATTTCATTTCCCCATCGGGCAAGTTAGGAACAAAGTTCCCTAACCCGATAGCAAAATCCACTAGCCCCGGGCTATCGGACACTACTTTCTTTGCACACTACAAAGGATCTTAAAAAGTGCCTAAAAGGGAAATTACACATCATCATAATTTGTTTAAGATTAAGAAAAATAAGAGAACTATCAAAGTTACCTAAGAATTATATTAATAAGAAACAACTAATGGCTAACACGAAATCTAAGAAAGTTCTTAAAAATAGATGAAAAAATTGATTGATGTCGGTAAATTGCAAAAAAGAACCGCACCTGAAAACCTAAAAGTGCTTTTTCCTAGCGTTAACTTGGGGTTCGGTAGATGAATGTCGTTGCTTTGTCTTGTCTAGTGATTGTGAATAGTGGGATTTCTAATAATATAATCCGATAAATACGGAGGAACTAATTCATTTAGATATTTAAAAACTAAAATACATTTGTGGGCTTTTCTTTGTGTTTCCAGGTCCACCCTGCCCTCCTTCGCATTACGCGTACTGCCCCGTTTTGTAGACGTTGCAAGCTGTTAGTGCGTTCGATTGACAGCCCACCCCGTACCGAATCAGTGTAATCAAAATCGGCTATACTAAACAATTATACACTCATTTGACAGCTTTTAGGGTAAGGTAACGTCGTATGCGGAACAGCAGGTCGAGACGGTTGCTCACTTTATTACAAATCAATTCTACGAGCTCGTTCCACGAGAGATTCTCATCTAGTGTAACCCCTAAGTACCAAAAGCTCGATACTCTGTCAATTTCTTTCCTTGTATTTTATGGTCTGAACAGTGTTCTAGTTTCTGCCTAGTACCAAACAGCATTTATTCAGTCTTAATCTGATTGAGTACGAGTCTGTTGCTTGCTACTTCTTTTATCACTCTTTTCTCGAAATCTTTACCGTTGGTAAAAGTGAAATAGAGCAAATGATTTGTTTAAAACCAGCGCCCAGTGGCGAATTTTCGATTACAGTTCCCATTTTGAATAAATGTGTAACTACAAGAAAACAAAAGAGACAGAAAGATACTAACTTGCATAACGTACTCCCAAAGTAATGCGGGTAGCTGCTTCTTTCAGTGCCAATAACTGGAAAGTCAATTTTATCTATGTTTGTACAGTGAAGCATTCCACAAAGCTTGTCCCTAGAACAGAAAACTCCATCAGGCAAAGTAAACGATTAACTTAAAGGCAAAAGAAAACTATGCCTTTTATGCAATTTTGAGCAAGACCAGCTGTGCGATAAGTAGGCGAGGGCTAATTTTCCGAAGAGCAGCTGTTAAAGGGGCCAATCACACACCCATGTACTCACAGGGATTGATATCCAAGGCAACATTTCCGTGTTTCTTCGGATCCTGTCTGAATAAAATTAGCCCACATCCGACGACATCTTGATTGTCGCAAGACGTGGCTTGACGTTCGGACAAAGTTATTACAAAGGCTATCATTTTGCTGATGAATCAAGTCTACCGCGCTTGAGTGCCTGTGAAATTTTCGTACCAAAGAAAGAACATTGTTGCAG
>OZ037778.1:8958995-9178995 GCA_964035525.1 Porites cylindrica | reverse complement strand
TAAATCGCCAGTAAAGAAGCTAAGGAATACAAATTTTATATCATCAAGGCATGTTAAGAGGGAAAATACCTCACTTCCGGTTGACGTGCGTCGCTCAAAAACTGAACGTCGCTGCTTAAGCTCCCTACTATCTCTGCAATCGACTTTTCTTGTGTAGAAGCGTATATCGACCATGTGCTATTTCGGTAAATACAGTCATATTTTTCACTACTTACACCAGAAGCATTGCATTGTCATGCTTGAAGTTCTTATAAAGGACGTCGTTCCTGTAAACCATGAAATTGTCCAAACACTTGTCCGAGTTCTCATCAACAACAATTTGATCACCATTGGTCCAAACCTCAACCATTGTCAAAGCAATGCGAATATTGAGAGGACGATAAAGCTGAAAGGGAATAACATAAACACGTTTTGAAAATGTTTATGGTCAAGTCGCCCAACAGTCATCTTGTATGAAGTTATGTCGCTCGAAACCAGATATATGTCAGGCGCACCCAACGAGAATATAGTTCAAAACCACATAAACATAGCATTGTTAAACGTATTTTAGTATTTAAACGATAGATATAGGCATATTTTTATCCCCTAAAAACTTTTCATCTGTTTAGATTTCCTTGCTGAAAGTCTAGTGATCCGAAAATTCTAGGTGACCTTTTAAGGGTTAAAATCCGTTAAAAATGGGCAATTATACCATTTTCTAGATGTTCGAAAATCCTAGGAGAGGCAGGCAAGCAAGAAGTTTACAACAAATTTTCCGAAAATTCTAGATCTCAAATCGTCTTCCGAACAGATATTTTCCGAAAATTAACGTTGGGTGCCCCTGATAAGTCGCGACTTGACTCAAAATTTCGGGCGACATAACTTCGGGTGAGATGACTTTCGAGATGACTTGACCGGTTACCGTTTTGGTTGATGCCTGACCAAACAACGCTTTACTTTTGATTCTTCTGTTCAGTCCTCGTACGCCGGCGTCTCTCTCACTGAGAAATATTTTAAGCGTACATCCGCACATCCACGATCCACGACGCCTCTCCAGTCGCCTTTCGGTTTGCGGATTCTTTAGACCGCACCGTTTTAACGAAAGAAATGGATCCGGCCAGAAGGTGGCGGGCCTCTTTTCACAAAAAAACTGCAATCTGGATTTTCATTTTCCAAAGCAGACGTAGGCCTTTTCACATTTTTGTAGTCGTGTGTCTATTATCCATGGGCTAAGCAATGTACAAAAAAGCATGATGCACGTGCAGAGATGCTGTTTTGCAAATCTAAACCTATTGCTTTTTTGCCGTTCGCGTTTCCGTCTCCGTCGTCGTCTCTTAAGCTCCCTAAAGACTACACTCACTATCATACTTACAGAGTCCACAATATTGGCTATACTCCTTGACCGATGTTCCACTGAAGCCTTGTTCTTACTCAGTTCCACATACTAGTGAAACAGAAAAATAAGCTATGTAACGAGAACAACCACATCTATCCAGTCTGATTGTGTCAGTCATATCACGTTGTCTGCATGGTTGACGGGGGCAAACTAAATAAAACTGTAACTATAGGGATCTGCCCAACGTAGAAGCATTACTGAATCTAAGAAGCAACGCCCCGCGTGCCAGAAACTTTTTAGGCACGGTTTCCGGTATCGCTCAAGTCAGAAGCGCGGTTTCGTCTCCAGTGGCTTCGGCCTTTGACCGGGCTTCGGCCTTTCAGACCGGGCTTCGGGCTGTCCGAAGGAAGTCGCTCCTTGTAGGTTCAGTAACAATTGCTGAACTCTAGTAAACTACAGATAAATGGACTGGCTCTGAATCTACTACATAGAGTTTGTCAAACTTTGCAAATAATATTTCATGGGGATAAGTTGAAAAATCAAAACGGGGATCACAGATCTGGGCCCGTTTCTCGAAAGTCCCGATAACTTTTCGGGCCCGGAAAGCTGTTTTGTGTTTGTTATGTTTGCATTCAAGATCAAAGTTTTAATAATTTTGAAAATAATGCAACGAAACCATCAGTTCCGAAGCAAAATTGTTTGTGGGCTAGGAACTGTGCAACTATTCAACAGGTTTTGATGTAAAATTTGCTTTCGGACCTAAAAAGTTTCTGGGTCTTTCGAGAAACGAGCCCCTGATCTTTGAGTAATAAGCAGATGAAATATTGCACTTTGTTCCCTGCCACATGACTCACCTGGCTGTTATCATTGACTATGACCAACTCCACAAACTTGGTTTCACTTTGCACACTTCTACGAGTCTACAAGAAAGAAACGCAGCCTATATTCTGATCGATCCTTTTATTGTACAAACACATTAGTTAGTATGCTAGTGACTGCTTGTACAAGAACCTGCATTTTGCCAAGTTAGCCTAGACAGGTTCTCATATGATGGTAATTAGCACAAATTTAGGCTATCAAGGTTCTTAAATAGGTTCTTATTTTCTGACGGAAAAAATACATTGTAGGTCAGAGTATTAAGTGGTATTCAGCTTATTCCTTATAAAAAATCTGAAGAGCAATACATTGTGGTTGGAGTGATAAGGCACACACATCTGCAAAAAGGATCCTGAATATTTGCCTAAGTGTACATAATTTTTTTAAATAGATTTTAGAAAATAAGAACCTATTTCACATTTTAGGCTAAGCACGTTCTTGTATAAATGGGGCCTACATGTAACTAGAAAATAAATTTTAGCCTAACAGATTCTTAAATAGACTTGCTACAAGTTGACCTCACGAGTTTCCTAGCCACGTTTTTCTTTTTGCAGAAAAAAAGAGAGCAATATGAACCAGTATTGTCATAAAACAGAGAGGCTCTTAGCCCTTTATCCAGCATTAAACTCACCCTATGCTTTCCATGAGCAGTAAGCTGATCCACAAAAGTTTCAGAACTAGCACTTTCAACTCCTGCATGAAATAATATAATGTTCAATACACAAAACTGAAAAGAAATAGGTAACAATATGTACAATACTTTAAAAAGTTGGTTCTGACCAAATGAAAACATAAAAATCTACAATCTTGGTCAAAAAGTGTTAAGAATTCTGCACTTCCTCACCCACAGAACAGCTATTCCGCAGATTTGGTACCACTATGGCCCCTCCCCTCACCCCAGCCTGGTCAATGTTGTTCAGGCGGGTTTAGAAATGATCCAGCTAGACTTCAACATTTTTTTTTTGGAGGAAAGGGGAGTGTTTGAAGTTGCCAAGTGCGTTCAAGAGCTTTATCTTGAAACTAAACATGGCAACATCCATTTTTCTTAACATTTTTGTCTAAGTTTATGACTGTTTAAAAAAAATAATAATAATAATATAATAATAATAATATTATTATTAATAATAAAAACAAATTTGACGCACCACATCTCTTCTTTTCCTGCATCATATCCCTTGCTCTGTACATAACATGCTGTGGATTAGAATCACAAAAATTCAACAAACATGGAATAATTTATGCCATTTTTCTACTTTACTTGAGGGCTCTAAAAGTTATTTGAACTGAAATATAGAAAAAAGCTGATTAAGCACACAAAACTAATAGTCCATTCAAATGAACAAGCCTACAGGTCAACACACATTTTTTCCCCAAGAATTTTGTGAGCACAAAGTGTGAGCACCCACACCACCTTACGTAAATGGTGAATAAGTCCCCCACACATTATTTTCATACACATCTCTAAAGAGGAAATAAGAGGTCGTGAACAGGCTACAAGTAACCTACAGATGTATGGAAAAGTGGTTATACTGGTTAGAAGACAACAGTAATACCATATGAATAAACTGAAGTACAGGAAAGGAGAGCTGACGAAGACAGAGCCGATATCTGACAAATGAACAGAGAAATGTTGAGGCAAGAAAAGGAGAAATGTGTGTGGAGAACAATGGATTGTTAAACGGCATTTCTTGTTCAATTTTGCTCTTCTATGATTTACTCATCACAATTAGATGACCTTAGATGCTACCTTGCTTACAACCGACAGTCCAGCCTGGCGAAGGTTCCACCCCAAGGTCCAACCCCTTACCCTTTCATATACCACTTCTGATGAAAAAGGTATCCCTTTAATATAACTTCCATTGAAAAATTGGTGCCCCTTTCTCATACCTACTAACAGTAAGTCTTTTTTCAAGAATCATAATATGTAGCATTTAATAAATTAAAATTATACAGCTATAGGGTGTGTCTGTTGGAAATATTTAAAATTAAAGGCCTTTAAATATTCAAGTGGCAGATTTCTGTACCCTTTTACAAAGTCATGAAATTCCTACCACTTCGTATTTTTGAAACCTGAAAAGCTCGCCACAAGGCTATCACAGGGAATGCCCTAGCCTGTAAGCAGGTTCTCTGGGGTGCTCTTGCAGTAGGGCAAAAAAGGAAGAGAGCTTGCATGTGTCAGGAATGCTTGAAACCTGACTGCAAGCTCTCCCTCTTTTTCGGCCCACTGACAGAGTGCCCCTGAGCGCTTGCTCGCAGGCTAGGAGTACCCTTCCCCAAGAGCAGTCCAGTGTTGCGCTTCTCCAATATAGATGCCTTTCGTTAATGAGCATAAACTTTAAAAGAAAAAACAAAAACTGAACCAAAGATCAATGAAATTGATATGATATTCATGAACTGCGTGACATTTACCTTATCGGTGTTGTTGGGAAGTGGATGGACATAATATGTCTCATTACCATCATAAATCATCCCACTGAAATGTGAAACAGTAAAGTACAGTTCAAAATTGACCCTTATGCCCAGTTGAAAAATTGAACTTTTCAAGTAAAGAACCTAATCCCCTCAACTAAGTACATGAAGAAATTGAACCATTTAAGTCCCAAATATCTAATTTGGGTCAAGTCTCATGAATTAAGATCGAGTGGCCCACATGGGAATTTCGACTGTGGAACGACTTGGCATTTCAAATGCCGACCTCCTCATGTACCAAACCTAATGCATAAATTATTATAATTTATTTTCACTGGTAAGCATAAATTATTATAATTTATTTTCCCTGGTAAGCATTGTAGACCAGAACAGTACATAGTAAAAAAAGAATTGAGTCCCACTTATTAAGTTCAACCTCTGAATCAACCATCAGACTTATACTGTTGGGTCGACCTAAATAGGTGTTACATTTGGTACATGAAAAGTTTGACGTTTGATCTGACCCTTAGGTTTAAGACGAAATGTAGCCTACACACAAGCCCTTAGCTATAGGCTGGCTACATGGATTTAATATTACCTTTTTTGTAAAAAAATATAGTCAACCAAAGTCAATTTCCCCTGAATTTCCTGCATAGATTTCCTGTAATTTTTGCCTCAGTATGTAAATAACTTGAGCTTCCCACTTATTCGAAGTAACTTTTGTTACCCTTCAGATCATTTCTATATAATTTTAGCCTCCATAACTTGAACCATGTTTTGAGCATGGGGCAAAATTAAGTTTCAAAAAAAGTGTATTGCAATCTGAAACATTGAATTTGCTTCAAAGAAACCATGTTTCCTTTGTCTTTACTTTTTTGTCAGTCCACTTCAATTACATTGTCATGGGTCCCTGGATATTAATCAAAATTATTAATTTTTGATGGTCAAGGTTAACTGCCTTACCAGTCAGCACCACAATTAAATGGGATTGTTTTGAAAACCATTTTTTTGCGTTATTTCTAGTTATTTGCTACGAGTTCTCAATAACTCGAACTCCTGATAACTTGCACTTTTTTTGACTTCCTCGAAGGTTCAAGTTATCAGGAGTCAACTGTATTGAAATGTTCCAAATATTTAATATTATGTTTTGAAACTTTAAAAAGCAGGGCAATTCTTAGTAATTGGAGATGACTAGTAGGATTGTGTTTTCAATGGCAAATGAAAAAAAAAATGTAACTAAAACCACTTACTCAATTCCTTGACATGTACTAATTGCAACAACTGAATGCTGACATCCTTGAACTGTTCCTTGATAGTAGCAATGGTCTTTTTCCTACAAAAGACAATTACATTTTATCACTTACACAGTTTTTTAAACAATATTCTTTGCCTGAAACCAGCTACCTGACAACAAGACGACCTTAAAGTCCTTGATGCCAAGCCATACAGAGGGGAAAACTCCACTATTCTTTGCTACAGTGAAAAAACATACGGGTACTTGTTTGAGCTGCTGTTAAATCAATACAGAGGTACCCATTAAGTATGGTCACCAATGTATGGCGGTTTTGCTGGGCCAAAAAAAGTGGCCGTATTACCGAGGTGACCATACTACCAAGGTGGCCGTAAGGCGGAGTTCCACTTTAGTTGTTTGAAGATGTTTGATCTAAAATATTGCCATATATAGTTGTAAATCTTCTAACTGATCTGTATACATTTCCTTATAGAATTAGTTAGGAGAATTAGATAAAAGATCAGAGCATTTTTCTTTTGGTGATCATTTCTTAATTCTCATAACCTTTACTCTTGGTTTTGTAAATTGAAAATGTCAGAAGGAAATTGATGTTTATCATCTTGGAACTTAAACGGTTAGTGACTATCCAAAGAAAACAAAACCATGAAATGGCAAACCAACTGTCACAACCCCAAAAAATGCCATCTAAATAATAAAAACTGAAAATATGGACCATGGACATGCACAATGTGCACGTAACATTGGTCTTCTTGGCTATAGTTTGTCAAAAATAAGTCAGGAAAAAAGTACTAAGTGGAAATTAGATGGTAAACAGTTTTATTCATTCACCATGTTTTTACAAGACTTGATTTTAATTTTTCCTTTGAATTTATTTTTGTTGAAATGAGGCTTAAAATAAGCATCCAATTTAATGTTATTCTGTAGACTCAGGATCCAGATGAAGTTACTCAGGTATAATAGCAATAGAGAGGTATCAGGCCCAATAATATTATTGCGCCTGACACCTCTCCTTGTATCTCGAATTTCAAAGAATTATTGTTTGAACTTTGTGATACAAGGATTTTTGGGGGTGGCAAAAAATTTATTTGCAGCCGCACTTTTTTGGGGTCAACAGACTTTATGGTGTTTGACAAAAAGCACGACCCATTTTCTCATTTTTATGGACCATATTTATATTTATATTTTTATTTGATTTTTCATGCAGCAAACAAAAGGATATTTCTTTGGCATGGAAACTCTGAGCTGTTGGACATTTTGGCCCTGGTTTAAGCCTAATAGGGCTTTTTTTGGTATTAATGGGCTCATCCTTTCACCTCCCTGTCACTATTATACACAAGTACCCACCCTCACCAACCCCAAGTTTAGGATATAAATAAAAGGAAAGCGAATATAATAATCAATAATAGCTGAATTCAATAATATTGCTTTATTATTCATTCAAAATATTTTGAAGTTTTTAACACCCTTGACTCAGTCGTAAACTTTCTTCCAAACATTCGCCTGTTTCTCAGCACAGTCTTATATGAAACACATATTTTTCCCTGACAGTTTTAGTAAGTCATTCACCATAATGTGTTCAGATAGCCATGAACCTTTTTGCTGTTTTGTTGAATTCACTCACACCAAAATAGTTAGGTTTTCTGTGCTGCTGACTGGAAACAAGGTTTCAATTTTATGTAGGGTAATAACTTATTGAATTGATATGGCATAATATTGCCAACATCTTCCAAAGTAAGCACTGGCTGGCTATGAAAAATTACAGGCGGGGAATTTAAGCCAATCAGAAACATAGAAGTATTTTGAATGAATAACAATGTGTGTTACTTATAATTTTTAAAAAAAGGTTTTGAAAAAAAAAACTTCCAATTAAAGTAAATGCTTTTGTTATCAGGTGCCTTTGTTTCACATTAATTACCAGCATATTGCTGTATATAGTAACATTGTAACAATAATGTGACCTTTCTATCACGCCTACATGTCCCAGTGTTTAAAAAATTAAAGGAAATTTCCATCAGAAATTAAATTATAAAAGTTGTCAATATTGCATCCTCCCTCTATACTTAAGATGTAAATAAGGAGGGAAAATGACCTTGGAAAAATACAAAACCTGTTTTCCGCCTGATCACAAGTTGAGAGGAAGTAGGTTCATGTAAAGCACCATGCCAGCTAATACGTCATGTCTGTCAGAAACTAGATACAGTATCTATAGATCCTTCATTATTATTTTTAACCCAAAAAGGTTCGTGAAATATGGCACCACCAAAACTAGATTGAATGTCACAAAGGGACATTCCCTCTCTAGGCTTCGAAACATAACAACATTATGAAGACAAAGAGGAAGTAAAATTGGATATGAAGATCAAACCAGATAATATGCGTCCAAAGAGAATAAAATCTGTAGTTATAATTAAAAAAGTGGCCACTTTCGCAATGGCGGTAACACGATCTATTATTATTGATTGTGGCCCTTCTCGAATGTCATGGCTGTCATCAGCCGATTAGATGCCAAACGGAAGTCTCCAGCAACACACAAGGACAATATCATTGTACGTGGTTCTCGGTCATAAAAGAACTTTCCTTTCTTCGAGCAGCAAAAAAAGGAGCAAAATAAATAAAAAACCAAAGTAACTTATGAGAGCAAATAATTAGGCTGCGAATAATGAAATGCAAATATTGGACATTGACCGATTATCAATTTTTGACAAACAAAATGCAAGAAGATTGTCTCTTGAGCAAAGACAGGTAACCAAGAAAAATAAGGCTTCATTAAAAACAAAAATATATAAGCTTACCTCGTTTTTTTCAACAACTTCGTTTCCATTTTCATCGAAATACCTTGACAAATAAGTGCCAGAGAGCAGAATTCTGAAGAAACAGGAATAATACTATATGATGATAAAGTCGTACAGTCAGGCGGAATGTCTCACCAAAACTCTGTTAGAATGAATGAGGCAGCTTTAGCGCCCGACTTACCGGTTTAGGGCGACGTCCAAGGTGAAGTCTTTTCCAAATCCCCTTAAGTACAAAAGTGTTCTTCCCAAATGATCACCCTAAACGGAGAGTAAGTTTAACATATTGTTTTTCATTAAAAACTGCATGGTGCTGTCAATTAACAAACCAATTCTTACAGATGCATGCAATGTGTCCACAAAAGAAAATTCGATTCATCGAAGCAAAATAAACGACCGTAAGAGGAAAGAGCTGAGAAATCGCACAGACAGAGTGAATATCGGAATACGGTATTGGCTCATCACTCACCGAATTAGTTTGCGTTGATGTATCTCTCTTCCACCGACCGTGAGCGTGGAGCTGAGGAGTGACAAATTCGTATTTTCGAAGTTGCTGGAGAAAATTTCCATGATCGAGACCTCTAGAATCTATAGAGAATAGCACATAAAACAGCATACGTAGGATTACCCTCAAAACTCTACCATGTAAAATTTTTTATTTGCGCCCCCTTGAATCTGGAGGAAACCAAATGAAAAAATAAACAGACAAACACGTCAACGTCGACTAATTTATAAACTTACCTGTACCTTCAAATAAACTTAAATGAGTAACGAGAGCCAGACAAAGGATCGCAAGTGGCTTCATCCTCGGCACTTTATTCACAATAACTACAAAATCCAGCTGTAGATGTGATCAGCGTCATACGCATTGAGTCCTCTTCCGATGTCCGCTTTACATTTTACGCCCATCACCCACGTCCTGTCAACTTCTTGTGATCGTGCAAAATGGACTGGTGACTGTTTTTGAGCCCACTGAAAGTTGCAGTCAGCTACCAGAGCAAAATTGGAACTAGCGGGGAGGTGACTGGGGCTTCAGCGTTGCGTTTGTCAAAATGGCTTCTCGCCCGACACTACACGAAGACTTAACCTCAGCTTTTATTCGTTACAGAGACGGTCAAGGACAATATGATCCTCTCTTAGACCGTAAGAAATGTTAAATAACTTTTAGTGGATGATTTTAACATGATTTTGATACACTGCAAAGCACTGAAGCACTAGTCAGCTTGCGACGCCATTGTTTTGCTAATTTAGTTTTAAGAAAACGTTCCTTCCATTTTTTAGAAAGGATAAAAGCTGAAGGAGAAAGGATCCTTAAAGAAAATGATCCTAGAAGCACTTCTCGTATAAATCCTCATTCTATATTTTGGATGGTAGCAGCTCTAGCTGTGTTCTATTACTCAGATTTTTATATTGCACTGAGGTTTGATTCTAGAATACATAGGTAAGCTAAAGTGATTGATGCACGATTCTTAACTTGTTTGACATGTATTGTATTTACATAATGATGATTTTCGGAAAACTAGCTGTCCAAATTTCCTGGCAGCAGTGCTCTTGTAACCTCAATGTTGCCCTGGAGACATACTTTTTGGAGGAAATTATTTTGATTGTTATTTCAGTGTTGTGTACGTGACCCTGAAGTAAAGTAGAGCTCTGCTAATGTTAACTCCCAAAATAAATAAATAGTTGGAGTTAGTCGAGTTTTATGTCAGCACTTTAAATTTATGAAAATATTTGAGACGAAGAAAAGAAAAAAAAATGTATAACTACAGTTTAGCCTTCACTAAGCAACCACCTGGCAAGTGGCTGCTCAATACTTCTCATATATTATCATATGTTAGCATAATCTTCAGGGCAAACTGTGTGTTCCATTGCACAATACTGATTTCAGTAAGAATAGTTCCATACAGGATGGGGCAATTTCTTTGAAAGAGTATTCCACTGGAGTCATGGCAAGCTTAACTCTTCAGCATTTATGGGGCTGTAAGCAATGAAATTTTCTAATTAGTTCCTGACATTGAACATGCATAGCACTCTTGAAAAGATTATTTTGTCATAGTTTTAGAAATTGTGTGTTTCACATGTATGTAGACATGTAATTTTTATTCTATTGTTATCCTCTTGAGTTTAAATTGTTGAAATAATTTAATGTTATTATTATTAATTTTACCTTAAAATGTTTAAGTTAGATGCTGAATGAGGAAATGAATAATACTGCAATTTAATTTCTACACAGGACATGGCTATACATTGGTGGGACTCTCATAGGTGTAAACCTGTGCATTGGTTGTTACTGTGTGCTTTGGTTAAGCTACTACAAAAAGATCACTGAATGGGACAAGCATAATCCTTATGTTATACCAATTGCTACTGCATCATTTATTGCTGGCATGATTTGGTAAGGATGATGCCCAGGTAGAAGAAGGGGATGGGGAGGGGATTTGGGTTACTGCACCACAGGGCTCAACTTCTCACCCAGTTATATACCATTTTTGACAAAAGTTACCAGTACCCCTCTTGTATACCTTCTATTGACAGATGGTATCCGTTTCACTTTCATGTACCTGGTTTTACAATGCTGTATCCCTTTTAAATGCTGTTAATGCACTGTCTTAAATAAGTCTTGAATAAGTCCCTGAACCATGAAGTCTTCTTGTCTTTTTGGCAGCCATGAAATGCATCTGTGAGCCAGTCCTTTTAGGTCCCATCCCGGTCCCATCACAGACCAGAATGACAGATTTACCTATCCAGAATCCCTACCCTTTCATATACCTGAAACGTCAAAAAAGGTACCTTTCAGGAGGAGCATTCCTGTACCTGCCATTCTAGGGAGTACCCCCACCCACCCTGGGGGATGACTATTGTATTTTTGTTCTGCTCCAAAAGGAAGTCACTTGTTTATTCCTTTTCTGGGGTTGTGCTGTGATTTTGTGTTTGTGGGTCTTCTTTGAGACAAAGTGGAACAAATCAAGAAGAATTCTTTGTTTATCTGTTAGCTGAGTACCATATAGATTGCTTGCAATTGCCTAGGCTTTCTCAAAGTCCTTCACTCTCTCTCTCACTGTCTCGCTCCCTTTTACCACAGAAAACATAAAAAAAATCTATTGCTCGAGCTTTGGGCTTGTGAAAACACTTGAGCTCGAATTGTAGGCAAGTCTAGCAATTGCCTTGAATGCACTCCAATAAATTGTATGTGTGACTAATTCTAGTTGTAAAGAATTTTTCAAGGGGTTATACTACCCACAAGCTTTATAGAGGCATGACTCTTGTAAGAGAGTTCTGGAGATCCCTATACCCATTTAACTGGTTTTAATAAAAAAAATGTGGATTTTACTAGAATGCTACTTGCAGGGTTCTCAGAAAGGTTTGAAATAGACGGCTGAGATGTCAAAGTAAGCGGCCAGTCCAGGATATTTTATTTAAAAAACGCCATATGTAAAGAAATGCCAACCAGAGTAGCCCACAAATACTAACCAAGTAGGCGGTGATTTTCGCTGGCAGCCGGATACTTTTGACAACCCTGCTACACGTTATCTTCAAGAAATGATAAAATAAATCAGGTCAAAGATAAGATAAGTTGATATAGCTTCACTCAAACTTACTCAAATTGCAAAAAATTCTGTCAAAGCTTATGGGAGGTAAATGTACTCCTAAATAGAACTCATTTGATGTAATGGAGGGTTTTAATACTTGCTTACATACTTGATCAAATTAACAAAAGTGACTTTTTTGTTTATTCTTTTTTTGTACAGCTCAACATATGCACTGTGGCCTGTTTGGAAAATTCTTACACCATTCATAACATTTTCTCTCTTCATGGGCGTTATATTTTTAGCTACTTTAATACCTGTGTAAAGAATTCTTCCTTATCTTTGAAATTTAAATTAAGAAATCAGCTTAAAAGAGCTGATACAGTCTGGCAAGTAGAAATGAGCAGAGGTCAGGAAAAAGAGAGATGGTGTTTTAAAAGAAACTGTTTTTGAAATGTGTCAATGTTTTAAAAAAAGAAAACAGAAGTGTTTTCTTTTTGCTTAATGATGTACATTTGCTGATTCTTTGCAATCTGTGTATTTATTTGTAAATATCGTAAGATCAATAAAAGTTTGTATTAATACAATTGATTTTAACCCTCCCAGTGATGTCTTTTAAATGCCTTTCGATCTTTTAATGGTTAAAATGAGATTGGTCGAAAATTGAGCAAACAATGTGGACATAAATAAACGAGTCTAGTTTCTCTCCCTACAATCTGTTGTGTCCACGAGTTTAGAGTTCTTGTCGGGCAAAGTCTGTGAACAAGAAATGGAAAGCCAGGAAATTTTATTTTGGGTTGTGCAGAGTGTGATGAAGATTATAAAAAATTTAGTCGGAAAACATGTTCCTTAGCTGGTCTATTTCTACAATAAATTTAAAAATCAAAGTCAGTGAAATTGTTTAGCCGGATCATGAAAAAGTCATGGATTTTTCAAGTTTCGTTCCAATTAGCGGCAAGCCTGACTGATAATATTTTCTAAACGTTTTATATGAATGAATGAAAATGATATTGTGGGTTTTGTCGGCTTGCTTGATGATCTTTAGCACCGGCGTTTAAACAAATCAAGAAAGCGTTTACCACGTTTAACCACATTAAACGGGTTAAAACGCCATTTTCTTAATTCACCTTAATCCCCCTTATCATATCGTAAATGAGGTCACAATTGTATTCAAAATTGCAAGTGTTGGTGTTCCCAGTACTGCTATTGGTTCTTCAAGTCTTCTTGAGCAGAAGTTGTAAAGGTATCCAAATCTTATTTTTCTTGATTTGATAGCATAAAAATAGATAAGGGAAGTCTTAGACTAAATGGTCTTCTTACTTATCCCAATAATCCCAGCGTTTCCGTTTCGGTAGCTACAGCGGTCTGGAGGATTAACCTTAATTAATCTAAATCGAGACTGAGAAAATAAAGATAACTGCAAGGAACAAACGATCTATTAGAAAAATTGGACAGTTATTGTCTTTGACTTTATAATTATTTTTGTATTTCGTTTATATGTTAATTACTCAGCACGGGCCGAGAAAGATCTAACCGGTAAGACCTTTAAAACTCACTTTCAGTCCGTGAACCGACATAGTTCTTAAAGCGGCACATACCTGTGTTTTACTGAGTCTACTTGAACCGTAAAATGGGTAGTGGAGTACTACGCACTATTATGCACTAATTCTATTGTCTTCTTTTGTTTACCCCTTGCTATTTTGCACTATTTGTTAGTATCTATTTTACGGTTCAAGTAAAATTCATATATAAGGCTTGGCTTTCGATTTCAGGCGTACTCATTCTTTAACAAAAGAAGCGGACAAAATAGAAAACCACAAAACTGGCATCCCTCTGAAGGGGAAGCTGTTCGTAAGCCTGAAACCAAAATGAAAGTTCTTTTCAAGCGGGCTGTAAGCTAAGCCCATAAATTGAACCAATCGCTATAAGAGAGGTGTCCTTCTTTTTGAAAAGACAAGTTGGAGGATTTATTTGGTGAAATTAATTGAGCTTAGTTTCAATGACACAGACTAAACCACCGTTTTCCTGCAATCATTGATTTGGTGGAAGGTGGGGTAGAAATTTTCCGTCTATTTTGGTACGATTGTCGTCCAAATTTAGCAAAGACAGCTTGCCGACGTGATGCGTAGTGTGTGCAGATCGATCCAAAGGTAGCCTGAATTTCATCCGATTGCTTGGAGTCGTTTACTGAGGGAGTAATTAAGACTCGAAGTAATCGGATGAAATTCAGGCTAATCCAAAGGCAGACTTGACCAAAGGCAGAACAGCCGAGTGTCGCGTGCATCCTTCCTTTCGCTTTCTCATTCTCATCAGCGTTGTTTGCTAAATCTGTCCATTTTTCTCTCGTCTTGGTAACTTCATTCCTTCTACGCTTAGTAAATAATCATCGGATGCGTTTTCTTGTTGAGGATCTCCCGAATGATCAGTCACGGGTAGTGTTGTCAGATAACCTTTACCACAACATTGATCACCGATATCGATTTTAGGAGGGATTATAACATGTTATAACCACAATAAAAAAAGTGCTTCGAAACAAGTTACAGCAGTGCTGATCAAAATACGTTTTGCATTTACTAGTTTTTAATCAACCTTCAAAACTTCATAATAAACATTCAAGCTAGAGGGGGGCTTATATCCGGAGCGCACGAACGTACTTCCCGGGAAGGGTGTGTGTGTGTGTGTGTGTTGGGGGGGGGGGGGGGGGGGGGTGGTTACTTGATTAATTTTTGCTGGGTATGTGCCGCTGGCTTCTCAGAACTCCTTAGTACCCCATTATAGGTTATGCTGTGGCCACATTATAGACCCCATCCAAGTCACGTTTGTAAAAAAGTGACTAGGATGGGGTCCAACTTATTCAGTTTCTGCTTATTCGTCTACCTTATAAAGCCTTTTAACTAGAACATCTTGAAATGAACTGTCTCATTTTTGTTAAACTTAATGTGGTGTAAATCCAGGGGCGGATCTAGGGGGAGGGTGCAGGGGGTGCGCACCCCCCCCCCCCCGAGATGACCTGCGGTTTTCTAATACAACTGGTATTCTGCAAAAAGAAAAAACTATGTGGTTTATTGGTGTTGAACTAGAGCAAGAGACGAGTGCACCCCCTCCTAAAAAAAATCCTGGATCCGCCCCTGAAATCTTTCTATTTTAAAATGCCCTGAATTTTCTGACCCTTAAAATCCTTAAAATGTGCGACCCCATTCTAGGAACTCTTATGAAAATGTAGCCCCATATTAGTCAATCCAGTCGTGAAAATGCGTCCCCATCAAGCGGCACATACCCATTAGCCTACTGCTTGGAAGTACCCCCCCCCCCCTCTCCCCCGGGGCGTATTTTTCAGAGCTCTTATGCGCATGACGGCCAGGGAGGAGTCAGAAGCGTAAGCACTGGGATCGAGAATGTAACTGGGGGGCTTATAACATGCAGTTTACTGTATCAGAAAAACCGAATCCACTAACTGTTCTATAATACAGTGTTTTAAAGAAAATAGTCTAACGCAAGAAAAAAATTCGAGATGCATTTAGGCGCTCAAGCTACAGATTATTCCTGTATCCTATAACTATCATAACATATGTTATTCAGTTAATCTGAAAAACCTTAGACCATAACACATTCTGTAGGTATAAAAATAGCTTTGTTTATTATCCCGCACGAAAAAACGTGCCTAAAATATCCAAAGCATACATAATCTATAGTTTGGACACAGAAAATGTACAAGCCAATGTAAAGTAAGACACGCTATTTACATTTACACTCGACCAACATCTCAATATAAGCCTGTGTTCTACGAAAAAAAGGGGGAGAAAGAAAGTGAGACATAAAAAAGACCTTTCTTTTCAAATATGTTCGGAAGAAGTAGGTGGGTGGGAGGAGGCGCTCATAAGAACTCGAGATTACTGCAATTTACTTTTTCATGAGAATGACTGAGATCAAACAATCCCTGCTTGACTAAGGCAGGAGAAAACTGTCCACACGTTACGCTCCCAAAAAGTGCAATGTTTGTCACGGTACTGTTTTTTTTTCATGAAGGTTGCAACACAAAGCTTAAAGAGACTGAAGAGACGATCTCACCCGAACGGCCTTCCTGGCTTACGCTCTGTACTTTTCGTATGAATTTCAGGAGGACGTCGTTATAAGACAATTATACATCCAGTTCCTAGTTCTGGAATATGTCTACCTTCTTTATCACCACTGTCGTTTTTTTCGTTCCATATATGTATATATGCATCATAAAACAACTGCAAAAAGCTGCAGCTTGCTAAAATAAAACTCCTATAAATAAACGTAAAATTAATAATCACATCAAGTTCTTGAATGTTGGCGAGAACTGATCAACTGTCAACGCACGCTCACTCAACTGACGATAAATACTAGTAATCGATTAAAGTATTGTTAACTCACTTTTTACTAAGGGCAAATTATATGACTACAACTAAGTACTTGAAACCAAAAGTATGAGCTCTTCTGTTTACAAACTCAAGTTAGAATTGGTTTCAGCTAGTTCAGTAATTTGTAAAATATCTTTATCTAAAACTATTGGATTTAATACGTATTTTTCTTTTCCTAAGAAGAAATATGTACAGTGAAAAAGAAGGAAAGTATTGCAAAGGGATGTCCAAAGAGGTTTTCGTATAACAATCATAGCTACTTTTTTGAAAAACAAGTTGGATCATCATCGATTTCCAAAAGCCTTTCTACGTCTTAAATATTTGATACTTCTTTAACAAAAGCAAGCAATGCAATGTTTTGTTTATCATTCTAGTCTAGCTGAAACGCGCGAAGGATCTACATCCGAACAAAGCTTCTCAACCTCAAACGCACGAAAAAAAAAATCTTTAACCGACTCCATCACATTCCTTTCCTCTTTGCTCTTCGGTTGAAGATAGCTCCTTTTCGTAGTGTTGAAGAGATTTCAGAGCGTCCTTCACTGCATGGTAGATTATGTTCTTAACCTGCGATAGAATATAATCAGTATCAAACGTCTCGTCTGTAAAGTTCTTGCTTTTAACCATCAGAAGAGTGATGAGAATAGTTTGAGAACATGATTAGCCCAGATGAATACTATACATTGTTTTGTTTTCTCCGCAAATAAACTTTCTCTTTATTTTTTTTCTTACTCTCACATATGCTTATTAAAGGCGCTATAGGCGAATCTTTGTTTACACTTTTTACCTCACTAACATATGCTTATCACTATCTGATGACGTTAATAAAATAAAAACTCTGAATATTGAAAGAGCATAACAGTTTCAGTTATCCCTGAAAATTTGAGCCCAAAACACCGAATGGTTTCGGAGAAATTCTCTTCTCAAAACTCGAAATTTTACAGAGAATGTATGGCTCATTAACTTTTTTGCCACACAGCAACTTCGCAGTTTTTGATTGCTGATATTTCCCTCAATATTGCTCGCAAAGAGCTGAAAATTGCAAAAATTGCTCCACTTAATCAGCTCTTTCAACTTTTGCATTTAGTTCGTATTTACGGCCACGACTTCTGTGAGTTAAGTCGTATGCTAATGAGGAAAAATGTAAACAGTGACGTCAGCAAAGATTCGCCTATACCACGAGTATATTGCGGTTTTAGGTCAATTCTGGGTTGAAGTCATTACTTACAGCCTTTTCCCATTCACAAAATGCTCCGTTAGAGATATGAGAAAGATATCAATCAAATTTTATCAGGAAGCACCAACCATAATACTTTTTTAGTGACTTTTGCAGACATAGCATGGAAACTTGAAAATGTTCACCCAATTTTTTCAAGTTTCCATCCGTGTCCATCCTTGCCATCCTTTGCAACAGACGACTGATAACAGTTTCAGTGCCTAAAATATATTCTTAAATAACAAATCTGGCCAATTCTTTTTGGAATTCAATTGATGCGAAGACAAGTTCTAACTTATTTAAAAAGATAGCAAACAGCTTGACGTGGTCCCTTTAAGGAAGCCTGTGCCAGGCTCTTAGATAGTGGGGAGGTCGCGAAAACAAGGTCAAGACGCGCGCGATCTGGGAGAAGGTGCAGAGACGGGAAAAGACGGAGAAAGATCCTGTTTGCATTCCTTTAACGACCCTCTTCTTATGTCAAGTCTGGATTTCGCCTGTTAGTACGTTTTCACGATCTTACACATTACTATCTTAGAGACTCGTACCTAGTCCCTTCTCTGTATTCGCGCCGTGATTAATGGGAAGGATTTTGTGAGTTTGAGGTGCATCAAGGGAAGAAAGGAAGCTCTTCTCTATTTCCCAAGCGCCTCTGCGCGCGTCAATTTTTTTTCCATATTCCTTTGCAAGAATAAATAAGCGGCGGCTACGTAAGAGCTTGGAACAGGCTACTATTTTACAAGGAGCTCATTTGGTCTTGAACTTGGTAACCTGAATTGGAAAAGAGAAATCATTCGGTTTTTACCTGAAGTTTGTCTTCGTGGTTTGTGTGTTTGTCTGACAAGTGACGAAACTCCTGCGTCATTTGAACACAGTGATCGATGCGCTGGCAAAAGTAAAAGAAGAGATACAACCGTAACTTAAAGATAGTCACAAAAGTAGCTGGAGATGACTCCATTGAGTAAAATTGAACAAGTTAAAGAACCTGTGTCACGAAATTCATGATCGACATTCAGACAGTTGGAACTACCACCAAATTGAACAAAACATTTTTAAAAAAGCTTAAAACAGTAAAAGAAGGTAAGAATAACACAGCAGACACAAAACAACCCACGGACGGACAAAAATAAAGAAGATTAAAAGGGATTGTGAAAACTTGTTAGCCTAACAGTTTTTCAAAGTTCATTTTTGTTGTTGTAACGTTTGATAAAATGCTTGGAAGACAAATTTGTTTGACATAAAGGTGTGATTTTCTCATTTGCAATTATTTTTTTGCCAACGTTAAGTTCCATTGTGAATATGGACGTGAAGTTGGCAACATTAGTGAGCTTAAGCAAAGACGCTTTTGAGCGACGCACGTCAATCGGAAGTGGTCTCTTTTTCATTTTTTGAACGGTGGTTTTGCCCAAAATTTTGGACAAATCGTCTCTATGATAGAAAAGACATTTAGAAATACAAATTTGGTACCGTTAAGGTGCTTTAAAATGAAAAAGACCTCACTTCCGGTTGACGTGCATCGCTCAAAACCGCCTTTACTTAATAAAAGGCTGATTTAGCAACAGGACGGGAACGTCAGTTGACGAGGGCGCGCGCAAATCAAACAACTGCCTTGACCAATGGCAGAGCGGCAAATTGAGCACCGGAAGTCGCGTTTAGTCCTTTCCGCGCGCTTTCCCGTCGTCAACTAAGGTTCCCGTTCCGTTGCTAAATCAGCCTAAAATCAACTAGACTGCCGTGACAAGGTCCCTTCAATCTTAACATAACATCTCCACAACTGCAATATTCTGAAATATTTCAACCCCACCCTACCTCTGGAGATACAAAGTCCTCAGCGACCTTGACACAGCTGTAAAGATTTCGCACCTGCAAGAAAAATTTCCACACTTAAGGACTATCCAAACAGAAAAGCACCTGATTTGGAGGCTGAAATTACTCATGTAACTCTGGGTTATGTGCGAGACGAACCTGATGAGGCGCACCAGCTGGAATGAACACAGCGTCACCTAAACACTGACAGATTGCCCAACCTTCCACTCCATAATCCTTCTTCAGTCTCTGTCTGATGTCATGATCCAAATAAAAGCACTGAAAACACGAAAAAACAAGAAAAACGACATTACACAAAGGTTGGACAAGACAACAGCTGAGTCCCCAACATAAATCGGACCTATGACCATACAAACACCACTGAGCAACGGGGAGACTCATGCAAGTTCATTTATTAGCTAAGGTTTATATCTGACACGTGTCCTTCAAATGGCTAGGACTGATCAGCAATGCCAAATGCATACTGTGGGGCGTAACCACGAGTATAATTACACACAGAATTGGACGACACACAGTTCTGTCACCTGTCCCATAATTATACAAAAACACTCTGATAGCCACAACGTTTCGTTTCATAAAAACGACGATGCCAAGGGGAAAAAAGATGAAATATTCGCTATGTCACGAGACTGGGCCATGCAAAGAAAAAATCTGAGTCCTCTAGGCTTATGTCACCACCTGTAGCACACCAGTCACAAAATAAAAATAACAAAAATAAAAATAAAAAGAAGTAAGCAATAGGATAGTTTAGGAAGCTTACTCTGACTCTCCGAATGATGTTTCAAGACATTATTGTTGCTCTTACCTGATCGTGAATTGGGTCATGATGTGAAGGGTGTTTCGATCTCCGTTCCTTGGCGACCTGAAGTTCAAAAAACATTCAGCACGGTGTTAAATTAGGCATGCTACAAGTTCTTGACAAGTGGGATGTCCTGATATTCATGTTTACACAAGTCTAAGATAGCGACTGACCTCTCGAAGACACTCCCTAATCTTGTCGGCATCCTCTGCTGCATAGATGTGCCATAACGCGCCCTGGAATAAAAGAAAAGCTATAACCCGCGACACCATACAGTGTGACGCCACACAAATAAATATTTTCGGTTTAAACTTTTAGCGCAACACAGCGTTACAACATTGTTAAAACATTGTTTCGAATGGTTACAACATTGTTCCAACATTGCAACCCTGTGTTCCGCTAAAAAACGTCGTTGCAAATCGTCCCGTGTAACATCACCTTTACGGGACTATTTTGGGGACGCTGCTGATCACTTCTTTTATTGGCTGTTACAGATTGTGCAGGAGACTGGGTCAAAATTCGTCCCCAAAACAGTCCCATGGTGCAATTCGACATAAACGAGACCCATTCCCACGCATAACCTTAGAATAGGCACTAAGAGCGCTCCAGCTTCATGGAGAATAAATAGAATCTGTCCAGTTGCACTTGAACAATCTGCAGTACTTTAACAATCGACGCGTGATCAGAATTATCGTTCTGGCTAGCAAAATGAAGTGGCGTCATAAGCCACCGGCCGTTTTATTTTTCACTATTATTTTCTCAATTTGGGTCATCATACGTTTCTGGGAAAATGCCCAACTAGCACCCCCCCCCCCCCCCCCCCCCCCACACACACACACACACACTTACTTCTCACAAAAATGTTGGTTTAGGGGAGGGGTAGGTGGGCAGTTTCCCAGAAACGTATAATGATCCATTTTCCCTATGGAAAAAAGAAATTCAAACAGGAACAAAAGGGTATTTTCTTACAATTCTGGCTGTTTCTTGACGGACTCGTAATTGCTGTGATTCATCACAGGCCTCATCCACTGCCTTGATGGCGTCTTCTCTTTCTTTTTCTCCAGCTCCTTCATCTCTAGGAACTCCCACATACACCTGCAATAAAACGAACCTTACTCCAGTTGCCTCAATTGCTGTAACTAATTTTATATCTGCTCCAGAAATCAGGCGGTTAAGCGAAAGTCACGCGAGTAAGAGAGAGGTTGGACGACAAGCACACTTCGGAGAAGTTTAAATTTGTGAAGCGTGAATTTTTAACTTAGTTCTCCCCAATTTATATTTAGCTGAGCTTGACCTTGATTTTAACGAACGCGACAATAAGATGACGAATGTTATGGTGGGAGTGGTAATGATGATGATGATGATTACAACTAGTAAAAACTGAAGGTTAGGGAGTGCGGGCGACAACGATGGTCAAAACCCTTTCGCTCTAACGCTGTGATTTGCGCACGTTTATGTGATAGATGGTCAAAACACGCGTGATCAGATTCCGAGTGATAAAAGGTCCAAACGCGCGTGATCAGATTGCCTTCTGTGCACTCCATTCAGTATTACAGGTAGTTCAAACGAAGCTAGCTACATACGTGCCAAGCATGCGCACTAGTAACCTGGGCCCAGTTGTTCGAAGGGCGATTAGCGCTAACCCGGGGTTAAATTTTTAAATGTTTTTGTCTGTTATTTTAAGATCATCCAATCATCAAATTGTAGACAAAAAGAATTAAACTGATATTGCGTTTTAAGTTTTCATATTTGAATTCAAATTTCGCACTAACCCTGAGTTCTCTTAACCTCGCTTTGAACAAACCAGCCCTGGAGATTAAGATTGCGGGCACCTCTATGATAACGACGATAGCGATAAAAATAATTATTGTAATGATGGTGCTAAAATTATGATCATGATGACGGCGATGGAAATGATAATTATCATTGTTATATTGCTGGAAATTTTTTCCCAACTGCGCGCGCTCTCATTGGTTACTTTGAGGTCACAAACAACGAAACTGTTTCCCGCTAAAATCTCTGAGCGGGCAACACTGCAAAATCTATGACGTCAGAGGGTAACAGTACACTGTTACAAGCGAATGTTCACCGACGACCGCCGTTTCAGCAAGGCTTAATGAATTTCCAGCTTCATTATCGAATCTCAATGTTTCCCGAAGCGGAGGAAACAAAATTAACTCTTTCCCTTGGGACCAGTCATTGAGTGCTTATTGTTTTACTAACCATAACGTTAACAGCGTCTGACATATCAAGATGAAGGTTCGTTGTTCCTTCTTTTGGACACGCGGCAGAACCTAACAATAAACGAACAAAACAAATAAGAAAGGTCTCCTGTTCCTCCAGCGGCACAACATTTTCAATCCTCAGGGATAAGACAGGATACGCGTTGTCTGCCATTACAGCATTTCCCTTAATCTGTAACCATACTTGCCACTTGCCCAAGAAAGAGGAAGGTTATTGATGTCCTTTCTCTTGTAATATAAATATTATTACAATTCCAAAATCAAAGAAACTCTTACCATATGCGTTGTACATCTTTGGTCCAAGATCCGGTGTGACAAAAAAGTCTGGCAACCTTAGGAAAAAAGGCAACGTTATTTAAATCATAACAACCTGGAGATTATTAAAAAAGGAAAAACAGATGTTTCAAACTTAAAGCAACACAGCCTTTTAAGTAAAAATAAATAACAGTTTTGTACCTGGAGACTAAATTTCTTGAACCGTCTCTTCTGGTGTACTCAGGTAACGGCGCATTGTTCATCAAATCTTCAAATCTGTACAACAAAAATGTGATTAAAATTGTTACATGATTAAACAAGGAAACCTTTGAATTCTCTCTGGTCTTGCGTGAATGCGTAGTGAATTAGGAACTCAGACCTGGAAATCCGAGTTCAAGCCTTGGCTGGGAGATATCACTGTGTAGTACCATAAAATATCCATACTCCCCACGACGGAGGGTACTTTTGCTTTAGACCCCCCACCCCCTTGGAATTTCTACTCCAGGGGGTGCTTGTCATATCCCTACCCTGGAATTTCCGCGATTTTCCATCTTGGTTGGGACCCCCCATGGAAATGTAATTGCTTCTTAGATAAAGTGAGAAAACATTTTTTTATGCTAATGCATGGTCTAATAAATTCAATTTTGCCCTGTAGAGTTCTTTCTTAGCTAATAATTAACGGTGAGCCACCGCCGAAGAGCAATAACTTGCCAATCATACTTGAAGCTCCCAGAAAAAAGACCTCAAAAAGCCACCCCTCCACCCCGTCGGGAATTGCCTACCCCCCCCCCCCGAATTTCCGTTTCCCTCCGTGGGGAGGGTATAGATATTTCCTGGACCTACACATTGTTACCTTTGCTTCTCATGGTCTCTCCTCAATAATGTGTGTAAATGTTTAGTGGTGGTTGGGGTAACACGCCTCAAAGTCGGATTGCTATGTTACTGATTAAATTGGCATGAAAACACTTCATGTAAAAAATAAACCATTTACAATGCAAGGCAGTGCGGTACAAAATAATTACCGAGTTGGTAACTTTTCACTGAAGTCATCCTTCGGCGGCCAATCCTGAAATATAAAAAAAATGCCATAATTATTAGACATTTCTCAGAAATGCCAAATTTCAAAATTAGTTTAAAGATTTGGCAACAGAAAACATTAGCAAATAATTAAAGTAATAAAAGCGACATATTTACCTTTAATTTCAAAAGCATTGGTTCTCCGTTGCTGTCTAAAGGACGATCTGAGAGGAAAACGTTTGGCGACAAATGAGTTAACTACTTTCAAAAAAGGCTAGAACAGTCGATCTTGGGCAATTAACATAGCGCTTGCCGAATGACCACAGAATTGATGGCAATTTCTAAATAACTTATTCAGACAAAGAAGAACAAAACTGAAACACAGAATCGAGGATGGGCAAAAATGAAGAAGACTGAAACGGATGGCATTCAGGTAATCTTAAAAAACGGCGGCCAGCTTTTTTTCAATTTTGTATCAGTTTTTACCAAGACGTATGTGACTTCTTAAGCTCGGGAATCGTCAACTCATTCTTTTGCCTTATCGGCAAACAAACCTTTAATACTCTCGAAGCCCAGCCAGAAATCACCAACTTTGAACCTCTCCACAACTACTCCATTTCTACAGTTGACAACATCAGCGATTTCAGAACCTAAAAACCACAGAACAAACAACGAAATGAATAAAACACGACACAAGCAAGCTATTTACAGCAGCCGACCTTCCTATTATAAGGGCAACGTGGTGATTAAGCGCGTTGGACAGAGAAACGTATGCGATGTTTTAGGGGGATCGGTTCAGGATACAGGGGGTATTACCATTAAAGTTAACTTTGTAGGCAACTGCCTGAGGACTTAACCTGTCTTCTGATTTTGACAAAAGAATTCAACAGCAGTTAAATTCAACTGTCAACCAAAATTAAATACAAGAAAGTGCATTGAAATACGTCTATTTGTTTACAAAGACACGTGCTTTGAGCAACCAGACTAAGAGAGAGTACAAACGAAGAAAACTTACCGAACTCATTGCCAAAAGCCTCAGGTGTCCATAGATCAAGGTTCATGTACTTGTCCACATGACTCACCAGAACCGGCTAATGCAAGGAATAACACGATTAACTTAAATGAATTAATAAATAAGTTAAAAAAATAAATACTAGCCAAAGAAGAAAGAAAGTAAGAAAGAAATGAAAAAAAAAAAAATCAATCAAGCAATCAGTCAATCAAAGGACAGACAACCGAGATTAAGTTAAAGTTAAGGTATCCAGATAGAATTCCTTGAATGAGCGAAGTTGAAGAATTTAGAAAAAAAGAAGATAATTTATCAGTCATCCAGTTACCTCGCCCCTTTTCCATCGTTTTTCAAACGCTTTCACGTTTCCTGGCGCTCTAGGATCCAAGAGTCTCAGTAAGCGGCCATTACAGAGCCAAGAGTGTGGTGCATCCATAGGAGGATCGAGTCCTGCGCGGTCAGGCACAATGGGTGTGGCCTGGCGCACTTCATCTGAACTCTCAGCACTTGTGCATTCACTGGGTGTAGCAACTAGGACAGAACCTAATAAAAGCAAATGGTTAACATTATTACGAGGTTCCCGCATTAGTCAATGGTATATATTGTCTTTCAATAATAACATTGATAACACAAAAGTTATTGAAGCTTACCAGTCGTTTCGATACAAAGTTGATTCAGTCGAGATGTAAATAGTTTCACGTATTTGGTTTAAAGCATGAGTAATATTCACCCCATACGTTTTTCTTGTTCACGCGCTAAACATATTTTCAGTGATCCAAACTGTCTTGCAGTTTCACTGCTGGAGTTCCTATCGAAACGGCCGGTTTCCGTTATAAGATTAAAACAGAGTATCACCAAGATACGATAAAATAAATAAATATCCTCTACAGCACCCGCGAATCCAAGGGCCAATAATGGATTTCTAACAGTACAAGTTTCTTTTTAGTGTTTTCATGAAAGAGTTTTTCAAGCTGCTAAGAAAGTTAGTCTACATTACAGTGTGGTTAGATTTATGATCATGGAATCTCTTTGCTCTAATCCACAGTTACTGGGTTTAAACTACTTCGCCAAATAACACTTTTCTACAAACGTCGCATTCCAAACGAGTTCTAGGGAAGTTTAGTTAATAACTTTAAGGTGAACACAATTACCATTTCTGATCACTTCCTCTTTCTTTTCATCTTGTGGCTCAGGTTTCGAGCACTCCGCTTCGTTATTGTGCTTCTGATCATCCTGAGTTACATTTTCATATAGCGAAAATCCACCATTTTTCTCACAAGCAAGGGCGAGCAGATCAAGTCCGCTTACAAACGGGAAGTCAAAAGCTCCAATTTTGGTCTGATTATCGCTCTTAGCAGGTGACTCGCACGGGGAGCCCTCCACCGATGAGCTGTAGTCCATAAGTAGACTGAGACCAGAGGATATCTCGTTGTTCTGGCGAGGTTTGGCTTCAACCAAGCCAAAGCCAGCTTTTTTCGAGAAATGGTTTCGTCGCTTTTCTTCGGTAAGCCACAATTGTTCATGACTGGCGGGGGAATCGATCCCCATGCTTTCATCGCATATCAAGTTCACATCATCTACACCTTCACCTGATTCACTATCGACAGCAAGAAGATTCTGATTCAGTGGTGCCGATGTTGCCGAGTCAGACTTAGCTGGTTCAGACTTCCCTAAGTCACAACTGCCCGAGTCAGACTTAAGTTCATCAGACCTGGCTTGGTCAGACTTGGCCGATTCAGACGCGGCTGCGGCGGATCCAGGTTCCAATTTTACAGTCACCTCTCTGGCTACTTCCTTGCAGCTATTTTGCAATTCCTTCTCTTCTTCCTTATTATCGGTCTTGTCTAACGCATCATGAGAAATCTCCGTAATTTTAGCGCCCGATTCTTTGTCTTCATCATCAACAAACGTTTCACAAGGACATGTTTTACCAATCTTCCACGCATCCCTTGCCCTGTGCAATTCATCACCAAGGTCTGAAAGAACTATAAATGAGAATGAAAAATTGGTTGAGAAGTTTAACCACGCCGATGTAACTAGCCCTTGCCCCTTTAAGTCCTAAGATCAAAATCCGAATTCTCATTTGTTGCCCCTATACATTTTCTACAGAAATGGTGGGGAGAAGTTGATAAAACATCAAACAAATTCATCTTGTGTGATCATGTCCGTAATTCTTATGACCACTCTGTTTTACAAAGCATTGATATTACAAGGAGAAATTTGATGCTGATCGCTCTAAGGGCTTAAAGGGTTGAACAGTCATATTGCATCAATTGACCTTTTCCTGTAAGTTACCATTAGATCTTCTAAGGTGAATCTGATTATTACGTCTATAAAAAAACAGAAAATAAAACATAAATTTTGCCAAGGTAACCACTTTCTCTCGTGGCCCACAATTCCAGTTTTAGTGGAAGATGCCTCTACTGAAGTTTCTTATCTCAAAACATTCTCAGCTTGAGAGCTGTCACAAAATATCTACAAAACAGTAGTATTTCTTGGGGCGTATTTATCGTCTTTGGCAGTGTCTAGCATCGATAAGCTTCGTAACTATTAGCGATTTAAAGCGCACTGTACTTAGACTGCGAGCAGTCTCTCTTTTTCCTCAGATTTAGTGAGGGGAGCGCACGCGTCTCTCCCGTCTCGCGCCTTCAGTCACGCGCGTGGTCATTTTCTTGTCTCGCGCGTTTCGCTCGACAAACTAAAACGAGACACTGCTCGTAGTCCACATTGCACTAGACCGATGTAATTTAACAAGTAAAATTGCTGTTGGTCTTAACTTACCTGACTTCGGTATAATCTGTGCCACAGATAAGTTTTTCGGTTGGTGGCAAATTCCTGGACAACACATACACCATTTGAACTCAAAGACTCTTTTTCCAGCATGACCTAAAGCGATAGGGATAAAGAAAGAGCATTTAGCCAAATTATCCTATTTTACGAACTTAAATAAAACAGCTTCTTCGAGTTCAAACGCAAACGGTAGTTGTTAAACGACAAAAAACGTCACGAAAATCGTGATCAAGAGGTAGTTACTGCTGCTGGCTTTTGCTATTAATGTCATGCTTGTCTATATTGGTGTGGTTTTTCAAAAGTATTGCGGGAATAATTAGCTCAAGGGTGTGATTGGTTAACACTTTCTAAGACCAATCAAGAGTAAAACCCAAAAGAGCTGTCTTGTTTTCGCACGGGTTCTCACGCTAAGTGCCAGCTACATCTTTCGAATTCTGATTGGTTCTTTGGATTGCCTGCGTCTATTATCATTGGTCACATTTGGTTTTACGTCACTCAATTGAACCGCTGTACTTAACAAGTAACAGATCATGAAAACTCAAAACACTTACCAGGTTGTTCTTCCCGCTCCTTGACTCGCAGATTGTAGCAATCTAGACACACTCCAAACCCGCACCTGTGACACACCCAATGCATATTGAAGATGGTGGTGGCACAAACATCGCACATCTCTCTGACACCTTGAACGGCGCGTTTATACACCACTTTCACTACAGAAGTTAAAGACTAACGTGAGATTATTAGTCAGGTCTCTTAGGGTCAGGATCGTTACACAGTTGACAAAAGCACCAAACTTTGCACAGCGATAGCTTATTGCAGTACCATGAATATTAGAGGGGGTGCCCACTGCAAATATGCCACTGAAGCGTGCTAAACAGGATTTAGTTATTGTAAATTTCACCTGCTGGGGTGCCTGTGGTGTTTTGATTGAAAATTGTTATTTAATACCTTAAATCGCTCGGAATTCTATTCTCAGGTTGTAAACAACAATTTCACTGGAACATCTGGCATTCCCATCCATTTTTGCTTATTGATTGTATAATTAAGTTGATTATTACTGTGCCCTTAAAGCAAGTCCACAGTCCGCCCACATTTTCATAAGTCATTTCTAAGATGGCCTCGCCTTTGCTTCATAACTTGCAAGTACTCAGCTTCTGGGGTCTCTTCTCCTTTTCTAATGTATTTGAATTAGAGGAGGCCTTATTGTGTGGCTTAAGCCTTATTTATCAAGTATTACTTGTCATTACATGTCACTTTAAGCTGAAGAAAGCAAGCAAAATTTCAGAACAAAGAAATTGTCAAAGAGTCTGTTGTATCACATATTATCAGGGATTTATGACAGCTATTCATGAAGAGCGAATAACGAAATGACAGAACCCAAAATAGTTCTTTCCTAGGGAGGTAATTAATTTTTCAGCTTAACGTAGGCCTGGATGCCTTTCAGTCTCTCTTTATCCAGTTATCTGCTGGACGCAAGTGCATGTTTTGACAGAGAAGCAAGCACCGTGACACAAGTCATATCATTTACAATTTCCGCAGTTTGTCTAAGCTTTACAAAGCAAAAACAAACAAAAAAGAATCTGGTCTCATAAACGAAAAAAAGAAACAAGTTAGCCCAAGCTTCAAAAAACAGCACAGTTTATCATGAAGCCTCTACATTTGGCACTGAAGCACTCATGTCCAAAAATAAGAACAGCTTATCAAGTCGTAAAAGTGAGACTCAAGTGGTACAAGATTGACTCAAATGATAAATGGTGAATAGTTTAACTGCTGAAACTGTAGAAAGGGGGCCGGGCTAACTTTTATGGCCTGTTTACATGGAGGAAGGGGACCCCAGGTAGGAATGGTAACTCACTTAGGTGGGGTAACCCGCCTGTCCATATAATCTCTCATTTTAATTTGATCACGTTTACATGATAGGTGGGGTCACCCTTCAAGGTGGGTAGCCCGGTCTGCCACACCAGGTAACCCTCTCAGCTGAGGTCAAATTTTGCCATGTCAACGTTTCAAGGTGAGGAAACCCAGGCTAGTCGGGGTCGGATTCGAGATGCATCAGATTCGCGCAAAATTCACTTTGGCGCTGGGTGTCTTCACATAATTATTAAAGGTAACAATAGAAAGCCACAACACTGAAGGTTGCAGCAAGAGCAGCAATTGAGCGTAGACGTGGTTTGCCAGCATTTTTCTTGTTTACATGGTTAGCGACCATTCATATAATCTTGAGAAACTGCACCCCATTATGGCGGGGTTGTAAGATAACATGTAAAGGAGGGTTACTTTTTTACCCCACCTAAGCAGGTTACCTCACCTACCTGGGGTCCCCCACCTTTATGTTAACAGGCCCTAAGTCTCAGGAACCGTGAAACTGGTAATAAACGGTATACCTAACCCGGGACTAGCTGTGATACTACCGGCCATCTTCAAGAACGTCAGCATAGCAGCCAAAGAAGCCATTATATCGGTGTAAAACGAATATTAGATTGCGGTTGTTTCATGCGTCTTGTTTTGTGACTTTTTCTGTGTTCGTTTTTGTCACCATCTCTAAATATCAATCATGTTCAAAACACCCCTACTAACAAAATATTTCGTAAAGCTCCTTAGAATGATATTCAGCAATAAAAACAAGGTGTGACCAGGAGCCGATTTCCAGGCTCCTGGTGTGGCAACATAGGCATAAGTGAATGCAAAGTTTTGCAGTATGTAATCAGTCAAAAATCTGTTTGAGTGGTCAAAGTTGGGGCTGATGGGCTTCTTTATCATGACCACTCCATTATTATAAGGGACCAGGCCATAATTATTGTTGACCCTTGCGTTTTTGGTATTTTATGTGATTTTCCACAGCATTATTTTGTGAAAAGTTGGTAACTGAATTGCTCTTGAGGAATTCATGATCGTAAGATTTCGTAACCACGGCGTATTCGCCTAATTGCATCAAACAAATTACATTCATTTTCATAAATGATGCATCATTGGTTGGCTAAAAGAGGCCTTGTTCCTGTAAATTTCAGCTCTTCTGAAGTTAGTTTGTTTGTAAATTGTAACGCACGCGGCGACCTTCCTTTTTTTGAAAGATCGTATAGACCTACCATTAACACTCTGGTCCAAGGGCTCTCAAGTGAATGAGCCGCTTACAGGTGTATAGGCATGCAGGGACCTCATACACTTCTTTTTAAATGCAAAAGTGCAAAAAATAAAGAGTGTTAAAAATTCCTGGAGAGGCATATTTTACAACCTCGTCCCCAGGGCTTAATAAAAAGGTAGAAAAAGGTAAAGCGACCATATTTTACGTCAATAACTCGTGACAGTAATAATAAGTGATAAACTTGAGGTCGATGGTGCGCTCCTTTTACCCCCCTCTCTCCATTAATTCTCCATTTTAAGGGTATTTAAAGCCAGTCAAAGCTACACAGAAAAAAGAGAAGTAGAAATAAGGAGGTGCTGACACCGGGCTCGAACTCGGGGCCTCTCGCCCCGAAGGCTGCGCACTAACCAACTGTGCCACCCTTGCTCCTCCTTTTCCCCTTGAGGACGAGGTTGACATGTTTTAATCATTATCTCAAGGACAGGGTTACCAACGAAGCAAATTATAATCTAATCTTAGCTGCACAATTACAAAGTGGGCGCGTTGTCAGTTACGGTTCATGAGGTTGTTCATGTGGCATGTCAAACTTTAACGATTCTATCGTTTAGGATGTGATACATTTGAGTGTTATGTTATTGTATGACATCTTTGAAAGCTGGCTTTGTGATCTGTTTAAGTTGATATGTAATGATATTGTCACTGGCAAGTCTTAGCAGTGACACTGATAGCCGCACAGTCCGCACAATGAACATGGCCACACTTACCGTGTGGAGACTGGGCACTAGTCAGTATTATGTACATGTAAAACTATTTTGAATAGTGTAACAACAACTAAACATTACCAAATTAAAAACTTAAAAATTTGCAACAAATGTTTTTTAGCCAAATCAAACAGGAAGAGTACTCACCACAGGGCACCCAATCTGCTATTATCTGTGAAAGTTAACCCCCCCTTTTATCTGTAATTAGGACCATTTGTAACGGGCACCCGCTCCAGTATTAATCGGTAGGTGCTAAGGAAGCTCTGTGCCAAATTTGACACTTTTGTCACGTCTGTAACGATCCGGCCTATATTTTGCACTAAGAGACCTGACTATATATACCACTATTGTTATCGCTCATATGCTTTCTAAACCTGTTCCTTTATAAACGGGGATCTGGCTTCTGGTTTGCCCACATATATATGTCTACATCCGTTTCTAATTTCCAAGAGTGTCGAAGATGTCAGGGAAAGGCCCAAAGGTATTTAACTACAGTCCGACACGTTCCGTTTTAATTGCAATAACTCTTGTTACAGGGTTTTCATTAAGAATTCTAGTGCAGGAGAAAGGTGTAATGTTAGAGAAGAATATTTTGAAAGCGGCTCCACGTTTGAATAAAAAACAGTCGGAGGCTACCGAAAGTTAGCCGGAGAATTCTGCGGAGTGAACGGAGAATTTTCTGAACTCCGATCCCTGATGAACAACCTGTCAGTTAACACCCAATCTTAACTTGTTATAAAATCACAATGCACCGCGTTCCACTCAAACTTTGACTGGTTTTGTTACCGTTTTCTCCAGCTTGTGTAATGGCTTTCCTTTCTTCTTGCATGACAGAGCAGAACTGATCTCCAATGTGGGAAAGAACGTAGAGAGACGTACTCTTGTCCATCATATCAGCTATGAAAGAAAGATAATTTTCGAGTTAAACTGCAATCCGCAAAATATAATATGAATTAAGTGAGATGTGCTATAAACTAAAATGCGCGTCACACACGGAAGATCTGGCAGATCTTTAACGAAAAAGGAGAGAGGAACCTGAAGCAACCGCCACGTGAAAGAGGCAACGTGGATTCAACCAACAAGGGAGGCCATGTGTTGGTACAAAAGGCGCGAAAAACGCTTTAATGCACTTCTTGCGTCATAGGGTAAATAGCAGCGGGTACAGATTGAACGCAGGCTCAGTGAAGAGGCCAGCTTAAGATAAAGTTTACAATGTAAAAAGCATCCAGCCAAGGCACACTGCTTTGTTCTTCGCGTATTCATGTAAGACTAAAGGCTACTCTCGCCTTACGTGCACCTGGCCATTGTATCGCCATCACACCGTAACATAACGTATCGTGGTATGGTGTAAACCCTTGACCTTTACATTGCACCCACTTCAATGGCCTGACATTCTAACAAACTGAACGTGGGATTCGGGTTAATCTAAAAGATGTGGTATCTTGTAAATCCACCGATGATCGAAGGGTTTCCAGGTTTTTGTCTTAAGGTGCTTTTGTTGCTTTTTCTCCTATCACTTTAAAGTGTCTACATTTCAAAAAGAATATGATTCATACAAATTAGTAGGTACACAAACCTTGATCCTGCGCAACCCAAGGATAGAAATCTTCAGGAGCTGCGTGTTCAGGGAGCTGGAAACCAGCGATTAACACATTTCCATTCTTCCTCTTTTTTAACCTTAAGGGTAAACAAAGACAGATTTATTAGACCGGTAACCGGTCGTTTCGATACAAACGCAAGTTATTGTAAAAATGTAAACAGTCAGCAAAGATTCGCCTATATATACCTACCTTCGAAACATGTTAAATCTGCAGAATTCTAATCCAGTTTTTTCTCCATTGATATCCCGGCAATCTCTGCACATTGGCAAATCAGAAAACTTTGAACACACTTTGTCCTAGAAAAACAAACAAATTAAATTGGTTTAACTCGTGCCTCGAGCCTGATGTCAGAAAACGGACCAACGACAAACAACAAAAAACAAACAAAACCTTTATTACCAGCAAAGAAATGCATAACACCTACACACTACATTTAGCAAAAGCTATTCGAGGTAGGCAACGTGTGGACGCTACATACACGACCTGATACATTTAAGACATTTTACAAGGAAATAAAAAATATTCACAACATACGACACCAAAAGTCAGAAACACAAAACCAAACAAACCAAAAACCATGCCTCTCTTTGGACGAGGGGAGACTGGGTGCGCATGACTACACTAAACAGTTTTTCGCTAACTCAACATTTACATACCTGCAGAAAGAACTGCTCTGAATTCGGCGAAAGTTTATCTCCTACAGACAAGACAAGAGGAACACAACCATATAGCATGTGATTATTCTATTTCAAATAACAAAAAATTCTTACGAATTACAGAACCCTAATGAAAGACATTGCTTTTGTATGCCGTAGTTGGAGATCACAATTCAGACTTTCTCGGAGAAAAGCAAAGGGTAATCCTTTGCAGAGCAAACTGTAGTTTCGTCCTAATTATCTTATTGGTCTGACCAGGGATAAATCCCACGAAAGTGAGCTTACGCAACAGGACGGGAGAGGAAAGAAGAAGGCAAACCTTGTGTGACAAGCGTGACAACAATTTTTTTAAAAAAAACTCTTCCGCCGAACTTCACCCTCCTTTAAACAGATCTTGTTTTAAAAGACCAGAAACGTCACGTCTGTCACACACAAGCGTTCTGCCGTCCTCTTCTTTCTGTCGTCCTGTTGCGTAAACTCACTATTATCACACGAAAACGACCTGCAAGGGTTGAAAGACCTGAGTTTGAAGACCATATTGATGTCCCAAGCCAATCCTGAGGGAGCGGAGCCTTTTTCTTATGTAAGGCCATATAGGTAGTATTGAGTCATACCTATTACTCTGTAAACCTCAATACAAATTAACTGGGTTAATGAATTTTAAGTAGAACTGAGAAATGCTGGGGAAAAAATTCACCCCCAGGTGGAATCGAACCCACGAAATCCAGATACCGGTAGGACGCTCTAACCACTGAGCTATGGGCGATTCAGGTCGCAGATTTTGGGGTAATGAATTATTAATAGTAGAAGTAACTTTGGATACACCTTCTTCTCACCTAATAAGAACTCATAAACGTTGGATACAGATCAATAATGATTGCTTTATTTCACACGTATGATAAGACATTCGCGTCCGATCCCCTGCTCCTATTTTATCTAGTAATTCAAGAACACATTGATATAAATTACCATTGTTTTCATTCTGCTTCTTTCCCCTTCTTTTCCTTCCTTTTTCCACTTCTTTTGTTTCTGCTTCTTTTTTCTTTCTTCCTCTCCCAGGTTTTGGCTTCTCTACCACTTCAGTTTTCTCTTCTTCTTTGACAACTACTGTAGGACAAATAAAATAAATTAAAATGATTAAAAAAAGGGAAGTATAGCTGGCACGAAAGTTGTAAGTAGGCTACTAATCACTCCGCAATTCGCCAACTGTTCAAAACGTTCAAAGCGCTATTAGCGACTTTAAGATCCAACGACGCGACGGCAATGAGAACGTCGCTTAAAAAGTGAATTTACGTTCTTTCAGTCTTTACCGCAATTGTTCCTACCCACTTACTTTGTCAAATGTAGGCGAACCCTCCTGGAGTTGAATTCCTAGATACCATATCCAAGTACAGAAAGAGAAATAAAATTTCGTCGTTGCTCAGTGTTTACGTCCTCCATGAAACGAGAATTAGGCATGTTCACTTCGTAGTTGTGCAAAAACGAGAAGCGAAATGTACCAAAAAGCGTGGTGCACGTGCAAAGTTGTCGTTTTGCTAATAAAACCTATTGTTTTTTGACGTTCTCGTTACCGTCCGCGTCGTTAGATCTTGAAGTCCCTATTCACTGCACAAAGTTCTATCGATTAAAAAAAAGCACTTGCGGTTGATGTGCGTCCCTCAAAAACGTACATTGCTTAACCCTTTAAACCATAAGATCAATATTGGAATTCTCATTTGTTGCCCCTATTTACTTCGTACAGAAGTAGTGGGGCGAAGTTGATAAAATATCAAGCAAATTCATCTTGAGTGGTCATGTCCATAATTCTCATGACCACTGTGTTTTACAAAGCACTGATCAGTATTACTAGGAGAAATTTGATGCTGATCACTCTGAGGGCTTAAAGGATTAATCTCACTAATGGCTACCGCGACTAAATTAAGCTACTACAGTAGTAAATCCACACCACTGCACCCTATGGTACGACGGAGCCTCCGCTCGACATGGGTTGTTTAGTTCACCTTAAGAGCTGAAAAAAGCTTGAGTTTACCACCAGGAATCAAAGCTACACTGGAACCTTGATATAGCGAACCTCTACATAACCAGGTCCTCGGTATAACGAACGATTTTCTTTACCTCAGTAATGGTAAAATATATGGAAAAGAGCCTCGATATAACGAATCCTAGCGATAGCGAACAAATTTTGTAAGTCTCTTAGCCCTTCATTATATCGAGGTTCCGCTTCACATTAATATTGACTGCATATATCTTGTTGCTGTCTTTGCTGCCACTGGAGATTGAAGGAGAATGTAAATCCACAATAATGGTAACAAAGGGCGCACAGACAACAAGGTAAATACCTTCCTCCTTGATTTCAGTCGAGTTGACGGCACCATTTTCTTGATGTTCTGAATCGCAAGAAAAACGAATTGCTTTTAAGTCCAAAACATAATTTTAGCCAACCTAGTTACGGTAAGTATCCTTATGTAACCAACTGTTCACCAAATCTTCAAGATAGATAAACAACGGTAGTACTAACACTGACCACATTTCCTTTGAGAAATCAAGAGCTGAAAATTTACAGTCGTTCATGTGACTGCACACACACTCAACCAAAGTACTAAGTCTGACCAATCATATTGCGAGTAGACAATCAAGTTGACCAATGAGATCTCGAAATTCATCTAATTAACCAGCGCCTTAGGCCAAGTGCGGGAACAAGTGCTAGAAAGTCACAATTGACCACTACAGAAAATACCATAACATACCATAATGCTCTTTGATTGTTACACCAAGATTTTGCATGAACATTGTCTTCAGTTTCTCTTAAGAATTAAAATGGCCCCAAGAGAAACTGAAAACAATGCATATGCAAAATTTTGGGGTGACGAACAAAGAGCATTATGGTATGTTATGGTATTTTCTGTAGTGGTCAGTTGGCTTGCATTTCACTTCTGATTGGTCGATAACGTGGCACAATGATTTCTACGCCAATCACAAAATATACAGGTGAGCACTGCCAAAGTAACAGCCAATCATATTTGACATTTACTTGGAAACTGTTCTTTAGCAGAAGGAAATGATTATAACAAATGCAATATTGATTTTAGACTAACCTTCTCCATTGTAAATAACAGCAATTTTCTCATCCAAGACAGAGTCAACGACTGTTTCAAGGCTTTCACCATCTACGAGTTCCTTCTTCACAACTGTAGCTGAAGCTGGCAATTCATTTTTATTTTCTTTTTTCTTCCTCTTCTTCTCTTTTTCCTTGATTTTCTTTCTTATACTAGTCATCTCTCTTATTTTCTCTTTGCTTTTATCGTTAAGGACTTCATCGTTAAGTTTAACAAAGTCAAATTGTTCACCCGGCACGTCTTTCAAGGTCGGACTGTGATTTATTGTGACATCTTCGATCGCTTGATCGGCCACAAAACTAACAGAATCCACAAGTTTACTTGCCTCGTCTTCGAGTTCCATTTGAGAGTTATTTTGAATTGCTTCAGTGTTATCGCAGTTACTATCCCCGCTTTTGGCTCTCTTTGCAGGAATCTTGTTTTCACTGGTTGACTTTTTCCTAGATATCTTCCCCTTTGTTCTAGAGTTTTGTTGTCTTTTGATAGATTTCTGTTCCGGTTGAGAGTCTTTTGAGAGGTCAGAGTCAAGCACTTGGTTGTCCATTTTGTTTCCATTTTCATGAGCTTCTATTTTGTTGCCATCAACATCCAGAGATTCTGAATTATCCATCTTTAAAACTTTACTGATAACAGTACTCCTTTCAGTGATATTTTCTTTGGAGGTAGATATAGATTTCCTTTTATTTGGAGTGATTCTTCTAGAGTACGTTTTGAGCTCTTTTTCAGCAAACAAGTCTCCATTATGGTCAGAAGAATTGGAAGAAAACACAGAGAAACAATTTTTCGTCAACTGCCTTGCATCAGGAATCGCCGGGGGTTTCTGTGAAGCCGGGAAATTATCAACTTCCATCGCGTCAGAAGTTTTGTCCTGTAATTGCACTGACTGGTTACCCTCTGACTGTCCGAACTGGTTGTCCTGTGACACATCTGCAGCCGACTGGTTATCCTGTGACTTTCTGGACAGATTGTCCGGTGACAAATCTGCAGCCGCCTTTGCTGCGTCATGAAAACTCTTCCGAGTCAAACTCAATGGAGTAGGTTTAGATAGTTCTATAACCGTAAGCTTTCCAGATGTTTTTCTCTTGCCCCTTAAGGTCGTTAGTTCTAACCAACCTTTCTCCGTCACAGTGGGTAAAACATTAGCAGTGCGTTTATCTTCTTCTTGCTCAGACCTTTTCTCTATTAAGCTCTCTGTGGGTCGATCTTGTACACTGCTCTTAGATGACACATTTTCAGAGCCACTGCAGGTTTCTTTTCCTGGGAAAATTGGCGGTGTGTGCCCAAAAAACTGACTTTGCGGCTTTTCCACAGTAACGTCCTTTGCAGATAAATTGTTTTGGATTTTAGCGCCTTGGTTTTGGAGTGAAATCGAAGATGTCTCCTCTAACACGCTACCTTCCGGTTCATTTGCAGTAACGTTCTTAGAGGCCACACTGTTAGAGCCTTCAGTCCTTACTTCTTCTGCCAACCTCGAGGATTTCTTTTTTAGCAAACTTACTAATTCTGAAGGCTGGGCTTGCTCTGCCGCTGTGCTGTTAGCTGAAGCCTTCTCCGAAAGTTTCCGATTTAAGCTCGTTGCTTTTTCGTTTTTCGTGACCTGTGCATTATCTTTAGAAATATCCGCAACCTTATTTTGCTTGTCCATGACAGGTGTTCTCTCTTTGCGCGTCTTTGTTGAGTCTTTCAACCTAATGTTCTCGCGAGGAGCTTCTTTCACAACATCCCCTGTCGCTACTCTTCCACTGGTCATCAGAGAAGTGTCCTCTCTTTCCAAGGGATATCTCTGCTCGGGCCTTAATGAGGTATTCACTTGCTCATGCGTAGTTTTATTTTGCTTTTCTGCTTCGGATAGATGAGAATCAACAAAACCTAAATTCTTTGGAAGTTTTTGCTCGCTGAGAACAGAATCGTTGTCGTTTAGAGAGAACGTGTGGTTGACAGAAGTGTTCGTGGTCTCCCTTGAAACATCGCCAGTTAATGGACAAGGGAGGGGATCTGTTGTAAACGAATTGCGAGTGACGGCAGCTTCTCTGAAATTTTGGTTATCTTTTTCTGCACTATTATTCTCGTCATCTTGGATTTTTGCGCTTGATAATTCAGCAGATTTTCTTTGCCTTTTAGTCCTCTTTTCTGTCGAAGAGGCTCTCGTTCTTCTAGCCTATAATAAAAGGACAAACATTAACGCCGTCAACAGACCACAGGCGAGAAAAGACCAGGTATAGAGAGTAGAGGGCAGGCTGGTTGGAAGCACTGCATTGTATTGCATGGGATTGCATGGCACCCAGTTGCATTACAAAGCACTGCATTGTATCTCATAATTTTAAAATTTTTAAGTAAAAATATCAAGAACAAGCACCAACCTTCGCAGAAGCTTGCTGTTTGCTTTCTAATTTGACGGCCTCCAAATGATGTTGTAAAAGTTTTTCCAGGATCGCATGTGGTGAACTACTAAAAGAAAAAGTACATACACCACCGTAAATCTCACGACCATAAATCATAAATTACAGGACTACTTTACTAATAACTTATCAATGAAAGTAACAAGATCTTAATCAACATCAAGGTTTGGTCATTTTACTGCAAACAACAAACTGTGGTTTGCAGTTAACGGTTTCACTTTACACGTCTGCCCATATTTGAGACTTAAGATGCGCGGATGGTAGCTTGCGGCTGCCATGTTAGTATTCATTACAACTCACTTCTATTTTAGCTGAGGAATTGATTTCAAAATGTCGTTTTTTTAAAAAAAGATTTCGATAATCAATAAGCAAAAAAGTTCTCAAAAGTCGTATTTCTTCTCAAACGTGGGATTGTGATGTTTTAGGGGCCAAAAAACCTTGCGGTAAATCACTTATCTCTAGAGCGTGATCTAGCCGCACAAACGTGAACCTCAAACCGCAAACCTGACGGCAAGGCCCTGGTCACGTGACTTCTTGACGTTCGCGGTTCGCAGAAAATGCCGAAAAACCTCAACCTTAAGATCTCTAGTTTATACTTGAACCTCAAAGTGATTTTCATTGTTGTTATACTCTCAAGGCTTGGAGGACAAGTACATGTATGAATCTTAATATGTCGCAATTGGTCTAAATTCGCGCTCACTTAAGAGTCTGTAGGACGAAAACGTGGCGACATGGTCGCTTATGAGAGAGCTGACTTTCTTAATATAACATAGGGTTTCTTGTCAAGAAACATAAAAGAAAATTAAATGCCGTCATACTGTGTTGAAGGTAGCATTCAACTTCAAAATCTTACAACAATCACACAGACTACAAATAGGAAGATACAGTAGTAAGAATAGAACAAACCGGATAAATTTAGGTTTCTGGGAAACTCGCCACCTACCCCTGCCCTAAGCTAAAATTAACACTTACTTCTCACTTGCGGCAAAATGCTGGCTTGGGGGAGGGGTAAGTGGGCAGTTTCCCAGAAATCTAAATTAATCCGACAAACCTTCTCTCTTCATCTGTGGTTGTTGACTTGAGCTCTATTTCATCAACACTTGGCTTTGCTTCAGGTTTTGAGGTTTCTGAAGTTGATTTTCCCACAGATGCATCTTTCTCAGGCTTGTCTTTACCGTTAGAATCAGATGAGTCCCCTGAGTCACACGGAGTGGGCATATAGTGCACAGTGAACGATGATGCTGATGATGAGGGCGATTCCGGTTGAGCTGAAGAGCTGCTAGCCTCCTGTCTGGGTTCGTCTTTGTTTTCAACATCTCTTGAGCGTGATGGTGACTGCTGTAATTGCAGAATCTTCTTCACATCTTCCTGTTGAAATAAAAATAAATCCTTATGTCACTTCCTAACTCCTTTCAACAAAATCCCAACAACTGGGCTACACTGGTCTGCCAGCTGCGTGACACAGTGGCTTATTAAATAGTTTCAAAACTGTATTTATCTGAAATGACTATCCCCTCTCCCCCCAAAGTCAAGTAATCTTCCTAGTGCAGAAGCGACTGGACACACAACAGCCTCTTGGTTATGCGTCCGCCATTTTGCCTTTCTTTTTTTTGACAAACACGCTCCTCGGAACTTTATTGGGCTTTCCCACATGCAGCCCAATAACACGTTGCTCTGCAACAGGCTTCTACAAAAAACACCCAGTATGTATAAGTCGGGAGACAAGTAGCAGAAACACGACGCAAGGACAGGTCAAAATGACAGTTTTCTTTGAGTTCACTGCAGAATTGCTGAGAAAAAGGGTCCAACAGTACTTGACAAATCAAATTTGTGAAGTAAATGGACGTGGGTGCCCGGGATGTCCAGGGGCTTCCACTTTTTGCACAGCTAGCCCCTAGACAGAGTTACGCCTCCATGGCTGGCAAACCCGCGCCCTCCAGCCATAAGTTCCCACGCCAATGGAACCAGGTACCTGTCACACTGATTTGCCAGTGGAAAAATAAAGGGGTGGTGGGGGGGGGGGGGGGGGGGGGAGAGAGAGATGGGGGTAGAACAAATGACCTAAAGGCTAAACGAAGAGAGTGGCCGCCAGGAAAACGCTGTACTGGGCACATGGAGGTGATGCAAGCAAGGCTGACTGCGCTTGAGCCAAACCACTAACCGTTGACCGCGCCCGCGCTCCTAGTTGTTAATCTGGACCATTAGAATGGGCTGATGCATCTTTCGCTAAGATGTATTGACATACCTTGTTTGGACTCAACGGAAAGCACCGTTTTAAGGAAAAATACGAAAGATTCAGGATGGGAAATATAGTAGAATGTCTCCAATTTGATGTACCACAATCTTTACCTGATTCTGGCGAAGAATATCCTGGATTGTTGATCTTTGCCGTTCGTCTTGCTGAGGCTGCCTCTTCTGTGCTTCCTGTTGTTGAATCAGCAGAGTGTACAGCTCTTTCATTTGGTCTGATGTCATGCTTCTTTGCTGAAGACAAGTGAAGAATGTTTGCAGCTGCTCCGCCTCCAACCTAGGCATCAGATGTTGCAGCTCTTGTTTTTGTCGCTCCTGTGCTTCACGCAGCTGCTGTTGAATTCTCTCGGGAAGCACCCGTGTTCTGTCATCAGTGCCGTGATACACGGACAGCTGTTCGTCCTGGGTGACAGCTGCGAGCTGCTGAAAAATCTGCGCACATTGGTACTGGTAAAGGAGCTGGTTGTAACGTTCTGCTAAAACATGCTGTTGTTCAAGTGTAAGCGGCATCTGCTTCATGATCTCCTGCTGCTGAAGCATAAGCTGGAGCTGGTAATGGTGCATTTGGTACTGATTCATAAGACTCTGATAGTGCTGGTGTTGTAGCTTGGCCAGAAACTCTTGTTGTTCAGGAGACAGCATCTGCTTCTGTTGCTGCTGAAGCTGAAGTGCGTACAGCTGAGGAGGTGAAATGTTGAGATGTCCCATACTATGAGAGTAGAGAGGATGAGGGCTTTGTGCACGGGAATAAACCATATGGCCAGGTGAACACATTCCTATATGGGACATCCCAGACAATGGACTTGCCATAGTGGCCACAGACATGTCAGGAGATGAGCAGAATGGGTTGGACCTAAATGGGCTTCCCATGTTACTCATGCCTGCTTTTGACGGAGAACCATAATGTAAGACTGACGGAGATGTCTTTGGAGACGCTGGTTGTTTTATAGGCGACATCTTTTGTAAGCTTGATGAAGGTGATCCCAAAGAACTAGATGAGCTTGACCTCTTTGGAGACATAGTGTGAGCATCAGGTGGTGAAGTTTTGTAGCTTTGTTGACTGGATGTGTGAGACACACTTCTGATACTTGACGAGAGAGAAGTGGCTGATGGAGTTGTTAGGGGTGACTGAATAGTTTGGGGTGTGCGCTGTTGAGTATCACTTAATGATGTTGGGCTGCTTGTGGAGTCTGATCTTGTAACTCTGCGAGAAGCAGAGCTTCTGTTCCTTTAAAAAATTAACAAGACAAAGAGATATCAGATATTTAACAGTATTGGTCATGCAACAGAAAGGCTCTTCAGGCTTGGCATTGTCTGGTTAGATCAGATTGCCTTTTGAATTTCACCGAAAATGGTTGGCATACAATACATGTATAAAAAAAGACAAAAAAATTCTGACTCTACCCTGATCTCAGAGCTAGAAACAATATTCGAGCAATGACTTTACATTTCACAAATTGCTCCTCCTTTTCCTTAAAGGTCGCCAAATCCTTCTCTTCGTTGAAAAAATGTTTATTAAAAGGACACATGACTAATAGTAACAAAATCAACTCAATCAACCACACTAACAGAATGTTTCTCTTTAAAAGCATATGTCTTTCTGCAATCTTCCTGCAACCTGGAAACCACCTAACAATAAAATCCCATCACTTTTCACTGACGTTGGCAAAAAGCAAACAATTGATTAATAAGAATTCTCTCAACTTGCCTTGTTTCAGTAGACTTTTTTCTTTCCTTATTTGTGTCTGTACTATGCACGTTTGGTGGTGAGCGCGTAGAAATCTGTCTGTTTGTTACAGTAGAGACTGCAGGACTTGAAAATACTGCTTGTGTAGAACTTAATGCCTGTAAATGGTTGTTGGAATTTGTAGAATGTGTCAATCCAGCATACAATTGCCAGGTCTGACAAAATGATAAAATTAAAGGATGTTCCATTACTACAATCAAACAATCAAATAATAAGATTATGATCTCAAGCAAGTTGAGATTAGAAGTTAGTGTTAAGAAATATTAGTGATTTTCTTTTTTAGCAATTGCAATAATTATTTTCAGGACGTTAACATTTTTACATTGTTTACTATGCCTGTCCAGATTCATTTGGAGAAGATTCATTTGGTACTTAAAAAAATCCTTTTGGGATCATTTGTTACTGAAAAGGTGCACAGCTCAATCTGAGATAAATTTTGAGTAAAAAGTTGGGTGACAAGTGTGTTACCATTCCTTTTGTAATTTGTAATCTCACCGTTGGTGCAGCAGAAGAGAGAGAATTAGTAGTGGTTTGAGTGGTCATTGGTGCAGTAATGATAACTTGAGAATGGCGATGCTGTCTCATGGGTAGTACACGGACAAGCTCTCCCCGCAGAAGGCTATCCAATTCAGTTTCTAAAAGAAAAAAATTGGGTATTAAGATCAAAAGACTTTCAGCAGGCTATTACGCGTGGTTACACAGGGCTTAAAAAAAACACGAACCCAAGCTTGTCCTTCGGGCAAGGAGCTCTCACATTTTGCATGCTCAGGGCCACTTCTAGCTTGTCTCAGTTAATGATTATTTTAGAGGCTGACTTGCCTGGACATGTAAGCTTTGAAAATTACTTCCCCAACAAGGAAATCTACATTGTACTTGTCCCAGACTAACGGAAGGACCTTTTCTTGAGCCCTGGTTACATGTTTGTGGTATTCGATCAAAAATAGAAATAAACCGTACCATTAGCTAGAAGAATGACTTGGGTTAGCCTTGGATCAACTCTGTGAGTTTGCAAGACAGTATCATCCATACAAGAAAGCTCCTGTTAAACAAATGACAAATAACATTAAAAGCATGAGAGTAGTGAGTAGTGAGTATGAGAAAAACCCCTCTTAAAAAGGAAAGTTTAAGCTCAGCTATTAAAACTACTCAAAGAGCTGGCCAAACATACATGTATAAAGCTGGGCATCAAGTTTTATAGCTTAGCTTCCACAACATCAAAGGCTCTACATGTATCTCTAGTTTTTGATTCTTTGGTTCAAAAAGCAGGTGTTGAGTTGACAAGCATAGTGAGTATCTAGGTTTGTCGTCAACTGCAGTAGAAGTTCTTCATGTACCGGTAGTCCAGATGCTCTACCAGTAAGCTAAAGGAGCCTTATGGGAACTTGGTGGTAGATCATCTGGACTAGTAATCGATAGTAACCTGAAGGTTGAACATGTATGCTCAACTTCTATTGGGAGTACAGGCACATACATGTACACAGATTGTTTCTTCCAAGCCACCTCGGTCACTGACCAAAAAGCATCTTTCTCATGTACAGTAAAAGCCCACAAGCAAGAACTCTGTTAGATTTAACTTTGAAACAGTTTCTCGTTCTTTAAGATCTATAAAGCAATTCTGGACACTTCAGCAAATTGATACACTTTTGTTCCTGAAGCTGTAGGTATGAGACTTTGCAATCACTTTTCATGCAGTGTTTGGAAAGGGCCATGTACTGAAGTCAAATTTGTCCTTCTCTTAGTAATTTCACTAATTTGGGCATTGAAATGCCTTGTTTTCAAAACCTACCCTTGACATAAGGTCATGCCCAGTGATCACAGCTGAATACCACTGTCGACAAGTTTGTCTAAAAATAAGAAGTTAACAAAGGTGTGACAATGTGCAGACTGTACCATCATACATGTAGTTAAAATAATACATTGTAAATGTAGCTTTTCAGGGCAATAAAGGTTGTTTAGTATTTTCTTGTTACCTGTTTCTTTTTAATTTGTGGATTAAGCGTAGCGTAAGGAATGAGTTATCATGGGCACTGTAATATGCAAATGGGTCACTCAAGTGTAGACACTTTCATAATTAGTTGGCTCGCAAAAGAGCACCCAAAATGAAAATGACAGTTGTCGTAGATCAATCGTTCCAGGCGATAAACATGACAAAGAGATCAGCAATTCCTCTTTAACCCTTTAAGTCCCAATAGTGACCAACAGCAATTTTCTCCTAACAATATCCATACATTGTCATGAGATGAGGTTATGAGAATTAATAAAATGATCACCTAAGAGGAAATACTTTGATCTTTTATCGGATTCTCTTAACTAATTCTTAAAGGAAATATATAGAGATCAGTTTGGAGAATTTGTATGTGGATAGTGGGGCTTAAAGGGTTAACTCCCCAATCTCACAGGCAGTAATTTCACATGCGATTCTACTCAATGAAACAGTCTCTAACTCTGACGACTTAATTCTTCACGTTTTAAAAGCTACTGCTTCTCAAAAGACAAGAGCCTTGACAAGGCATTGGCAACAAAACTAAACAGGTCTTCGCACGTTCAAGTTACTATTATTTCTGTGAATAGCCAGTCTGCATGAGATTTACTGTCACACAGCTCGCACGAGAAAGTGATGGACTTTGCCCCCTTTTGTGGTTTGTACATTCGCGTTTTTACACAGTAAACAGGATTATAAAATAACTCACGCACACAATTTACACGTTAAGATGTTGGACTCTGCCCCTTTTACAATTTGTATGCATAAAGGAACACAAATTGTTTACTAGACTAAGCCCTAATAGGCCAATCGTCAAACTTTTCATGAGACGAACTAAACTCTAATTTGGGTCGATCTAAATGAAGTTAAGATAGTCTACTGGGTCAGCAGAATTGCATGTGACTTTTACTGATATAAATAATATGGGTAGACTAATTACAAGTTCCTTATGAGCTTTCATTTCTAAAATACTTAATCCAAGAGTTAGCCAAAGGCACCATTTGATTTTTTAATGAGCCTGAGTTGTCAGAGTGTACAGCATAAGAGAAGCAAACAGCTACTTCTTTGAAACTTATCATACACCAAACTCATACGATAGATCTCTTACAGAAAAAGTAAAATAATGACAACAGACCTAAACTGCTGAATATGTTCTGTGAAAAAATAACAGCTCCTCTACAAAGGTTATTATTACAAATAAAAAAAAAAACATTATGTTCAAAAATTATTTGGAAGCTGCTCACCGATAAACTTGGACTCTAAATCCAGTCAGAGTGAAAGGACCTAGAAGGTGAGAATAAGGCAGCAAAGTGAAAAATCAATCACTTTTCAAAAGAAAAAAGAGAGTAAATACAAAAGTTAATATAATCTTTTTTTTTATTTTGGAATGTAAAATGCATCACTCTAAGATGTTTGTGGGCTGCAGTCTAAAAACAATAGAAGAACAGACTCAGCTTACATGTACTAGGTCAGCTTAATTGACATGTCACAGGCACTTTAATTTTCTACATTTCAAACGAGTGGCCAACGGGGTGAAATTATAAAGGATTCTTTTGTTTGGGATTTTAAAATGTGGCTGCTAGCTGTATTAACAGGTGACCATATTAAGAACAGCTGAAAAAAATGATGACTGTATTACCACAGTGGCCATAGGGCTGGGTTCCACTGTACTCAAGACACCACAGAGTATTATGTGCAAGATACAATGCTTTCCATGAATTGGCTTAAAAATGTATCACTAGTAAGTGATAAAACTACAGATATACACAGATTAACATTAGAGGCCTAAGACAAGGATGGCTATAGGTACGAGTACAAGATTTTCTCAATGACTTTAGAAGCAGTGCACACAAGTGAACCAGCATCATTTTGGTGGGATAGTGTAATAGCTGTCATCATTCTACTTCAGGTTTTAGAAAGAATGTCATAGTGATGGAAGCAAGTTGTCAAATGTTAGAAGTTTTATCATTTTGTGATTGGGAAAAGGCTTTTAAAACCTCTTTCACTAAAAACAAAACCTCTTACTTTTCTAATGAAAAAAAAGTACAATAAAGCTTTAACCCTTTAAGTCCCAATAGTGACTAATGTAAATTTTCTCCTAACGATATCCATACAATGTCAAGCGATTAGGTTATGAGAATTAATAAAATGATCACCTAAGGGAAAATGCCTTGATCTTTTATCAAATTCTCTCAACTCATTCATAAAGGAAATGTATGGAGATCAGTTTGGAGAATTTGTATGTGGATATTGGGGCTTAAAGGGTTAAGGGGTGTCTACTTTTGGAGAATAAAGGCTGTATGTGAAAAAATTTTAAGTCAAATCTAGTCTGCACAGTCATCCTTGTCCTCCAATCCAAAGGTCTTTATTGTCATAATGGTAATTTAAAGAGTAACGATGAAGGTTACCATCAAGAAGAATAGACTGAGATTTCTGAACTCGTTGCCAATCACGCAGTTCCTCCATAACATTGGGGTTATTTCTCAAAGCTGGTTGAAGACCATCGTCATCCTAAAAGAGGATATATTTTAAATGGACAAAAATTTTAGAAATTTGATCTTTGAAAAAGGAAATCTTGATGTTCAATACACTGTGCTTTGGTGAAAAATCAATAATATTTGAAACAAGCTCATATTTGCTGCTAAACCTTTTCTCCTGCAAAACACTGTTGAAACCAGTTCAGCTTACACTGCAGAATTCTCCTCAACAAATTAATGCCCGAGATACCTTTCTTTTTTTTTAAAAAAAAAATTGTTTTATAGAAGTAGTACTATTAACAGAGTGTAAGACATGTCCATGTAAAGTACAGACATCTGTATTAGGGAGCTTTAGCAACGACAGCAGCGACGGTGAAGCCAACAGGAACTCCAAATGTGCAGTGGGTTTGTTAAGCAAAACAACAACTTTCATGTGCTTCATGTTTTTTGTACATTTCTTTGCTGTCACTGCACGACTACAACGTGGAAATGCCTGATTTGACGCTTTATGGAGGACTTAAACAAGCGACCAAGAATTATTTTTATTTCTCTTTCTAAACTTGAGAGCAGTCCCCAAAATCAACTCTGGGGAAATTCACCTGCATTGACATTTTCAGCGAATTGGAATAAATGCGACAATGTTTAAAAAAATACAAATGCATTTTCAAAATGACATTTTTGCTTACAGCGGTAGTTACCTATGAAAAATAAACTATTCTTCAATTCTTTTCCTATTGGACTACAATAAAATAATGATAGGTGGCAACAATTTTTGTTGTTACTTACTGTAACTTCATGTATCAACCAGCAGTGTCTATTCCCTAAATGAATTTCTCTTTGGAAACATTTTAATGGGGCAAGGGGTTGAGGACCACAAGATGTAGGGATTAAAAGAAAACAATAATATGCCCCCAAGCTCATCAAGAACACAGCTCAAAGATTTAAATTAAGAAAGATTTACCGGTACTTATCATTGCATTCAATACACACAAGAAACATCTAATAACTTTTGCAAAACTAAATCATTTTGAGGGGGAATTCAATTGCAAAGAAAACTTTTTCTCATTCCCAGCAAAATCCTCAATCTAGGTCTCTGAGCCTCTGGAGGGTGGGAAGGTTGGGCGGGGACAGGGAGGGGGCAGACACAAGGAAAGTTTCAAGATGAAAATGTGCGAGTTGAATTTGTCAGATGATAACCACCAAAGCAATCAAAACTACTAGCTTGTATAACTTTTAAAGATAAAAAAAACGTAGCAAAAATGTGTAATCATCAGTAGCATTCAGAATTACCTGGCCATATGGACGGCACTCATCACCTCTCACAAACATTCTACGTATGCAAACATTAGAAAAACAATTAAAACACTAGTATTGGATTTAAAAGGCAAAAAATTAATGAAAGTGCACAGATAATGCCTGAGACAATAATTTTATTTTGCGACACATTTGATGAAAAGAGGCTGTTGATCCAGCTAGTTTAACATTCATTATGTCGCTAGTCCCTAAAATACCCTGTACACCAGGGAGATATAGAAAATGTGGAGCAAAGTGTATTTCAAAGAAAACAAAAAGAGACGAAATCAAGACTCAATTACAAACTGTCGCATTTATCAATGAAAGGATGAACAAGGCTCTGGAAACATGACAAGCCCTACGAATTTTTTGTATTCATAACTTACCTAGCTTCCATACAATTTGTACGTGCACCTGAAGCAAATCAAGTTTACCTTTCATGATCTCCAACAAATTCCACTGGTACAGGTCGATCCTCATCACTTAATCCATGTTTATCAACAAGAGGGGAAAACGTCTGTAATAGAAAGCCATCATCATCAGTATCATCAAAATCATCATCATCACTATTATCATTGTCATCAGCAACCTGTTCAGCACTTTGTGACTGACTTTATAGAATTAATTTAAAAAAATTATATGAAAACCATAATCTGCAATTGATCATCTCGCCATGAAAACTGCACAATATAAATGTTTATATTATTATAATATTATGATCCCCTAATTTCAGTAATACTTTATGTAACTCAGTAAATTAATATGTGTTAATTTAAGCTGAGTATGCATAATAAAAATGTGTAGGAGACTCCTTTTTTAGCTAAAAAAATGCAAGTCTACAGGATAATTATGGTTCTTACCAAAGCAGGCCAAAGCAGTGGTCTCCTAGGATTGGATGGATCAGGCCTTTGACTCCAAACCATTGTCTTTTCCACCAAGAATATCTTCCAGCTTCCATCATAGATAGTGAGCCACTCCCGAGTAGTCCAGTCCTCATTATCATATTCAATAAGAACCTACAACATATCCATTACAAAGAAAATTATCCAAATTACAATACAATAAATATACACAACATACACGTAGTTAGGGAACTTAACAAGGTTTTTGGTAGGGTAGTGGAAAAGCTCTGCTAGTGTCTTGCAGCCTAGCTTAAAAAATGAAAGTGGATGTTACATAGCAAACCATAGCAACCCAGTAATGGTCACGCTTCGTACAGATTTTTGGATCCAAAATTCTAGGCTTTTTCCAGCCTTTTTTTCCAAAACAGTAATTTACTTTTCCAGACTCAAGGTTACCAGATAGGTGATCAACAGAGACCTTGAAAAACCCAGGAACCAAGCTTTTTTCATGATGCACCACTACAGTACAGTAACAACAGTGCTATGTAGAAATAAGAGAGTTCTGAAACTTCTTATTCTGTGATTGAATGTCTTGGCTATGAGCAAGATCGAATGGGATTTGAGCAGGGGAAAAAAATCCACTAATAAATCACTTGTTGTTAACCTGTTATTTCCAGACTTTTTACAATCTTCCAGACTTTATCTCTATTTCCCAGACTTTTCCAAGAATTCAAGACTCTACAAACCCTGTGGTCAGAATGGTCAAAAGGGCTCTTTTGATAAGTGATAAAACATCATGAAAACTTTTGGAACAGTGTTGAGCCCTGATACATGTATAAGTGGCATGCAGCTAGGAAATAAAGCTTGCCGTAACAGGCATGTGTCATCTGAAAACCTGTTCCATGCATTCCGTTTTAAACCCACAGGTAACAAACTATTACTGCTCGCAGAGATTGAAAAACATCCTGTCCAATCACGCGCGACTAATAGAATATTTTTACCAGGCAATTAAATTTTCATAGACACTTGCCCAATGGGTAGGAGCCCTGGCAAGGATATAGTGGAGTTATATATGTAGCTAAGAAGGCTTTTTAATTAGTCAAGCCACCTTCTCAACTGCACCTTCAAAATAACCCCACATCATGGTTTGAGCAAGTAGTGGCAAGTTCTTTTTCAGTCACTGAAATTGGCCAGGAACCGGCTCTTTGTGACACCCAGGCAAGTCATCTTCTAATGATATTAACTCATAAGAAAAGTGAACTACAACAAGCATGCAACTGCCTGGGACAAGCAAATTTGAGAGCTGCAATTAAATATTCTTTCTCATTCCCTGACAAGGGTTTGTTATACATGTATGTGCATGTATTGGTGACTCGCAACCGTAAAAGAGCTTCTGCTGTGTAAGGACATAAGTATAAAAATTTTCCAGAAATTTAAAGTTCTGAAATTGTGTAATTTACAACTATACACAACATGTTTGAAACATTCTTTTCTTCCCTGAAATTGTTGCTTAGGGATAAAAATTTTCCTTCATTAATTTCCATCCTTAACATGTAAAAGCGGTTTTACATCAAGAACTAACAATTTTGTCGATAAATACTCCGTTATATCCAAACCTCCGGAAGATAACTGTTTAATAACTCGTCTCGAAGAATCCCCAAATAACCCAACAGTCAACAAGAAACGCTAGGCGTGAAGTTATTTACAGAGGCATGTTTAAAACTAACGATTTCCAAGCAGAAATGAACAGCAAACAATTCAATACTGTTCATATACGTTTCAAAGTGTTAGCTATAGTATTGGATTTATTGCATGTACATTTCGAAGATGGATCACGCACAACCACAGTACAATCACCACTTGAGACAGCGAAAATATGAATCCGTGGGAGATTTGGAATAGAAAATAAACTAGAGAGATCTCCATGAATCTTGCCATTACAAACTATTTCTCTTCTGTACCTCTGCTTTCAAATGCTTTACCGTTCTATTACATGTTGGAATTTCTCGAAAAAGCTTGCATGTATGTGACGGGTTTTGTTTTTCAACAAGCGAACAATTCCACCAGCGACCTAATTTTAGCTACAGTTTCGCAGTTATATAGACAAAAATAGCGTCTTCCACAAAACTAAAAGCATTGAGCTTGCGACACAGTTCTCTCTCTCTCTTTCGGTGAAGAAGGTCTGCTTTTCGGAAGAGAATTAATTTCAGGTTGAATGACCAGTCAGCGATTCAAGCACCAACTGCTTGAGAAGTTTGAACTCGAGCAGCTGATAATGTACTAACGATCACTCTTACCTTTAACTCGGGATGATGAAAATCCTTTTCACTACAAGCTCTTATCACTCCAACCTTCCACTGATATCCCAGTGGGTTGGACACACGGCTAGATCTAGAGTTTGGCCGAAGAGAATTTTTCTCCCTGACACACAAAAAGCGCTTTCCAACCAACTCAGCCTGACGGAAAGCGTACATTGTTTTTTGCGCTCTCCATCAACCACGCAAATCTTCTGGAGACGCATGAACTTCCATGACAAAAAGCCAAAGCGGTAGATCAATGAAAGGATTCTTCCTGACGAAGCACCAGCGTTTATATACTAGTACAAACACCTCAACAAAAGCGCCAACTAGCAATGTCTAAACGCTCCGATCGGCCATCACAAATGCATGACTCTCAATAGAGCGTGCGCTGAGCTCTCGCTTAGATGTGCGGGCTCAAATTCCCAAAGCCTCTGCAGTCTAAGCATCACGGAAGCAGAACCTAGAAAATCCACAAGTACAAAATTTAAAAGTAGTGCTTTAAAAATAAGCTCTTAGCTTTAAGGGGTGAGAAGAAGGTATATTCGTAAAATTAGTTTCCGTTTTATGCTTTTTGTTCATTAAAATAATAGCCATAGGATTATAATTATAAGTTAAATATTAACAAGTGTCGCTTAGTGATTCAACATCCTGTTGATCTAATACGAATTTCTTATCTTACCTTTTATCAAATTTCAACCAGTAAGTGACAAATGCGGATCTAATATATAACAGATCTAACTATCTAGATTTTTTAAAATATGATGTTAGTTTCCAAAAAGAAGCTGTGTTTTGTTTGTTTGTTCGTCTGGTGGTTCAGACAAGTCTAACAGACAAGTAGACCTACGAAAATCCGAAAAATTGACGGACAAAACGAGATATGAGAAGGTTTGTGTTGCGAGCCGAAATATCAGACAATATAATTCACAGTGTTATTTTTTTTCTCTCTTATTTTTTTTATCACTCTTCCTGCCGTAAGGATCAGTTTACTGTTCTAATTTTAAAATTTGGTATCGTCCAAACTTTGTTTGTCTCGTTTTCACACTGGGCGACTTGTGCACCTGAGATCTGTCCAGAGCTTTGGCATTTCGCCCCGGTTTCTTAGCTCCTATTTTAGAACGTGGAATATTATATTTGACGAGCACTTGTTTTGGTTTATGGCCTATACAACGCGGAATATTACTTTTTATAAAATAACTAAGATAGTACGCGCGTTCTGATTAGTTAAAAACCTATGGTTTATTGTGCTGGTAAACTTTACTTTAAAAAAGCATGTAGAAGCAATAGACCACACTTTCTACATGGGTTTACCGGCGTGATAACCCACTTGGGATGTTGGGAGTACACTCGAAAAGCTTGTAAATCACTCGCCTTCACCTCGTGCTCTTGATCGTGTTCTCCCAACATCCCAAGTGGGTTATCACGTCGTAAAACCGTCTATTGCTTAATGAAGCGCACTAAATGACTCGAAATAATTAGGGGGCTAATTAAGTTACCAGGGCGAAATGACCGGTTACCACCTAATCACTCTAGCCGATTTGTTTCAGCTATTTGTCATCTTGAATGAAAACGGTCAAAATAAAACAGCCGTTGAGGCAAAGTGGCATGTACTGAAGGCAACGCCAAGGGAACGTTGCTTGACAAAGCAGTTCTCGCATAGAAATTATGCCAGTTCTATGACTGAATTTTCATCAAGAGAACGAAAGGAAAATTAACCTTTACGTCTCAAACACCGTGAACTGGCGCGGGTTGTTCAAACTTTGGATAGCGCTACATGTATCCATCAGACAAATCACTGTCTAGTGGATAAGTATTAGGGAAACCAATTGCACTATCCACTGGACAAAGACTTTTTAGCCGGTGTATAGCGTTATCCATCAGGCCCCAGTTGTTCAAAAGGTGGATAGTACTATCCACCGGATAAATCACCATCCAGTACATAGTGCAATTGAGTTCCCTAATACGTATCCACGAGATGGTGCTTTATCCAATGGATAGCTCGCTATCCAATGTTTGAACAACCTGGGCCAGATAAATCACTATCCAGTGGATACGTATTAGGGAAACCAATTGCGCTATCCAGTAGATAGCGATTTATCCGGTGGATAGCTCTTTACATCTTTTGAACAACTGGGGCCCTGGTCAGCAACTTCGACCACAAAACAATAAAAAAAAACGACTTGAAATTTTAACTTCATTTCTGAAAATGCAATTTGCTCTCAAGCCTTCAAAAATGGACCGTTTTCCGTGGGTCTTCGTTTTCCATATCCATATTGAGTTTGGTAACGAAAATTCGCGCTATCGCACCCGGTTCCAAGCCTCCTCTTGTAACTCGGATAGCGCGAACTGGCCTGGGTACGAGCCGGGCAGCTGCATACCGGTGGTATTTCTCGGTTATTTTTCCTTAGGCGTGTAAATTGCAGATTTTGGTCTCATAGGATTAAGACTGAAAGTTACTATACTTTCTAATTCAGGTATCGCTTAGGGAGGTGCAAGATGCCACGATGTCTGGTTTTAGGTAGCCTGTGAACAGGCTCTCTGTTTGGGGAAAGTTTGAAAAAATCGTGATATTTTTCCCCAAACAGAGAGCCTGTGCACAGACTAGTTTTTAGGGGTCAGTTTAAGCTTAAGTCACACCCAAATTAGTCTCCCTTAGGGTTTTAATTTTAATTCTCCGACGAGCATCCTCGTCACTTTTATATGGGAGTCAACTCGCGGGATCTGAGATGAGCTTGGCACAGGCCAGTTCGCGCCAGGAGCCGGTTACAAGGTTATATCTAGGGTGGTTACCATTTATACAAACAACCTGGGTGAATATCTTGTGCATGAACATAAAACTGTGAAATTTAACGTGGTGGAAAGAACTACCCATTGCAATGTCAGTATCAGAATAAGCTGAACAGACTAAAAGAGTAGAAAAATATTGAATCCCCTCAAATCACAGCCCATATTTTCTGAAGCTCCCCAAACGGAATGGCACGAGCCCTTTGATGTTCCAACCAGAATTTCTGGATTTCTGTAAATGGTAAGCACCCCTAGTCCGTGTTTTTTTCGGGGTAGGTCATGTAATGTTACTCTATAGAGAACCACGTATTCCCTCTTGTATACCGTTTGACCGCGTCAACCCAAATCGCTCATGTCTCTTGGTCAATTCTATTTTTCGTCGCATGTTGACTTGTTCCTGTAACTTTCACCCTTACTTGATACACCTTGACTGGTTCATATAGTAAGAACTAGTTCATATAGTAAGATTTGAGTGACTAACATCAAACGCCTTATTCATAAGCTTGCTTTCCGGTTTCCAGGACTTTCAAACAATTGGTCGCAAATAAGAAAAAATATGATGTGAATCATCCGCGCTTTTCCGTTTTCTTTTTATTCATTCTTTATTCTTTTTGTGGGCAAAAATACAAACTACTGGGTTAACAGTAATAGGCCATTTCGATTTCCAGAAATTCACTTTCAAAACGAGGTTAAGTGCAAAACCTTTGTTGTGAAAATGAGTTTTATTTGCATGAGAATTAAAAAATCATTTTCATATCAACAGCTTCGCACTTTAAAGCCTTGCTTTGAAACAGAGACTTATGGCAACTCGGAAATGACCTAAACTTTTTATTTTATTACTTTTTGGAAAAAAGTTAGGATATCATGACCAGTGCAATGTTCCTTATATTATGAGGTTCAAAAGTTTACACCTCATACAACTCTGTCTCATTCACTATGGGCCTGTCTTCCACAAAGTACAACTCCCACACTAGTCATGCGCATGTTTCACGAGCATAGATCATGCTGATTGTAGAAACGTTCCTGAGCAAAGAACAAGTGATAGGTCCACTATCAATTTCATTCAAACTGCATTGCCAGCATTTTCAACATTGTAGCAAGCCAAGAAGAAATGTGGCCTTCACCGAGCACTGCTTGTACCCTAGTCCAAGAGATCTTATCAAAGCTACTATATCAGCTTCATGATTGTCAGAAGCCACACACATAGTTTGTCCTTGTTTCGAGGCCGAGCTTGACGAGCCAAATTCATCATGTAAGCTTGCTTATGAGGTCTGTTACAAGTTGTGCCAAAATGGTAACATACTCTGGATCTTCATGCCCTTCCTTTCTGTTCGCATTCTTAAGCCACTCTAACTTGAGTTTGTTAAGACTGTCATGTACTCGAGGCTGTTGGAACTCACTCTTGCACCCCTCTACCATCACGTGTAAAGCTTGTAACACTTTCTCTCTAGTGTCATTCTCTGTGGTGTGCAAAAGACTGGGTACAAGTTGACACCAGCCCTTCTCAGCCATTGTTTTCAAAAGAGGGACCCTGGGAACAAAATAAAATAATGTGAACAAAGTGTCACTTGAAACTTAAAGGGAACCTCCACTTCAACAAAAAGATAACTTTAAATCACAGGAAATAACTGTTACAGTCAAGTCAATCTAAAATATTTTTAAAGAAAGCGTTTGTATCCGAAAGAAATAACTTTTAGATTAGCCTATTTTTGTTTTCAAATTTTGGGGGCGTCGCCATCTTGAATAATTGTGACGTGTAATGGTTGCCCTATTGTTATTAAACAAAAGCTCTTTGTGTCAGAACAATAGAGCAACCGTAACACGTCACAATTATTCAAGATGGCGGCGCCCGCGAAATTTGAAAGTGAAAATAAGCGATTTTAAAATTATTCACTTTTCCTGATATAAACACTTTTTTTAAGACAAATTTCGAACAAATTTGTTTATCAACATAATTTTATTCGATTTAAACTTATTCTGTAGTAAGAGTGGAGGTTCCCTTTAAGTTTTAGAGGATCACTTGCAATTACATTCCTGCAATAAAATAAACATCCTTGCAGTACAGTGTAAGTTTATATTTAGGTAAGTTTATAAATTTTGGTTTTTGTTTTAGCTACTCCTGGTGTGTAAATTGCAGCTTTAAAATACAGCAAATAGGAAAATCCATCTTTTCCTATAATCTTGGGTGATTAACTGTAAATAAATGAAATAAAATGAAATAAATGTGATTTTAGTGGTACAGCTGTAGCATGTCCACAAAGTGGCTGTTTATCTATCATACACCTGTTATTTCCAAGAGTTAAGTGTCAGAATAAACAAACAAACAAACAAAAACATTCAGTACCTGCCAGAGATGTCACCAGAAGTATCTTTCCCTTGTTTCTCTAACAATGCTTTCACATGTTGAATTTGTTCAGTAAGAATATCTGTCATGAGTGTGATTGCTTTGACAGCTAAAGCTCTGCTCCCAGTCTCCTCAAACAACATCTTAAAAATTTCAAGTCCATTTAACTTAAGAAAGTCTCTTTGTGCCATAGGAAAGAGTCTAATAAGAGATGACAGTGCATACATGGCCTTCTTCCTCACAGCCATGTTGTCTTGGTTGGACAAAAGGCGTAGAAGCAGTGGTAATGCACCTTGCTTCAGTGCAGCTTGTTGCACATTTGGATTACTGTTTCAGACAAAAATAGATTGACACAACATAAACAAATTTGATGCAATGTAGATAAAAAAAGAACTTAAAAACAAGAGGCTTACATCTGTGTGCGCTTTAAAGAAGCTTATTTTTTTCACTAGAAATGTGATACTCTTGGAGCCATCTTTTATTGGAAGCAAAAGAATGACTGGTATTATGTGGAAGGAAAGGGATTATGACCCCGGGGGGTGGACTCTGCATATGAAAGGGATAGGGGTGCTCGTCGTCTCGCTTAGGGGGTGTAAATTTCAGATTTTGGTCTCACATAGGGTGTTCTGGGCAAAATGCCATCATATTTAGCCCTGAAGGTCTCGTTTAGGGTTGTACGCAAAAAGATATAAAAACTTATATTTGATATGTATATTTTTAATTCGTTTTATTTACTCCATTCATATAACCTAAGTCTTCTCATTTGTCTGTGTTTTAACATGGTCTCTTTTAGGGGTCAAAAAAAGTTTGGGCCTTGCCCAGGTTGGTCTCCTTTAGGGGTTTAATTCAAAATTTCCGACGAGCATCCCCAACCCGTTCATATGTGGAGTCCCCCTCCCAGGATTATGACCAGCATACAGGGGAAGGGGGATTTATAAAACCATGTTTTGGCATTTTTCTACAAATGATCGATTAAGCCCCACTACTCAAATAAGTGCCGCTCTCGATTAAGCATTGCACCTTTACTGACAGTAATTTAATAAGTGCTGCTCTCACATAAGTGACATGGCGCTAAGTTGGGTATTTACAAATTAACACCCCACCTTTGTTATGGCGCTTGATATAAAGAGATATCAAAACCATATTGCTCAAGAAATAAGACCTCGACCAACTTGTGATTTCTAAAGTAGGAAACTCTTGAAACTGGGTTGAATTCAATCATATAACAGTTTGAGATGTACATATTTTATATTAAATTGGGCATACCTAGTACACGCCTCACTTAATTCTCTCTATATTCCCCTCAGTGTTTTACCTGTAGTTGAAATAAGTGCAACCCTCAAATAAGGGCCGCTCTCGTATTTAACTGCCGCAACTTTAACAGGGAAAATGAAATAAATGCTTAATTGATCATTAATGGTACAAGTGATCCTAAAGCAGGATGTGTTGGGTTTTATAAAATAATATTATAGGTGGCCATTCTTCCTCCATTGCAGGAAAGCATGGAGCAAATAGCACCAAAAGTCAAAAGTTGTTGTTTCACCCTGTTAGGTGGACCTACCATGACATTTATGACTAAAATAAAAAATAATGACATTGTTGTAAGTGGATAAGTCACCTTTGTGTTGCTGATCCCAGTACATAAGTTGCCCGTCTTATCAAACTTGGGTCTGTAGAATTCATAAGTTTTATCACCAGAGTAAGACCACCAATTGTGTCCAAATCTATTGCATTGTCAATCTGATGCACATAAAATTCAAGTTCATCCAAGGCATGCTCTTTTTCAGGCAGACTGGAACTTGTGCTGTTTAGTGTCTCAACATGTGTTTTGATTATTTCAATGTCTTTTTTGACAAATATGTCTGCTCCTTCTAATTCCTTTCGTATATCTTCAATAGATCTGAAATTCTTTTCTATAAAGCAATAACAGAAGTATGATTGAATAATATTAATTTTTTTTCAAGAGGTACAGTAACAAATCCTGCAATCTGATTGGTTCTTTGTGCAGTCTAGATTTTCCTATCTCGACCCACAGTCACAGTAATGGCTTCTTTCACTTGTTTGTTTATTTTAGTGAATGAGCAAAAGCTGTGATTGAGTACATTTTTTTCCTTTAAAACATGACCTGCTCCTATTTTACTCGCAAAGATTAAGTGAATTTTATTATTCCGAAAAATATCTGAAGGGGGAGAATCAAGCAAATCAGCTGGGAAAACTGCTAAAGCAATGCAAAACAGGTGGCTTGTGATCTTGCTCCTACACTGTAAGTACTAAAATCTTGCCTTTATGCTGTTTATTTGATATTTTTGCTCTGCTTGTTGCTCTGTTTTCCATTTTTGCTGTCTGAGTTCGGTTATATCACTTTCGTTGAATTTTGCTTTGTTAATTTTCTACTTTCAAAAGTTTGTTGTCAATAATAATACTTTAAGCTTGAATAAACAAGATGAACAACTTATTCAGCAGTCAATTATCGTTTTTCAGTTGTTTCTTGAAATGCTTTTGTCTTTTACCGACATTTATTAATTTTAGCTTGTGTTTTAAGGAAATTCCAACAAGAAGAAGAGAGGGTCTTTAACTTTGTTTGTTGGAGACAGGGTAACCCAAATCTGGATTTTCCAAATCTAGTTCCTTTTCTAAAAGAACAGAGGCTTCAATTACGCAAATTAACAGTAACATCAAGCGATAAACCTACTTGCATCCATATGGCTATTAAGTTGATCAGAGCTCTCTCCAGGAGGACTTTCATCGTGAAATTTGTCCCGGAAATCCTTTAAAGCTTCCTTAAGATGTTGCTTTGAAATGACATTCTTGTCAATTGTGATAAACTTTTGTTTGGAGTCCTTGTTACTCTGATATTTACTACCATCATCTCCATCCATGAGCTTAGCTTCTTTCTGTCCTGTTTGTAAGTTCATGTGCACATGGAGTCCAGGGGGGATTCCTTGGCCTGGTTGGATTGTTTGCCATTCAGCTGTTGGTTGGAATACCTCAAGATCTTCATCATCAATTGATGATCCAGCATTTTTGGTTACTTCCACATTAACATCACTTTCCTTGGCACTGTCATCAGAGTTAACAAGGATGAGGCCTGATTGTGGATCCCCAAAACCTAATATCAAAAGACAATGAGATCTTGTTGTTCATTGTTATTAACTAAATCGGTTACGCATGTTAACATGTCCCCTAAATTCCCTGAAGGGTAGGTTTAAAAGTGCAGTGAGCACGAGATTTAAAATTCAGTTTTTTCCTAGCAGTTTAGAAGAAGTGAAGATTTATGAACAGAACTGAAAAATGGAGAGACAATTCAGGCTAGTGTAAGTAGATGCTTTTTGAGATTGTTTTATCTTTTGAGCAAATTTCTCAAGTCAGCTTGTTTTCTTCTTTTCACCCAATCAATCAATCTATGTATATGCTTGTTTTAGTACCTGTACTTCTCTTAACAAATCCGCAAAAGCTGTGAACTGACGACAACATCCATTTTCGAAAAGGTAAGTTTTGATCCCTATAATTTTCGGATCACTTGACTTTCAGCTAGGAAATCCGAACAGATGAAAAATTTCCAGGGGATAAAAATATGCCTATATCTACCGTTTAAATACTAAAATACGTTTAACAATTCTATGTTTAAGTGGTTTTGAACTATATTCTCGTTGGGTGCCCCTGAGTTCAGTACCGTCAGTACCGGTACGGTATAAGCGTATAATTTTAGAAATAAACAACTTGCAAGCTACGCAATTGAGACGAATTCTTTGCAGATGTACATATTCAGGGTTTTGACAATAAACAATTCCTTTCTTTCAAAACAAAAATCTAACGACCGTTTAAACTTTTTCAGGTAATTCTCACTGTTGGTTAAGTAGCTGGGTCACCTGATCAGTCAGTGAACTTTACCTACCTATTGAGAACAGCAAAAATAAAACGTAATAATGCAGCATCTTAGTTTGTGAGTTTCTTTTGGCTCCTTCTTTGGTCTCTGGTTTGTAAATGCAGGCATAGACAGTTTTTTACTTGAACAATTCTTTCAAAATGACACGTTCAATTTGCTCCATGTTGCTTTTTATTTCAACATAGCAGTACATGAAAGATTGCCACGTATGCGAATAACCGCTGACCGGATGCGGCTGATGAAATGAATTTACACCTTCGATGTGGAAAATTTTTATTGGGCATCAATAATTTTAGCGAAGTCATCAAAAAATAAGTACAAAAATGAAAAGGAAACACAAATAAAATTGCTTGCGTCAAGTTTATTTCGGTTGAGAACACGTTCCCTTTTTTTATTGAATTAAAACTGTGCACTTTAATTTGTTTCCACCCTACTCTTAATAAATTTAGGATAACCATTCCTTTTTCATACACGTGCAATTTTTTTAGGTAATAAGTTCCAATTACCACTTAAAACTGAAAATAAATGGTATTCAAATAAGACAATAGGGAGGCCAAATGCTCTGACGTCATAGCTTCATTTAGAAACTGCTGACCAACAAAATTGCAGTTGCAGTTCAGAATCAACAATCAACGGAAGGAAAAGAAAGCATCGCAGCGCAGGAACTGCACCCAAATTGTCCATTCTGCGGATTGCGGTGGATAAGTTTAAAACAAGTAATATGATGTAAACCAAGCTGAGTATTAACAAACAACAGTCACGTCGAGTGTTTTGTAGCAAAAAAAAAATGGTTTCGTACGTGGTATCGCGAGTTATCATGTGAGTATACTGGCGCGGCAATTTCGATATTATTTTCTTTCAAAATAAATGACAATTTTGTTTCGTTCGTTTCTTACAGGCTCGTTTTCGGAACCCTGTATCCCGCTTATTCATCGTACAAGGCTATGAAGACGAAGAATGTCCGAGAATACGTAAGTGTTTTCTTTCTTTTCCTCCAAGATTTGGATGGAATATCGTTCGATCGATAAAATCTTTTTGTTTGATATGTTTCTTGGCTTGAGATCTATCCAAGTATTTTCTGTTCAATTTTTGAAAAGCTACTGAGAACACAAGATTTAAGTTTAGGAGAATGTTTTTTCGTCAGTCTTAATTTGCATCTCAGCTCAAGATTGAGTGGCGTTCGGTAATAGTTCAAGTGTTGATGGTTGATATGAAACCAGCAAAACAGGCCGGAAAGTACACTTGTGTTTTCACTCTAGCTTGTTAACTGAGTTACTAATCTAGCAGCTGAAAATCGCCTTTTTTCTTAATACGTAAGTATATCTTCAGGTACAAAGATCCTGCCAACTCGACCTCGCTTCTACATGTACCTTTTTCATTCGCATGGTTTAAATCTGTTCGTATTGCGAGCTCTGTGAACATGTTTATAAATTAGGGTTCACTGACCGAGTTCAATGCAAGTCTAAACTTATTCATGCAGAAATCTTTAAATCTGTCGAAATTTGTTATGCGTTAACTGTATCGTTAATCAAGGAGGATGATGGAGTTCGACAGCCAGGTTTTCCTTTTTCGTAAGTAAGTTAACGGGATATTCAAATTATATTTTCTTTTACGCGCTCCAATTTCGTACGTGCAAATATTTTTATTATCAAAGCCTGTTTTCAAGTTAGGCTAAAAACTGAACTTTTTTTGAGTTAGAAGTCTCAGTTTTTTTTTGCCTAAACATCAACAGATGCAAGGCTAATAAAAATAATCAATTTCCAGCTGTAACAGACACTTTACTCAATTAGTTGTACCTTTCATCTTAGGCAATTTCAATTTATTATTTTCCAGTTACAAGTTTGTGCCATAATTTGTTAATTGAAGGCTGTCGTTACCATATTTATTCTAAAACATGCTGTTTGTGTTGTCGAAAATTATGGCCAGGAGGTTTCATTGTTGCAGATTTTAGCTCTGAAAAATTTTTATATCTACGTGGGCAAGCTGCATAATTTGGAAGCCATGGTGCAACATGGAATCATCTAACAGTGCATTATGTTTGTTTGTACAAGAATTTGCATATCACAGACTTTGCCCTTTTTTGCTTCAATTAACTTCCCTACCAAAGGAATATTTTTCATCCACCAAATAGAATAAAAAGCCTTCCACACCATAACATTTACAAAGTATAGAATAGTCAAGAACTAACAGGTTTTTTCTAGGTTCTTACTGATCTTCTGAACATCATCATGACTTGCAAACAGCAATATTGATTGAGGATTCAAATTCCTTAGTCTCATCCTTCTCTGGCTGTGTACACAAAGGATTAACAGTGTTTTTATGTGTACTTGTGCAATTAATTGTAGCCAGCATTTATCTACCTGTTAGCTGCTTAGCTAACCTTCATCTATTATGATGCGATCCAAAACAGATTTTGGTCAAGGGTTTGAATAAATTAGGTGAGGAATTCGTAGCATGACATCTCTAGTCCGGATGATAACTTTAAACCTAACAAAGTTATATTTACATTATGTTTTGTAACAAAAGTTTTCTGAACATTACAGCTAGTCCATTGGTTTCTACTCTAATGCGTGTTCTATGCTCTTGAGACCTTTTTACTGCTTGAAGAAACCAAAACTTCAGCCCTTTGACCACTGTATTTGCTGCTTGAGTGATTTTGAAACATTACTTTTAATTTAGACGAGGAGGCAAATTAATGTTTGCTGTGGAAACAAAGCAAAAAAAAGAGAAAATGTGTGTATGCAAAATTGTGTTCTGAGAGAGCAAGTTTTATTGCTTACAAATAGCAAGTGTCACTGAAATTTTATCTGAGTCACTTACCTTAAAATGGTCTTCATTTTTCTAGTTTTCAATATTATGAGATATAAAATACTAATTCAAGCAAAGGTGGCGTGTACATGTTTGCTGGGTCTACATGTTAATATATTACTATGTACTAAAAGACGTGATGTCTAGGTAACTCAGAATTAAAAGTTTAAAGTGAAGATAAGAGAAGTGACTGCTCTGCCTAGATAAACTAATGCTACCTGCTGACCAGACTCTTGTGTGTTTTATTAATTTTTTGCAAATAATTTTCTAACTAGAAATATGTGTATTGCTGAACTTCGCTAAGGAGGAGGAGCAAGGCTGGTAAAATGTCTGGGATGGGAGGGCGGGAGCACCAACAGAGTAAATTGTGTAGGGAGTGTCAACAGCGGCTCTAATATTGGAATCTGAGATATACTTAATCTCCTTTTGGTTAACATTATTTCAAATCCAGTGCCCTGGCTTTAAAAAGCCCTTCATGATAGTGCGCCAGAAGTCAAAAGTTGCTTTAGGAACACAAAATGTTCCGTGATAACAGACTTGATGATGTCAAGGCAGACACTAGTGAGAATGTTGATTTTTGTAGAGTGTATGTATGGGCCACCCAAGTTCGCAGTCCGCTACGACCCGCACACTGAATGCATGTGCAACCTTTGATATGCAAGGAATTAGTTAAGCTTAGTTGGCCCATTCACCGCTAGACTTTGACAAGGTCCTTCCTGGACACGCAGTTTTCTTGTCACATGTAAAGGATTTCTCTCGTTCACAGCATGCCAATGTTAGTGACCCAAAAATGGTTGCTAATAATTATTGCAGCCTTAGCCAATCACATTCAGTGATGCTAACAAATAAATTCACAATTATTAAATTCACATTTAAAAAGGAAAAAAAGCAACTTCAGTTTATTCTCTGTGTCTACAATATGATGATTGGATGATCTTAGAAGTATGAAGAAAATTACCGGAGAAAATGCTTTTTAATAAAAGAAAAAGAAAGCTGCAGATTGCAATAAATTTAACCTCAGGTTAGTGCTAATCAGCTTTCGAACGACTGGGCCCTGAAGCTTCAAGAACCCAAAATGGTTTTGGTAGCTGCTATAGATATATACTAGAATGGTTAACAATCTATTCTTGCCCACGGGCAAATTGTGATGATAATGCACTAGCTCTATGGCTGTTCTGCCGACACTGGGCTGCAGGACACTGAGTAACTTGTCTAACTGCATTCTAAGTGATTTATGAAATCTACTGCATGTATAGTGACCATAAAAATATTGTCTGATTTTAAGAGTAAGAGAAGTAAGTAAGAGCCATTTAATTATACCCATGCAGGATGAAGTGGTTAACATTCATTTGATGGACTTTTTGAACTTAAATATTTTGTTTCTTTTTATTTCCAGGTTAGATGGATGATGTACTGGATAGTTTTTGCCCTTTTTATTACTGTAGAACTCTTTGCTGACCTTCTACTAGCATTTTGGTGAGTTCACAAGTTTTAAGTAATTCTTTGACAGGGCAGGGCTTTCCTAAAAACTGCCATGAAATTCTACATCCTAAACTGGTTATTATAAAAATTATCTTCTGTACAGTAGTGATTGGATTTAACTTGTTGGATCGATCCCTACAATGTATATGGTTCATGTAGTGTTCCCTTCGAACAGAGGCTACTTTTCCACAGTTTAAACGTGGTCTGAAATAAAGCTGAGAGGCTGACTCATCCAAAGAAAGCAGATTTTTGGATCACTGCAACTTGTAGAACACTTTCGGTTAAATGTTTTCCCTAGTTCTCTGCAGACAAAGTAATATCTATTGCTTTTTAATATGTACTTTATGTTTTTATTAATTTTTGCACTGGTTACTAGTACACCTTAGAGTTTATTGCTAGAATTTTGTTTTGATTTTTTTCGAAGGGTTCATTCTTACGCTTGATAATATTAATCGTATCACTTTCAGGTTTCCTTTTTATTATGAACTCAAGATAATATTCATGCTTTGGCTTTTGTTGCCAGCAACAAAGGTAATCAAATTTGTTTTGATAATTATTTCTTGAATTATGAAAGGTATTAGATTTGATCCATCTTGTAGGAACATGTGCTGGGAAACGTGTGTAATCTTGCAGGCTAATTAAAACGTCTCTTTCCCTATTTTTGTTATTTTTTGTCTCAAATAGGTACTTATCTCTACTATATGCTTTCATTTGATTCAAATCATATTACATAACTCTTTGACATAACTACAGTCAAACCTCCCCGTTTGACCACCTCTCATAAGCAACCACCTATCCAAAACACCAAATATTTTCCCAGTCAGATCCTTATAGTTGAAACCTCCAGTAAATGGCGACTACTTGTAAGCAACCAATAAACCTTTTTACCAATGTGGCGGCCGTATTAAATTAATTCAATTTAAGGAGTATTATAGGATGCCCAGGGGGCATGAGCACATTTCGTTTGTAATTTCGAGCGCTTTTCGGGACATTTTTTCTTAAAGTTTTCTTAGAATAAGATTGTAATGGGAAAAAAGATCCTTGTGCCATGTTTGGATGTAATAATGATCGCCTTTTTCCCGAGAAATATACAATGAAAGACCATATTTCTAATACTAAACTGGAAAAAGGCGATCATTACCATCCAAACACGGCGCAAGGGTCTTTTTTCCCATTACAATCTTATTCTAAGAAAACTGTAGGAAAAAATGTCATGAAAAGCGCTCGAAAATACAAACAAAATGTGCTCATGCCCCCTGGGCATCCTATAATACTCCTTAAATTCAATTAATTCAGTATGGCCGCTGTATCGGTAAAAAGGTCTAATGGCCCACTTTTTATCATGACAGTTTTAGAATTTTTTATTGTTTTTAACCTCTTCAAAGCGACCATCAAAATGGTCTCATCTCTGTGTTTACTACATATACTACGCTTATCAGAGTATGAGAAAAGATCGCCTGTCTTTTTAACAAATCTTTACCGTAATTTTTATTTTAGGGATCAAGCATTTTGTACCGCAAATTTGTCCATCCATGGCTGTCAAAGAATGAGAAGGTACAAATTTGAGATAAGAATATTGTAATATGAGATAAGATTATTATAATATTTTTAACAGTGATTTATTGTCTTTTTTGACTTTGGTCAATGTTTAATATAGAGTGACATTGTTCTGCATGTTTTTTTTCCCATCAAAAATTCCTTTTTTTAGTTGAAGTACTTATTTTGCAAATGTACCCATTTGCCCCTGGAACTTTTGCTGAAAAACGTGTTTTGAAGCTAGTCGGGTGGTTTTCTGGTCACTGTTGTGCTAAAACGAGCTAAAACTTACCATAAAGCTATTTACAGGTCGTACACTTCGCGGCCTTCTGATCCAGATGTAAAAAATGAGCTTGCGAAGTTTGGGCATGCGCAGAAAGCAAAATTTCGAGTAGTTTTTGGATTTAAAAGTGACACAGCAGTCTTCACGTTTACTTTCCACCTGCTCTCCTCCTCTCTTTTTTTTCGCTTTTCTTGCTTCATTTTTGTTCTTTTGCTGGGCATTTAGTAGGCTTCATTTTGGTGGGAAATTTTTTTAGGAAAGCGTTTAGGATCTTCGAATTAGCAGAAAGGAAAGGTAGGCGAGTAGTGGAACAAGATTTTCATGGAAATTTTCAGGTCAATGTTACATGGTTTTTTACCTTTATCTCCAGTGTCCTTGACTGAATTGAGCTCATTCTGGTATGGTTTGAAAGATTTCTTCACCCTGCACAAGTTGTCCTTGACAATTAAAAATGATGATGTCACAAGTGGTAGAAGGGGCCTGGATTTGCCAGGAGGTCATGGGCGGCTCAGGGGTTCATGGGTTAAGCAAATCCTTCACAAAAGTGCTAAATATGTATGTGCTTCAAGATTAAGAGACACCCTCTGCCTGGATAACATTAAATTTTAACTTAATCATACATTTATAGTCCAGCTTTTTTGAAGAACAGGCTTCTCTTTGCTCAACTTTTGAATTTCTGTGCAATTCACAGGATATTGACAGCTATATTGAGCAGCTAAAAGAAAGTGGGTATGACACTGTCCTAAGGGTCAGCAAAAATAGCCTATCCATAGCTGCAGACACCATGATAAAGACTGCTGCCACGGTAATCATATTCTTTTGCTTTTGCTTTGCTACTGTCAGTAGATCAAAAAAATGTGTCTTTTGTTCACAGGGCAGGCTTTGATTTTTTCATTAATTCATCTCCATAAAATGCTTTTTGTGACTTTGATCAAGTATGTTTCTAGGGTAACATAAAGGAACCTTTTAGGTAACCCTCACATTGTGGGTAGTCTAAATTTATTAACATGCATTGAATAAAATTTCCATGTCAATCTAGGGCCAGACTGTTCTGGCGGAGAAATTGCGCCACTATGGTACAGATGCCACTGACAATAAAAGAGGTGCAAGACTTCACAAAGCCAAATCATGGTATGGTGGAATGAATACTACAGACAATGACTACATGCCAATTGACGAATCTGAAGAATACAGCCTGATAGAAGAAAGAGAAGAAGAGGAAGAAGAAGAGTCTGTAAATCCTGATGTGGAGAGGTACACTTTTCTGCTTAATAGTCATTTAATTCTTGCAGTAGGATTCAGGTAAACTGTCCCTTTATGTTAATGGAAACGGCCATTATACACTCGGGCAATTCCTTAAAAACACGTGGGCTCCTAAAGTCGGGCCCTCAGCCATTTTTCAGTCAGTTAAACTCTCTATAAGGTGAACATGTATGCTCTGCACTGTGCTAAAATTTTGATTGAACTTAGCACTGAAATTTTTCTACACATTAATGAATTACTTTTACAGTACAATTTTTTCAAAATTGTTAGACGAGGAAAGTCCTTGTTCTGGGGTAAACACTATTGTTACAGTCATCTCTTTAAGCAGTATCATTATTAATTTTCACAAGTTGACAAATGTTATTGTTGTCTTAGTGCAAAGCTGAATGAAGAATTAAGAGAACATCCAAAAGAGACTAAAACTCAAACAACCAAGCGGTCACGAGGATCAAGTAACTACCAGTCACTCACCTTGCCACGCTCATATGGGGTAAGTTTCCTAAATGTTATCATGATTATGGATGTTCGAATTTATGTACAAGTTGAACCTAATTTGATCTTTTATCAACATTTCTTGTCTGATTCATACACCATTCAGAGACCCTCACACCGTGCAAAAGTTCATGGGGCAGGATATGATCCCTTTGAGGTAAATTTTGTTTTTAATTTAATTATCATTCATTTATTTTTACTTGCTGTTAATATTTTTAGTTTTAACCTTTTTTAACAGATCTTTCCTGCATTTCGCTCCAGTGAGCAAGCGTAAAGAATTTGATACAGATCACTGTATAATTTTGTCCACTTCAGGGCTCCTAGAAATGGTCAGTGCCGTTGTTTACAGGAATGCAGGATAGATCTATTAATAGCTACTTATCCTTGATAAAGTGAAAATTTACTTGATTCCTGGTAAATAGTGCTCTTTGTTTCTCTTCTGTTAAATTTTACAAGTAACTCAGTAATTAATCTTAACTTTTGTTTTCAACAGTCATCGGCACATTCTTACAACCCTGGAGATGTTAGGACTTATGAGGTAGGTGATGATGCTCACATTTTATCTCACCACTATTACACTACAGACATTGATGGGTGGGGGAAGGGGGAGGTGACATCGCTACACTACGGGTCATTACATGAAACATTGTTCAGGCAATTAAGTTAATCACTGAATGAAGCCAGTGCCCCTGAGCAGCCCTTGGTGACTGGCTGTTGTCCTAACTTGGATAACTGGCATGAACACCCTAAAGCTTATGGATTAAGAGCAGAGCCTAGTTAGTTATCATCAACAATCCTGCTTTAATAGTGAGAAAATTAAACTTTTTAAGCCAAATCTCACACAGTATGTTTTATGTTAATCCTCCTTACTGTAAAGCTTTGAGTTTTGAGCACAGACTTTGTCATGGACATGACAGTCCTTCTTTTAAGAAGGACTATCCTAAAGGTCCTAAATGTTACTCTTGTGCAGTGTGAGGTTCTGTGAATGGTGTATGAATCAGACAAAAAAATGTTTGATAAAAGATCAAATTAGGTTCAGCTCATATATGAATGTAAACATTTATAATTATCATAACATTAATTTTAGGAAACGTACCCGATATGTTTTAAAAAACATGTTACTAGTGCAAAGCTTTGAGGGGAAGGTGAATTGTTTTTGTACCAGGCCATTTTTCATTCACTTCTAACTCCCTCTCACTTTAACATGTGGCCTATAGATATAGTATGATGTATATTTTTGAGTGGCTATAATCGGGTGTGCACTACATGTTGACTCTGTGTTTATAACAGGTGCATAAGAAATTTGAGGCACAAGATACCATACATAAGCTATGCATGGGAGAGAGGAAGACATTGACAGGAGTTAGAGATCCTTCTCGGCTTACACACCTAATATTATTATTCTTCCGCTGCAGGCATTACTATATTTTTGCATTCCATATTTTTCATGTGCCTGTCCCACTGGCTAGCAATGAACTGTAAACCATGGCAGTTTTCCCATCAAGACTAACTCTTAATTGTAACATTATTATCAATTTTCTATTACAGACAAGAGCACAAAGGAGGACCCAGCGGAAGATTGTGTAGGCCTCATGTTAGCTTCTCACTTGCTTTCTTGTTTACTTTTTACTACTTCAGCGTGCTGCCAGTACAAGGGTTCAACCCAGACGAAGCCAAAGGAACAAACAAGGCCGTTCACTTCCTGTTATTCCACATGGTTCAAATGAGGCAAATTGTTAATGTCCACTGGAAAAAATTCTGTATTAGTTTGAGGCCATCTGTGGCATTTTCTTTTAGATTTGTGGGGTTATTTTATCAAGAACGTCCTGTGAAGTGAATTCAGGATTCATTACTTCTTATTTTAACTGAGCTGAGATCAGAGTCTATATTATTGTTTAACTTGGCAAATATAATTCAGCAGGAAAGGTGAAACAGATTTCGCTTTCCTCCTAATCTCAGGTTTGCTAGCTTTGTCTACTTATAAGTGGTCAAAGGAGTATTGCTATAAAACTCTGGTTTTCAGCTATTTGCCCAAACTGCAAAACTGTCCAAACACCATTTTTGCTTTGGTACTGCTTTGGTGCTAATCTAAAATGACCACCGTTAAGAGCTTGTGTTGGCTACTATGCCTAAAAATGATGAAAACTAATCAATTATTATTGTGAGGCCCCAATAGAGGGGGAGGTATGTCAGGGGTACCCAATGGCAATTTTTGGAAAATATCTGTTTGGAAGATGATTGGAGATCTAGAATTTTAGGAGCATTTGTTGTAAAATTTCTTGCTTGCCTGCCTCTCCTAGGATTTTCAAACATCTAAAAAATGGTATAATTGCCCATTTTAAAGGGATTTTTACCCTAAAAAGGTCACCTAGAATTCTCGGGAGCCTTCTTTCTGGCTGAAATTTTCGAAAAGGTAAGTTTCGATCATTATAATTTTCGGATCACTAGACTTTCAGCTAGGAAATCTGAACAGATGAAAAATTTTTAGGGGACAAAAATATGCCTATATCTACCGTTTAAATGCTAAAATAGGTTCAACAATGCTATATTTAAGTGGTTTTGAACTATATTCTCGTGGGGTGCCCCTGGTATGTCCCTAGTCTGAATTTCAAAACCCGTCATTTTGCATGTTGAAGAGGAAGCCGTGTCCTTTTCAGCATTTTACTTTTGTATTTGTACTTGCCTTTGTTGCTGTCCCAATTTCAACCCATCTTGATGTTATTTGTTACCATCTAATCTGACTTACCAGTATGTTGCTCTTCCAAGGTCATGTCGCTTGTCAGAATTTTACCCTATGACATGGCCTCATTTGCTATTTAACTGCCTTTTTCTCCTACCCGGTAAATATAATTATGTGAAATTTAATAGTCATTCAAGAATCTCTTGGATGCAAAAATTAATTTGAGTTTCACCTAGAAAATGAGATTCTGGAACTTTTTGGAGGGTTTTACAAAATCTTCTGTTAAACAAGCAACCCCTTTGTTTCTATAGAGAGGGTGTCCCCTGGGGTCAATGGGATTTCTAGTGGTTTAGATGAATTGAATGGGGATGGATTAAATACAATGTACCTTGAGGCGGGGCTGCCACTAGGATTTCTGCTGGTTATTATGAGCATGATCCCCAGCTACTTTGAGAGGAAACAAAAGGAAAATTAAATAGAACATAAATAACTTCCTACAGGTAGCTTTTCAATAAATTATTTTGCCGTCTTGTTATTGCATAATTATACCTAGAAACTTGAAATCTTAGTGACATCCCTGTTCAGGTTGTGTCCTTTTGTGTAACAGAATTTGCCCAATGGCAAGCGGTTGTTAGCACAAAGAACGTTATGGCTTTTAATAGTACAAAACTGTGTAGGAAGAATAAAATCGATAAAATTGCTGTAGATTTTCTTCAAGAAGCAGTTACATTTATTGTATCAGCTACATGCACGCCAAACTTAGTAGTTGGTAAAGTTTTGAATTTTTACCCGGGAATGTAAAATATCCATTTACAAAATTAATAGCGGCAACATTTTGTGCCAAACTCTACGGTAGTATTGAAAGGTGTATTTTATTATCTTTTTTTGATCAGTTTATATTTTGCCGAACTGTACATTATGCACAACCAGTGTAAATAAACTTGGACTGCAAAAACGTTGTGGATTATTGTGCCTTCAAGCATTGAGTCAAATCATAGAGGGGTGGATTCAGGGGGTTTCCTTGGGGTTCCCACGCACCTCCCCTCTTGGTATTCAACTCAGGATACAAGCTTTACATCTGAAGGGAACCCCTCCCCAGGGATCCAATCAAAATCCTGGATCCGCTCCTTAAGTTTTTGGTGTCCCGAACCAGTCCTGTGCGCCTTTGGCCTGAGTGGCAGGCGTTCGAAAGGGTGGGGGAAGGGAATTAGGGCGCGAGACCACGCGCGAGGGAGGAGGGGAACTCTCCCTCGCGCGCGCCCAAATTCCTCCTTTCCCTTCTCCTTTCAACGCCGGCCACGTAGGCTAGTGCGCCTTGATCTCTTTTCGTTTGCTCCATAAATTAGCATAGTATTAGCTGTTGGCCACGTGAATGAAAACGCTCTATAGTCTATTGCGTCTGTTTTTTACTCGTCGAAATTAAAAGAAAACAGAAAGCAGAAAATAGTTATACATTCCTGGGTTCAATGAAGCTGAACATCATTGGCAAAAACGAACGCATCATGCATCACTTGATCCAGCCAAGAGTACTGGCCTATATATAGTCAGTCCTCTAGACTCTTTGGAGGACCTAACCTCACCCCCTTAAGCTGGCGCATGCCCGCTCGACAATGAAGAGAAAATGGGAGTCAAGGTCTCTGAACAGACGAACTTGTCTAAAACAAATCATCCTTGACAACTACCAAGACATAAGATACTCTCTTACATTATTACCAACTCATCAAAATACTTTATTGAAATCTGGGTTCATTAATGGCAATTCAAATAAACAAAAATAAGGAAATCTGGCTGATTTGAAAGAAAAACTACTTTAAGGGAAAACGGACGACACTACACAGCAGAGTTGTCCTCTCATATCGAGTGTACAGGAAGATTTACATTCCGAAACGGATCAATTTAGGTTTTAGGGAAACTGCCCACCTACCCCTCCCCATAACCCAACATTTTGCCCCAACTGAAACACAAATGTTGACGTTGAGTTAGCGAGGGGTAGGTGGGCAGTTTCCTCGAAACCTAAATTGATCCCGAAAGGTTTTTGCTATAACAGTGTTGCGTTAAAATATGGGTGGGGCCGGCAGTTTTTCGGTTGGACAACCTTCACGTTCGGATTAAGACAAGAATCTGAGCAGGACTCTCGCATTTCACTTTGTTTATTTACATCCTTTAGCAGAGGACTTTGGTGTGGCGAAATATTCCACAAGCCGAATCTCAGAAGAAAATCTATGTAAAAGACGAATTTGTGTGTAAGTTAGTGAACACATGTTAACCGTGCAACTGTCAGTTGAATCAAAAGATCAATCTACATGAGTTAAAGTTTTCAAATTAAAACATACTAATGGATAGTTCGTAAATCTAGATGCCACTAACAGCTGATTCAGGCAAAAACATCATCGGAATCGTTGCAAACATTTTCCTTTTCACTGTTGTCTTCCTCTGAATTTATCGCGGAGGTAGCTAACTTTTTGCCAGCATCCTTCTTGCTTTTTCTGTGGATAAAAAGTTCTGTCAGTGATTTGATCTGTCTTAAGTGATGATACACACGACGATTCGTTACGATGATTTTTAGCGCGACGATGTTGCGTCAAAATTTATTGCCGAATGCGCTTACAATTTTCTGCACAATTTTCGCGTTGCAAGTTTTTGAAGAGGCTCTAAAACTTGCGACGACAAGTTACGAACTCCGTGTTTCGTGTAACATACGTGTTGTCAATTTTCTGCGCGACGCCTTTTGTGTACCCTTTTCTCTTCCTTTGTTGCGCCAAAAAACGTCCCGTGTAACACGTCCGTTTACAACGGATCACGCGTGCACAATTGTGTTGCGCTATAACATTTCGTAGTAAATCGTCGAAAAAAAAAAAAACTTCCTCGCGAATTTCACTTCCAAAGACATGGGGCGCTTTCTATTCAACACAACTTCGGAAATTCCACGTGCCTAATGGAACGGTACATTCCGGAGGGAGAGAAGCGACGGCATTTCGGTCCGACCGACTGAGATAACCGGTCCGGTCAAAGTGGACCACCTTCGAAGCTGGTCCCGAATATTCCGGTCGGACCAAACCGAAATGGTCCGTTCCATTAGATGCACCAACCGAAATTCTGGGTTGAATGGAAAGCGCCCATGGGCACTAACGTTTAGCGAGCGTATGGGAAACGTTCACAAAAGAGAAATGTTGGGCGTTGGAAAGCAGAGCGATAAGCCCGAAGAAAGAGGGCCAAGTGCGTGTGTACTAGAGTGCGTCACTCTCATCACATTTTACGGGATAATACCTTTGCGCCTCCGAGCGACAATATGCCTATCATGGTGTGACCATAAAAATGTAATTTCACTGCAGAAGCTGTGAACGCTTGAGTTTGCATGCGTCAAAAATTCAAAAAGGACACGCGTGTGAACCGATAGCTTAACTACAAACTAGGGTATCTAAAAGATAGTAATGCTGCGGCACATTCTGTTGATACTGGCATTAGTTAGGCAGTGAGACTAAAAGAATCGAAAATGATGTTGAATGTCCTATTTACATGTTGGAATTAAGTACTAGAATAATTACTATCAGTCTATAGAAAGAACTCGTGGGAACGTTGTTTAGAAAATGATCAAGTAGTTATAACTCTGGTTTTCCCACAGGAAATTGTAGGAAATAATAGAAATTCAGATTGTTTATCCATATATTTAATATACTGTGCACGATATTTTCTCTGGAAACACAATACTTTTCTTGCTGTTTGTTGCACTTTATTAAGTAACAGTTATTTAGCTATATATTTATAGAAAACAACAACAGAAAAAACGGGAAAAAAAAAGAAATGGGGAATATAGAATTCGGCAGGACTCGAACCCTGAACCTTCGGCTCGACGCGACTACACCTAACCACTACACCACGGAGGCTAATTACGTAAACCTTAAGAAAAGTCTTGATTTATTCCTTTTCCATGAAACTTCCGCCGGCAAGATGATCGCCAGCCGCATTAACCGAGCTATTAACAGTGAAAAAACAATGTAAACGCATTTCATGAATGAAAGAACATAATTATGCTTTTCAAAACGCCGATACACGTCCTCGTCTGCAAAGTTGGACACAAAACATATGTTTTGTTGTCTCGATTTCCGCTGTTATTTTGAAGCGAATGGTCAAAATCACATCCATTTTCGCCTCATACAGTTTCTTAAGAATAGCACTGCATGACATTTTCTCACTTTCACATCACCTTCTAGCAAGCTGGAATTTGTATATCCCCCGTGTTGCGGAGTCGAAGAGCAAATGCTCATCTTCTAGTCAGGTTTAACACCTGGACGAGTCAAAGGCTCTTGAATTGAAATCCAATCCCCAAGTTAACGATCGTACTCATCTGAAAGACTCCTGCGTGTCTTAAAATTTGGTAAGACCTCTAACCGTGCTGTAGAAAATTTGCCACAAAGAGAACTCTAAGTCTGAGCAGCGAACGATGCACTCTCTCACTCACCGAACTTCCCCGTGTTTTTATTTGAGTTGTTCGTGGCGCAATGCACTCTGGTTAAATGCAATGCATTGTGGTTAAAAGTGTGGTTAAATGCAATGCATTGTGGTAAAAAGTGATGAATTCGAGAATTCGTCGTCCCTTATATATTTCCTTTAAATCCTGATTATGTTGCTGCTCGCTCCCTTCGGTCGCTCCGCAGCAATAAATGTATCTTAAATAGTAAATAAATGTAGAGCTGCAAATAACAGTCGGTCATCGAAATCGAATCTGCTCATGTCCGACGAAATCCCACATGAAACCGGACATGTCAGCATTTTGTAGCTGAAGATTCGCATAGTAAACAAAGAAATTTTTAAAGTCAATCTAGTGTAAAGTTAACTTTAAGACGAACACCCTTGGAACCGCTGTCGAAGAGTGACTTCCGTCTCACAGAGAGGTCAAATGAAGGGAGTAAAGAAAGCCAGGGACCGATTCTAGGTGGCCGTCTTTATAAAAGTGTTCGCTAAGAGAGAGTCGACTGTATTTTCAACAGCTCTTGTGGTTTGTACAGCTAAAACGGTGACATGATCAGCAATATGTCCTTCCTAATAAGAAAAATTATTGCCAGGCCTGAAACTGATCATCTGAAGCACTCTTTTAATGTACCTGGTAGATCTTGTTCTTCTTGCTGGCGTGTCTTCGCTCATCACACGGGAGGGACTGGAAAACAAAAATCAAAACGCAATGAAAAAAGGCTGAAATAGCTCCCAGGTAACTTCAGATTAGGTTTGTCCTCGTAAATTAAAATGTGTGCTGGCGCAAACACCAAGTGTGAGGCACGAGAAAGAGAAGGGCCGGGGCTTGCTATACCTTTACCACGAAGAACATTTTTAACCTCTCATGAACAAAATAGCACGTTACAATTGAGATGCAGCAATATTTATACCTATCCAACCCATCTTACCTTAGTTGGTTCACCTCAGCGGTTGATTTTTTTGTTTTTTTCTTGCTCTTTGTTCTAGTTTTAGATTTTGGTGGTCTATTTTCCGTTTGACTTTTGTCATTGTGTGGGACCTCACATGTATTCTCTGAAACTAAGAACAGAAAAAAAAAAAAAATTTAAGTACATGTACTGATGCATTTAGAAAATGAAATTATTTTTATCCTAAAATCAGAAAGGAGGATCGCGCATGACACAAATTACGGCCCGACAGAAGTACAGGACGTGAGCTGCCCATTACAAGAAAAGCAAACACAATCCAGAACTCAATGTAAGTCATCAAGGTGGCAATCAGTAAGGAAAAACGTAATCCTACAAGACTCAGTAGGCCTTGCCTTAACTGTTGTTTGGTTGACACGAAACGTGAGCATACCTAGCCACACAAATGGCGTATAAATACAATACCTAAGCATCTCTGTTCAACTAAAAAACCCTCCATTAGAAGCATATTTTTATACAATGGAAGGCTATTCTCACAGGGGCTGGGGCCCGTTTCTCGAAAGGCCCGGTAACTCTCCGGGTCCGAAGGCAAATTGAATACTTGAATAGTAACACAGTTCCTGGCCCACAAACCAGTCAATTTTGCTTCGTCAACTGATAGTTTCATTGTATTATTTTGCAAATTATTGAAACTTTGCTCTTGAATGCTAACACCACATTACAAACACCTAACAGCTTTCCAGGCCCGAAAAGTTACCGGAACTTTCGAGAAACAGGCCCCTGAACACAAGACGAAATTGGCGTCTCTTCAAATGGGGTCAAATGGAGGCACACTACACTACTTTAATACTTCAAATCAATACAAGCTCACTCACCACTAAGTGGCGCATCTGTCTCTTCTGTGTGACCTTGCAGCCTTTCTGTGGGCGCCCCATCTTCAGAAGGACAATCAGTCCCCTGGAATATCTCGGTGGATTCCGTATTAGGTACGATTGTTTCATCTCCTCTAGTCTCATAGGAACCTTCTGTTTCCTGGGCATGTCCTTGAGCCGTAACCTCCTCAGGTTCTGTCTGCGAGGCATCTCCGCCTTCTGTAAGAGTATCAAACGGTTTAAATCAAATACCGTAAAATTCCGAAAATAAGCCCCAGCGCTTATATTTTTCAAAGGCCCTTTTTGAGGGGCTTATTTTTGGAGGGGCTCATCTATGGAGGGAAATTTGCGTTTCAAAATTGATTGGGGTAGCCTTATAGTTGGAAGGGAATTTACTGTTTTTACCTTGCTTTATTTTGTATTTGAGGGCAATTTCCAAGTACAAGCCCCCGGGGGGCTTATATTTGGAGGGGCGATTTACCGGAGGGTTTTTTGCGTTACGAGTTTGGGGGGCTTATATTTGGAGGGGCTTATACATGGAGGGGCTTATTTTCGGAATTTTACGGTACATTGTTTATGATTAACATATCTGGCAAAGCAACAACACTCGATGGCCAAATTGCTGAACTAACCCAGACGCATGATGAATCTTCAAAAGACAAGCGATCTAAACACGCTTGCGATTAACACGAATTGACACTGAGGAGCGATTGATGACTAAAAAGGAATATCAATTATATTTCAGAAAAAACAGCAAAAGATTGGAGGTTCTCGCATTACAGAAACGGGCGCAGAAACGGTATAAATATGTATTGTTATCTCACTGGTACAAAGATGTGTCAACATGAACTAATATTTACCTCCCCGTAGCTGAGACAAGTTTAAATGTGACTTCTTATCTTACCGTTTTCGGAGTCTGTCAGAACCAGCAGCAACTTCTGAAATTTATTTAGTGCTTTCAAAGACACATTATCCTCAATAGCCTAGAAAACGTATTTGATATGATAAATATCACCATGAGAAAATGGACTAGGTTATTGTACTTGTCAGTGAAATTGACATAAAATTAATAGCCATTCAGATTCAGGGAGACCAATTTAAAAGAAGTATTTTACATGTAATAGCTAGTTTAAAACTTCTTAAAACGGTGATTTTATTTACAAAAGGCAAAGGCATTGTCTTATTTGCGCTGTGCTCGGAGTTGTGGCAAAACTCCCACAAACAGCATTTTTAAAGGGCACAAAACAGAAAAAGGGTTACGGTAAATCTCGTGCCGTAGTCCTTGTAGTCATCATGGTGCTTGTGTCGCCTTGTGTTCGCAGAAGCCAGCGTGATTATCATGGTTGTACTGGTCATTAAGCTAGTCGAGGCAATCGTGGTGGCCGTCGTCCCTATACATGAATGGTCCTTGTCGTTATTGGAGTTTTAGTCCTTGTGGTCCTTCTCATCCTTGTGCTCATCGTCGTCCCTGTGCTCGTTCCCTGTTCTCGTTGTGGTTTTTGTGGTCATCGTCGTTCCTATGCTCATCGTAGTCCTTGTGGTCATCATCGTGCCTGTGCAAATCGTCGTCCCTCTGATCATCGTGGTCCCTTTAACCATCGTCCTCCCTGTGATAGTCGTGGTCCTTGTTGCTCACATGTCGGTTGAATTGTTTGTGTGCGTGTGTGTGAGTAAAACAACGCTACATTTGCCCTTTCAGAAAACACAAAGTCTCTTGTTTTTACACAGCTAGATGTCTTGTTTTTACAGAGCTAAAACAGCTGGTTTTTGGAATAGCGCCACAAATAAAGCACAACCCTTACAAGTCTATCAAGAAAGGTGCCACATTTGGGATTCGGCGAGAGAATCCATGAAAAAAATCAATGCATTCTACATTCAGGGTTCGTACAGATTTTTGGTTCCAGAATTCAAGACTTCTTCCAGACTCTTTTCAAAACAATAATTTCTTTTTTCAGACTCAAGGTTATCAAATAGGTGATCAGTAGAGACCTTTAAAAACGCAGGAACGAAGCTTTTTATATGATGTGCTGCAAACGTACGGGCGAGATTGAATAAGATTTGACCAAAACGAAAAAAATTTAATTATAAAGTACTTGTTGAAGCTTAGAAAAAAATCTCAAGACTTTTTACCGTTTTCCTGACTTTTTCCAGGTCTGGAAAATTACTGGGCAAATTTCAAGACTTTTTCGAGAACTCAAGATTCTGTGCGAACCCTGTACAGTTTGTGTAGGGTATGGGCCTGTGGAATGACGCTGGCGATGATTCACTAAGAAAACATATGTATGGCATCACAGGTACCTCTATCATCCTGGCAGTTAGAATTTTCATTTCCTTGATGGTTGACTGTGCGCAGCCAGTAAGGTCCATCAGGGTGAGGATCTTGCAGAGCACCCGTACACCAGGTGCATCGGGAGCAGATAAGATCTCATTGGCTACTGCAAGACTCAGCGATACATGAATGCTAGATACCTGTAAGAAGACATTCTCAACGAGTAGAAGATGACAACATGGCGCCTTATTTGGTAATATTGTTTAATGGGTCAATTAGTAAGGTGCTAGATTGCAGTGTGTAAAGTCACATGTATCTGGTACTAGGAGCTTTGCTCTGTTCTGAAGAGAGCGCCACTGGGTCGTGTCCAAAGGTAGGGCTCGGGATCCCTTTTACTTCATAGTCCATGCTTGTAAATCATATTTAGAGTAAACATAAAGGACATTTCCGCGGGAACAACTGTAGCTAAAACCTGCTGAGCGGACGAGGGTTCGAATCGGCTAGATAAAGAAAGCCGTGATGGGTTATACATTTGGTGGTTTAATTTAATCCTTGATTTAAAATTTATTTCCCCTTGTTTCAAACCCTTTATCATATATATACAGAGGAAGATAACACTTTATATAAGGATAAAATTGAACCATAAATAAACACTGTGGAACACCTGTCTATCGTCAAATACTGATTCAACTGTGTTTTACTGATCACATATATACCTCAGTGTTGTCAATGGAGTTTCCTGGCTTTGCCAAATATTTAGAGTTTGTCAGTTGCACCAACAGCTCAGCCACGTTATTGACGTTTACTGACGCTAGTGGAGATGACACAGGAGCACTAAACAATGTCTGCAGAGTTGGAAGGAAGGCTTCTACCACAAGCTCTTGGTTCGTGCTAAAAAATACAGCGGACAGATGCGAGTTGGTCAAATAGTCAATGAAGTAGGTATGTATTGCATTGGTAGTATTCTGTCTAGTGTGGTTGTCCAAATGTGAGTAGTTCAGACAGAGCGAAACCTCTCATACCTATTGACTTACAATATCAGCCAAGGTGAGTGATCGAGCAAAATCTTTCCTCCTTCAGTTTTACAGCGCTGAATTGCCAAACACAATCAGAAAGCGAACCTTTCGTAACCTTCTACTGCAGCTTTTTTGTAGCTTTTCACTTACATCGGCAGGGCTCAAAATAATTTTTTTATTAAGTAGGCTTGGTGATGCGGGCGATTGATCCAAAAATTTTGGTCGCTAGCTCATACTCTTTAGTCGCCATTTTTTCCTGAGAGTTTCCTTCGATATTCTCATAAGCAAAAACGTTATTTGCACTCTTTAGTTTCTAGCAAAAGCAAGTACACCACAAAACCACAAAAAATGACTCCTTCACAAAATTAAAAATGCACTGTTGGGCATCTGTGTTTAGCAGTAACTTTGATCTCCTCCAGAGATCATCTACAGGACACCCTCGATGTTCGTTAGTGCCTCTCCCTGTAGACCCTCTGCAATTGCCTTGGTGCACTTGAGAACAGCTTAACCTTTGTTCGAATACATGTACATACCGTGAGGCAAAGGCGAATACAGGGAAGAACACACCCAGACAGTGCCTCAAGTTGACATCATCTTCAGTGGTGGGATTATACCACAACAGCAACAGACGTAAGAACAGTTTGGCACTTAGAACACGGCCTGATAACAGCAGCTTGGCCAGACCCTCGGCAGCAACATTGCGTAGATCATTACTCTGAGGAGGATACGAATGAAATCCAAGAAATTATTACTTTAAAGGTGGAATTCCACTGTCTGCAGTGTATGAAAAGTTGGGCGTGTAAAAGTTAAACGCGGCTCAATTTTAAAACACTTACACATAGATGATAGAGGAAATAGGCTATTTTACAGTTATGGATGGAAGCGAGGGTGAGGGTGACCTTGTTTTGATACAAACCTTCTTTGCTTTGTTATGGAAATTGTTCTTGAAAAATACTAGTAAGCATAAGATTAACTTGATTTTCATAATAAAGCAGGAAGCAGTCCGGAATATCCCTAAATTTAAGGACAGGGCCAGCTGGTCACGCGCCACTTTTTAACCAATGAGATGGCGCGCTTGTGTTTATCAACAAACAAATCAAAACATCGCCCCAGTCATCAAAAAGTTTCAAAACAACGGACGGAGTCGGACAGAATTAAAGATGAGCTTACAGTACTCGTCTAGGTTTCACATTTAATATTTCAAAGAAAACATGTCATGTAAGAGAATAAGAGCATTAAACATTGCAAGGAATCATTGGGGTGTTCGAACTGATTCCGGACCGATCGCAGAGGTCGTGGCTTCACTGGCATCGCATGCAAGATTTTTGATAGAAACAAACTCGTCCCGTGTAAAAATAGCCTTTGAGAGAGTGTGAAATTTGTTGAGATCGTACGAAACAGCATTGGTACTACCTATTAACTTCTACAGGACAAGAATCAAAGAACCAGTCATCATAACAAGAATAGAAAGTAGTTCAAATTTATTAATTTTTCTTGTTTGTTTTTTTGTGTAGTTGTTTCGTGTTGACTTCACGCATCTGGTGCTTTCTTTGCTTGCTGTAGTACCTGCAATGTTTTAATTTTATCCCAGATAATCAGTGCATGTTCAATGAGTAGCGAAATACAGCATTTACAATTGAGATTTGCCTTGTTTCTTTGATTGTTTTTTAACGGCGGATGAACATTTGGAGAATCCAACAACATTAAATCTTTCCAGATTAGTGAATTTCAGAAACAAAGCGGTTAGTATCTACCTCGCGCTTATGATGTTCAATTTCATCCCCGCAAATTCGGCAAAGTGAGGCGAGATGTTGGACGTGAATATCCATAAGACTAATAAAGTTGTTTTGGCCTTGAAAAGAAAAAAGGCAAAGGCTCGTACTAATGCGAAAAAAAGTAATAACACGGCTTTTGTGAGAAACCCGGGAGTGGAAAAAGTATGTGTTTTGGACCTCGGAATTCAAAAATTGTCTTCCAAAATTCTAGGTTGTCTACCATCCCCACATTCAACATGATAAAAGTTAATCGATATGACAATCGAGGAAAAATATCTAGAACTTCGTAAAAAATCTGTGAATCGAAAAAATAATAGATACTTGTTCACCTACCTTGAAAGCCGACCAAAATCATCGCGTTGTTTAAAAGATAAAAGAAGAATAAGTCACAAAATGTGCTGAATATTTCACGAGACACTTCCAATATGGCTTCCGATACGCTGTCCACTTAAAAAAAGTTTGTATGCCTCATGAAAAATCTTAAAAATATGCCTGAGAACCTCGAAACGATGACTGATTCTGTCCGACTCCGTCCGTTGTTTTGAAAATTTTTGATCACTGGGGCAATGTTTTCATTTGTTTGTTGATAAACACAAGCGCGCCTTCTCATTGGTTGAAAAGTGTCGCGTGACCAGTTGGCCCTGTCCTTAAATTTAGGGATATTCCGGACTGGGAAGGTTTGTATCAAAACAAGGTCACCCTTAGCCTCGCTTCCATCCATAACTGTAAAGAGGCCAATTCACTTGAAGATGCTCAATAGAAAAACATGGTACAGCTACTTTTGTCGCTAGACTTGCATACTCAAATTGTATCTTATGCAACCCCGTCCGCAGGCCTGTTCGCGCTATCCGAGTGAGCGGAAGGGAGCTTGGAACCGAGTGCGATATTGACAGGTGACGTCACATTCGAAATCGCCAACGACTGGGAAGAACGCTGAAACGTACGCTTCGTTTATACATATCATATGTAAGGATTCCAAAAGCAGTTTTAAAATGCAAGCTATTCTGACTTGTGTTGTACTTATCTGCCGGCACTGATGTACCGCTAACTAGGTCAACAGTACCTCACTCTCTAGAATCCCTGTAAGTATGGTCAACACACTAGCTGCTGTATCTGTGTCAGGAGCTGGGATTTCATCGTGTTCATCACCCTTCTTTTCATTTTCAGCTTCTCCTTCTTCAGTTTCTGCTTCTTCCTCATCGTCCTCTGTCCCGGATTTGTCCTGTTCTGAAACTGTGCTTGGTTCACTGTTGTCCAGGTCAGGGACAGCAGCATTGACTTTAAAAGCCTCGAGTCCAAACTTGAGAAGAAGATCAAAGACAACTTGGAGAGCTGTTACTCGGACAAGCTCCTGGTCAAGTTGGGCCACCTGCGAGGGTGAAAAACAAATGCAACATTTTGCTTAATTCTATTTCCAAAGTAAACAGTTTAATTAAACAGCTATCAGACAAATTTATCACCAGATCAGTTGGCCTTTCTTTATTTACCGTCTCATTTTTTTGAATGAAAAGGTGAACGCCGCGGGTACGAACGCAAAAGCAACGACGGAAAGAAGCCTGAGTTTAAACACATTAATTTGCGCTACCACTGCGATGCTCTAATCAAATGAGCTATGAGGCTAGTGATACTGTGAGCAGGCTCCGTGAAACATGCGAATGCAAACTGTAACATGCGCAAAAACATAGATGAAATGAGGATAGGAAATTAAGACATGAATGCCCATGTACTATTGAGAATGCGCCAAGAGGGGGCAGTATTAAAACCATGTGGCAAACGAAAAATAGGCTTGGTGATCTTTGTATTAAATTCACAGCTGCAGGTAAGACCGACTTTAACTTTAATAGTTTTACTTCTTGTGGATGTTATGGGTCATGGGTTCTTTGAGAACTCTTGACTGTGGACGCCACGTTTGGTGCATGGGAATCAGCTTACTGAAGCCGGCTTTCATTACACACGGAGTCAAAGTTGCAATCGTAATCAGAGGCGCTGAGCATACGATACGGAAGGAAAATCAAGCCAACGGAACATCCAACAAGCATTGTGATTGGTTTATTCTTCGGCTTCTACTTGTGACTCAGACAATCTAATTCTCACCAGATAGAAAACGGAGATGGAAGGAAATGGCAACGTTTTGAATTTTGCGACTCTGCTACATATGTCACCTATTGTTAATTTTTACACCGTCATAAGCGCTTCCACGACTATTAAATATGGCTGACTCCCTCTCTCTTTCTAGTGAAATCTAGCGTTTTTTAATAAGAATTATCAATGCGGTATTACCTGAAGAAATAGAACAAGATGGGTACGAGCAAATTCACAGGAAAGTAAGGCAGACAGGCCCAAACACCTGACAGCCATGTTCCGCACTAAAGGATCCTCATTCTGTACACCAGGCAGGATCTGGAGTTAAAAGTCATTTACAAACTTCACGTTAATACATGTTCTGCGAAAAAGTTTGATTGTGTTCAGAACTCAACATAACTGAACTTTATTGCCAGTTGTTGTAGCTTTTGAGTCAGTTGCTACAAAAACCTTCCGTTGATATATGTTGACTTCTTCAAGAAAATACTTTTACAATATCATTTTGAATAAAATTGGTTGGGGATTGGGGTAATCAACTCTGTTTACAGACCCGAACAAAGCCAAATGTATTACACAAGCCTCAAATATTAAAAAGGATAGAGATTTAAGTCTATTATTTTTTGGCTGTTGTACCATCAGTCTCTAGCTGCAAGTACAAAGAATTATTTTGTTAGAGGCTTAGCCTGTGTGCAGCCGCCCCCTCCCCTCCAGAAAATTAGCGGGCAAACTTTTCAACTTGTTTATGTTTCAGTAAAACTTTAGAAACGACAAACAATTTCTTAGCAACCACAGGCTAACAAGCTCCTGTTAAGCATCTCTAGCCGTAAATGTCGAGTTACAGACAGTTACATCCTAGCCTGCCTTTTGTTAGGGTAAAAGGAGAAATTTCGAGAACACACTCACTCTATAAAAACTATCCAAAAAAACTAATCGGCACCTGCAAAAGAGGTTAGTTACATCCATAGCGTTTTAAAATGTTCTTCTAATGAAATGAAAGATATACATCCCTGTTAGGTAGACGTTTGTTGAAATGGAGAATTACAAAGAGTTTCCTGTAACTCAGAAATGCTCACCAAAGTTTGAACCAGTGTCATGAGAGTAGGGTTGAGACCACTTGTGGTCACGCCCTGCAACATCTCGGAGGCAACAGTCAGACACTTCAATAGTGTGTCTGGATCATCCTGAGACAAAGAAAAATAAAACGACTGAAAATGTAATATTCAGTACCAACTGAATCCTGAATGCTTTGCACACAAAACCCTTACAGTTAAAAAGTTACATGTACATTTAATTAAGCCTTTTTTCTGGCCACCACCTAAACAAACTGAGGAACAAACTATGGTGTCTGCAAATGCTTGCTCCATTTCTGTTGTCGATCTAGAGGTGTTCAGTTCCGGCATCTGTAGCTTGCATAATATGGGCTCCCTAGCACACCCCATTCTTTGTTGTGCTCATTTTTATTTCCAAGCATTTGCAGAAAACTCAAATTAAAGTTTTCTCATCCCTGAATTTTCAATTTTTTTTTCTTGCTTTGGGAATAGCACACATAGAAATAAATATTACCTTTTCTTCAGATCTGACTGTCTGAGAGAAAGAATACTCCTGTGAATCAAGTAACTCTTTCTGCTCTTCTAGTTCTATGATCTGCTGCTTTAGCTCTGCTGCTTTTGAAAATTCCTGGTTTACCACACATTGCTCCATTTCATCGCGGAACTGGTTCAGCTTGACACGAATTCCAGCAACCTAAAATACATGAAAATAGAGTCAACGAATATTTTGTGTCGTCACTGAGCTGAGTGTTATGAGGCATCTGATAAAACGCAAGCCTGACGACCAACCTCGAATCCTGATGTTTCCCCCTACTTCGTCTTGATAAACATCAAGACTCTCGGGAAAACAAAACTAACTGTTTCCCCTCAAGATCAGACATTAAGTGTATAACGTTGTTCATGGGATTTGAGCTTTGGGTGTTGGTGACATACATGTATGTTACAGAAACACAAATACCAGTATAACTGTCTAAATCATGGTACATGCACTAGTTCTGCCAGTCAAATGAATTTATATTAGAGACTCTAGTTGCATGATAAAGGGACAACCTTAAGTTCCCATTGTCGTTTTTCCTCCTTGTTTTGAGCAGTCTCTATCATGACCATGGGTTGTCTAACATCAGCAATAATCTCCACCAGCTCCTGAATTCTGTTGTTTTCTTCTGGTTGAATATCCATGTACCTGGCATGAAGCACTCCTATTAACGACTCTGGAACCTCTGGCAATACCAGTAAGTCGTGCAGCATTTGACAGAGGTTTTTCCTGGAAAAAAGAAATGGACTCTTAGCCTGGTTAATTGCACTGCAGCCTCTAATTTGTTCTTGCCACCCTTTCATTCTTCTAACTGTATAGAATAGAATAGAATAGAATAGAATAGAAACTTTATTAAAGTGTCAAAAACCGTCTAGCCAGGGAACAAATCCCTTACTAATTTGGGGACACCAATTAGGGGAGAATATACAAACTAAAAAACTATATACAGTAGTAGGTAAAATATCTATAGTTAACTAATTAAGAGATTTATAGTAAAAATACACAGAAGTCAAAATGAACAAAGGCTACAGCCTGCGCAGCCATCATCTAAAAGTTCACTTATATTGAGTTGGCGTATCTTGCTTTTAAACGACGTTAGGGTTGTGACGTCCCTGATACTCTTGGGTAGTTTTGTCCATAGCGTAGGCCCTAAATATCTAATAGAGTGCTTGCCATAGGTGACTGTCTCATACCTAGGTATAGAGAAATCTGCTTGCCGCGGATTGTAATTACTATTTGGTTCTTTAAAGATGTTACTTATATATGCAGGGCACAGTTTATGCTTTACTTTATACATAAGGATGCACAGATCCTGTAAGCGACTATTTAGTAGTGTTGGCAGATCTGCCTTCTCTAATAGTCCTCTTTCTTGTAGTCTTTCAAGCTTTCGAGTGTCACTCGCTTTACAAAAATGCCACACTAGGTGACAGTACGTGAGGAATGGTAATATCGCGCTTTTGAATAATATTAACTTAGATTTCATAGGAATTAAATTACGTAGTCTCATTAGAACACCAATTCTCTGGCTGGCTTTTTTACAGATAGAGATTACATGCTCAGAGAAATTTAGCTTAGAATCTAACACTACTCCTAGAAGTATGATATTATCTTTAGATTCAATCACAACATCATTCACGCAAATATTGCTGTCATTTTGAGTGAAGCCCAAGTTCAAAACTTGGTACTTTTTGAGGTTTCCCGCCAATAAGTTAGAATCGTACCACGTTGTTGCTAAGTTGGCACTATCCTTTAACTGGGAAGTCACAGCTGCCTGGTCTGCTCCTGCGTGGTAAATTTGATGGTCGTCGGCATACATAGACAAGTTCGCTGTTAGGCAGTAGGCAGTAGGTCATTCTGGAAAACATTCCATAACAACGGGCCAAGCGCGGAACCCTGAGGACAGCCACGACTCACGAATCGGCTAGAACTAACATGACGGCCGATCTTTACTTGATATTTCCGTTCATTTAAATAGCTGTTTAAAAGTTGAATAGTGCTTTCCTGAAAACCGTACGCTTCAAGCTTGTTCAGAAGTAGTGGTGGGTGTAACGAGTCAAATGCCTTTGACATGTCAGTTGAAAGTATGCTCACAACCTGTTTTCGATCCCTCGCCAGTCTCCAATCTTCTACTAAATTGATCAAGGTTGTTTTGCAGCTGTGAGCTTTGCGATAAGCGGATGAGTGTTGGTAAATGCGATTACCAAAGCCAGAGTTGATCTGCGCTCCAACCAACTTCTCAAGAACTTTACTTACACATGGTAAGAGAGTTATGGGCCGGTAGTTTTCCTTTGCATTCCTGTCATCCTTTTTGTATACTGGGGCCCAATGCCCATACTTCCATTCACTAGGCCATGCATTCTTGTTAATACAAGAATTGAACAAGGTGGTTAGTGGAGCGGATAATTCATTAGCACCTGTTTTTAAAGCCTTTGAAGGAATTCCATCAGTGCCGGTGGCTTTGTTTATGTTCAGCGAATCGAGAACTGCAAGGACTTGTCCCTGTGTAACCAATTCGATTTCGATGGTCTGAGTGGAATTCCTATTTTCATGTTGTATCCTCTGAACACAAGGATGGTCTCTAAAGTCCTCTATTGACTTTCTTTCAATCGCTGTACCGCCAATGCCATCCGCCAAGGTAGCAAAATGCTCAACCAAGTCCTCAGCCACTTGTTGTTGATTCGTTATCATACTGCCGTTTATTTTTAAGTGGATGTCGTTTCTTTCAGTACAGCTCTTAGAGCCCAAAAATGGCTTGAAAGTTTTGAAGAACGCCTTGGGATTGATTTTCAAATCGTTTGACTTATTATACCAGTACTGTTTGATGGTGATTCTTCTTTGTTTAGTGGCCTCGTTTCTGGCTTTACGTCGTAATTCCCAATTTTCTGGCGTTTTGTCTTTCAAGAACTTGTCATTTGCTTTGCGTTTAGCTCTAATCGCACTTTTCCAATGAGACGTCATGTAGGGCACATCTTTATCACGCACACGCATTTTTTTCACAGGTGCCACTTCGTCCAGTATATTGTTCATAAGTGCATTCCACACGTAAACTTGATCGTCAACGTCATCAAACAATTTTCCAACGTGCCATGGGGCAGAGGACAAAAGCTGTTTATAATGTTCAGGGTCAAAGTTCTTATAGCTCCTAAATGTGATGACCTTTGGTTTGTTGTGATTTATTTTCTGCTTCAGGACACCGTAAACAAGGTCGTGATCACTTAAGCAGGGATGGTAATTACCAGATAGCTGGAAGCTATCCGGTCTATTAGTGAGCAAAACATCTATTAAACTCTCTGTTATAATTATTCCACGCTTTTCTATTCTTGTTGGCTTAGTAATTAGACATTCAAAACCTTGTTCAACTTCCAAATCGAGAAGCAGTTTACCTTCAGGTTTGTCAGGGCGAAGTCTGTTCAGATTTAGGTCGCCAGTAACTACAACAAAATTTCCGTTCAAGCTTGCCCAGTTACAGACATAACTGAGTTCGCTTTCCAACAGTGTTTGATATTCGCCACACAGAGCTCTCGGGGGACGATAAATACCAACAATTACCATATTGTCCATATCTGTTTTGATTTCGAAGGCAATTATTTCCAGTGTCTTAAAGGATTTATCAGGTTTAAGCTGTGTCCTGACTAGCGATTGAGATATTAAAGCCATAATTCCACCGCCGCCCTTTTTCCTATCATTTCGGTAGAGGGAGTAGTTACAACTGTTACAACACTTAATCACAGGAAGTATTATTATTTTTGTTGAATGACAAAGATTTGCTTCTTCTTGCTCTAATTGCCTATTATTTTAAACCTTTGAAGCCTTGTGCACAGTATGAATATATTTATATGATTCATATGCTTCACTGCTTTTTTGGAGCCTGTTTGCTTAAAACACCTTTGGTTTGAATTAATTTTCTGTTTCCTTTAAAATAATATTGGCTATTTTTTTTAATATACTACAAATAAAACTCCTGTCTGCTTAATAATGTACAGCTCCCATACAAATTTCACTTTGAGTTATGTCTCCATGTTACTGTACAATTGCTGACACTTGAGGAAAAGAGTAGCTGTAGTATTTCCATTCATAAAATGCTACACTGTAAATACCTTCCAACTTCATCAGATAGGTCAACCACACCGAGCAAAGTCAGAAGTTGCTGGATTACAAATACGTGTTGAATTTCTGAATTCTCCTCTGAAGAGTGACTGCATAGACAGCTCTCCACATACCTGAAATTAATAAGCATTTCTATATCACCCAAGGAAATGTGCCACATTTACAAAAGTTTCCCTTTTTGCGTAAATGGAAACCATGTCTTTAAGACAAGTCTTCCATAGAAATTGAGTGTCCATGTTATGTGTCGTGTGCTAGGGGGGTGTCTGAATGTTTAGAGAGAATTTACTTACAAGTACATGTAGTTCACAGCTTTCACAGTCATACAAAAAACATACCCCTGAATGTACTTGCAAAACCCAGACACTTCTGGAAGAAGTTCATCCAAGAGCTCTTCACCATCAACTCCCATAGTCTTTACATGTTCTCCAAGGCACCTCCAGTAAAATGCTGTCTCAGCATCAAGAGTTTCATATTTGATCCTTACTGGACCTTCCTCTTCCTGGCCCTTCTTTAACAAGTTGATGTGCATTTGAAGATCTTCTTTTGGCAATCCTACAATGATAATCACAGGATGCAAAAACGACTGATGCTGTTCAAGCGAAAAATATCCACACACACTTTTCTACTCCATTGACTGATATAATACAGATTGAATTTGTTTGTGAAGGTTGATAGAGTTGTACATGATACCAAGAAAGGTTTCACCAGTGTCTACAGACCGTGCTGTACAAATAGTCATGGCTACCTGATGTTCATTCTTGATTTGTGCTAATCCTGGGTTTACTGGATGCTAACTCAATTAAACCTGCTTTAGTACTAATCAGGCTTCAATGATCTAAGCTATTGCTATGAATAATGATTTACTATGCCCACAAAGCCAAGCTGGTCAATTAAAAAGTTATTTCTGGGCCAGTAGAGGCTTTTTAAATCTAGCTTGAAAATGCATGTAACCTGTTATGACAAATACAACTTAACCTAACATTAATCAATTGACTACTACTACTGGCCCATGTGCACTGAATATGTACACACTGATCAGTACCTTTGAGTACCGCTTTTACAGCTAGCTCAGCTACTTCAGTGCAGCCCTCCACATCTAAACACTTGAGCAGCTGGATGACATCCCGGTCAAAACTTTTCAGCCAACCACCAAGAAGTTCCTGAGTACACAGCTCTTTAATAGAATCTGATCTGTCATTTAATCCATTTGACAGGAGCTGCATTCTCCGAGCAATCGACATTGATCTGATGTTTACTTTTTCTGCTAGAATGCGATAAGCCAACTTGCGCACTGATTCTGTAACATCTTGAGTTCTTCCTGAATAACAAAACCAAAAAAAACTATCCATAAACAATCTGAAAAATGTAAAACAAGCTTACAAAGTGAGGTTTTCTTGAAGACCATCACTTCTTGTCTCCAGCAATAAGAGACTGGTAACAACAGACAAAAATTTACTTCCCTTTCCAAATTCCAATTAAATTTGACCAGGGATCAGGTAGATGAAGAACCACTATGTGGACGTGTTACTCCTCAAAATTTGCTTTAATTATTTATTTATTCATTTGTTTAATCATTTAATCATTTTCTTCTTCATCCCGTTGTTTAAATACTTAACTATAAACAGTTTTGTTGTGCATTACCTATAACCCCCTCGAGTGTTTGAGTGGAGAGAGCAATGTTCAGAAGCACGGCTCTGCGAACCTCAGCACTGGAATCACTTGACATGAGTTTTAAATAAGAGGAAATCACAGCACACTCAGCATCTGTTGGATCCTGGAGTCGTGAGATTGCAGCAACAGCTTGAACCCTCACTGCAGGAAACTTGTCAAGGAGACGTGTCAACATACTCTCAAAGATCCTATCAGCAAGATCATCATCAATGACTGCATCATCATCCATGTTGTTCAAAAGTTTGTTGATAAGTTGACAGACACGGAACCGCACTGCTTTGTCTTTAGCTTCATGTGAGTCCAGTAGGAATGTGAAGAGGAAATCAAGGAAGGCATTGCTGGCATTGTCTTCTTCATCATCACTTCCTTGACCATTCTAAAGGGTTGTAAAAAAGTAGTGGTTTATATCAGTACATGTAACTCTGACTTCTGCAGTCAATTGCATACTGAGGCATGTGTTTGTACATCTGTCTTAATACACATCATTGGAGTAAAAGGAAAGTGATAAAAACCAAAATTATGGCCTGTAACTCGACACGCTCCTGAGTCTAAAAATACCTGCGATTGAAAGAGTATAAAACAAATACCATAAACTTCCGATTATACGTATTTTACATGCTAACGAAGTCAGAAAGGCTCATTATTATTCATTCAAAATATTTCCCCGATTCTGATTGGCTAAAAGCACACGCATAATTCACCATAACTAGTTCCTGATGACCAAATTTGGAAGAATTTTGTGTTTAACAATGAAATGACATCAAAAATGCAGCATTCGTGCAGGTTAAGGCACTGTTAACCGAGAAGACCTGGGGACGAGGTTGAGTTGTTTTGGTTGTGAAAACAAAAGATGGCAGACATTTCACTCGTTTCAAGAGTAAGAACTAGGTAAAAAAATCGCTAAAAACATGGCAAGAACAGACAAGAATATTTGCAGAGCTGGACAAACCTAAACATGCAGTATCGAAGATGAACTTAACATTGATGGATCAATGGAGGTAAGCATGTTTTAGCCATGTTTTTAAACTAGGAATTATTTTGAATGAATAACAAAACAATTATTGAATTCGGCTTTCATATCATATGAAGAATATTATGGAGATCTCAGAGGGTGTGATCCGCCTTGGCCTGCGGCCTCAACGGATAACACCCTCCTCGATCTCTATAATTCTTCATAAGATACTCAGCCTAATTCATTAATTGTTAATTATCACACTAATAAAATAATATATTAATAGAGCGCCATTATGAAAGAGGTCTATGGTGGGGGGGGGGGCTTATTAGAATAATCAGAAGTTTACGGTAGTACCTGGTCTGACGATTTTGAGTTTTAGGTGTATACCAGTTTGACTCTATGGTGGCTTATTGAATTATGAAGAAAACACTATTTGTAACCATGGAAAAACGTCATGGGGCTGAATGCCTTGCAGTCCAGCAACCGTCCAGCAGATTTTTCTTCCCCTGACGCTGCCAGTCTTGTAATTTTAAAGAGTGCTACTCTAGTTGCGTAGTACGAAATTAAAGAGTAATAAAACGCCAAGTCAAGTCTACAGTTGATTTACCCGTCCTGTTATAATCACGCTCTAGTTTTAATATTGAGCACTCTGAAAGCAGTTCTACAAATCAATCGTTTAAATACTGTTCTTAGCTATACTATCTTTTACCTTCCGAGTGTCAGAAGTTCGGTGATCCTTCAATGTAGCATACTTGGCCACAAAATCAATGACTCTTTCAACAGCAGGTTCTCTGTTGAACACAACCATGGCATGTTTCAAATGCCAGAGAAAACTTTCCTGGAACTCATCTTGTGAGGAGCTGTCATGAAGCTTTTTCAGTTCGGTCAGAAGCTTTTTGTGGTGCTGGATTCCACGCTGAGCTTCCTCAAAAATACTTCTGACACTGTTATACCGTGAAGGCATCATAAAAAAAGGGACGAAAACGTTTTGAAAGTGGCTAAAAACGATGAAAAGATACTAAATCCAGCAACAACAAAACGATCGTTCGAAAAATGGCGCCCAAATAAAGAAGCTATGGCACCCAGTTTTCCTCAGAACAAAAGTACAGTACGGAGTGTAGACTAGAGACTAGTACCTAGGCCTTACTCAAACCACAAAAACAAAATGGCGACAAATTTAAGGGTTTATTTGACTCCGATTCCTCTCTTGTTATTGACTTATTATTTACTATTTTCGGGAAAGAAAGCGACAAGAAGGAGCATTGGGCATAAAGGAAGATACAATGGGATTGGAAATAATGATCAAAATCCTGAATGTCCGGCTAATTTTCATTTAGTTGACGGGAGCTGTGTTCGATGTCCTAGAGGTGAATTCAGTTTTCAAGGTTGGATAGCTTGTTTGCAGTGGTTAAACTGTGCTAGTATCGCTCTTGATGTGAGGATAAGACGCAGGATTGGAATCCCAGGTCATCTAAATGCTGTAAAAGAGGTATATCTCGCAGACTGGCATGGATATGATGTTGTCTATAGCAGATGTGCAAGTGATGCTTATTATGATGATTGTCTGCATGGAATGAAAATGGTAGAGGGCCTTCAAGGAAGTGAATTCGTTGTTCAGCTCATTGGAATTTGCTATGGCGAAAGTCTCGAGGTGAGTACACCTGTATCAAAAACGTATGGCTAAATCATGGAACAATTCAATAAGAATTCTCATGATCAAAGTACACGCAGCGGTAAGATTTCTGCATAGCCCTGGAATACATTATTTTATTGTGGACGTAGTAATATGGTGTAAAATAAGACGTTACATGTAAAAATAACAAATATGTGGAGCTTTGTGGAAATCTTACTGGTAAAGCGTATGACAAATTGTCCATGTAAAACCTTCACAGAGATGCCAACCTCTGGAGACCTCAAATCTGAAGACTCTCTCTTTTTTACTACCTCCACCCCAGAAATTAAATGAACTCCACCCCCCTCCCAACCCCTGATAAATATGGGAATGGCTGAGGACATTATATGAAGTCTTACATGAAGTTCAAACTCTCAAAATTCGCGATCATCGTTTTGATGCCAGAAATAATCTTTGCCCCAGAAACCGTACTACAAATAAGAAAAATTCAAGTTTTGACCTAAAAATGGGCTAAATCTCAAACTAAGGCACAGAAAAGGTCAAAAGATGATTTTATCCGGGAGATATGGTGACCCGTATGGGAGACGGGGAGATTGGTGTTGTATCCGGGAGAGTTGGCATGTATGCCTTCAAGATTCTTCTCTTTCTAAGACAAATTTTCTTGGCAATTGCTTTATTTACAATGTCTTCATTTTTCAAAGATACCATTGTTCTCATCAACATTTCAGTGTCAACACTGCAGGAAGACCAATTCTTTTACTCTAAAAGTAAAACCCATACTTTTACATTGCAAATAGCATTTCCTAGTTGATCTAAAGCAAATACTTTTCAAATTGTAGAAACTTCCTTTAGCTTTCGGTAGTTTTCCTGGGTTTTTATTGTGCTCAGTGCTAAGATGTACCATCAGCAGCACACGTTTATTCTGCTATTTTTTGTCAGATGGTGACAGGCTATTACAAGCATGGTTCTGCAGAGAGACTAAATGAACTATTAGAAAAACCAGTTCTCAGTGAATTTAACACTTTAGAAACAAGGTTTCAACTGTGCATAGATTATGTTCAAATCCTCCAATTTCTTCATAATAGTACTCTTGGTGTGCGAGTAATGTGTGACTCGAATGACATAACAAAGACATTATCTCAGTATCTTGTTACTGATGACTTTCACCTTGTTGTCAATGATTTGGATGCCTTACCAGAAGTGAGAGTTGAGGAGGGTAAATTGATCAAATGCGGTCATAGACAGCTGTTTGGTGATTTTGTAGCTCCAGAACAGCTGTGGCCTTTTGAAGACTCACGTCCTTTTAATGACGAAGAAATGCCCCCTTATGATGAGAGGATTGATATCTGGAGAATACCCAATGTTGTAGACAAACTTCTTGGCCGAGTGCAGAACAGTAATAAGGTGAGGCGACTTCTCCTTGGGATTCATGAGTCTTGTAAACAGAAAGACCCGGATGAGAGGCCAACAGTTGGTGAAGTTCTTGAAATGTTTATAAGGGTACAAAAACTTGTGAAATCTGGATTCAAGGTAGATTTGTAAAAGGGACATCAAAACGTACCTTGAAAAAATCTTGCAATTTATTACAGTATTCCTATTATGTATTTCAATTTGATTTTATCAGCTTATTTTATTTAAAAAAAGCCCAATGTTAGTAGTAATAGTTTTAATTTTATATTTATTGTTATTATCAACGAATTGGTCTTAACGTTCTAAACTGCCTTTGCTTGTCTTTTAGCCAAATTTTTTACACATACAAATTGTAGCTTTGGTCTTGCAAAATCCTGAGTATGCAGCACTTTGTTGGTTTAATTTACATAAGCATTTTTAAAATGATGCATGATTGTAAAACATTGAAAACTGGCTTTCATTATGATGTCAAAGGATGGCCACAAGGCTTTATTCTGTGTCAATGTCCGTTGTGATGATCAGGACTTGTGATGACTCGGATTATGGCGGATCAAAGGAACCGCTAAATCCCAACTGGACAAGATTCATCACTACCTTTAAAGCACCACGATCGGAGTGATCTTGGATCAAAAATCTTGATCCGGATTATCCCAAAGGAAAGTACCTTATGTCAGTTTTGTTTACGACGTACTGTGTTCATCTTGGCACTAAGACCTCAGGGGCACCTAACGACTGTTTTCTGTATTATCTGTTCGGAGAAGCAAATATTGCCTAGAATTTTCTATTAGTTAAGGAAGGCTAAAGATTTCTAGATGACTGTTCCATTGATTGTTCCATTCATGTGGAATTTTCGAAGCTTATCTAATAAACTCCCTGCGATTTTCTGAAGTTTAATTTTTCACATTTCACCCCAGGTTAGGCTACTTTTCGTAGGAAAAAGGAAACCCAAAATTGTCAGATGCAAAAATGTAATGGTAGAGGAATAAAAAAAAAATGTATTTTTCGTGATGCGCAAAGTTGCGTCTAAAATTTTAAGGAAAATATTACTGAAGCCCTTGTAATTTCGGAAAGACTCATGCTCAAGTTCCCCTAGGACGACCGAACGGATACAAATTTTATAGCGCCGCTTAGAATGCATTTCTAGAGGTCTAAAAATACTCTGGATAGCCTAAAAAGTGTTTTCAATGAATGTGGGAGGAAACTGTCATTGGGTGCCCCTGAGTCCTGAACACAACTGGAAGTTCGACTGCGTAGCAGGATTTTAAGCGCTGCTGCACCCTAAGACAGTCCGAAGTCAAGGATTCTTTTCTTAAGTGACTGGAACCAGTTTTTCAAGACGCGTGATTTGAATGGCGAGAAACATTTTGTCTTTAAAAAAAGGAAAACAAGAAAGAAAGCTGAAAGCACGGGATAACGCGTGAGTGAAGTCGATGTTTTAGTTGTTTTCTCGAATCGCTATCACTACGGAATAAATTTAATTGATGTGGAAGTAGTCAAAACGCGATTTTTGTTTTTCTTCCGCTTGGGCAAAACGGTATCAGCATGTAACCGTAAACAAGAAATCGATAAAACCCAGACTGAGCCCAACCCATGCTATTTCCCTAGGGAGAATTTTGGGAAAAGGTCTAATGAAACTACACCTAGTTATTTACGAAATGTAAAATATATCTAACATTAAACATACAGTATAGCAGATATCTGCTCTTAACTGAAAATCAGTGCGAGCCAGTGACAAGGCCGAATGTTGCTGGCGCTAACTCTTACAATCCACCGTTCCCTTTGTTGTTGCTGTTGCTGTTTTTTTTTTTTTTCAACTTTTGGCATGGGCGAGTTAGCCAAGTTTGAAGGTGGCGGGTTAAAAACGAGCGGAGATATAGCTTCGCCAAGTCGCGAATTTTACAGAAGTGTATTTCTTGGGGAAGGGGGTGAGGATGAAAAAGTAAATAAATAAAAATTCTCAAAAACATGAGCAGTGAACTTGTTTGTTATAAGATTGATTCGTTGTTTTAAGGGATCCTCTTAAGGTTCTGGAACTTGAAGTTTGTTTCTCGTAGAAAACAGGAAATAAACATTTTCAGCACTAAAATGCGCGGCCTTCTGTATATCCACTCCAGGTAAAAAAGCAGAATTTTTTCTGACTCGTTAATAATATTGACATCTGACAGAACAACTTAAAATTGAATAGAAATTTTATTTAAAAACCATGTTTGTTTCACTTGTTTCGATAAAAATGGTTTGAGAATATCACCATGTAAGTTGTCTTTTTTTTCCCTTTTGTTTCTACGAAGTAAGTTTGATGATGTGGATCTTATTTTCCGGTACACTTAAACCTTCAACCACAGACTCGGCAAAAATAATGATCGTTTTGGTAACTTTTTTGAGAACTTAACTTTACGTGGTCTTTCGCCGATGTAAGACTGCTCTCCAGTGGTACCTCGAGTTGGCCTGCTTGATATAATCGGCGATTTGAAGTTGGTGACACTCAAACTGCAAACTTCGTAATCAAAACCAAGCTATTGGCCTATGGTTTGAGACCATTAACTAATACCCTGTTCTACGTGTTCAGATAGTAGGGGTATAGAATGGCTCTTTGAAAAACGTGGGTCGGAAAGTTTTGGCCTGATCTCGAAATCTTGGAAGCGTTTGTGATGGGTCTCGAAGTCTCCTTTTCGGGTGATTTTGCGTCTTGGAGTCTCGAAGTTGGATACCCGGGTCTCGCAGTCTCGAAAAGTCTCGAATTTACCAATCTATACCCCTAATAGTGGTGTGCGAGTTAGAGAGCGGGAAAAAATAAGAAGGATGAGAGGAAGACTGCAGAGAGGACTGTTCTTTTGCTTTCGCCCCATGCCCAAACCCCTTGCTGTTTTTTTCTGGATGCTTACATCTCTTTGCCCCGCGTTCCTACAATCTGAACGCCTTGAAAAAATCGCGAGGAGATGTTTTCCTCGCGATTTTTTCACTGTTAACCCAAACAGAGAGCCTGTTCAGAGGCTACCTGGAAAACGCAAATGGACTCTGAATAGAATTTGAGTGCTCTGTTATTTTTCATTACACTTAATTGAGTGGCTTGGTAGCTGACCATGAGATGCGTGGGCGTCAGTCCCTTCCATCTCGCGTTGCTGGTCGCGCGAGCCGACTTTCGCTCGATGAAAGAAGCAGGGTCGTTTGTAGTCTATGGTCTGTAACACCCTGGGACCAGTTGTTAGAAGGCCGATTAGCGCTTAACCCGGGTTTCTTTTTTTTGTGTTCAAAACATTTTCTCGGACAATTTTCTGTGCTATTTTTTAGAGCTTCCTATCATGAACTTGTAGACAAAAAGAATTAAAACTGAAATGCTTTTTAAGCTTTCAAAACTGAATTCAAATCTCGCACTAACCCTGGGTTATCTTAACCCAGCTTTGAACAACTCGGCCCAGATATGTACTTGACCTAACCTCAGTCATTGTTTAATCAAGAAGTTCGATCAAAAAGCCTCGCCGACCAATCACTTAAATCACAATCATTTAAATACTGGACAATAACATTGTAAAAACTCCGAAATCTCTTTTCACATATTATCACGTCATGAATCCTTGTGATTGTTGAATTTAAAACAAGGAAAGCATGAAGTCCATGGACAACAAGAACTGCACTCGCAATCGTCTTCTTCGTCGGCATGATTTTCGGCCGCCAAAAGACGTTCTTTTTCGCTTCTCGGCATTAAAATACCACTGTGGCTTTCGACAGGTTCATGTCCTTTTCTCTTTGTAATTCCATACTTTCCTCTTATGTCAGACCTAAGTTTTTCCCTAGATGCCTCCATTTTTAGGTGTTTCTTCTTGCGTGAGGTCTCTTCCTTGTACAGTTCTTTTTCTGCTCGATCCAGATCTTTTTTACTCAAGTTCTCCGTGCTCAGCTGTTTTCCGATATCTCCACTCAACTCGCCTACTCGGTTGCTCACTCCACTTGCGGCGCTTGATACAAGATACTTGGCTGCGAACGTGGCCATTTTACGTTCCGACCTTTTCCCTTGTTACCTGATACTAAGGAAAAAAAGAAATATAAAATTGGGTAAGTGTCGGAACAATATAAAATGTAGCAGCTTTAGAAAAAGACTTGTTTCTTTCCGATACTTTGCTATCCCTGCTGTGTCACTAACAACAGAAAAGTTCGAGGTGATGTCTTTTGCCCGCTTTATTCAACTATTACTCGTAATACATTTATAGTGCACAATTTTGCTATAAAGACAAATTATAGTAACACAGGTTATACAAACAGTGAGAGATGCGGCGATATTTTCCTTGCGTTCGCCTTTCAAACAGATAACAGATCGTTGTCTGTTCAAAGTTTGAAGGTCCGCGCGCAAACCTATTCTTAGTGGGTCAGTTGACGCGCACTGCGTCCAGGTTTTAATAATAATAATAATAATAATAATAATAATAATAATAAACATTTATGTAGTGATCCTTGACTACCATTATAGTCGAAAAGCGGAAGCCTGAGAGCACCGGAAGGAAGCGAGTAAACCAGTCAACTGGGACCTTTGCTCAGTCGAGTATTGGCCAAGACTACGAGTAGTCCCCATTTTTCCTCAGGGATAGTAGAGCAAGCGAAACGCGAGCGCGCGTGAAAATCACCCCACGCGAGAAAGGTGAGACTCGGTTTCTCTCTCACTGCCGCGTCTCGCCTTTCTCGCGTGGGGTGATTTTCTCACGCGCTCGCGTTAGACTCGCTCTGCTATCCGCGAGGAAAAATGGGGACTACTCGTAGTCTTGGCTAATACTCGACTGAGCAAAGGACCCAGTTGACTGGTTTACTCGCTTCCTTCCGGTGCTCTCAGGCTTCCGCTTTTCGACTATAATGGTAGTCAAGGATCACCAACTTCTCAAGCGTCCGTTACCGAAATTGATTTCAAATACGTATGGAGGCTTTAATGTTCTCTTCAGTGATATGGAACCATGAATCTCCTCCCCAGATCCTTTATGATCCTTGTCATATGCATGCTATCGATACGGAGTGCTAGCTTTAGACACCTTATTCTGTCTTAGGATAATGCTATAAAAGTTATCTTTCTTTGATTTCAGAGAAACGTCTATTAGCCTATGAGTGCTCACTCATGCTGCAGTTTTACAAGAGATAAATGAAAACTGAATTGAAATAAGTTTCATTAGTTCCAGAGAGCCAACTGAACCGAGGAAGATCTATGAATCCTCAAACTTTTCTTGGTGCTTGTATCGTACTAGAAACATTTTTCGATGTGTTCCTAACCTATAGAGGTATTTCTTTGGCAGGGGCAGGAAAATGGCTAAAATTTCTCCAGCATCAATTGACCATAAAGCTGCGACACCAGCACTGAATTTTCCTGGAATTTTCAGCATAACGCTATGATTTTTAGGTGTGACGCTGAAAAGTATACTAAGTATAACCCTCAAATCTTTGGGCATTATGTGTCTGACCTGGTAGAGAACTACACACAGAAGGATGACACGGCTTTTAACAAAGAGTTTGCATAAGATGATAGTGTTTTGTTCAACAATGTGGAGCCGGTGAAGCATTTCAAGTTAACGGTTATTCAATGCAACAAGCATTTGTACCAGAACTGGAACACATGAAGACATGGTATCCAGACCCTGATATAAGGGGGGTGGGGGGGGGGGGGGCAGTCTGAAAAAATTTTTTCGGCCCTTCAGGCCCCAGTTTGGTCTAAAAATAAGCGGGGGTGGGGGGGGCACTGTTTACGAACTTTCAGTTGTGGACACAAGACTAAGCCCGAGACTAAACACATTCAGTTTTCATGGGGTTAGACGCAATCGACATACGATGATACATTGTAGCCTTCGCTCATTTTCAATTTGTACTTGTCAACAAGTAGCCTGTTCCAGGCTCCGAGATAGTCGGGTCCCCTACCCACTACCCCTTTCGACGGCTGCTACGCAGGCTAAGAAAGTGCGAACACGAAAACAGGAAACTGCCCCGCCAACTTTTTCGTGCCTTTCACTTTCGCGTCAAATGAAGGCCTGCATTAGTTATTTGCATTTAAGACAAAGGAATATCTAAGCATCCGTTCTACTTTCATTTGGCAGTTTTGTAATGCTATTAGTTAAATTCAAAAAATCTAAACGTCAGTTTCTTAGAATAACTTGTAGAACGTACATGGCTTGAACGTTTATGTAAACTTTATTACCCTCGTTTTTGCTTAGTTTAAATGCAAAATTCTAGTAGCTGCGATTACTGTCTTTGAAATTGGTCGGAAAATATCGTTAGAAAAGTCCATTGGGAATAAACGCGCCAATATGCATGGCCGTTACTCAATCCAAGCTCGTTTGTGCAGCCAATATAAGCGTCAACACATGTAAGCGTTTTCCTCAGCACGTTTACAAAAGTACAATTTTTTGCACGAATATTCCAATGGACTTTTAAATCAATTCCATGCTTTTGTAAACATAATCAGTAATGAAATTGTCTGATTGGCATTAAATTACCATTTGTCCGCCATTTGTACCCTAGTTAAAAAAGACTATGATTTAAAACTGACTTCAAAGTTTAGCTAAGAGCGGAAGAAATATCCGACAGAAATTATCTTTTGTCTTACCACTGTATTGCACTCAGTTTTAATAACAAACTAAGATTGTGGTTCCTTATTTACAACGATATATTCAAATCAGTAAACTCCAGATAGTCCTGTCAACAATAACGCCCTAAATAACGTGAAAATTTGTTCATTAAGGTAATTTGAAAACACCACTTTCAATAGAATCGAATCGAATCTCATCGGATCACAGCATTACATATAATAACCTGCCTTCGAAACACGTCGTGCCCTCGGTGGTCTGTTTGCAAACAGACTACTACGTAGTCCGTTAGTTTGCACAACTAAAACAACATCGAAGGTGTTTTAAATTATAGTCTACTCACCGCTTTTCGTTGAGTTTAACGCTCGTTTTCCCAGTTTTCACATAGGATCAGAATATGACGCGACGTTGGAGATCCATTATCGGGAATTTTAACTGGCTCCTAAGCAACACGTCGGAAAAGAGAATCAGCTGCTAGGAGATCGAGAATCAAACGTCACATGGCATGCATCAGCCCAATTAATCTAATCGATGCGTCATCGCGCTTTAAGCTAAAAACAAAAAAATGCTTTTAGGCAACAAATATTATGCGCATTCACGTGTAACCAGGTGGAGAGGAGTGTCAAACTTGTTTAGTCTGTTTAAATCCATGCGCATCAAGGATTCTTAATACAGACAAATTTGTCAAAGAGCCGATTTTGCAGGCATCAGTATATTAACCTCGTACGTGGTGCAATTTCCTTAATACTTTCTATTAATTGGCATTGAATACTTTCCAAGTTTAAAGATCGTTATTTTAATAAAACATATCAATGCTTTGGGTCAAAAGATTGTCAAAAGATCGTTAAAACATTCAAGTGGGTGCATGAAAAATGATCGCGGTTGGCTGCACTTAGCAGCCTCTTTGGAAGAAAACAAAATTATGCATAACGTATATTCTTTTGCCTAAATGATTACCGCTGTGCAGGAAATGACTCTTATATTACAGCAGGGACACCAGTATTCCCACTCAACTGTCGGCTTGCTTTTAATGACCGCACCATTATGTCTCTTGAGCCTTCATGCCTCGAGAATTTCACATTTTCATCCATTTCAAAAGAAAATAAGTAAATAAACTGACCAAGGCCTAAAGATTATTAAGGCAACTACCAGCCGTACTTGTTTTTTCTTTTTTCAATATGGTTTTATTTCTTTGCAAAGCTGCACCCACACAAAGAACGTTAACCCTGACGTAGGATAAAACTTCTTTTGTATCAGCTTGTACAAACTCAAACAATTGCGGGTCACCAGGGCATAAATTTACAATCAGTTAAAAAAGGCAAACTCTCTTTGCTTTACAGTTTAAACTGGCCGATCTTCTCTATCACATCAAACAACGCATCTTCGTCGTTGTAAGCGTCGCAGAGGCTTACTCTACTATCAGCATCCACTTGAATCACTTTCCATTCTTTGAAGATACGTATCGCGTTCCTTAGTGGTTCCATAGAACAGCTCTCAGCTAAAAACACAACGAAAAACAAAACCCAAGTAGAGTTAACAAGATAACGGTTATCAAAAGCAGTTGTTATTGTGTATTATTTTTAGATCGTTCTCTTCAGAAATGATGGCGCCGAAGAAAAACGTTATCGTGCTAGAAAACGACATAAACCCATGTTTCAATTCCACACAAACACAGCAGAACCAATTGACCTCTTTTGCCTTACGTTTTCCCACTGAAGGTTTCAGAGGAATTTGACCGTCTATCTTTTCATAAATTATGCGTACATATGAACGGGAATAGGGGGAAATTTGAAAGAAACAGTTCTCTATCTAGATTATTACCACTTGAACTACATTAGAACTCAAAACATAAAAGCCAAAGAGGTCTATTTTAAGGAGACCATCAGCTTTCTACCACATGTAACCCGTAAAACGAAGCAGTGTTTTTGTGATTACTTACGAAAGAAAGTCACTTCCTCTTGAACTCGTTCCTTCGCGCAGGCGTGAAGAGCTGTCAAAAACTCGGTTTCTACACAACAGCAAGATAAAATGAACACTGTTACTTTAAAGCATGGTTTCAATACGATGGAGCCCTACTTTTGCTGAAAAACGCCCTCCATGCGATCATACGGATACCAGCCTTTAAGACCCCAGAGTGACCAACATCAGGTTTCTCCTAACAATGTTCCATACATTATCAAACGAAACGGTTATAAGAATAAATAAAATGATCAACAATGGGAAAATGCTTTGATCTTTTATCACATTCTCTCAACTTATTCTTTAAGGAATTGTATGGAGACCAGTGTGGAGAATTTGTACGTAAATATCGGAATCGGGTTGTTCAAAGCAGGGTTAAGATAACCCTTGGTTAGTGCAAAATTTGAATTCAGATATCAAAGCTTAAAAAGAAAAATCAGTTTTATTCTTTTTCTCTACAGTTTAATGATTGGATGGCCTAAAAAGAATAGAGAAAATAATCCGGGAAAATGTTTTTGAACAAACGAAAAAGAAAACCGAGACTTTTTTTTCAGCGATCCTAGCGAGCCGGTAGAAATAGTAGGCAAATACCAGGTTTTATGACAAAAATGCTTGCATCATTTCTCAAAGAGCTATTTTACATTTTAAGTCAAGCCAGGTCAAGCGTACCCCAACAGATTCCACGTATGAACTAATATTCACAAATTAAACCGTTGGTCGTTACTGCTACTGACGCAGTGTAAAACTCAAATATGAATTTCTACGCGTATGATAATGAGCAGTAAAATATAGACTGTATTTAACTGCCTGTATCTCTGCCAATTCGGTCAGACTGAAAGATCTTACACCCGAATAAAATTCCTTTGAAGATATTTGCATCGACTTAAAAAAGAAAGTTTAGCTGAGAGAAATTTTAACGACCTCGCGTGTGAATTCACTGCTCATTGCGTATGCAAGAGCGAAGAAATGGGTGAATCGTATATTATTAACAACCACTACACTAACGGTTTGATCATCAAATAATGAACCCATTAATAGAATCTGTGAGGGTACGCTTGACCTAGCTTGACTGTAACGACACAATTACAAATTTAAATTAGTCAGGTGTTAAGAACAATTAATAGTTCGAGTAATATTTAACAGTTATTCCTATTGACTCAGAGGCCATGAGGACGAAAGGAATAATTGTTTTAGTAAAATCCAAGTTGTTGGTCAAAAATCTCGAGACAAAACAACTTTAGCTAGCAAAACACGATTCAGCCGCCATTGCTTTGGTTTTCAAAGCCGGCGCTTTTCGCTACTGGAGGGCTATAACACATAGCCTAGTAGTAGCTCAACCAATAAGAACGCAGCACTGATAATAGACCACTAGTTGGATTTTACTTAAGGTCTCTATTTGAACCAGACGACGTTTTGGAACAGAATGTAAATTACAATAAAGCTTTTCATAGCTAGACACTGTTCCAGGGGTAAGCTTTAGAAAAGTGACCAAAGCATCCTATACAGAGTTGCAGTAGTGTCACACAAACAAAAATATTCGTCTGCGACCAGCCTACCGCTTATATCTAATAGGTCAGTTTCGTTAATTATTAAATTTCACACGTAGCATCGAGGCTGAGAGATGTAGAACAAAAGAAAAAGCACTTAAATTCAGAGATAAATAATCAAATCATTTCTTTTGTTACATTTACCTCAGCCTCGGAGCGAAGTATGAATTTTTTTTCCGCCGCAGTCTCGGGTCCAGTCTTGTTCCACCCTGAGGGGAGTAGCGCGGGCTCACAGGGTCGGTGTTGTGCCAAATTGTACTATGGGACTGTTCTGGGAGACGCTATCGCTTCTGTCATTGACTATTAAAAAGGTGCACAGGAAAGTGGGTCAAAACTTGTACCCCCAATACAGTCCCACAGTGCCATTCGACCAATCACCGAACCAGTCTTAAGCGCCATATCAAATGTAAAGACAAACAAATGAGCTTCAGTTGGGACAAGCCTTCCACCAATGTTGACCTTACACAGGTGGACATTATGTAAGGGCCAAAATACCAATACACGAGTAAGAGTAGTCTGCGATGAGCCAACCCTTATTTCTGCCTCCTACAGAGTATCCTCTATTATTTAAGTCCCCCGGTTTTAGGAGAAGAAAGTTATTAAGCCCACCCCTCCTTTAACCTTCCTTCCCCGATCCAGTATGATTTATTCACCAGATTTACGTACAAGAAAAAAGTTATGACTTTTTTTATCTTCGGCTGCATGACCGCCAACTTCACGTGCTTGAGCTTTTCAACTTTGCGTTCTAGTTCTTTACGAGAAATTGATAGCATTTTCTGGCTGTTTTAAAAGGCAGTATAGTGCCTTGATTCACTAAACTGAAAATGCCTTCCCTCCCCTCTTCAAACGTGCTTGATATAAATAAGCCCCTTACGGAGGAAAAATTAGTGTCTTTACTTCTTAACTGCGGTTTGTGAACTTTACCTGAGAATGTCTGATTACTCAGCCACCGCAAAGCACAGGCCGACACCCAGTAAGACTCTACCAGGGGAGCCACTAATGACTTCAAATACCGCAGTTTTGTCAGCAGTTCGTCGGACTTCGTAAGCTGGCAGAATAAAGAGAGAAAAACAAGAAGACATCAATGACATCATCACCGTCGTTCTGTTCATCGTTATCGTCATCGTAATCATCATCATCAACAATATCAGACATCGCCATTCTCCTCATCAGTAAAAAAAAGTCTGACTGTCTTTCAATGGTGCGCTTAGCTGATCTGGTTTTACTGTCTGTAATCCTCTTGTTTAAAATCTATCATGACCGTTATTAGTGAACTTACGCAATAGGATAGCCTGCCAACTAGCCTGCGTAGCAGGCGCTTGGAAGTAATGGGCAAGAGAAAAAACGGGCGCGCGAGGAGACACGCGTGTCTCCCTTGCGCGCGCTCGTTCTCTCTTTCGCCCACTACTTCCAAGCGCCTGCTACACAGGCTACTTGCGAAGGCATTGTGTTTCGCCAAACTCGGCCACCTTCCTTTAAACATGTCTTTGTGTGAAAGTCCAGAAATATTAAGTGAAAATCACGACAAAAAAGCCCTGTCAAGTTTGTCACATACAAACGTTTTACCATCCTCTTCTTTCTGCCGTAGCTTGCCGTCCTGATGCGTAAGGTCTTTAGAGACGTTAAGCATCAAGTTTACGTCAGTCGGCAAAAAAACGCGAATTTGTACCACATGACCAAGTTTTCCCTTTACTTGTCGTTTACTTTTCATTATTTCTACACATAAATTACTAGTTTCATGGAATTTTCTATCCATAAGAATTGTTTTGAGCTGTTTTGGTCTGTTCATTTTCTATTTTGAGAAATTCTCAGCTTGAATCTGACATTTGCCGTTTGCCATATACGTGAAGCTTAAACTCTCTAGTATTATCATTAACATCACCACCCTTATCATCATACCTAGCCTCCCCGCAGACGTCCTTTGGGGTTCGTTTGTCACGCATTCATTTCTCCCCCACGAACTGAATGCGTGACAAACGAACCCCAAAGGACGTCTGCGGGGAGGCTACATCATACCCTGCGAGCAAGCTCTATCATCATCATCATTAACATCAGCTATCAACATCATTGTCATCCTTCATGACATGCGGAACATATAACAGAACAATGGACTGACCTTATAATCAACTTCTGGGACATCGATAATGCTCATATCTTCGTCGTGTTCATCGTCCCATCCCCAATCTCCGCCTCTCGAACCTGCGGTACTTTGCTGTAGAAAATATATTAACTTGAGGTTAACGTGAGTTTTTACATAGCCTGTATACGGCCGCCTCTTCCTCTCGAACAAAATCAGGGAGACTTTGTCGAGGGGATGGAGCAGCTATGAATGGGATATAATTATCGTGGTCAAAAGTGTTAGGAAGGCTACTACCTTTTACCTCCTTTCTCCTTCTTCCCCCACCCCTTGACCAATGCTGAACAAAACTTAAGTGTTTTTGCGCGTACAAATTGTTCTGTTATATCCCAACATTGAACAGGGGGCGGGGGTATTTAGCAAAAGGAAAAACCATCTGTTTTGAACGTTAAAATGACTACTGTAAGTTGTATACAACCTTCCCAACTACTATAGAGGAGAATCTCATGTGTTCGTGAAATGGGAAAAACAACCAAAATAAATGCATCCGTAACATATTTCCACTGTGGACATTGTGATTAAACGGTCTCCTTGGTGCCACTTGTTCCGCCAACACCCCCCTCTTGCATGTTCCTGTGAGTGAACTGCACTTGATTTTGTCCTTATTACAGGTCGCTGCGAAATCTCCTTACAAGTGGCCACCCGTGTCTCGTATAACATGCATGAACCTACTCACCTGCATAATCTTCAAAGTCTCGCTGGCTGTGAACTTATCCAATGCTTCTATCAGTGCAGATTCCAGTGAAATGCACGGCTGAAAGAAAGAAAAAAAAAAGACTTGAATAACCAAAACAAAAGTGTCACTCCCCAAAATTTACTTTCAAACAAGGCAGCACTGGCTAACGCAATGAAAGTTAAGGTGGTCCAAAGTTTTCCCATCCCCAACTGAGTACCGTATTTACTCGAAAAAGCCCCGCGGTGCTTCTGAAATATTTGGACTTGTCGGCAAGCGGCCTATTTCAGGGCGACGGGAGCGGGGCTAATTTAAAACTTCGTGTTCGCGAGTAACACATTACTGCATGACGTTCCTTTCTTTTTCAATGTTTTGTTCAAAAGCGATAACCATGGCACAGGAAGAACGTAGTAAAAATACGTGAAAAATCAGCGATAAGCGATGCATTGTTGCTGTAAGGATGCAGCAGTTTAGCTTGCGAGCAAGTTCTCGGAGTGAAGGGGGGGGGGGGGGGGGGACGAAGAGTGGGGAAACTTTCCTTCCCTTTTTTTCCCCAATCATCAACCCATCCCCTCCTCCCCGCGGAGAGCTTTTTGGACGAAATTTTTGTTCCTAGGTGCGGCCTTATTCAAGAAAGGCGTTCTTTCGTAAATAAGGTGACCTGTCAAGATGCAAGAAGGTCTAATCGTTTTCAGTGATATTTCAAAGAAAACGCGGTACCCACTCTTCGTTGTTTTTGTTAACAATGGAAAATCAGCAAACCACTCACCGGTACAAAGATAAACTCTCTCTGAAGAATGTCACATAACTGTTTTGTCTTGCCAAGTATCTAAAACGATAAAAAAAAAAACACAATTGAGATAAGAAAGCTAATTTTTGCACAGCAGTCAAACGTCTGAGTAGTAGACCTTGTCACGGTTTTCGACGCCATCTTGACGAGTAGGCAAACGTGTGAGAAATTACAGTGTTTGTAGGAGAATCTAATGTCGAATAATTTCCGTAAAACGACAGTTCTTAAAAAGAAAATATCAATTGTAAACTAAAGCTACAAAGTAAAGGACAGCACTAAAAAATTTTGGGGGCTTACCTGTGCTTAAATTTCTCCAGAGGCTTGCTTTAGATCTTCCATACATTTGTCTGTAATATTTCCGGGACTTTCTTACAGACAAAAGTATAGAAAATCTTAAAAAGTGGTTCTAGGTCTTCTAGTGCATGTAACGCCCTCAATATTTTTTCAGTAGAATCCTTAGGGGTGAAGCTTTAGTTTACAAATCATATTTTTTTCAGAACAGCCGTCCTACGGAAATTTTTGGACATTAGATTCCCATAAAGACACTATAATTTCTCACGCTCTTGCCTACTCATCAAAATGGCGTCAAAAACCGTGACAAGGTCTGTTCTATACATTAGAGAGCTTTAGAGTCAAGGACGAGGACGACCGTACGAGGACAAGATTTCACTGAAAGGTTTTTCGCCTATGCTCAAAAGATAGACACCCCATAAACCTTCATTTCACTTTTTTTTACCATTAAGGTTGACACGGTTATTTTTGTTGAAGGAAGATAAGCCTTCTCCCGATTGCAAAATGGTAAAACGTCTCAACATCTGACAACTTGCCACTACGACATTCTCACTTACAATCGTAGTATTTAAAAATGACGATGGCTATCACATTTTCCCGCCAAAATGACGCTGGTTCACGCGCAAGCACTACTTAGTATTGAAAAAATCTCGTTTTCCTATTGGTACTCGTCTTGGGCCTAGGCAAAACGTCGAACTTTTTATGAGACGAACCAAACTTAGTGAGTTAATTTCATGAAAAGTTCGACGTCTTGCTCAGTTAAGTTTAGCCTCCTACGCAAGCGTTTTTAGGGGAGCTCGTCTTTCATCCCTCCCCACAAACGGGATGAAAATGAGCTCCCCTAAAAAGGCCTCGGAGGGAGGCTAAGTTAAGTTCGTCTTAATGAGTTTGGATCGTCCAGCACGTTCTATCCGCCTGCAGAGCGTCTGAAGTTCGTCTCCGGGAAAAACTTTGATCTTCACATGCGACGAACTAAACTAATAAATTAAAAATTTGTATTTCGGGAGAATTTTTATTAAAACTGCTTTTTGGTCTGATTCAGTTGATCGCTTCGACGCGTCCTCGACGCGATCTTCACTTGATTTTGGTCGACCCAAATTAAAGTTTGGTTCGTCTCATGAAAAATTCGTCGTTTGGCCTGGGCCTAAGGGTGTCTACTGACTCATGCATGACTGCAAATTTTTCAGGTATTGTGCGATGTACATAATTGTTTGAACACTGTTTTACTGTTTTTGCTTAATCAGAAGCAATAACGTATAAAATGCCCATACCGTTTTTTGAGATACAATTTTCTTTCCATCGATGTCTTCTGAGTCGTATGATTCACTGTCCTCAGCCGCCGCTATGATACCGCAAGCTGATGATAATAAGAGTTCAGTTTTTCAATGATAATTTCCTTCAATTCTGTCAACAAATCTTCACTTTCTTTTATAGAAATGAAAAGATCTTACTTTGTTACTTTTTTTAATCAAATAATATTTTTATGCAATACTAAAAACAATCATCATTTTCTTTCACAAGCGTACCAAGCACTGAGTCCAAAGCAAACAGCGAAACAACCTGCAATAAAGGAGAACATTCGAATTTAGTCACGCCATTTGGCATGTCATCATAAGGCAAAGGTGAACTTACGCAATGGGACGGCAGAAGAAAGACGACGGCAAACCTTGTCTGACAGGCATGACAATAATTATGCTTGGAAACATTTTCTGCCAAACTTCACCTTCCTCTCGTGTAAGCAGATCTTTTGGTAAAAGACCGGAACACAGTAATGTTAAGTGAAGATCGCGACAAAACACGCAAGTAATAGCCCTGTCACGTTTGTCACACAAATGCGGTTTGCCGTCCTCTTTTTTCTGCTGTTTTTTTGCGTAGAAAGCTCACCACTACAGTCACGCCAGGTCAAGCGTACCCCTATAGATGCCATTAATGAATCGACTATTTAAAAAAGGAATTCGTTAGTCGTTGCTGCAACCAGTATCAAATTCAAATCTTCATTCCTGCATAAGTAATGAGCAGTGAATTTTTTTACGATAACCACTCTGTATTCGGTCAGATTGAAAAATCGTTGAATGTCTAAAACTGCTTTGAAGACATTAACATCAATTCAAGAAAACTGAGCAGGCAGAAATTTCATAAGAACCTCGCGTGTGAATTCACTGCCCGGCATTACGCATGCAGGAATGCAGAGATGAACCTGAAATCTACAGCCACTATTCAGCTACTAAACGATTCAACTTTCGAATAATAAATTCATTAATAGAATCTGGGGAGGGGGTGCCCTTTACCTGGCTTGAAGGTGATAGCCACACACTATGACTCAGGCTTTATACGAGGGATGGTCCCCCCGGGGCTGATAACTCACTCCTGAGTTCACCCGGTTCGCTGAGCTATGCAGGGTGTCTATGATGAACAGGAAGGAGTTATTAACCTGATTGCTGTAGAAAGTCAGGTTGAGTAAATGCGGTAAAACGAGCTTGGGCTGAATATGAATCTCCATAATAAACTTCTGTACTTCAGTGACTATGACGTCATCGGCCAGTAACCGCAAGGCATGATGGATAATTGCAGCCGTATCCCCAGAGAACCCCACATCCCTGAAAACCAAAAGAAGATATGGCGCGTGTTTGAATAAAGTCGTTGTGGCGCTTATATTGTTAATTGTATTTAGATCTGAGTATAACATTTACTTTAGTTAGGTATGTTGAGGGCTAGAAAGAATATAAAAAAGACAAAGAAAAGGCCAAACAAAAAGACGGAGAGCGAACGGACTCGTATTTCCAAAGATAGCGAAAAGAACCTTAGGTCAAATACAGAAAAAGGGCATCTACTTCATTCCACTACAGTCAAACCTGTCTACAACGGTCACCCTTGGGAAATGGCAAGGTAACCGTAATATAAAGGGTGACCGCTATATACAGGTCAACTTTGCACAAAATATAAGGCAACTGAAATTTTGGGAAGTTGTCCGGTGACCATAATTTACAGGGTGACTGCTATACAGAGGGAAGTTATATAGAGATTTGACCGTAATTTTATTTCCGATAACTACCTCCTCCTCTTGTTCCTTTTTTCTCTCTTTTTCAGTTAGGTTTCGGGCGACTTAAGCATGTCACCTACCTCTCACGCGAAATGATTTCTCCACGCAACCGTCCAAAGGACGCACTCAGTTCTTCAAATGTTGTACCCTTGAAAAACACATAGAAAAAAGCGTCATTGGAACTTGCAAAGGAAAACGTGATCGTCACGCAAACGCTCCCGTCACAAACATAACGGGGAGGAGCGTTACGTGACCACAAAAATACTGAACTGCTGCGTTAACAGGGAGTACTTGAAGTACAGCAACTCAAAATGTGAAAAGTTAAAGAAATGGCCTCTAACCTGTCTGTGATTATTTAACAGGAGGAAAGCGACTATGTTTGTGCTCATCACAGCACAGCAATTAACCGCATCTAAGAACCAAAAAATGCGTACATTAGCTGTTTAGTCAGTACACTTAATCTTGGAGTAAGGTATAAATGACACTTTATTTCGATAGGGTACACGTAATTACAGTCAAACACTGTAATTACAACCGTCAGAGACTGTAGATATGCCGTGTATTTTCAGGTTTCACGAACGAACAAGACAAAAATCGCCACTTGCCAAAACTCAGCGTGTTTGTGCAATTTTCTGATAAGATTTAAGCACCGTTACGGTCTCAAGGATCTTGGTCAAATTATGAAGTCGTTAGAGCATAACGTTGCTTAAGTCTCGCCAGCAAACTGCACTAACACGCTGATTATTGGCAAGTGGGCATTGTTCATCTTGTTCTTTCTGAAACACACTCATCAATCCCATAATTCAATAAATTAGTTTTTGTGACGTCATTACTTCTTTACTATATTATTTTTAAAAAGGACCTTTACAGTCGATTTAAGGACAGCAACATAAACCAACCGTAAACAACATGGTAGCCAAGAGCCTTTGTCAGCGCAAAACTCTTGTCATCACCCATGTCACTCAGCGATACGTCCGAGTAGTTCCTCAAGAGAGAGGACCGGGACGAGGAGGTAGCGGTTGCCTTGGCAACTAGGCTAGATGCAAAATCCTTCATGGGCTGTGACAGGTCCATGGATCGAGAGAACTCCTATTTAAAGGCAAATTATGAAGTTTGTTAACAAGTAACCTCTGTTTCTCACACTTAAGAGGACAATTCTTGGTTTGCAACCACGTGATAAGGAGGCCATGTTGGAGGTCAATACAAAAGTTTCTTTTTTGAGAAGAATTTGCATGAGAAGAAAGAAATGCTTTTGTTCTTGACCACCAACATGGCCGCCGTGACGTCACGTGCAAAACCTCTGGACCACCGCTGAGAGGCTGAACTAGCTACGCGGGCTCATTGACGACTGAGGTTAGAAATTCGGCACTTGCCACTGTCTTCTGCAAGAGCTAGAGCTTGTCTTCGCATCAATTGAATTCAAACCATAATGGTCCAGTTTTGTTTTTCAAGACTTTATTTAGACATTCGACTGACACAGTTTCCTTTTGTCTGTTCCAACGGATGGCAACGATGGACAAGAATTGAAACTTGAAAAAGCTGGGCCAACTTTTTCAAGTTTAAATGCAATGCTTGCAAAAATCACCAAGGTTAATGCTCCCTGCATGAAATTTGCTTGATATTTTCTTCAGAACTGTACAGGAGGATTTTGTGCATAGTTCAAAGTACTGAGTAATGTGCTGTGATTTTCGTCGTTGGAATAGAAATTTATTTGTTCTGTTAGTGTATTTAAGAGAAATTACTAAAACAAATCACCGTCTGCTCTTTAAACTTTAAGTTAATGAAGGAAACGAACCTGAAGAGAAAATGGCTGTCCAAAGTCAAGCCTAACATTGCCATACGTGGTTCTTATGACCCGCCAAATACTCTTGATCGTTCTCCAGAAAGACTCCGGTCTTTTTACCTCACCCTGTAACGAGACAATTCGTTAACGGGTTATTTTCTCTCAGTATTTGAACTAAAAGACTCAAACTCAAAATTCAAGACTCAAACTTCCCCTGGCGTAAACACCGCTAATGTCACCAAATATTATGAAAACTAAAGCGGACCTTACCAACAGTTCGTTTGTATAACCTGAATCCACAACCTGGAAAAATATAAGTTGTTCAAATTAGTAAAAGTTGAAGTTATGATTTCTTAGGTAAAACAAAGAGAAAATGGAGCCAACGTACGTAACAAAAAAATACGATTAACTGCATTTTTTATCGAATCCCTACAGTAAGAAAAATGATGTGAAACTGAGAAATACGATGCCAAAGTTAAGCCAGCGAGACTGACCGTACAATGTTGAAAGTAACATAACCGTTAAAAGAACGAACAGTTATTCCACGTTGGCAGAACATTGATTTCTGTTCGTCAAGATTAGAAAAAAAATCAAAGATTTCTTTTAATTAGAATCTGGCCTCAGTTTTTCAAAAGGCTGACGACGCTATCCCCTTCATAAATCTCTATCCAGTGGAGAGCGCACCTGGTTACCACAACTGAATACTTATCCGGTGGATAGTAATTTATTCCGTGGATAGCTCTATCCAATGTCTGAACAACCGGGGCTTAGTAGTAGTGGTATAGGGACGGGTTGAGCCTTTTTTGCGGAGGAATCACTTACGCCGATGACGTCAGACCTTTTTGTTTTTATCTCGTGAATCAAATGCGGAGGAATGTCATTAAGATAAGGGCATGTCCTTATTTGGGTATGAAGCCACCCGTGACTTGAAATCACTGAAACGTAACGTAATTTAACAACTGCATCGCTAAAACGGAGGTTGGGTGCCTGGAGTATCCAGGGGCTTCCACTATTGGCAGTGACGAACGGCATTTAATTTGCGTCACGCATTGTTGAATACAGTACAGTACCTTTGTACAGTACAGTATTGTTTTCTATTTCGTTTTGTTTGTATGCTTGTTTCACTCGTCTGATTTCTTCAAATTTGATTAAGGTACTCAAAAAATGATCAATTGGTCCAGTCTAATATTAAGAAATTAATGCAAACGTATATCGTCATAGTCTCTGGGAGTATTCATTTGAATGGCATTTGACTCCTCATATGACATTACTTATCGAAACCTGTATTTGCGCGGACACCCTGTATTAAGCGGACGCTACAGCATTCCCCGAGGGTTTCCGCTTAATACAGGTTTCACTGTAATTACGTTCAGTTTCAGTGATTTTAAGTCACGGGTAAACCACTTAAAAATAGCAAATGAGATTCCTCCGCATTTCGTTCAAGAGATAAAGACAAAAGGCTATGACCTCATCGGCGTTAATGTATTCCTCCGCAAGTTAATGAGATCGTTCAGCAAAAAGGCCAAACAGGTCCCTACATCACTATTCTTAGTCTTTACCTTTTCATAAGATATGTTAACGGGCACAATATTAACATCTGGTACAACACCTAAAAAAAACAAAAACAGACAAACGTAAGAAAAAAATGCCTGCAAAAAGTCATTGTAAGTGTATCATGGACTTACAATGACTTTATAACAAATACTGATGACTCTTGCCATATCAAGTTGAAGCCGGCATTAACATTTCCTCGTTGCTTGTGACTTTTGAGATATGACAACTGGCAGTTGGAAAATTTACCTTCTGTAACTGAATTGACAACCAATGAAAGCAGTCCTGACTTGGGAACCATAGCCTTTCCAGTTCTCGATCGACTACCTTCTGCAATTCACAATAACAAAATCACACATTTGTAAGTACTACTAAGTAGTGTTTCCAGCACTACAAGGAGTGTTTTACGAGATATCCAAAAAGCTAGACGTGGGCTGAAAAACAAGGTGCAGCCGTAAAGATATCACTGACACGTTAGAGAGAAATATTCTTCAACACCAACAAATATCTTGAAAGTTACTCAGAGCATTCAGATCCCATCCGAACAGAACCTGCGATCAGGCAATCCTTAATGACAAATCCTTTGTCCCTTCTTCCTTTTTTCCCTTTTGCCTTTCCCCCCAATTTCACGCTTTCTCGAAGAAAAAGGAACGTAGGATTTCAGTTTAATCCGAATCCCTTTATAGGAGGCGCTTGCTGTTACTCGCAGCCTCGTTTAAATAAGGCTGCAAATTTGTTCCCTTAATTGGAGGAAGGTGGTACACGGATCATGATTCATTGCCGGTCGGTGAACATGAATGACTCTTACGTTGCTTTCTAATTAGACTACGAGTAGTCCCCTTGGGCTTTGTCTGTAGTCCCTCATTTTTCTCTCTCCCCGCCGCGTGTCGCCTTTTCTCGCGTGGGGTGATTTTCACGCGTGCTCGCGTTTCGCTCACTCTACTATCCCTGAGGAAAAATGGGGGACTACTCGTAGTCTACTTTCTAATTAAATTGTGAAACAACTCTCACTCATTAGATAGAGGAGAACCTCCTGCCTGTTGACTGTAATCAAACTTTGGTACAAAGAAGAGCTTACACCCAGGCTAGACACCTTGGCAATCAGTATAAAGAGTCGCTCCACTGACTTACCTATATAAAACTCAAGGTACTGTCCATTCTGAAGAAGCTGCTCCACATACTGAAACACAGATCACAACAAATCAAGTATGAGCTCGGAGAAAATCATAAAAGAGAGCATGAGATGACCGTTTAACGTAGAATCCTCACCTCTTGTAACACACATTTGTACAGTTCATCTTTTCGTGAGGAATGATCCAGTTTACGCTTGATAAAAAACCCACCGAGGTGTCTCAACATCCAGCTATTGGAAGGAACATGAACAGAGTAACGCTCTTGAGTTGCATGTCACAATATCACCATTTTGTATTGAGATAATGTGGTTAAATCATACCTAAAAACTGGAATCCTTAAATTATCTGCAAAATAAACAGATTTATTAATTTAATAACTAAAATCCTTAATAGTACATCAGTGCATGTATTAGAACTTTATAAAAGTTGCAAAGGGCTTGAAATAAGGTTATATCATGTATTATCCCATTAGAATCAGGTACTGACTGAAGAGGCCATCTGGAAGACCTCGAGGGGGGATGCTGGATAGAGTGAAGGATGCCGGCCCTTCCGTAGCGGATAGACGCACCTTAGATTGGGAACTATAAGGATGGACCTGCTTGTGGGCAGAACACACACACACACATAGATTGAGAAAATTACTTGTATTAATCGTAATATATTTCGTCCTATACATTTCTTGGTTTATTTAGCCTGCAGATATTGAATTAGATCACCAAATAAAGTGATACTAGTTTGTGCCATGTTTGTATTTTAAATGATGACTTCATCTGCATCCCTGATGCATAAAAATCCCTAAAGACTCAAAATAATTCATGGCATGCGTCTCGTATGACGCAAAGATCGATCGATCGATCTGAACATGTGTATTTGCAGAAATATCCCGTTCGTGTAATGTCTGTGGCAGTTATTACGGCTGTTGTTTAACAATGTACATTTCTTTTAGCCTTTGTCGTGCTTTAAAATAGAAGGACTATACATGTATTTTAATTTCATTATACTGTAATACAGAGTATTGGAGTCGGTCTTCAGATTAACAGTCTGGTTCCATAAAGGCCCAAGCATTTTTCAATTTTGGACTCGATCTTTTTAACTGGGACTCATTGGTTCTGGACTGGAACTCATGATTTTTCACAAGATGAGTCCCAGGACTCAACATAACTACTTGTAACAAAATCACTGTGATTTCTCCGATTTCTAAATATTGTGCCAATCAGTTCAATGTTTGACCATCCAAATAATTATGGGCTGAGTCAGAGTGCTCAACGAGCTAGAACTGGACTCCCAAAGTTGCCTGGTTTAGGGAATGTATAAATTGCATAATTTTTACCTCCAGCAGCCACATGTGGAACCTAAATAAACAGAAGAAGCAACTACATTAGAGAACTAGTGACTAGAAGATCAAAGGTTCAACTCCAGTTTGGAGTACTCAGAGATTTTTTCTTCCAAGCCCAGGCTAACGCCTAAGTTCTTAGCCCAGACCATAAAGATTTGAGCTGACTGAAGGTTTTCTCTCTAACTCCAAAGGTATTTCTCAGAGCACTATAATTTTGTTTCCTCTCCTCCAAAAAAATTCCAAAGTTCTAATAATTAGAACTTTATTATTCTATCTGGAAAATAAAGAAACACATATCTTGTTGGATAGCTGTTTTGTGGGTAAACATAATTTATTGAATAAAATGATTCTCTTTGTTGGATATTTCACCAACATTGCCTACCTTTATGTCCCTTGTAACAAGGACAAAGGTGAGTAGGAGATAATCCATGTGGCTTTTATGAAGTGGTAAGAACACCAGAGGTCTTTCATCCTGCAAACCAACGAGAAAAATAAAGTTTTAAAATAATCATTGTAATAAAGGTGGTAAGACATAATTATTATTAAACTAGTGCAGGGTTTTCAGTAGCGTTTGAAAGCAGAGGTTCAGCTGGCAGACTTGTACCGTTTGTGCTGCAGGTGCAGGTGAAGGGGGAGGGGCGGTTCCAGGGAGCATATTCCCCCAGGAAATTTCTAAAATTGAACTCTCTAAAATGCAATTTCCTGCATTCGCTGGACTGGAATTGGATAACCAGGAAAGTCTTTTAAGGCAAAAAAAAAAGAACATGCTCACAATAAAATGAAATATTTGATTTTTGCAATTATAATAATTATTGGCTTGCAGTTTTTTGTTTTTTAGTTGATTCCAAAATGAATTCCAATCAGAAAGAGTGAGTCCCTGATGACAAAAGGTAATACACAGATATGTCCACTCCAGTTGTTGCCTGGAATCATCAGAAAAATCAAACAAGAAACGATTTTCACTCAGTCTTGAAAATACTTATTTTGTGTGCGAGCTACTGGAGATTACTTGTCAGACATTGCACCTGGTGTCCGGCCTGAAACGAAACCCCTGCTAGTGTAGTAAAAAGGCACTGAACAAGGACTCACACTCAAATACTCTTTCATATCATACAGTTTTCTGTAAAATATGCTGTGTTTCTGTTTGGCTGTGAGCACACCTCAATTCTTCCAAGAAGACCTAATAAAGGTGTCTAATAACTCCATGCAAGGAAGCACTATAAAACTAAATAATTATGTAGAGGTAAGCTTCCAAATCAGCCTTTTATCTGCAGTTTATCAACAAAGCCCAGATCACAAGAAGTGCAATACTTGTTATTTCTTTTATTTGTTTTAATGAAAAAGTTGCAAATGTGTCAGCGGCTTTTGGCAACTTATGACATAATTATTTTGACTGAGAAATGATTTAGGGACTATTCTAAACAACTATGAGTGATTACAGTACATCAAAATGTAAGAGACATGGACAAATTTCATTTTTTCCCTTAATAAACAAATTTACACCATGATTGCAGTTACCCACAAAAAGGAAAGTCAGCTAACCTGTGAAGCTTCTCTTAATATGTCCATTTGTCCATTGTGAATCTGTATGCTAGAGAGCAGCCTTCCAAACAGTTTGAACAAAAACCACGCAGTGAACCTGCATCATAAAAATACATACATGTACATGTACCCTCTCCTGTCAAGAATGTGTTGATTAAGAATTGTATTGTGGTTTCATTTTATCTAATTTGCTTTTGCTGGATGCATCGAGATGATGAGTTTGAAACAAACTGAGGGTAAAACTACACAGAACATGTACCTCTACGAAATAGCTGTTATCTCCTCGGGTGTACATGTAAAATCAAAAACACTCTGCAGGAAAGGGTCCCTAAAGCCAATAAAACAACCAACTAAAATCACTGGAGAACAATTAAAGCTACAGTTAATGACTTTTTCCTGGCTATTTGAAACTGAGCCCTTGTCTATTTTTTTTCTACTGCAACGTTGACCAAAACAGGAAATTTCACATTAACAAAACTACAAAAAAGCCTTTTCTAGGCATTTGGATCAGTATGCACTAAAAACAAAATGAGTGACAAGATGGGGGAGTGGGTAGAGCGGGGAAGGAATGAAGTTTCCTTCCTTCTTCTTTATTTTTTTTCACTTGCTCTTTTTTTCATGCATGTTCCACTATCTCAACACCCGGAACATGCTACCCCATCACTAACCACTCCAAAGGTAAGTAACAGCCTGAAACAGGGGTCATGTAGTAAGAGTTAGTTTAACCAGTCACTTAAATTAACCTGATAAATCTTCTGTAAATAACGGCAGCCATTCTGTTATAAATAGTATCTGCTTCTTTTTCCAGTTCTGTAAGCCTCTGTCGCCTTATTTTCTCTGCCTCTTTGATATCTTGGTCTACCAAAAGAAGAAAGAAATTTTTACAATTAAGTTAACTAAGTCAATTTGACTTTTTATTAAAATTGCTTTGTATGGTCAGAGTCATTTCCCAGAAAACCTAATCTGCCGTATCTATCTATCTATTGACTATGATAGCATGAAAGGCACACAAATAAGAAAAAAAGTGTATGAAATATAATTATTGATCAAAATTACTTCTTCAGTGTTTTATCTCTGGCATTAACTATTTTACCTGATAGAGAATGCTCTTGTAAGACTGGAGTTAGGATGCAAGTCTTCACTCTAATAAGTATAATAAAATATATGTGCAATTAAATTTTGACATCAAATTAAGCTATAAAGGCCCATGCAAACGGATGCAATATTGTTGGCGAACAACTCCCAACATTATACACTTAATGTCAGATCCCGAGGGAAACAGTTAGTTTTGTTTTCCCAAGAGTCCTGATGTTTCCCGAGACGAAGTCGAGGGAAACATCAGGACTCGAGGGAAAACAAAACTAACTGGTTTCCCGAGGGACCTGACATTAAGTGTTTTGTTATATTTCTAGACTTTCACTTCAACAGCAACAAGAGAATAACCGGAGCGAACCAAAACAGTCGACTCGGTACTTATAGCAACACAAATTTAATTATCAAAACCACTGAATGAATGATTTACAAAGTACCTTCCCTACATTATCTGCATCATTTTCCTCCACTAGCTGCTGTTTTTCTTCGGGGAACTTCTTGGATAACTTTAAAAATCGTTGCTTTTTAGTTTGAGGCTTCGAGTTTGTGTTGTTGTGTTCATTCACGAAAAAGAAAACTGGCAGGACCTGGCAGTATTTTTCCCGCCTTTTGTCACGCCACTTTCTACCATGCTTTGATCACGTGCTGCAATGTATCCCGAGCGGGGTACATTGCTTAATGTATCACGATCGGGATACATTTGAGTTTAGTCAAGGCCACGTGACCAAGAATCAACCAATGGCAGTCCCTGTTTAGTTGAGTGAAATTCTAGGAATATAACAATGTTGGATGTTACACATTGCTTTCATTTGCATACCATTGCATGTTGTCTCGTGTTGTTGCACAAAGCCAAAAACTCCCTACATTTCTTTGGTTCCATGATCGCTGAAGTGCAGCGCAACAATGTTGGATCCATTTGCACAGCTCTCCCAACATTGTTGGGACCATGCACACGCATTTCCTGTGGTTTACAAAGTCTTCTGGGTTGTATCCTTCCAACAATGCACTGTAGGTCCCACATTGTTGGGAGTTGTTGCATGCATTTGCACACCACTGCCAACATTGGTGTAACAACTCCCAAAATTTGAGAATAATTAATTTTTCAGCACTACATGTAGATGCAATATATTACGATGGTCACAATATTTTTAATTTTTGTCCACAAAATCTGTTAGTGAAAACCAAAACCAAACCAGCAGAACAAAACTTTCACTAAAGAATTTACGAGGAGGTCCTAGGATAAAGAGCCTCCTTAATTTCCCAGTACCACCCTAACTTTACTAAATGATTAAGCATTCAACATGCTGAGTGTGTGAAAGTCATGTTTGCTGATGATATGATACTTACCTTGCAGATTGCATGACGTTTTGTTTGACATCAGGATATTTATGACTGATGTTGCAAGCCCTGACAAAGGCTATGTGACAAAAGCTCCTTTTCAACAAGTTATGCCTATAACAATAGAAAAAACAATCAAGAAAAATAACAAATTATTATAAAATTATCCTTTGAGAGTTAAGGGGGAATATTAATTTTGTTAATTAGTGATATGAAATATACACCTCAGTCTACAATAAAATATTGTTCAATTAATTTTCAGTTAATGATAAACAAAACCTACTTTTTATAAAGATTCTGGCTCAGAATGTTGTGCATTCCCCAAGAAGGTGTTATGTCCTCAAAGAGTTTCTACAGAGAAAAATATTGCAAGTTAAGACCATTTAATATTAAATAATAAACAATTTTACTGACGACTCATTCAGATCGAGACTCTTGAACTCAATATCAAACAATTTTGGCGTATGCATAATGCAGTTAAGATATGCTTGGAATGGCTTTGATTACAATACCAAGCTTTTTTTATAGCTGAACTTAATGCAAAAGTTGTTGCCTCAAGTTTTACAACTTAAAATTTTGAGGCCTCAAACTGCATTTTCATTAAGTGCAGCAAATTTAGTTTGGGGTTTGAAACAACACGCATACAGTGTACACTTTGGCCATTGTAACACTTTAAGCCCCAAGATCCCCATACAAATTCTCCCCACTGATCTTCATATATTTTCTTTGGGAAAACTTAGAGAGGATTTAATTACAGATTGAAGAAGTTGTCCCTTTACCTATCATTTTGTCATCTCATTACCTTTTCCTTCCATGATGTATTGACAACATTAGGAAAAAGGAAAAAGTTGTTTGATTTACATGTACCTGTAGATGTAAGGTCACTGAAAAGTTTGACGACTGAACAGTGCCTCAAACTTTAACGTCATAAGGGTCAGATTAATAGCCTTAACCCTACTCTATCCACAGCCATTACCTTACTCTCTTTACAACATCTGTCACAAGATGCTCCCATAACTGGGCGTCTCCTTTTATAAATAGCAGGAATCACTGCACCGGGCACGTGAAATTTCACCTTTGTTAAAGGCTGGAAACTGAGATCTGCTTGCTAAAGGAAAAAAAAAGAAGTACATTAAGATAAGCAAAAAGCTTCAACATCATTGAATTTTGAAGGTTTTTGAGGGTGGTGAGGCTGACAAACAAAGCCGGGAATTAGAACTTAAACCCCCGATAAAACTGAGCCACAACATACTGTAAAATTCCGAAAATAAGCCCCTCCATGTATAAGCCCCTCCAAATATAAGCACCCCAAACCGGTAATGCAAAAAACCCTCCGTTAAATCGCCCCTCCAAATATAAGCCCCCCCGGGGGCTTGTACTTGAAAAATTGCCCTCAAAGACAACATAAAACAAAGCAAAAATGGTAAATTTACTTCCAACTATAAGGCTAGCCCAATCAATTTTGAGACGCAAATTTCCCTCCGTAGATAAGCCCCTCCGCATATAAGCCCCTCCAAAAATAAACCCCTCAAAAAGGGCCTTTGAAAAATATAAGCCCCGGGGCTTATTTTCGGAATTTTACGGTATTTGTTGTAGTGAAATAAAAATAATTCAACTATTAAAGAGCATGAACTCTTCTAGAGACTACTTTGAACTACTGGAGAACTACTGGTAAAAATAAAGTGAGAAATCTTGAATTAGAAGTATATGTTGCAGTTAACTTTTTATTTCAGTTGAGTTTTGTTTTTCCTTTGTTTTAAATTCATTAGCATACATTACCATACCCAAAAACAATGGAAAAATAAAAATTAACTGAAATAAAAAATTAACTACAACATATGGATTCTATTTAGGAAAAAAATTTCCAGACACGTGGTCTATGATTTCACTGCTTAGGCCCAGTTCAGACACCAAACTTTTTATGAGCCGAACCTAATTCGAATTAAGGTCGACCCAAATTATTTCGACCGGCTGAATTGATTCAGACGCTGACCTTAATATTGTAGCTGAAATTAGCTCAAAAGGGGAAAAATGCTTATTTCGGTCAAACAGCTTACAAAATACATTATATTAATTTATGCGTTAGGTTCAGTACATGAAAAGGTCGGCGTCGCAATCAAAGCCGTTTCAAAATTCCTGGCTGGGCTAGCTGAAAAGAACGGCTGAGCCGTTCCAACTTGAAACAGGTGTTCCTAACTGATTCAGACGCCGAACTTTTCGTGTACTTAATTCAATGTATTAGGTTCGGCTCATGAAAAGTTCAGCGTCTGAACCGGGACTTATGGCCTCAGCTGATCACGATCCAAGGTGAAGTGGATAACACTGGATCCATTGGATGAATCACTTTTCAGTGTAGCACATACAACTGTAGTCTGCTACACAGCCGTTGGCCGTTTGTGGGGAGGAGCGTTGCGTGACGACACTAAAAACGGCTGTGTAGCAGACTAATACAACTGTACACTGTAGAGCTTTATCTGGCCCGTTATTCAAACACTCGATAACGCTATCCACTGGATAAATCACTATCCCACGGAAAAGTATCAGGGAAACCAACTGAGTTATCCAATGGAGGGAGATATGTCCAGTGCATAGTCTTGAGCTATCCATCTTTTGAAGTATTGGAGCCTGGCCCTACATTTGCAGTTAATTGTTTTTCACTCATATCCATTTATAAAATCCACTGTTAGATCTCTAAAGGCGTAAGTATTAGAAAATGCCAAAGCTAAAAGCTACAATAAAGTATAACAAAAGAAGTATACTGTTGCCCCTAATACATAAGATGAGCAGTTGAGGAATACAAAGCACACCTTGTTTTTTCGTTTTCTGGGCCTGAATCTCGAAGGTGCTCTTTGTGGTGCTTGAATATTGTCCCCAAATTTGTCCTGCCATGCTTTTCTTCCAGGATCATTTGCGTCACCGGCTGTATAGATTCCACCGCCTGCAGGGTCGGCACGATTCTGCCATTTCTTGTATACTGCATCAAGATTTTTCATTGTCTCCGCGTCCATGTTTCTGGCTTGCTGTACCTACGATCGCGACAACTTCAACTCTCCATTCGGCGCGGGATATTTAATTAGAAATATAAATATTCTCTGGTAAACATCGATTGATTCAGTGAGTTTAAGTCGTTTCATCCTCTATATTGTTCCATTTTTGTCTTTCTGTATGAAAAAAAATACATTTGTCAAGACATCTCACAACCACCGTGTTATGAACTTATGAATCGTTACACACACACGTGAGCCATTGATCACTAGGAGTCTGGGGATTAATTTACCAACTGTTGGTTCCAGTCCTTGCTCGGGTATCGTTGGGTTCGACAGCCACCGCCTCCCTTCCAAAAAAAAATCGAGGCGGATAGGGCTTTCCACAAGTTGCTCGGCAACTTTTTGGCAATTTCTCGTATTTCGAGCAGCTTTTTGCATTCTGAGCAATTTCTCTAGTTATCTTCTAATAGCAGCTTTTAGTGCTTAAATTGGCCTTTCTTCCATATTTCACAATGTTCTAGTAGACAATTTATGAATTCCTGTAAAAAAGGAGCCAAAAACCTCCCCCCAAGCACACCCCCACCCCACGCTAGGGCAGATCGTGGGCGCAAGATAAAAGTAGCTGGGCTGCTAGGTCAGCGGTTTTTAGAGCAAATTCAAAATAGTGGACGAAGATACTTGAGCGTCTCGGGTGAAGAAGGTCATTCAATAAATTTATTGGTTCCGTTACATTTGTTGGTTTGAATTGAGGACAAAGTTATGTAGCAACGCTGGTTACGCCCCAAAAGTGCACAAAATTTTTACAAATCTTACTTTTGATGTACATATTGCATATTTGAGCAATGCAGACCAAGAGTTAATTTTTGTTTTTTCGAGCAACTTTTGAGCAACGTTCGTTACAAAAAGCCACTTTTTGAGAAATTACTGGAAGCTTTTTGGAAACTGAATCTCGAGCAACTTGTGGAAAGCCCTAGAGTCAGCTGTGCACAAGCTCCCAGCCTGTACCGCCATTCTGTCCATTCTCGACATCCCAGTTTTTGATCTTGCTAGGAAATGAAAGAAATCTGGAAGAAGGCTATGTGCGAGAGCCGAGTCTTTCTTTTGTCATGACCGGGCTCCTGTTATGGAAAATGTTGCAAATCTCTGCCACAATCTTGCCAGTAATTTAGGGCTGCTCTCTTGTCGTTCCTTTGTCCGTCGGAACAAGCAGCTTCCATGTACTCGAATAACGGACCAATTATCTGTAAGAAGGCTTCTAGTTCGAATTTAGTATATCTTTTGAGTATTTTAATACTTTGAATATATTAATTTTTGGACTAAAAGTTCTTTTAGCTTGCTTTTTTTGTGTGTGTGTTTTACCCATTAAACCCATTAGTTAACCCAGTTTTAGTTTAGCTTAATTGTTTCAGTTTAGATTTTACTGATTGTAATCCGGCAGCCTATCTAAATTCGCATGACCTGACCTGTACCATATAAGCCTCTGGCTTTGGAAACTCTGGGTTTAGTAACAACCAGTTTGCAGAAAGAAAATTGAAATTTTGATGTTTTAATGACCTTTACGTTCCTTTTTTCAAATCTTATGCTTAGAATGCACACATATAACGCGAAGCGGAGCTTTCATTTTCTCGAGACAAAGTGCTCTAAAAATGTGCCTAAAAATAAACCGCCATGTGAAAACTCTGAGAAACAACGAGAAGTAGTTTCGCTAGTCTCCTACTTATCCGTTCTTTAATTCGGGTGTCGTCTCGGGACTTGGTCGCTCGGGGTTATGGGCTCCTAGGTTGAAGACCGTGCAAATTTACCATGCGATAAATTACGTCTGCGTGGTAAGCTGGCAGAATAAGAGAAAAATTCCAGTTGTTAGTTCTTTCGAGGTTCTATATTCCCTTCCCCGAAAGAAAAGATTCTATTTATGTACAGGAAATTTTATTTTATTGATAATACATTTCCGCATCCAAATTTTTGTATGATCTTTTGATGTTAAGAAACTTAAACGTTGTGCTGGACAAAAACATTTAAAGAGGAAACAAAGGTTTACTTTGTCAAATAACGCTAATTTCGTTTCATTTTATGAGTGTAGTAATTTTACTTTTTATACTAAGCGCTCTGGTAGGCTAGAATTCAGTTATAAAGCAGGTTCCTCGTTTTATCGCTCCAATGAAAACAAGTGAAGAGTCAGTCAGGCAGACCGAGAATGCTAATAAATTAATAGATGAAACTTAAGTGATGTAATGGACGTGTTAAACTTCAAAATGGCGACTAAATAAAGCTTCACTGCCGTGAATCGCCAAAACGTATCTTGATGGAAGTATGGTAGAAACCCAAATTCAAGGTAAGTTACTGTAGTTTATTTTTTTTGTTATTAGATCAATGAACTAACTGGATAAGTGTTATGTCTAAGGCGGCAGTTATGGCCTAGCTTGGCCTATTACCAGCGAGTCACCTGTTGTCGGATAAATCAGTTTTAAACCTACCAGCCACAAAATATAAACAAATTGGTCAAACAGGGATTCCACTAATGTCAATCGAAACAATGAAATTCGTTAGCAAAAGCTTAAGTTGTTACAGGCTCCTTTATCGTCGTTTTGTTTCCTTCAACCAAGCGAAAAGACCCGACGAACACCCATGATTAAGAATCCTAGCAATGAAAATATATAAGCAACACTTTTATCAGATTCGTATAAGGAATACGTACGAGGGAGACGAATTTGTTCATAGATAATTTTGTTCAAGGAGCATTTATATCAATCTCCGTTCAGTCTTCGCCCTTTGGTCTTTTTAAATCCACGCTCTGTGTCCACATGGTACTGTATTTTAGAGACGTTTTAGAGAGGTTGGCTAACAAAGGTTTCCACATGTTATATACAACTAACTGTGCACCTCAGGGTTTTAGGTTCTAGTAGTACTGCATTTCTTAAGTGCTTGCATGAATAACGCGTTGTACTGTTCTCTCTGTCTATAACCCTGGTCAAAACTCTTTGGACACTAATGCAATAGCTCGATATAATGAGGCATTGTCACTCCCTCCTCCTCCCCCCCGTCCCCGTGCAGTGTTAATGTTATGCATTCAAGTTTTGTTTTAACACCATCAACACTGCCTGGGGGAGAGAGGGACAGCAGAAATAGGCTATAGCTTATAACAACACCCCCAAGCCTTTTTAAGAGGTAGAAAATGAGTTAATTTAGCAAAGTGCTTCTTCGTGCCTAATTTCCTCAAGTGTCCCAAAATGTTTTGACCTGGGTTGTCGGATTGCAAGCGGCACATAAACTGCTTATACTTACGTCATTAATTAAATTGATAACTGCTTACCAATCGTGCAGTAAGATCTGAGCAAATGTGGCACTTTTCTGGTTGGAAGTGTAATATGTTCCTTCAGTAATAAAGCTCACTGAAACGTTTCTTCAATACAAACAGATATAAACCGGCATCAAAGTTTGAATTATAGTGAAACGTAGTCTTTTTGTCTTTCCCACGCAGTGTGCGTCGTCACGTGACCATCTTACATCAATGGAGAGCCGAACTTGGCAAACAAAATTCTTTAGGTTACTGTACGTCTGTAGCTCTTTAATTCTCTCAGGAAATGCTCATCGTACAGGTAGGTTTACAATATCATTGTATTTATTGGCTCAATATATATATCAGCCAGATAACTGTGTTTTTCGTACATGATTTTTACGATTCGCCTTCTCAAATTTAAGACAGTTCTTGTTGTTTACCTTTCGTCATTGCACTGGAATTTGTACGCGAGTTTCTCCCCTCTGATTAGAAATTTCACTAATAATTTTTACGGGAAAAAAAAAAGCTCTTTGTACTATAAATTTATATTAAACCATAGGCATGTCTGATATAAGGTTCTTAAGCTGAGGTGTCTCAACAATGTCACTTGATTATACCCAATTCCACCTTAGAAGAAACAGTTAAAATTCAAGGAAGTCATCTCCCCTTGACAGCAGTACTATTGCTTTCATTATAAAGTGCCTAGATCAATGCAACCATCCTTGACTGCCATAATTATGATGTCAACACTCCACCGATTTTCTGGAAAACCCCTAACAAACCACAAAATAGTTATACCTTGTCCTGTTCTCCTTTGCATGCTGCAGTTAGGCGTCAGTTGTACTTAGGTGCTCCCGATGATCTGCCTCCAGATCCCATCAGTGGTATCCCAGCACCCATTGTTTTACCATCCGGGGTAGTGCCTGACGCCGGAGCAATACCACCCGCAGGGGCCATCGCACCATCTCCTCTCATCGCCCCTGCACCTGCCATACTACCAGCCAATGCTATAACAGAAGAAAACAGAGCCACTCCAGTGGATAAAGGTTAATTTTAATCACCAAATTCTTCATCTTTAAACCGACTTAGAGGGTCAACAACTCTGTCTCGTGGGATCATGTGTTGACCATCAGCCTTAAACATTAATAGTATTGTGTAAATAACCCTTTCAGTACCAATAGCAGCAAAAATTGATCGACTCTTGTGGGACGTAAAACGGTTTCGCCACAACCATCTCTCGAGTCTACCTGCATGCCATGGGTTGTGGGAAAGGGTAGAGAATGGGGGTGCTCATCCTCACTGAATTGTCTGACATTAGAAGTCATTTAATCAATAGGTCGATCATGGGCTTCTATGTTAGAGTAACATTAACTCTCTCTTAAACTATATATTTCCTTTAAAGGACGGTCATCTTCTTAAAACCGACATAAGAGTATCCCTACTGTCTTCAGTCATTTTCCTTGCTTCTTAGTAACTTAAGCACCTCTTGAGGCAGTCGTTAAATTTTAGTCTGAACAGTGTCTGTTCCGGCAAAATTGTGCAGAGGTCTTCAAGGTCGCTATCGCTAAAAGTTCAGGAAATGGACCCCTTCCCGGTTGCCTTGAGATCAGTGATTCTCATCCCGAGTAAGTCTTAATATTGGTTACCATGTTTCACAGCTAAAAACCAGAGAGTTGTCATAAATGTTGAAGAGTAAAGAACATTTTACACTGCCTTGTAGCATCTTCCTTACACTCCAGCCATGATGACGCGCTGCCCTTGATACTCGACGAAGTTGTTGACATCTTTTTGACGGTTTCCGATAACCTTGCCAATTTTTATCTCATAAGAGCTCTTTTAATTGGTTTTGCAGAGAAAGCAAAAAGATTCGAGCTTCCCTTCACGTCAGACCCTATGCCTCAACAATGGAATGACGGATTATCACAGGGTGCTTTGTTTGGTCAAGGCCAATTGCCAGACGAGGAAAGTGCCTTTTCCCTTAGTCCAAACCAAATGTTGTCTGATGATTCAAGCTTTACTGGACAAAACAAGGTTATGTCATCGTCACCAGAGCAGCTTAATGTTCAAAACGAAATGTTGGGTGATGTAACAAATCGGAATGAACTCGGCACTAACAGCTTGTCAATCCCGCAAGGGCAGTATAACTCTGCCGTTCCGCAATCTAGTGAAAAAGTAGAATTCTATGAACCAAACGAAACAGGAAGTCCCGAAACGCCACCGTACTTGGATTCTCCGTACACAGATACAGGCCCATCAAAAGAAGATCTCCAAAAAATTGAACCACTCTTGGAAAGCGAAAAGTTTTTGGCAAATGCAATAATAAAAGACACTTGGCGAGAAGGTGAGCTACTGTTTTGGACGCACTTTTTGAAAAACGTGAATTCTGATGATTGGAAACTCAACTACTATTGCGAAGCAGTAAGCACGATGATGTAGAACTGCCTTCATCGGTAGTTGTATTAAAATCTTGAGCAAAAAATAAAACTTAGATGTTAACAGAGTTTTTTAAACACTAAAAATATAACCGACTGTAAATTGAACATAAATTGACGTATTCTCTGTTTAGGACGTGTTATGGAGAAACAGGTAAATTATGAATCTTTAGAACCGAAGATCTTTAGAAAGTATGAGTCTGCATTGTTGCTTTCATTGAATCCATAAGTTAACAAAACGTTGTATTCCACAGATAGCGCACTCTCTTCTTCAAGACAGGCTGTTTCAGAAAGTTTAACGGCTGCTCACCAACTGGCAAACGAAGACTGGAAGAACAAACCGATTATCCATGAGAAAGCGAAGCAGAAAGCCAAAAGCTATGACAACGAAAACGAGAACAATGTTTTACTGGACGAAGCTCGTCCAGGCGGAATGCTTAAACAAGAATCACTGCCTTCTTCTGTTTTGAAAGAAAAGCGACCACTTAACGATGGCAAAAGCAACAGTCTTCTGTACGAAGAGCAGCCAATAAGTATGCATCACCAATCGCCATTGAGCCCGATGATGAAAGTGGAGAATGATTCTACGACCTTCCTCACGAAAATGCAAGGAACTACATCTAAGGGAATTTCGTCATTAAAAAATTCAACCAGGATGTACAATCACAGTTTATCAGAGTTATCATCCAGTAGAGCATCAGTGGTATTACAAAGGGAAGCGATAAAGAAAAATGTCTCGGAACCTCATTCTGATTCTCACGACGACTGGTTTACCAATGTGAGGCTAGCAAAATCTCACAACATTTCTTTGGGAACTAGCACAGCGGAAAGTCCAAGGAATGGACAGTTATCACGGAAAATGTACACTGCAGCGGATTATTTAAAAATACTTTATCCGCAGCTATCTCTGTTTAAGGCGCCACTCAAAAACGTCAAGGGCAATGCATCGTTGTTGTCGCTGGTCCTTTCTTCCCTTCTTCATGGCAATGCTACATTACGTAAACTCTTATACGAGTCCCCAAAAATGGTCACCAAAGATGTACTTGGGAAAGCGAAAACGATAGGTTTGAGGCCCAGTAAAGACACTTCAGATTTACAGAGAAAAGCCTCACAGGAACTTTTAAAATCTTTAATGAAAGCAGATTTCATGCTTGGGGAGAGATCAGTAATAAAGCAAAATCGAAAAGCTCAAGGTGACATTGCATCATCCAAATTGCCTCTGAGAAGATCAAAAAAGGTATCAAAAAAAGAATCAACTGAGGGATTTTTAACAGAATCTGGGGCTAAACTTTTACCAGCTCATATTTTCTCGCCCCTCGGAAGTGCGTTCAAGGACCTTCTGGAACATTCATCCACACCGGCCCCGAAGACTAGCCTTACGACTACGCCTAACCCTATGGATGTGCTTCAACCACCGACAAGCTCCCCTCTAATTGTTCCAACTCAGGAGGGCCGAATTGTACCGGCTACAGAAAGTCATGTCAGAAAAGAACCTACTACTGTACCGGTTCTTGTTCCAACACAATCTGGAATGATTGCCTCTCCTCGAAGCAGCTCCAACGAAAAGCAATCAGAAAACATGATGAGCCCAACATCGCGGGATAGCAAGGGATCTTTTCCCTCGGACGATTTTATACCTTCAATAATGTCCACTAAAGCCAATCACGTTTTAGAAAAATCTGGTTCTATTTCAGATCAGACATCACCAGTTAAGAACATTTTTCCAACAGAAGCGCCTCTTTTGCCAACTCAGACGGGATTTGTGCAATCAAGAAAGCAGAAGAACGTTTTTTGGACAGGACCCCCTGAGAACAATTCGGAGAGAAACAATATAAAAACTAACATTCACGAACAGAGGCTGTACTCATATGAATCAACCAGATCTAAAACGGTCCGACCAAAAACTTTAGTTTCTCACTTCCGGAGGAAACCAATTCAGTGGATCAATTCTGTTAGGAATGGTGTGCCCAATGCAGTTAGCACCCGAATGGTAGGGTCAAGGCCGGTGCATTCTAGAGAAAGAAGACAACTGCTTGTTCCAGTACCATTCATGCAAAACAACAACAATCCACAGCAGTTTGCCGGGCAGACACTGCTTCCTGGTCAAATGGATGGACAAGTGCTCCTGCCCAACATGCCACAATTGCCACAGTTACAGCAGCCCGTCCAGCAGTTTTTATCCACACAGCCGCTCCAGGAATTTGTACCACAGATCGTTCAGTCACCTCAAGCGATGAGCCCCATTTCACTGCTGGGGCAGCCAGGTATACATGTCTACAATATTAACAACTACGGGTTAGATTCTTTATGTCAACGCGCTTACCATAAGTCAGAATTGGGCAGCCCTGAACAGTCCAGTCTTATTAGTTAACGGACGTCTCCAGTTAGATCGGACAACTCATAAATAGAAGTGTGAAAGGCAGTGAAGAGGTGTAACAAAAACTCTAGAGAAAACCTTCTGTCATTTCAAAATGAGTCGTCGGGCCGGTTAGTTCCTGCCTTTGGTAAGCGCTCTTACATTCTTGCAAAGGCAAAAGAGATATTTGAAATCACGTTTACGGCAAACCGCGGCAAACGTCAATTTGCACCGTGAACAAGTTTTCTTTTACTTGTCGTGAACTGTTAACTACGTACACCTACAAAATAATAGTAGTTTCACGTCAGTTTTGCATTCACTCAAGAAGTAATGGCTAGCACTATATTTTCATGGTGTTGAAACCCCCAGATCATAGACTCAAAAGTGCCGTTCGCCCCTCACGCGTGCTCTCGAGCAACTGTGACTCAAAAGAAATGTAAGAGACTTCTCGCGGTCTAATTTGATATATAACCTCTTTAGTCGGTGGGTGAGTTAACCTCACTTGGCACCGCAGTGATAGGGGTCGATTTACCTGGCTTAGGAAAAGGACTTTCAGTTGTGAACAATATTATGCTGGTCTTCAGTTTCATCCACGAGTCGATAGCGTTACTCACGTTTACTACTTTGCACTTTCAAACAATACATTCGAATTCCTTTTCCTTGCGGTCACTCCCTCTACTCTAGGGAGAACCTGTTGCCATCAGTCATTTGCTTATAAGTCAAGTGCTTATAAGCCTCTATAACACCCAGCCTCAAAAAGTGCATGTTCAGTAGCCTGCGAGCAAGATCTCTGGGGCGCCCTGGAGGCGGGAAGGGAAAAAGAAAAGCTTGCAACTATGTCTATGGAATTTGAATACCTGCATCGAAAAAGTCGATGCGAAACTGCTGACTGGCGTAGATGATATTAGCGATGATCTTTCACGTGTTTTTCACTGTCTGTTTACACTTGCGCAATCGCGCTCGTTTCCCTCTTGGAAGAGACGTAGTTGCAAACTCTCCTTCCTTTTACGGCCCTGCCGCCAGAGTGTCGTGGAGACATTCCTCGCAGGCTACATGTTCAATGACTGGCAAGCCTTAAAAACGTTATACAGGAGAAGGTTTCTTTCCTGTGGACCGTAGTGCTATGACGTTGTCATTCACTGCGATTCGTTGTTTCTGTTATCATCGCAATTTTTACCTTTTATCTTCCTTTACAATTTCAGAGACAAGCGCTCAGGACTGAGATCTTACAAAGTTTATTTGACAATGAAAAGATAATATTTTAAACAACTATACATGCGTTAATTCGTTAAGAAATTGCATGTGCGTTTTCCACAAAAAACAGAAAAAAAACGGGAAACAACAACAGCAACAAAAAGGAGGGACACCCCGTTACAGCTGTTCAGGCCGAAAAAGCTGAACTTTGACCCCCCCCCCCCCCCCCCTCCGGTCTGACGTCGTCCTAATTGCTTCTTTGTTCAGGATCGAACTTGTTATGTGATCTTTGATCTTTGGAATAGCTGACTGTTTTATCTTAAAAGTGACCTCTTGAATGAAAGATTGGTAATATAAAAATTAAGTGATATAAAATGACAAACAACTCAGTGGAACATGATGTTATCATCAAAGAATACCTGGGGCCAAGGTTTTAGCTAAAAAAACTGTGGCCTCGTTTCAAGTCGCTGGCGATCACTTTCTGGAAGGAGGGGGGGGGGATGATTGAGTTAATTATCAAGAAAAGCGGGGTCGAAAGGAGCCGCTCGCCCTCTGCGCTGGTTCCCGACGGGAAAACCTGTGGAGAAGGCAGTACTCCTTGAGTGTAATAACTTCACACATTCCAAATTTTCAGGGCCAGTTATTCAAACGGAGTTTAGACCATGTTTAACAAAACCGCGTTCTAAGCCATTTTCATTTTGCCCAACTCTTTTATCCCAACACCATTTTTCGTGAACAATTTAACCAAAGCATACAGCGCGCGTAGACTGGAAAAGTACTTCATTTCTTGAATTAACCCCTTAAGAAATTAAACACATCTGGAGGTCCAGTGATTTCTTAAACTGCGGCCTAAGTTAGACTTCGTTTAAATAACCGACCCTCAATTTTTGCCACCATCGTCATTACTAGTACTCATCAGTTATGGCATAAATACAGGCGTTTAGTCTTTGAATGCAAAACTCCCTGAAGAAGTCTACTTTAGTGAGACGAAACGAGTAGGAGAATCAGCAAGTTTTACAGCTATAGTTTTCAGTTTTTTATACTACTACATGAGAAATTTCTGCAATTTGATTAGCTTAGAGCAGTAGTATTTCAGCTTAATTTGAAATACCTACATGTGAAAATTACAATCCGTTTGCCGGTAGTAGTATAAACAAATAATAGCATGATTTGTATGTGATATTTGGCGTAAATACCACTCGTGATATTTCAAAATTGTGTCAAATTTCACTCGCCTAACGGCTCGTGAAATTACGTATAACAATTTCGAAATATCACTTGTGGTATTTATGCCAAATATCACTACTAATCTTGCTATTACCTATACTAAAAACTAAAACTTTTAAAAAAGAAGAAAAAACTAGCTAGAGCACCTAAGTGCACTGCCACTATAAAAAACGTTTACCATATTACCATTTTACAACGACATAGCTGTCAGCATTAGCAAGCAAAATAACCATCTATGCAATTGCAATGAAGTTTGAAACAACACAAATTTACATTTTAGTGAGGTTTTCACTGCCGTCGTCAAAGTGGTTGCTAAATATCACTGTTATTGCTACCATTATTATTATCATTATTATTATTATTATTACTATTATTTTCGCAGCAACGTTATATAATCAAGAAAATGATAAATATAGCCATTAGAGCAACATATTACATCTTTTGTTGTAGAAATAGGAACTGGGATAGCCCAGACTTAATGCAATTTTAATTTTTTTTTTTTTGGCTTTTGTTTTGTTTTGTTTTATTTTTGTTTTTATTTTTTTTAATAATCCAATCTCAAGCAGCATTTGTAAATTGCCTATACGTAGCGAGATTTACAATTGTACATTCAAAAGCACAAATAAAGTTTCCATTATTATCATTATTATTTAATTATTAGTATGTGAAATCAAATCGTGACTAGTGAAATTAGGGAATAATTTCACGAGTTTACCTTTTTATTAGAAATCAAGGGTGACATATTACGCGCACAATCGTGGTCTTTTCACTTATTTTTCGCATCGAGAATTCCACGCACTGAAAACGTTAGAGCATAAATTTTGGCTTAAGTTCACAAGTTTCTGAATGTTTCGACAAATATCTCTTAGAATCCCTCGTGATGTGCTCTTTTGCGCGTTTTGGTTTCTAAAACGTCTTTTAGACCCTGTTTACATGGAGAGGGGGACCCCGGTCTAGTGAGGTAGGTTTCTTTTGTTTTGTGTCCCCCAGAGCGTGAAAACAAAAGAAACCAACCCCACTAGACCGGGGTCCCCCACTCCATGTAAACAGGCCCTTAATGCCCTGACATCTTCGTTCATAGCATTTTAAAACTCCGGCGCCATCTTGGCACGTTGCCTTGGCATGCGCCAAAATTAAGAAGTAATTTGTTACCCATGATATTATTATTATAGTTATTATTACTCTTACTATCGCAATTATATTAGCGTTGGAAGTCTAAATAACTACCATCGTTACTTGAAATACGCTTAACAGCAATCATAGTTCACTAAAACCATTTTTTAAAAACACGTAAAAACGCTCTTTGGCCATGAACTCCATCAGAATCACCACAAAAGCCCTCTCGCCTTTTACGCGGACCTGCTTCGTGTTTAAACTCTTGTCGCTCAAACCGACTACCTCCAATCTTTGACCGTACGAGTGAAGAGATCATGGATGAGCGATGAGCAGTTGGTAGATGGCTATCAGCCTTGTCCATGGTCTTCGTGGCATCTTGTCTCCGTGCGATGCATCTCTGCTCACTGAGTGGATTGATTGTTGCCGCCCCTTCTTGTCTGACCTTTCTTTCACTCTCAGATGACTCACTCATTCCAAGCGACTGATTGACGTTGAAAGCAACTCCGCGGGCAAGATGCTGTGTAAGCGGGCTTTGGACATGAAGAACTGTGCTTTGCCGACGTACTGCTCTAGTCTGCTTACCTAAAATTTCGTTGGTCCTAGCAGAGCGCTGATTGAAAGGTGACGCCGAGGCTTCGAAGGGTTGCTGAATGGGTGGCAGATAAACTTTTTTGCGCGCTACGTTTGATATCCCCTTTTCTGTTCTGTTGAAAAGTTCCATGTCTTTCGTAAAATCTGATGACATACCAGTATTTGGCTGGTACCATGAAAGAGTCTTCCTTTCGGCTCTTGAAAGAGATGTGCGAAATGCTGAATTCTTGTGCTCGCAGAGATCGGATGGTTTCTGAGCCACTGGGTCGAGTTGGTCGGGCGCCCCCTTTCTGGACTCCTTCATCTCTCGCTGCTGAAAAGTTGTTCCCATTCTGGCACTGAATGAATCTTCCAATGCTCCTACCATTTTTGGACACACCTCTTGCGAGTCCGACCGATGAACTGTCGACGAAAGATGCTGTTCAGCTGGCTGTTTGATGTCAAACTGTTGCTGAAAGGGAGGCCGATGACCTCTATGCTGTGCCAGGTTCGCCCAATTTTCTTCCGACAGACTTTCTTTTCTTGGAAACTGGATCATTTCTGTATTTGGAGCTAGTTCTCTTCCTCGAAACCCCGAGGACATCTCATTTTCTTTTATTCCGGCCAATGAGAAGGCCGACCTACATTGCCCGTGCTTGTATACTGGCTTTAATGTGCCTTGATGGTGGAAATAGTGTGCGCTAGGTGGTGTCCCATAGCTGTCACAATCGCTCCCCGGTAGAGTATGCAAAGTGTACCTTGCACGGCGTGAATCATTAACGACTTCGTCAGAAGGAGACTGAAGAGCAGAGAGCACTGGAAAAATAAATCTGCCCTTGGCTGGTGATAACAAAGCCGGTGACTTCGGATACTGAGAAAAAATTGTCACGGGATCCGCTGCATGACTGCTTGCTACGTTTTGAAGCTCACCTTTCGACTGAATGAAGACTGTTCTCGGTTTTATCAAGTGACCGCAAGTCGTGTACAAACCGGGGTTGTCACAGGCACCAGTTGAGCAAGTCTTTGCGTTAAAAAACACCAAACAGCCTTCATTTGGTCTGTAACTATTCTTTCGCTTTCCAGAGTTTCCACTGCCGTCCATTGTCGCCTTGCCTCTATAAGCAGCATCAATCGGAAAAGGAGTATGATGCTGTTGTCCTCCGTAACAGTCGCTTTAATAATACCGAGTGGCTCCGCTCTGGTCTTATGGGATTATTCTATTGACGCAAATGGTCTTATGTTTATCCCCCTATCAGTTAATCTGTGTAAGAAAAATGCTTTTTCAAACGTCAGTAGAAAAACAACAAATTAATCACCATTTCGATTGCGTTCACTTCTATCGGGTATTTTCATGAAAATTATGTTTCTATAGTTCAAAAGTCAAGTTATCAAAGCTTCAAAGCCAATAATGAAAATTTTAAATTTTGGTCACTTTGTATTCCAAATGGTTGCTAGGTTGATATTTGAAATATTTAATAGGGACAAGTGTTTGTTCTGTTTTTCAATACTACTCCTAGCAGCTAGTATTTGGTCACGTACTGGTGCATTTTACTATTTTTCCTGTTTAAAATTCCCCTCATTTCAAAGCATTGCCTGGCCGCTCTTAGTTTAAAAGTACTTTCGAAATACGAATGGAAAGGTGAGCGAAAAAAAAAACTACTCCATAACAGTGACAATTATCACTGTCGGCATTAAAAGAAGTGCGTGGGTGGTTAACATCTATAGTATACCGACCAGTTAATTTACTGTCATTAAGTATAAAGGAATTTATTAGCTATTTATGGTGATTCCAGGGAGGAAATTTGTTTCCAGATAGGAGACTTAGAATAACAAAAACTGAAAAAGGAGAGATGGACGTTTCTTGACGATTTACTGATTCTTTACATAATTCTTTCAAACTAACAATGAAAAAATTGGCGAAAAACAACCCTTCATGAAAAAGCGAAAATTTCATCATGGACGTCCTTAAAAGAGAAATGCGTGGATCCTTAACAACGACAGAGTAAAGGAATTTTTTAGCTATTTATAGGGACTCCATGGAGAAGTATTTTTCCAGATAGGAGACTTACAACAATTTGAAAAGGAAAGAGGGACGTTTCGTGACGATAGTCTGATTCTTTTGTTATTACTTTGAAACTACTAATGGAAAGGTTGACGAAAAACAACTCTTCATTAGAAAACAAAGATTTCATCACTGACGTCGTTTAAAGAGAAATGCGTGGGTGCTTAACACCTATATTACAGCAGTAATTTGCCCTAAGTGTAAATACTTTTTTTAGCTATATTTTATCAGACTAAATCCATGCATGAAGGACTATTTAAATTGCTTCAACTATTCAACATTTGCCTGTTTACCTGGTGGCTAATTCTCGTTAATACTTATCAAAAATATATGTGCAACGGCAAAAAAAGATGAAAATCATTTCATGTGCATTAGATTCAACTTTGTTTAACCTTGCGTACATTATCGAACTCCTTGATCCGTCTCTAAAAATATAACTTGACATACAAAAAAAGAATAAAGAGACAGAGAAGGAAACGTTCAGTGTATTCCTTGGAATGTGTGAATTTCACCAAACGTAATATGGACCAGTTAAACGCTCGAAATGAATTGGAAAATGGTTTCCGGAGAGGTGAGCAAGAGAGAATTCAACAGTCGCCATTACAATATTCTGCACTGCTTGCTTTTAGGCAGTCGCGCGTTTACTTGATGGCGTCTCAAACAATCAAATAGCATATGCGGAGGTCTCAGGAATTAACAGCCTCTAAAAATTACTTCAGTGAAATTCACATATCCCGGCCACGTCCAAAGATTCCCTCTCTGTCCTATTATTATCTCTTACTTGGCACACAAAGTGGATGACTTCCACGTTTTTTTGGTCAATAATGCTGGACTAAGAGGTAATTGGGTCGTATAAAGTAGGGAAGAGCCTTGTTTCAAAGATTAACTGGCCCTTCAAATGTCATGGTTGGCGACCTGTTACTTTAATCTTTCATTTCTGATTGTAACAACAGCAAAAGTAGGCAGCGACCTAAAGCATCAACGAAATGTTGTTGAAGTGGTCTGCTTCACGCGAACTGCCAACTCTCTCTCAAAAACGGACACCTTCGAGACAGCACTTAGTGTCCGTCTATGTCTGTGATGACCGTCTTACAGAGAGTCAAAAAAAGGGAGTAAAGAAGAAAGGCAGGGACCAACTCTAGCTTTCCGTAAATGTGCGCCAGTCTCATATAGGTGTCCGTTAAGGGAGAGTCGACTGTAGTAACAAATTCTAATATTTCATTTTTAGATACACGATCCCAGTTCCCTCTTCTGCAAGCAATGAACCAGATCCCACAGACTCTATTCTCGCCTCAGCAAAACCAAGGTCTCGGATTACCACTCGGTCCCTCGCCCGGACCGTTGGATCAGCTCAGCAAAAGCATTGGAGTCACTCCACTCCAACATGTCTTGCCAGACCAAAATATCGAGCGTGTGCTCGGCAATCGGCGGAGCGACGTAAGGTCCATTGGTCCAGCAAGTTTATCGCCAATAACAGTCAACATACCCATGACAGCTCCTAGGAAGATTCCGAGTTTTCTTACGGCGAGCCAAGTCTACAAAGATTTCGAGGACGTGAATTCCAGGTCGCATTTGTCAGATGACATTTTTGGGGGCCAAAGTTAGTACTTTCGACCTTCGTAATTTATATAGTTCTTTTAATACCACTCTGAAATATAAAAAATTCTGTTGAACGAGCCACGAGTCAAAAAGACGCACTTTCTGATCTTTACGTTTTTCATTCACAATAATCTTTAAATTATGTGCTGTCACCCTGTTATCATTGGCAGTTATATGCTTACAAAGCAAATTCTAAAATTGTGTTGTTTATAATATCAGCCTGCCATTTTGTTTCAGTGTCACGAGGAGAAGTTCCCAGAAATGATTTTGGCCTAGATGAGGATTTACCAGATGAGCCAAGATATGACAAGTTTGCTTACGAGAATGACAAGAAAATATGGGGGTTAGATAACTTCTCCGAGGACGATGATGAAGCCAACATGTTCGGAGCTAGACCGAGAAAGCACAGAAAACTTCATTACACTTCAGGTACGACAGTTGATTATGGGCCATTGAGAATGAGTGCAAGAACGAAGCACCTCACTTCTGTTTAAGTTGTGGTTGAAAAAGGTCTTCTTTTGGTCTGGGACTTCTCTGTAAGAGATTACACTTATTTCTTTCCAGCCACAAGCTTCAAGTATATTAATACATGACTTACTTTTTCCATGCCAGAAAATAGCAATTACAAAAAAATACGAGCTCTCAGACGTTTTATTTTTCCAAATCATCTGATTTAAATATTTCTAACTCTCGTCTATGTATAAACCTAAACATTAACTTCCCCTTTTAGAGACACTGATCAACTGCAAATATTTCTTTGAGTTTTCGTCTTTTCAGCAGATGAGATAGGTGATGACTCCGTTGCCCAGTCAGATGATTCAGATGAATCTCAGTCGTTCACCAACTTAAGATACAGCAGCACCGCGGGAAGACGTTTTCATCGCCCAAGAGGTCATCACAGGCATCACTGGATCAATGAAAATGCCTTGACACGAGTGAACGGAAAAGGAATCATTGGACACAATGAGGGAGAAGATGAAGAGCTAACTGAGGATGGATTTCACGCAGCAGGTTAGCAGGGAGATTGTGACAACAGTTATTGCAGCAGAACACCGGAAACCGGGCGTCTTAAGTTCACTAATGATGAGAGGTTTAGAACAAATTATATTCGCTTACCTAATTTTAAATATCACCAGGAATTTTTTCTTCTGTCTAAACTATCCATTTGTGAGAAGCAATAAGGCAATAACCTGCGATCTGGCGTTCTTTTTTTTCGGGAAAAAGCGACCGGCAAATGAAAAAAGGAACGGCGGCCTTTTCCTCTCGCCTCCCAAAGAAAAAGAGAAGAAGGAACGCCTGATCGTAGGTTAAGAAGGCAATTGAAAGGGAAAGAAAAAGACTTATCCATAAGATATGGCAATTGATAAAAGTCTCTGTTTGAATGATCTCTTTTTATTTAAAAACTGTGCACGTTTCAATCAGATGAGACGACTGAAAACGCGTCTAAGGAAGATACCTACGAATCACCTCCAAAATATAAACATCCATCAAAGACCCATCGACCAAGTGTGGACGAGGATAATATGGAATCTGAGCAAGTAGAGAAAATTTCATCTGATGACGTCAGAGAGAGCGACCAATCTAAGGAAAGCGCTACTACAAGCCAATCAGAATCAAGAGAATCAGATGAAACTCAAACAGAATCTGAATCACAGTCAGACTTGTCAGAGGATAGCTCACAGGATACCCACTCAGAAAGAACTTCTTCAGAGGACAGGAGTGACAAAAATGAGGAACTCAAAGATGGATTAGAAGGTTTGTCAAAGAACATTCTTGCATGCGTAGTTCCATACTTAGGGTATCTGACAAATAAATGGGAAAACCGGAAATTTTGGTTGTAAAATCAAATGGTTCAGGTCATTTGGTTTGGGCAGCTTCAGAAAATACGGGCTGTGTCTTTAAGTGATGGCATTTGAATACCCTTTTCAGTCTTTTCAGCTGATTTGGATATACTTGTAAAGGGCCGTTCTCCCACCACGTGAAATTTTATAGTTTCTGTTTAAGCACAAGTAGTAGAAGAAGATTAACAATAATCATAACGATAATAGATGATAAAATTTTTCACAGAGTAGCCACTACCAGTATTTATTTCTACTTCTAGAATCAATGAGAGAGGAATCGCCGACTGTTATCTCTTCACCAAAGCCCGGTATGTATTGTGATGTACAGTTTGAAGTCATGGTAGTACTACTAAAAAGGTATTTCTGATAACCACTTGTGCTTCTGCCGCGCCTACTGGTGAAATTACTCTCTTGTTCAGTAATGATATAAAGATCAATAATATGATTCTGGTATGACCTAACCTCACCAGGGCCGAACATGAAATTTTGGCTACCCTTTATCGGCCGGTGGGGTTTTCCAGGGAAGAGTGAAAGGTGGAATTTCTTGTGTCATGGGAAGAGACACACGTTCGCTGCAATCAATTAAGAAAAAAAAACAGTTTGAGTTGAGTTCTTAACGGCGAGTTCTTCGGGAACTCCTGAAACCGCTAGTTCTCGCTCTGAGTCAGGAAACGTTTAAGCATGTCATCCCCAAAGCAGGGGGAAAAATATTCAGTGAATTCCTCAAGAGTGTGTAGCAAGGTATAAGTAGATAGTATCAGCATCTCGTTTAAAGAAGTGATTTTAAAATTACCATTCTCAGGGCACAGTTCGACGACACTAAGAGAAGAAATTCTCAAGAAGCTATGTAAGTTCTATTTTAGTGTTAATTAAATTTGGCTAAGATATGGTTACACCAATTCCTTTCCTTGCATAGCGACAGCCTTGTTTGAATAATCGAGTGCAAGCCAGGATGCAAGGCTCTTCCCAAAACTCCTTAACTTTTCAAAACGTAAAGATAGAGGAAATAAAGCACAGTAAACGTCTTTGGGTATCTGATGTCAAACCCCTCTTTTTTGCATTCTTTGATATCACCTTTATAATCACTTTGTCTATAAGAAGTTATATCGAACACTCTAGACACTGTTCCATTAAACAACACAAATCTCAAATTTGTGTGGAATATTCCTTTATGCATCGTAATTTCAACTGTTTTTGTGGTGTTTGATAAGTGGGAAAACATCCTTTTGCGGTTTTTATTTTACATAAAGCACCTCGAAGGTCGTTAAATATAACCACTTGCGCGTCGTGTTTTCAGTTCTTTTGTTTTTCACGTTTTTCACATTGATTATGTTTCAAAAACTCTCGTCATACCGCCGTTATAAAAAGTAATCTATTCAAAAAACAGAACAGCAAAACTGCGAATATAAACCAATCAGTTCGGTGACTGGATCTATAAAAAGAACTGGATCGGGCATGAATATTTTTTTGTCAGTTTTATTTTGGCTTTCCTTTTTTTTTCTAAGCATCAGCATCATATAAGATTTCGGCTATTTCTTCAATTCTTTCCTTTCTACCTTTTCCAGCTCATAGTGCTATAATGCATCTCAACTTTGATACAACGCCTTCTAAGCCTGGAAAAACTGTTGTACAAGACGAATCAGGCAACAAAAATGATGCAGGTCTTGCCAATGGAGCTGAAATTTCAAATCGGACAATGGGTATGGTAACTAGAGCTCACTAAAAAATTTCTGGAAGCCTTCTTCAGCAATGTAGCAGGTTTTCGTAAGGCTCGCCGTAACTGTAATCACCTCTTTTGCATTGGGTTTAATTCAAATTTGATTATAGTAGAGAAGCAGTTGCTTCAGTATGGGCAATGAAAGTCAAAAGTGCTTGGACACTTAAGGTAACATAAGTAAAACTAATCCCTCCCTCTCCCTCCACAAACAATGCTGAATTTCGAGCGTGATTGGTGCAAAAAGGTTTGATTTAGCACATTGCTGGGGGGCAGGGTGGGGGGGGGGGGGGGGGAAGTCGGGCGATCAAGGAATCTAGCCGAAGTTGGGCAAAAAAATTGTTATCAGTAATAGTGTGATACATGTATGAAATAATACATCTAGGACACTACATGTATTATTACATGACCTCTAGTGTAGCTAAAAGACCACCCCCCCGGTCCACGCAAATAGGAAAAAAGGTAAAGTCAGACTAATCCCACAAGACGCAGATCGTTTAACAAGTTTTACGGCATGCGTATGCTCAATCTTTTTTGATATTTGGAAAATTCGAATTATTGCCGGGTGGATGCGACAGAAACTTTGGAGGGTTGTGACGGTAGTCTTACAAACTTTGCATCTACGGTTTCAGGCTCGTGCGGACGAGTTGCTATCCTCAAACATGGCGAAGTGATGTACAAAGCGGATCATTTTAGCAGGAAACCCACAAAAGCTGCTTCTATCGCTATGTGGTTAAAATCCCGCAAGCCGGGTCTTGTTCGCTGGTTTGACGTCGGCGAAGACGGCGCTGGATCACTCGCAAGCCGGTCTCGCGCGAAACACAGCGGCGGAAAACTGGTGAAAGTGCCCAAGAATCAGTGGATTCATTTGGCGGGAACGTTTGATTCAAAAGATGGTATTGCGCGCGTTTATGTGAATGGCAAGCTTATTTCTGAGACGGTTGGCAAGAAGAACCAAGGACTACCAGACGATTTTACTGCCACTGGTATTGGAGAAAAATTTGGCGATAAGTTCATCTCGTTCTTAGATGACGTTTATATGTTCGATCGCGTTATTTCTGCGGCAGAAGTCAAAGCACTTTATAGAAAGTGCGAGTTTAACAGAATGGTCCTCCATTTTGGATTTCAAAAAGTTAACACAACCACTCGCCAAGTCATGGACCAGTCAGGCCTCGATAATAATGCTACTTTCGATTCAGGTGAGAACAAGGGACAAACATCAACCTATGTTGTTTAGATCCAGCATAGGGCCATAGCTAGACTTTCGGCATAGACGAGGCATGTGTGACCGCCGCGGATGCGCTGATCCGCTGCGGGGGGAATCTGGCTAGACATTTTGAAATAAAGAAAATATGAAATGCTACTAACATGGGTATTTCTTCAGAAAAATCGGTCTCTTCAACTGGGGATTATTTTCCACTCGAATCGTTTTTTTTTCGGTTTTTAGTTAAGGCCCTGTAGCTCATCGAATAAGGATTTCAGTGCTGGTTAAAACAAAAAAACAAACTTTAACATGAAGCTCTGATTAAGGAAGCCATGTTCACAATGTAATAGGCCATTTGCATGTTGGCGTCATGTTACTACTATGACCAGGATCCTTCAGGGTTTTGCTTTCTTGTGCAAATTAGGGCTTTTGTTATTTAAACCTCACTGGGACTACCAAATTTACATATGAAAGGAAAAACGAAAAGAATTCTGCTCGTAGTAGTAAAATGACGCCATCGTGCAAATGGTCTATTAGTTATATTTTGACCTTTTTTCCAGGAGCACACATCATGAACAGCGGTTGTGACAAATGCGGTGCATGCCTAGACGCATCAAACGATAACATGCCAGGCGTGTATCTTGATGGTAAAAAGTTTCATCATAAACCAGCTTCAGCGATATCAATAGCCTCTTGGATCAGCTTAAATCAAACAAAAGGACGACATTCCATCTTTCAAGCGGTCAGTAACAAAAATGATGAGTGGCACGACATTTACAACTTGGACGTAATCAATGGAAAGTTGTTTTGGCGACACAAGAATGAGAATAGTGACGTCACCTTTAACGTCAGGACCGACGATGTCGTCATACCTGAAGGCCTTTGGAGTCACGTGACTGCTACGTACAGCTCCGAAACCGGAGATGCTAAGATATATGTGAATGGTCTTTTGAAAGCAACGGTTAACAATAGGCAGAAACCAAAGCTTAATATAGCCTGGGGTCGAGTGTCGATAGGAGGGCATTTACCAGACGCAAAAAATTTTGCTGGACTTTTGGACGAGTTTTTCATATACAATTGGGCGCTGGATCCCTCGGAAGTGCGGTTTGTGTTGAAATACTGTGCTGACAAACCAAAATTGGTTTCGTTTACGGTGCGGGTACCATTGTTTAAACGGCAGAAAGTGCAGAAAACTCCTCAAGCTCTAAAATATTTATAAACGTAACGATGGCAACAACGGCAAATTAAGTGAAGTCTATTGACCTACTGTTCTTTCTCCTAGGGGGAGGGTACTTGGGTCAATTTTTGCTGGGTATGTGCTGCTGGTGTCTCAGGATCCCTAGTCTTTTTTTTGGCCAATTATAGACCCTATTTTGGTCACTTTTGGGCAAATGAAATTTTCGCGATCCCAACTTAGCCACTTTCTGTTTATGCTTGTAATCTTCCCAATTTTCAAATCCCTACTTTCTAGAACTTTCTTACCCACAAATCCCGAAAATGTGCCACCCCATTCTAATAACTCTATTGAAAATGCAACCCATTATTGTCAATCCAGTCGCGAAGATGTAACCCCATCCAGCGGCACATCCTCACTAGCCTTTTAATAGGAAATACCCATTGAATACTCTCTACACAGAGAAGGGTCATTAGCAGAACTCGTAACAACCCAGGCGGATTCCGCATCAGATTCATCAATTGTTTTCGGATGAAAAATTCAGTTTATACAGTGACGATTACCTCTTACGAGCTGCAAGAATGTAATATCTTTGATCCGTATTGCAACGTAAACTGCTCAGGGTGAAAGCTGAATAGCTGTTAATAATAAAAATATTTCAGTAAAGAATTACAAAGTTGTAAGAAATGCAATAAATATGTTATAAATGTTTTTATGGAAACCTGAGTTAAAATTCGTTGTTTCTGTATCAAAATTAGTAAATCAGTGAAATTGCAATTCACGTCTCGAAGTTTTAATTTTGCATTGTTTATAACAATAACACAAGCATATACTTTGTATCTAGAATTGAGATGTATCTCGAAGGTCATTGCTGCGCGCCTAAATTCTCGTTATAGATTTTTTTATTGAGTAAAACATAAAAGGTATTTGGGTCAAGACCAGAATTATAAACGGATAAGAGAATAACAGCTCTGTGATCAAATTTGACTTCGAACCATCACGACTTCTCTGACGTTAATAATAATAATAATAATAATAAAAATAATAATAATAATCGAATATTTATCCAGGATAACCCTTCAGTAGAAATTGTTATCAACGGGGTCCTGCTGACTAATTACTAAAATACATAAAATAAAATACATTTTACAAAAGCAAACATACACTAAGTTAAAAACCGTTAAAAACAATAACAATAACGTCTTCTTAAAATTTCACTCAAAGTATTCTCCGGCCATCAATCTCAAGCCCTCGACATCCTTTTTGTAAAGTTAGTAAAATTTAGTAATCTGAAACTAGAGATATTTGAATAAGGTAAGCAAATAACTTCTGAGCTAAGATTTTAATTTTTACCAAAAACAACTCTCACACTGTTTTTTTAAAACGGAGATTGAGAATTGATTTCGCCATGTGGCCAACACAACTTTTGCTCATGTGTGGAGCCTTTTTAACATTAGCTAACGGTTTTAGAAAAAGACTGAAAAAAAAAATAGTTACATTTCCTAGCTATTTTATGCAACCTTAGACGTTTTCTACTTGATGGTAAATTAAATCGCAATAAACAACAACAACCACAACAACAACAGTAAAACTAAATACAAAAAACAAAGAAAAACAATTCCTCGAGGTTTGATTGTGGTTGGTCCCTGGTACTGCCTGATTGCCCTCACCACAAATCTTTCTCGCCATAAATCATCGGAGACCCATGGGCAGTGATTTGGGTCCTGAGAAATGGCGCGGCAAAAGCTTGTTTCTCCCGATCCGACGAACTGCTCCTGGGTCACCGAGGATAAATATCGTACGGAAGAATAAGGGACAGTGACCTGAGGACTCTCTTCTCTTTGTGTCGTAGGAAGGCTGGGAAGGGGGAAAAAAGAGAGCGCGCGGGGAGCTATGGGAAGGGGAAAGAGAGGGCTGAAGTGAGGCCTACGTCTTTCTCTCCTCCCATCGTCCATTGCCCGCTTACTACTTCTTTATCATTGCGGGAGCCTCTGCGGAGGAGAGAGACCTGAGGACGAAAGTATAAATAATGGTAATAGGACTGAGTAGATTGCAATTCGGTCTGCAATCATACGAGAGACAAATCACGAGTATGATTACTGACAGAATTGGACGAAACGAAGTTCTGTTACCAATTAATCATAACTATAACAAAATTTGTGGTGTTTAAGCCCTCTTGAAAATAAAAAACACAACAAATTCCAAGAGCTTTCTTGCAAATTGGGACAGTTGATAGCCAATTAGATTTGAGAATTTTCTTAAAGTTATGATTAATATGATTATTTAGGTTGTATTTTTTTAGCTGGGTGACACATGAACATGTGGATCCCATATCGCGTCGGCTTTGGTTTTAACCCAATTATCATTCGTTTGCTTGACAATGTTTCGATTATTTATGAGATTTTTGTCGCAGGCCAGGAAATTATGTCCTGTTAGTGCGACTGTGAAATCTTTGCCCAATTGGAATTTTTAATACAGTAAGAATCGTGCTTCAACTGTAGCCAAAAAAATAGTTATTTCAAAAGAAAAACTTGACACTAGTGAAACATTAGCTCATCCTTGCTAAGATGTTTATTCAGTTCGTGAACAGATGGTGGCAAAAACACGCAGAATTATTCATCTAACTGGTGAGAAAGGGTATATCGTTTGTGGGCGAATCGTCATTGTGCGGTTAGACAGTCGTCGTTTAGCATTCACAGCACATTTTCGAAAACCCTCCACACTACATAAACAATTTTGAGTATTTCTATTCTTCTACTATGATATCACCATTTGAAACATTACCTAATCTTAAATTATATTTTCTTTCTTTTTAAACAAGTCACTTAACTCGGCTATCTTTCAATAATAACAGCCGACAATATGAATATTGATATAACACTCAGTCAATGCTTGTGCACTTCACGGAAATTAAATTAGGTTCTTTGGAATAACATTAAAAAGATCACTCTTTCGATATGAAAATAACGCGTTGGATCATAATTAAACGTCACTGCGTGGCTTTTAAATCTAAACTACACATAAATAACACTTATTTGCAACAAGTTATAAATATTGTAAGCTTTATGGTGTGGGTTTCATGTATAACGGCGTAGATCAATTTAACATTGAAAATAAGCTAAATTTTACGTGTCGCTGTACAAAAAAAATTGAAAAAGGATAAGTAACCCTTGATCTATTCGACAAAGGAATGAAAGTTCAAAAACAAAGTTCGGGCTGTTGGTTTCTTTGATTGTGTTGGTCTTTTGCGGTTCAACATACTCAGCCGGCCACTAAACCACGTAACGAGAAGAATAATTAATCATTAAGATCTTTGCCTTTAGATCGTCGTTATTTGCATTTCGGTTTTTTTTTTGTCGGAAGAAATACTTCAAATATACGATATACAGCTGCAGTTCGTTTACAACCAATCAGGAAAGAAATGAAAATTAAAAAAAAAAAAAAGAAACAAAGAAAAAATGAGTTGATGATTCATTCCATCGTAGGGGAGACACAACGGGCAAAACCGATAAAGAGCAACACAAAAACGAGTTTCCACGATTAAATTATTTTCTATTAATTTTTCAAACCAGGTTATATTCTATACAAAAACAAATCGAATTTTCTCGGTTGCACTTCATAAAGTTTTAATGGACAAGCAAACACAGAAGAGAAGGCACGCATCAGTGGTGCGAACATTAATTCACTTCGGCAAGATGAGGATTAAGAAGAAACCTCGACATGAGAAGCACAAATCTCCCAGGCCGGGACCACTGATAAGGAGGATTCTACTTAATTCTGCTCAAGTAGTGGCCACGCCAAGCATCATGTCATTACAGAGGCTAAATGCTACAAATATTAACAGAATTGTTGTCAACGTTGGGGGAACAAAATATGAAATTGCCAAGAAAAATTTGGAGAAGTTCCCAGATACGCTTCTCGGTAGCGACAGGAAAAATTACTTCTACGACAAAGACAGAATGGAATACTTTTTTGATCGCGATCCCGTGATTTTCAAGAGCATAGCTGAGTTTTATCGTGTCGGGTCATTTCACGTTTCATCTCCGACAGCGATCTGCATGGAGGCAATTTTAGATGAGCTAGCCTTTTTTGGAATTCCTCAACACCACGTCTCCGATTGCTGCTGTGAGCATATTATCCTTGGAGACGAGGAGCAAGAGAAAATGAAGAAACAAGAAGAAGCTGTCGAAAGTTCCAAGCACGCCAAAAAGCAAGGTTTATGGACCGCTCGAGAGAGACTATGGGAATTTCTGACCAACACGAAGAGTTCAAAAGCATCAGCTATCTTCGGCTATCTATTTGGAGCGGTAGTTGCTCTCAATATCTCAGCCATCGTTGCGGAAACCGTGCCTACCAAGTCTGGCAAAAAGCAAGGTGAAGTACATCCCACCATCTTCCGCGGAATCGACTCTTTTTGTGTTGCCATTTTTACTGTGGAGTACATAGCACGCCTATACTCAGCTCCAAATAGATTTGAATTCGCACGCGACATGTCAAATATCATCGACCTACTTGGAATAATTCCCTACTACATTGGGATAGTAGAGCATGGCGTCCAATCTCACAATCCTGTGTTGGGCTTTTTTGTGACTGTATTTCGTACTTTCAGAGTTTTTCGCGTCACAAAATTGGCTAGGCATTCGGAAAGGTTCCAAAACTTGATATTGTCTGTTAAAGGAGCAGCGACAGAGCTTGGTGGAATTCTGTTTTCGTTTCTTGCCTTGATGGTGACTTTCTCGTCCATGATGTATTATTTTGAAAGAAAAGAAGAAGATACTAAATTTATAAGCATTCCAGCAGCTTTTTGGTACACCTTGGTTACCATGACAACCCTTGGGTAGGTGCCCTGCACCCTGGGGGTACTTCCAATAATGACCTACACGGCGTGGCTCCGCCCAAGGGGCATATTTATCGGGGAGCTTTAGGTATATCCAAGGGTGGGGAATTCACAAGTTGATGTATATGAAAGGGAAGGAAAATATATCATTTAGGTATTCAAAAGGGGCCTTTAATTCAAATGTTTTGAAAAGATGCGCCTTATGGTTTAGTTTGAGAAAACGGCCAACATGTCTGATTTGGGAAAACAAAATATAAAAGCTGAAAAAGGTCTACTACCGCGCAACGCCTTTTGAGAAATGCTTTTGTTTTCTTATTGCGCCAAAAAAATCGTCCCTTGTGTAACACGTTCGATTCCAACGGATCTCGCACAATTGCGGTGCGCTAAAAAGTTTCGTTGAAAATCGTCCCGTGTAACATCTCCTTAAACTTGGGCAAACGGCCAACTTTCAACGCTGTGTTGAGCTAAAATCTTCTTTGCGAATCGTCCCATGTAAAATCACCTTTATAACTGTTGTTGTTATTTCAGTTATGGGGATATTGTTCCAAGCACACTCAATGGACAGCTACTCGGCGCTGCGTGTGCTTTGATGGGTGTAGTGCTGCTGTCATTGCCCGTGCCAATTATTGAGAGACAGGTAATTCAAATGAATAAGACGCATTTGTCAAGTCAGCTAGTCCTTTGAAGGTGGTCTACTTTAACCGGTCCGTTCATTTCGGTCGGTCAGAACGAAATGTCCCTTTCTATTTGACAAAATTAAAAATTGTTGTCCTCAGTATCGCTCTTCCGTACCCTGCTTACAAGTACAATAACCAAACTCACGGTGTCTCTGTTGAGGTATGTGCAATCGGATTGAGAACGTGGAATTTCCGAAAATTTAAAGCGTATTTTTGGTGAATGAAAAGCGGCCTTTGGAACGTGAAAAAGGTGTTTCTGCATGTGGGCGGGTTTGTGAGCGGACTAAGGTATTTAAAAAAGATGCTTATAGGCTCTCCCCTTCTCTCTTGCTGCCATTTCTCACTACTCGCCCGCTTTTTCGCTCGTAATCTGCACTGGCCACCGTCTAGGGACCAGACAATATTAAGCTCATGTCATTTTTATTGTTATTTTGAATTTTAAAATCATAAATGTTCACAAAACAAATTCTTTTTTTTTAACCCAGCTGAATGAATTCGCACGGAAGCCCAAGCCTAAAACAGACGATACTGTAGCAAGATTAGCTGCATCTCTTCCTCTTCTGACTCATGATTCGTGCCCGAAACACAACGGGTACAAGAAAAAAACACGACTTGTGCGCGCACCAGACTCACGAACAACATCCATGCTCGTAGAGGTTGACAACTCGTTTGACAGCACGACCGATAGCAGCGGCACAAGTTTTAAAAGTAGTTTTGGGAGTCTCCATGACATAAATAAAGTTAGCGAACCTTTAATTGAAGAACAGGATTTCCCGGACGTGAACGGAAATCAAAAGATGTCAAGCAGAGACGCACGACGCAGACATAAGAATTGGCATGGTAACGGTGATGTATCGACAGGAGTGGGAGATGGTATTTTTACAGACTCTCGAGACTCTTCGCAGTATTTTCCAGTATGTCGCCAGTTGACAAACTCAAGCAGTGACGAAGCTGTGGAGGAGGAGAAAACGCCATCTGAATCTTTCGGTGAAGACGACGAGGAGAAAGAAATGATTCCGATGAAAAAGCTGAGACATCACCGGTCATTTGACCCGAGCAAATTTCTTCACGTTGCGGCGCCGCGTAACTGCCATAGCGTTGGAGATCTGGCATGAACGTAACCTTCGCCTTAAGTAAAAGATCCAGACTCCGGAATCTGGGAAATGTTTGCTTGTAAATCCAGGAATCCTACGCTTTGGAATCCGGAATACAGCTCAAAGAATCCAGAATCCCTCTTCCTAGCGATCAACCATAGTAAATCTCAATCCATCGTCTTCAATAGAGCAACTCTACCAACGCCCTTTGTTATTGACAGCAATGAACTGGATTACGTTCCACAGATCAAGCTCCTTGATGTAATTATCGACAATTCACTCTCTTTTAAAGCACATATTAAAGAAATTTGCCGGAAAGTGAACACAAAAGTTTCAATTCTTCGTCGCATTCGTAAACTTATACCCTCAGATATTATGATTAAACTGTACAAAGCATTTATTCTGCCTCACTTTGAATACGCACCACCATTGTTCATAGGTCTAAGTAAAGGTTTGTCTGCAAAACTAGAGTCAACCAATGCATTTGCTCTTAGGACTCTTCTTAACTACTCCAAGTCGACTGCTTATGAAGAGCTACTTAAAACTGTACATATCAAAAGCTTGGAACATCGACGCATAGAACAAGCACTGATACTTGTATACAATAGCATTTATAACCAGGCACCGAACTACATTCGGGAAATGTTTTTACTGCGAAGCAATGGTTACAGCCTACGGGGCCATCTTAAGGTTGTCCTTCCAAGACCGACCTCATCTTATATGCAACATTCTTTCACGTACCAGGCTGGCAAACAATGGAACAGTCTACCAGACAAAATAAGGATGTCGGAGTCCCTCCCTATCTTTAGGAAAAACTTACAAAACATACAGTTGTCTTCATCGTATGACTGCAACTGTGAATTTTGTAAATAGACAATCTGATTACCAATATTTTTTCTTTTTAAATTATTATTATCTTTTAGTTGGTTTAATTTTTCTATTTCTTATTTTTATTCATTACTTGTACATGTAGATTATGTAAATTATCACGTTGTAATTTTTATGGCACATTTGCATTTAAACGAGCTATCGCTCATATGCGATATGTGGTTAAATAAAATTACTTACTTACTTACTTAAAGATTGGAAACTGGAATCCAAGTTAACTGTACCTCACACAACACAGTACCTGGAATTCCGTTAACATTTTGATGCATGCGTTGTTCAGAACTACACAATTCCATCAAACAGTACAGGCAACAATCTTATCGCTGCAACTCATCTCTCCGATAAGATCAACAGCCACAAACCGTGAAATCTGTTTCTGTGCCTCTCAAAAAGTGATTTGCACTTAAGCCTGTCCCAGGCTGTCAGAGGACGAGGAAAAAAGGGGCTAAGCCCTTTATTCCTTTAATACGGAGGTTAAGATGATAATGCGTTATTCAGCCATTCGAACTGAAGAAAAATGAAAAACAGTCTGTAGTTACAAGAAAAAAACGACATAAATTATGTTTAATACTCAAAAGGATGCACTGTACATGGTTTGCAATACCCTGATTCTTTTGTCGATTCTTCTTTTCTACTTAAAAATAACTGAAAGAGAGACTCAGCCAGCAGGGAGTTTCTAGCTGTCGTCAGCAGCTAGCGGTTAGACAGTTAGGGATTGAGAACAGTCACTGATGCAGAATTTGTATAAAAAAGCGTTTAAAACTATTCCAGCCGTTTTCTGGTCACTATACCTAATCAACTGACAAACTACATAACACAAGTCGAGTTGGTTCAGTGCTGCAAAAGTACGGCCTTCTAGTTTCCGTCAAGGATGTGTAAGGGGAATCTTTTGCATTTTTTTCTTCTCGTTGTTTTTGCTCCTTTTGCTACGCTTTTACTAGGCTTCATTTCTGTAGAACATTTTTAAAAGGAAGTGCACGTGAGAAGTGGGATTAGACTGTGTACAGCGGAGAGTGAGGAGGAGATGTTTCTTTTACAGGTCACATTCCACAGGTTTTACGATTACAGGTCACTGTTTTATTGATAATTAAGTAAACCAAGTAATTTCCCTTCTATCAAAAACAACATTTTGGATAAGGACTAGGGCTAGGAGACGCTGTATTCTGACCTGAGGAATGTGACCCGAAAGTTGTAGGAAAAACCTGCCGCCAACTCTTCCCTTAAAAAAAAAAAAAAAATATCAGTTGTTTAAGGGAAAGGGGGCGGCTGTACACAGGCTGCAGTGCAAAAATGTTGCGGTCAAAGTTCCATGCCATTTTGTTTGTTTGTTGACATCGCGCGGATTTGAGCATGGTTCCAACGATCCACTATTTTTGCCCACTTATCCCTGGTGATGTCACAAGTGGTACAAAAGATCCAGAAATCAAGGTAGTTATTTGTAAATAATAATAATAATAATAATAACAATAATAAACAATTTGAATGTTATGAAGCTTGTGTTTAAAAAAAAAAACAAATTCTTACAAGAAAAAGTCAGTATATGTTTTATTTTTGAACAAAACGATAAGTAAAGAAAAGAGAATTCAATTCCCTTTCTGTATCTATTTTTTTTTTAAACTGCAATTCAATTTCAAATTCTGATTAGCTGGCTCTTAAAATAATCTTTTTTGGGTGTTTTTGAGGCAAAAAGCCTAGGATTAACCCTTTAAGTTCCAATAACGACCAACATAAATTTTCTCCTAACGATATCCATACAATGTTAAGAGATTAGGTAATGAGAATTAATAAAATGATCACCTTAGAGAAAATGCTTTGATCTTTTATCAAATTCTCGTAACTCATTCTTTAAGGAAATATATAGAGATCAGTTTGGAGAATTTGTATGTGGATATTGGGGCTTAAAAGGGTTGACTGACATCTCTTACAGCAGAGTAAATACCTAAGCAGCAAGAGAAAACTGGCTATACTGACTCCTTTCGTGATACTGTTAACTTGTCTACTACTATCATTGTAATAACCTTCAGTCTTGGGAATTCTTTATGTCAAAAGAACGTTTTAAAGAACCAAATACAGTTCTGCGTTAGTACTTTAAACAACAACGTTTACAACTTAAACTTCTCCAATTTAAACAAAGATAAACTGGTTTGATACCTGTAGATGATGCCTCTATCATATTTTTATATAACTAATGTTTTCACTAAATTTAGAAAATCATATCATCCAGTTTTTAATTTATGATATTGTGTGATACATCATCACTCAAACACTTTTTACTTGAAATACTGCATCTGTCAAGGTTTTCCTTAATTATCTTAAGTTTCTGTCCAAACCTGTGGATTCAGCTGGAGTGTAAAGATCTGTAAATCCAAGAGAAAGACTTCAAATAAATCAAACTTTATTCTCATCAGCAGGAAGATCACACCAGTCTATGGGTTTCTTCCCATTTTTCTTCAGATATTCATTTGCTTGGGAAAAATGTTTGCAGCCCAGGAAACCACGGTGAGCAGACAGAGGCGATGGGTGGACAGCCTTTAATACACAGTGCTTCTTCTGTATAGAATAAAATTTCAAACAGTAATGTCATGTCTAGAAAATAATAAGGTAACATCTGCCCCTCACTGTAACCTAAGCATCAAATATTTTGCAATGTACTCACTTGGGGAGTTGGTATGAAAGGATTTCATTCTTTATTACATCCACTTTGAAATCACTGGCTATCCGTGCAATCTGATTGGCTCTCAGCGGTGTGATTTATTCCTAAATCGCACCATTTTTTGCTCTAAATCGCATCTGTTCCAAATCGCGTCATTTATGTTCTAAATCGCATCATTTCTGATTTAAATCGCACCATTTTTGTCCTATATCGCATCATTTCTGTTTGGAATAGAAAATGAGATGTAAAAGCCTTTTTGTTTCGGCTTTTTAACCAACCGGCTACTTGATCAATAAAATATTAGTACTGACTAAATTCTGCGATTTCAAAATGGAAGTAATAAAGTGGTAATTGAACTTCGTGTCGTGCAATTTTGGTCTGAAATCATACTTGTAATTTCAAATCGAACTCGCGCTGCTCGCTCGTTCGATTTTGAAATCACGCGTATGATTTCAGACCAAATTGCACTCCACTCAGTTCAATTACCATTATTAGTGGAGCACCATGGGAAAGATAATTAGGTTATCTGTGCATTCGAGAAATTTTGGTAGTCACATGAGCGTACGTCTGTTTATCCACCCATCTGCACCAGAGGGATACCAATGTGAGATGGCATGGGAGCCTCTTCAACCTGTGTTTAACTTGATAATAGACATCCGTATTATGGTCTGAAATATGTCTGAAATAATGTCTAGTTTGTCTGACTGAAGTTGTAACCTTGTCCTAAATATAATTGTCTTAAGGCAAGGCAGCGCCTGATGGTCCCTGGCACCTAAATTTTGCTCTTGGGCGACTAGGAAAACCTAAGTTTTTGTTATAGAAATCACACTTTGGGCACCCTGGATTTCATAGCTTTCACAATTTTTCTTAGAGTACAGCCTTGATTAAGGTCAATAATGAGTTGACTTGGTTGTGGTGTGGGGTAATGTTCAAGCAATGTGTATTTAATCTTCCCTACTAGACAATTTGGTGATCAAATCTTCTGCAACAACAGAAAACTACCACAAATGAGAACAATTGTGGTAGCTGCAGCATTAAAGTAACCCATACCTTGTCAATAAAGCTGCCTTTCTTCTGAGCATATGAACCCCAAAGCAGGAACACCACACTGCTGAGGTTGGAATTTATCCATCTTATCACAGCATCTGTAAATTTTTCCCAACCCTAAAATATTATGTTGAAATTCCTCAGAGAATAATATTACCTAAATACATGTAATGGCTGAATAATTAATGTAGACATACCAGTAAATTGATTTTTAGTTTAATTGAATTTCATGGGTCTTTTTTATATTTTTTAACCAACCTAGCAGAAGTTTGGGTTATCCTGTTTGCATCACATGATCTATACAACTGCATAGTTTAATTATTGGGTTAGAATATACTAAATGGTTTAACTACTGGTATAGAATGAAAAAAATATGTTAGTTTTACTGTACCTTGTCTTTATGTGAGTTTGCTTGTGAAGCAACAACTGTTAAGCATGCATTTAACAGCAGAACACCTAAAGAGGAGGACATTAAAAAAAATTAAATTTGTTGCATCAATGCTTTCTTGATTTATTAATTAATTATATTATAATGGAAGGCCATTGGCCAAACCTGGATTGAGCCAGATCAAATCAACCCCTGTAACCCTATCCCTAAAAGCAGGGTTCATACCAAAAACTGGAACCATTTTCTAAGGATTTTTCAAGGACTTTTCAAGGAACAGTGAGTTATGTGGTTGATACAATCCAGTCCAATACAGGTTTTGTTGATGCCTATAATGGCATGAAAGTATTGCATGGTACTGTTCACTGTACCTACCCTGCTTAGCCCAGCCCATCAGATACCCATGCTTGGGTGCTTGGAAATCTTCAATGTCATTGGTCAGCTCCTTGTAGATGTTCACTAAACTATAGTTTAAAAGATACCCATGAACAAATGTCTACATGCATACACTGCACACCCTACTGTACACAACATAAACCAATCCTATGATATTTTCTTGAACAAACCCAATTCTTACCTGCAAAAAAATTAACACAAAGAGGTACTGTATCATGTGCTTCCCCTCTTCTGACAAAACTACCCACTGCATGCTAGACTTCTACCCATGAAAGGATTAGTTTTCAGAAGAGAGAAAAAGGAAAAACCTAACATGTAGAATAAAGTCTGGTAAATTGATTAGTCATAAATTTCTAAGGTTTGAACTCAGAGGTGACTCTTTTTTGTGTCCTTTAAAATTCACCTATATTTCTGGGGAATTGATCTGCAATTTCAGCAAACCGCTGTACAGTACATGTATCAACTTACCTTGGTGGTATAGCAACACCAGGAGGAACACTGAAACATAGCCCTGTTATAAAAAACAACAACAATAACAAACAAACAAAGAAACATTAGTTGTACAAATGCATTGTACTTAATGTTTAAAGTGAAAAACAAAAGTGACAGATCCAAAACTTGATCCAGACCTAATATCCTGAACAAATAAAGATGATGATGATGATGACGACAACGACATGAGAGAGTAAGTGTAAAATGCTGATCATCACTACTTTGCCCTAGGATTTCAGTGGGGAGACTGAACTTTACAGATTCTATTAACTATATGTTACGAATATTACCATGTGCCTGCCTTGGTCCATGATAAGGGTCTTGGCCAATAATCACAACTTTAACCTTAACGAAGTGCAAGAGACAACATTCAATAACATCTACATAAACTAGTGGATGAAAAGGGTGGTTGGTGCTTTAAAACTCAGGCCTCCCTCTAGCTATTTCCTTTGCCGTTCTTCAACAAAGAAAAGACTTCTTAACAGATAATAACAACAATGTAAAGATGATGTATAAATTCTAGGAGCAATAGGCAGTGGGGCAGGAGTAATTCTTTGCAACAGTACGGGAAGCACAAAAAGTTTGACAAGTCAGAAATCTGCCAGTACAAGCCTGGTCAGCCTTGGATACCTGTTTTATATTACACTGCAGAGTCCAGGTGAACACTTCTTTTTCTGTAATGAAGAAAAAAGCAATTCATCATAGTAGTACTTGGTGTAAAGGCCTAATGGCCTAAAACTTCATGCTTAAACACTATGCTTCACTATGTGATTTTTTGGGAGGTTCTATTTGCTCTTGTGTCCTATGGTAGGAGCTCGGTGTTACGTTCATAGTAGCTTTGGAAATTCCTAGCCCCATGCCCATATAGTGACAGCTTTGTTCGTTTGTGGCCCTGAGGTTTGCAGGAAGAAATCAATCTACTTGAGATTCAGGCGTGAATCATACATTCTTTACAGGGTTCTCGATAGATTTTTAAGTAGGAGGTGATCACTGATAAAGTAGGAGGCTCTTCAGCAAAGCCAGAGGTGTCAAAACAAAGCAAAGAAAAGCGACTTAAACACAAAGTAAGCGGCTATAAATCCGAAAGTAAGCAGCGATCAATCGCCGGGTGCCGCCTTCTATTGAGAACCCTGTCTTTATGTCTAACGTGTAAATGCTCAAATCAATGCCCTACCTCAAATAAGTGCCCCATCCCTCAAGGTTAAAATAATTAAGTATGCTAGTGTTTCCCTTAAATTAAGCTCTGCCCCCCGCCCCTAACCCTCCCTCTCTTAACACCCCTTCTTACTGAAAAATGGTGTACAGTATGTTTATCATCAATGACCATAGAATAACATGTACAATCACTACACAATGACCAATCAGCCAATAAGTGCCCTATCCCTCAAGGTTAAAATAATTAAGTATGCTAGTGTTTCCCTTAAATTACGCTCTGCCCCCCCCCCCTACCCCTCCCTCTTATAACACCCCTTCTTACTGAAAAATGGTGTACAGTATGTTTATCTTCAATGACCATAGAATAACGTGTACAATCACTAGACAATGACCAATCAGCCCCAATCCCACCCTCTCCGCTCCCCACCCCCCCCCCCCCCCCCCCCCCCCGACAAGTAAAGTACATAGCGGGTGTCAAGTCCTTCTTTCTTACCTGGGGGATAGACGGTCTTGCGAGATCTTTCTTCCTTTACAAAATTGCAAAGCTTAAAAAAGAAGAAAGTAAAGCGTTAAATTTTGACTGATTTTTAACATCGCCTCGAAAGCTTCAGCTTAACTATTAATTTATTCTTAACTCCACGCATCTTACGCCTACTTTCGTAAAGTATTCCTTGCCAAACTCTGCCGCTAAAGCATTTCTCCAGGACTCTCCAAAATATTGAGGACTTTTATTGGCAAGTAGTCTCTTTTCTGCCTCCTTTCGGTTGGCCTCCATGCGTTCTCTCTGCTCAGGTGAGAGATTTGATAGCGGTCTCGGATTCGACGCAGGCGAGCTCTGATCGTCTGTCTTGGAGGACTTGGTTTGGGGAGAATCTGTCGTTACTCCGGCATTTTCTGCGCTCCTTTTTGTGCCTGAGGTGTTAAAGAAACTGGAGATCTTTTTCTGATTGGACATTTTACCGTATTACAGGGTAAAAGTTTCAGAATCGAACGATGAATGGCGACGCAAAACTCTAATCACTGATATCAAGAAGTTGTTGTTGTTTTCCCGCCAAATTACCTATTACTTTTAGCCAATCAGAAACTTAATCAGGAGAAACCGAAGAAGTCTGGAACGAGTGTAGAAAAACTGTCCGCCATCTTGTATCTTGTACTTTGTGACAATGTTTCGAGTCAAAAGTACAAGGACCTCTGTGTTTCAAAGTGTTGCAAAGATATCAAGACCTACTCACTCAAAGGTTTGTAATCATTTTGCTTAAGTTGACAATTAGGAGAAGATCAAATGTTTGGATTCTTATTTTTAGGGTTAGTTTTAGCTAGAGACTTGATCTCCACTTAGCTTGAAGTTTACTAACTTGCAAAATTTTCTTTTCTACTCTATTTTATTTTTATTTTTAAGGGCCAGATATGTCCATCAAAGAAATCCTTACAATTGAAGTCACAAAGGTGTAAATCAACAGCAACAAATCCACCCAAGTGAGTTCATAAAAACCTGCGTTATAATACTTATACATATTACAATATTGATGTGTAAATAAATTAAATGGATGGTCTTTTTGGTGGGTGAGGTACACGTAAAAATCAGCCAAGCGTTTTCAGTTATCGTATGTAAGTCCAAGCACCCACAGAATGCAATTCAAGGTTGATTTCATGCTCTGATGATGCAAGTTCAGTATAGTCATTTAGGCGTTTCGTTAGTGTCAATGTATTCAGCACAAGTTATACCTTGGCCTTGATCACCAGCCGCTGATCGGGAAATGAGCCCTCGCTCCGCCCCCTGATCAGATGGCTGGACGTGTGGGTTTACTATTACCAATATGATGCCTTTAGTATTCTACTTAAGTTGTTGTGTTATTTACCCTGCTAGCTGAGTCGCTTTGATCTTTCCTAGATAAGTGAGACTTATCTGGGAAAGATCCTGGCTTATCTAGGAAAGATTGAAGCGGCTCTGCTAGCAGGTTACTTGTTATTCTGCGTAAAAAAAGAACTTCCTTTATATTTTTGTTTTAAGGCCAACAAAAAGCTCATCAACCTGGAAGATAATAGGAGGAGTAACGGCTGTGTGTGGTGGAAGTCTGGCTGGGGCTGCACTAGGATATCATTACAGTACTGAATTCCGCCATCTGGTGCAGGAAAATCTCCCAGTTATTGAACCATTACTCAGCTCCTTAAAATCATATTTAGATAACCAAAATCAGCAAGCAGGAACAAAACAAACTAATGTTCAAGAAGATCCTAGAAAAGTGCCATTTTCCAGTGAGCCTTTAAATCTTGGTGCTCAGAAGGTAAAGCAATAAAAATTATGTGACATCATTTTGTACAATGCTTCTGTTTTGTAAAATGTAGAAAGGGTCTTGCAGTGTTCAACTGATTCATGCACCATCCGACAAAGGGAAATGATGTTGGGTAGTGTTGGATGGGTTGTTTAAATACACCAAACACTGTCTAACAAATTGCATGGGAAATTGAGTCAAAAATGTTTCTAGACTGATTATGTCTTTAAAACTTTTAAACACAAAAACACTTGTTTTTGCTAATAAATTGAAATACCATGCAAAAGCAGTTCAAATGTGAAACATCAAAATATGGGAATGGAATGGATGTTGCCTAATTGGCAATTTAATGTAACCTACTGCATGCTTGTGAACCCTGAGTACATTGCTTTACTTATATCTTTCTTAGGATGATGCTTTCCCTCTCAAAAAACCTGCCAATTCTGTAGCTGGAAAGAAAGAGCCAATAGCATCAGTATCATCAATTGATCAAACAGCTATCTCAGCAGTAGATCTTGCAATAGCCTCTACAGTGGAGAAAGAAGCTAGACAAGTTAATCATAAAACTGAGACCAAACCTGATTCTTCTCATGACACTTTAACTGTACAGCAGCCACCAAAAAGTGAGAGGGATAAGGTGGAGTCCCCGACAGCGGCAGTATCAGTGCTAGACCATATTGGAGTATCAGCTATAGATCTTGATGTTGCTGCATCTGTTGAGAAAGAGGCTGATGCTGCGAAAGCTGATAAAATATCAAAGCAATCAGGGGAGTCAGGTGAAAAGGAGAAACAAGTTGAGTTGCAGGAAATTAGAGGTTAGGATACCTGTGTTATTTGATGATCAATAAAGTTCAGATATAACGAACACTCTGATTGGTTGAGAAAGGGTGCTTATGAGGGCATAAAACACAGATCTAAAGCTGTTGCACCATCTTCCAATACATGTAGTTGCTTTTTAATTTTAGAAAGTAATGCATGGGAAATTTAACGGTTTCTTTATTATAAAACCAACAAAGAAGCCTGACTGTTTAGGAAGCAGCTGGAGCACTCAAGAAGTAGGCAGAAACACTCAACTACTGTACATCTTGTGTTTCCTCCTACACTTCTTTCATACCCACTACCTGTATGATTAATAACAGAACAGAGCTTATTCAACCATCTCAGGGTGTCTTTATTTGTTAAATAATGTAAAAGATAAAAATAGTAATGTGACCAGCAGACCTTTATGTTCATTTACAAGCAAGTGTAAATCTGTACAAATCTGATGTGAAAATTGTATTGAAGTGGAAACCACCTAAGCATTTTGGGTTTTTATGACGTTGCTGTTAATTTGAGTTGTCTAGATGAGAGTTGTATGTAAATGAGCACAACTCTGCTTCCTGTTTTACGCTGAAACACTCATGAGACACTATTTTGTTTTGAAGGGTAGCAAAGAGGAGGCAGTGTGGTTGAGTGGTCAGGACTGTTGGACTGGCCATCCGGCCTTCCCGGGTCCGAATCCTACTCTGGCCACTCACTGGATTTGATCTTGGTCGTCCCAATTTCAAATCCTTGGCAACACTTGAAAATAGCCAACTGGTTGCCTCTTGCCAGTTGGGGTTTATAATCCTATTAGGTTCTATTTGAATTCTAATTGCACTTTCCACAGTGGACAAACTTTTAAACCTTTAATCTTTAATAGAAGCTGTAGGTGGTGGAGGACTTAGAAGAGTATGATATGAAACAGTAGTAAGTGGTTTTTTTAATCCTTGAATGCAGCAGAAGTGGATACTAGCCTTACGGAAAAGGAAGTTGAAGCAATGGTCGATAAAACAGCCATGGAACTCATGGTTCATCAGGCCCTTGCCAAATTACAGGCCATTGGTCAAGATGCCGTAGAAGCACATCAGAAAGCAGCAGGTGCTGTCAAAGCCCATGTTGAGCAACTCAAGGCTGCTTTGGCTCAGTCGCAACAGGAAGGAAGTTTGAAGGATCTTAGTGATATGGTTCTGAATTCTCAAAAGGTTGCAACAGACTGTGTTGCTGCAGCCAAAGCTGCACAGGTAAGTGAAATAATGTTTGTAGACCCTTGTAGTGTCTTCCTCTGGAACTACAGATTTCTAAAAACATCTACCCATTGCAAGAGGTTAGTTTGTTTATCCAGTATAGTTGTTGTACTGTCTATGGTGCAGGTCAAAATAATATTATATTCAGGTTAAAATTTTTTAGGAGATGGAGAAATTGAGAATCAACGTATGGTAGGTAAAAAAAATCAACCTGAATTTAATTTTGACCTGTAACATGTACATAGCTTTGTCACATGTTTTGCCACATTACATGTAAATTAACCTTTCATTCCCAAAGTAAATGATGGATCTTCCAACGTAGTTCTAACTTTTGATTTTCTGGATGTAATTATGTAATGTGACCAATCAAATAAATCCAATACCACTTTCATGTAAAATGAAAATGAAATTTGGAAGTTTTGTCAAATTTTTACTTATGGCCTCTTCTAAGAATGATAAGGTGAAGTAGCACTGCAGAAGTACAAAAAAAAGAGCTATGTATGTGTAGTTAGTAAGAACTGGAATGCACAAAAAGCACAATGCTGTTCAGTGGATCTCCACCTGATGACTAACCACATAAATAATTTACTGTATGATAAAGCTGCAACATTATGGCATCCATACTTATGTTTCTTTGGCCAACCCTCAGACAACCCTTTTGTTTGTGTAGGTAAGAGTAAACGAAGAAGTAGAAAAGCTGCATTCTATGATCAAAGAAGCTGAAACTGCTGGTGCTAGTGAAGCAGGAACCACTGCAACGGCAGAAGCAGCTCGTGTTAGCTATGATGTTCAGAAAGCAGCTTTAGATATGCAGCAAAGTAAAGCAGAGGCTGCAGTGTTGGAAGGGCATCAGAAGGATTTGCAAGAAAGCAAAGAGATGTTTAAGAAAGAACTATTAGACATTATACCTGGTGCATTGTCAGCACAAACTGGTGAGGGTGCAGTCGAGGACAAGAATGTCAGGTACATGCAAGTGTGTTTCGGGGCTCTCATTGAGAGGCAGGGGCTGGGAATTTCCCCCAGCTACTATGAACCCGGCCTCCGGCTTCTTTCATAGGAAAATAGAAGAAAAATAGAACTAAAAGAAATCTCAAGCCGTTTTATTCCCCACCTTCTTGTTGTATTTACCCCGCAACTTGAAATATTAGTGACATCCCTGTCATTTGGCAGAAACCCTCCTTTTTAGTGAAATACTATCCTTAATTGTTTTTGTTTTTCTAACAAGTGAAAAGCACTTTAGTGTACAAAATGATAGGTTTTAAAATTGCATTTTTTTTAACTTTTAAGTTACTTGCACATTTGTTAATGTTGCTAAAAAGTGGTTATTTTTTTTATGAGAGCCATAAACAAAGTCACTTCTGGGAAAGTAAGTGAGATAAGATTTGTGACAGTTTTATTGTCTGAGCCAATCATGTTAAGTGCAAACTATAAAATAATGTCAGATTCAAGTTGATGATTTATTCCTCAAATCTGGGAATGCGACAATTAAAACTATCTAAAATAATAAGTATTATTCTGACTTACTATTTTTAATAGTATAGCTACATGTATAATAGATAGTCAATGGCAAGTCAAGTGAGAACACGTTTGCCCTAATTGTGATTCTATACAGAATTTTTTTTTCACATGATGTCACATCCGCCATATTGGTGTCCCAAAACAATGAAATGGCAGTCATGTTGGTGTCCCAAACCAGTCCTGTGGGAGTTAAACTTTTCTTATGTAAAAACCTTTCTTTTGTGCCAATAAATTTGCATAGCTGCTGGCCACGTGAGTGAAAAGGCTCTATATTTTTTCACATGATGTCACATTCGCCATATTGGTGTCCCAAACTAATGCATCCGAGGCCATATTGGTGTCCCAAGCCAATCCTGAATCGAGTCAAAATAAAAGAAAAATATTTTATTTGTTGGCTAATTATTAACAAAGCCCAGCCCAACCTCCATTTAGGAGACACGTCTGTTCAGGGGACACTTACCTTGGTCCCAAGGGTGTCCCCTGAATAGAGGTTCCACCGTACTCTTTACAGACAATAATACAGGTAAATAAAACTCCTAAGTAGGAGAGGGATCTTTAAGGGGAAACGTTTAAACAAGCTTAATTGGAATTGTATGAGAGTTGAGGTGGTTGAGCCAGTTAAAACTGTACAATTGAATTACATCAGTAATAGATCAACCGCTGAAATGATTGAGGAGGCAGCTTACTCATGTATTTCCTTAGGCCCTTGGCTCCTAGTGGGCTTAGGCTATCGAAAACATTCCATAACTTGGCTCTGGGTTGTTCTTAATTCACAAGATGGGTTGATGTTGACTTTTCATCTATGCTTCCATGCAAACCTATTCAACCAGGATGGAGGAGGTCCAAATAAGACCAGCTTCTACCCTTTGACCTGTCCAGCTTGGGTAACCATACCAGGAGCTAGTCATCTCGATGGCATAGATCTCCTGGTCAATGCCACCACATCATAGCAAGGAATGGACCATGTGGTAGAAGGAGCCAGTCCTGTGCCAGATCCATATTCAGGGTCTTACAATAACCGAGCAGAATGTGCTGCCTTTGTTCCACACATGCAAATGGTTGGGCATTCTAGTCTTCCCTGATAAGGAAGAAAAACAGTAGTCCTCTTCTCTGATCTAACTCTTGTTTCACGTACGTGTAATAGTCTCTGGCAGTGATAATCTCCTCTTGTTTACCTGTAATGGGTGGTGGGGATTGGTAGGGAAGGAAGGTTACCTCGCGTGGGACCTATGAATCATTTGCGCCCATCAAAATTGGGTATCGCCATACGCCCACTTACTTTTCAAACAGCTAAACGCTTTTGCATTGATGTTGCAAACAGATCCGAGTCGGTGTTATTGGCATATGCTCGCAAAAGGCTTGAGCAGCTGACCAAAGAACTGTCCAGTTACCAGGCAGAAGAACAAAAGAGGCTGGAGCATTCACTTAAAGTGCAGCACGAGGAAGACGCCAAGTTAACTGAACTCAAACTAAAGCAAGAAGCAGAAAGGATGATGGCTGAGTTTGAAACGAGCTTGAAAAAGAAGGTAGGAAAATTGAAAAGTGGCTCAAAAGGTTTTGTTACTGTTAAAGAAAGGAGCCGAGACATAAACTTGACTCTTCTCGTCTCCTGGGCCGAGTTGTTCAAATCTGGGTTAAGATAACCCAGGGTTAGTGCGAAATTTGAATTCATATTTGAAAGCTTAAAAAGCATTTCAGTTTGAATTCTTTTACAAGTTGATGATTGGAAGCTCTTAAATTAACAGAGAAAATTATCCGAGAAAATGCTTTTGAACACAACAAAAAGAAACCAGGGTTAAATTTAACCCTGGGCTAAACGCTAATCGGCCTTCGAACAACTGGGCCCTGCTTACTCAATTGTTGCTCCCGTAGTTGTCAAACGTTACATACAACTGCAATAATAAATTCAAACACTATGTGTATCATCCTTCATTCATCTACTGTAGGTTTGCAGGACTGCAGGAGCAGTCGTTCTACCTCTCTTTTGAAATAAATTTAGTGACTAAAAGACAACAGGATCGTGAACTGACACTACGGGACCACAGGTGCTGTTGACTAGTATTGCTTCAAAGTAGCCGGGTATTCTCAAGCTACTCGAAAGAAACTTTGTTACTCCAGTATCCATTATCCAGTATCCAGTGGTGTAGATGCAGTGGTAAATGGCATTTCCATGTTGTCGTGATCATAGATTGACTACTTCTATATCAAACATGAAGCTGAGCCGTAAACCAGCAGACTAATTTCTTTCTTCTTACACCTCCTACACTTAAGGAAACCTCTTTGTTGTTCGAATGCAAACAACGTTTTAGTTCTGACATGTGTGTTGAATTTACAGTTTAGATGTTATTCGTGTATCACGAGAAAAAAAAAGTTGCCAAAGATAAATCGCCAAGTATAACAGTGACGGTGACAACCAACAAACCAATAGTGTTAAATAAAACATAACGGAGTACGGTCATCTCACCACCAGAGCGTCATGATCTCGCGACCAGAAAGTCGATTGCCGACAACAAACTCACCACCATGAATTCGACTCGCCACTTACTAATAGCACTGAAATACGTAACACACTTACCAAGGACTTTGCCAATGTGGTAATGCTAAGGCTGTGGGTGTAGCCACTACTAGGCCTTTTTGACGGTTGAACTTTAATTTCTGTATTCTCAGGAAGCTGAGTTAGCGGAAGTGCATGAGACAACCCTTCGTCAACAGCTCCGTCGCCAAGCAGCAGCCTACGGTGATCATCTAGCCGAGGTGCTGCGGGTGCAGGCTGTAGAACTCGACAACAGGTTTGTATGACCACTTGTGCGTGATTATATCCTTAGTAACGAGTTAGCTTAAGCAAAGACGTTTTTGAGCGACGCAGGTCAACTGGAAGTGAGGCAGTTTCCCTCATAATATACCTTGACGCTACCAAATGTGTATTTCAAGTGTTCTTACTCTCAGCTTATAGAGCTATTCCCCGGAAAATGTAGGCATAATAGCTACTCAAGAATGCAAAACGTCCACTTCCGGTTGACGTCTGTCGCTCAGAAACGTCTTCACTTAAGCTCCCTACTGTCCAGGAACTCTCCATCGCCGAACTTGCCCCAGAATGTGTTCAGGCGATCGAGAAGATTATAGTTATGGAAACGCTTCTGATGCGATGCGGCTCAAAGCAGATGATTGGGGAGATCACAATCGCGTGGATAGAATCACCTGTCTAGCCTGGGTAGGCTGTGTTCGCAACACTCTCTCCTCTGCAGAGGCTACCGCTGGGTATTCCAATAAAAATAGCAAAAATTAAAGAGTAGCTAACAAGCTAATATCTTCGAGCTGACACTCATATCCGCAACATAACATGACGTGATATTACCTTGTGAGGTGATTCTGATTCCCATCCCATTCTAATTCTCTGCACATTACTTCCAATTGCCTTAGAAAAATTCCACTTGTCTTTTGGCGGAGACTTAAGGGTATAGTTGAATCCTTGGCTGGCAAAAAAACACTAACTTAGTAATTTAACTCCTCTATAGACACAAGGAAGATTTACAGCAGAAGTTGAATGCTGAAAAGTCCGCGTTTGAGACGCAACTGAGCGGGGCCCTTGCTCATTTACGAGGCGTGGAATCAGTGGTAGAAGGCCGAGCGGATATCGAGAAACAGAATAGGCAGTCTCAGAAACTGTGGGCAGCTTGCCAGTCCCTGGCTTCAGCTATTGACCGAGGTATTGACCGCCCCAGTCCCCTCCTTGCCCAGCTGACAGCTATCAACGATGCTGCAGCTGATGATCCACTGGTTTCTCAAGTTTTGAAATCCCTACCTGAAGAGGCAGTGACCAGAGGAGTGTTGAATGAAGAAAACATAAGGCGTCGCTTTTACAAAGTGCGGAGATGGTGCCGTCGTGTGGCCATGATAGGAGATAATGGGGCGTCTCCTTGGACTCACCTACTTTCCTACTTTCAATCTTTCTTTATTTTCGATTCATTCGATCCTGTGAAAGAAGGGGAACTTGTTGATGCTGAAAATGCGGACACTTTTGATCTTCTTGCGCGTGCAGATTATTACCTACGCCATGGTGATCTGGAGCTAGCCACACGATTGGTTAATCAGCTCCGCGGGGAGCCCAGAAATGTAGCGCGTGATTGGCTGATTGAAGCTCGGTTGCTGTTGGAAACAAGGCAGGCTGCCAATTTGTTGACTGCTTATGCCGCTGTCTTAGGAACAGCGGGCAGTGAATAATGTTCCGAATTGTTTGGAAAAAATAATGGCCAATGAAAGTTTTGACAAGCTGTCATTTAGAACATACTTTAACAATCCGTTTTACTACAAACTGGTGGAGAACAAAAATAAATTTCTCACAAAATTGTTTCCCTTGTTTTAATTAATATTTAACACATCTATTCTCATGCATAAAGGACCGATACGCATACCTTCCTGTGCTCCTATACATAACTGGTCCAAAATGCCTATCGATGATTTGTTGCAGATTCAAACGAGAAGCCTTTCTCATAGTGAATCTGTTTTCACGAAGGCGGGCTAACGCTCGAAAAATCAGGTTTTAAATTTCTTTACATGCAAGGGAAATAAACGTCATTACATTTGGAGACAATGTGTAGGATAGTGATGTTTAGTGTTTTTCAAAGACAATCTCTGTTTTCTAAACGAGTCTCTGTTAAGTAACATCAATACGGGATCCTGTCTTGGTAATAAAACCATTAGTCCTTACCATATTAAACTAAATAATTTATATTATTTAGTGGACAAGTAGTTAGAGAACTGGACTTGCATTGTAAATGCCTCAAGTTGCTGTTCAAGTCCCGTTCTGACTGCTATCGCTAGCTGGATTTGTTCTCTGTACTTCCGAATTCAGCTCGTGCAACTAACTAATGCAAATAAATTCGACCGCGTGGCAATTCTTTTTGGATATGTACTCGAAGTAAACTGTTCCCTGGCGACATAACTGCCTCTGCATTTCTTCACTTCATTCTAAGTCCTTTGACAGGAGGTCGTAATAGTTAAAACCATATTTGTAGACTAAATAGCCTGGTTTTGAATAAGCAGTAGCGTGATTCAGCTGACACTTTATTGACGCATGCACTTTGGCTGGGTAAACGGAATGTTCTAAAACTTCCACTTTACCAACATTGATAGAGCGACATTCAGGTGATCGTAGGCAGTAATGAGCGCACCGTATTTCAGAAGAAACCAACGCTTCTCTGATGCTGTTGTTGTTCAAAGCCATGTTGTTTTTGCCTCGTCGAAGCATTCCTTGATTGGTAATGCTGTGGTTTATACAGGACGTAAAACACCCCCTTGTCTTTTGTATCCACGCATTCTGGCACACTGAACATCGAAATTCCCGCCGCTGGCTTCCACTTCCACATGTCACCGAACATGGACTCCATTCGCTCCACGAACCTACAGTAATATTTAAAAAAGATTTCTTTCAAGCAAGGTGAACTTGAGATTAGACTCGAGCTGTGCTAATTTGTCATCAATACTATGTTCTGTGTTTGCTTGAATCATTATTTTAGCAGTGATTCACTCAAATCTAACTCGCTAGTTTACTATAAATTTCGGCCTTTTGGTGCCATTCCCGAAACATGTTTATATCTAAGATGATTTTCCAAACCAGTGCGTTTACCCTTTTACAAGAAACCGGAAAATAGTTTTGAAATCTAAAAAGGTATAGTTTTATCCAGGGAAACATTTTCGGGGAAGATAAAATCCAGGCTCAGATGCATTCCTTTTTTTTTTCTAATTCAAACGGAGTGCCTCTGGACCCAACCGTATCCTCTTGGTGGTCTACTCTGGCGCACTGTTCAAGATAATTTCGGTATTTCCTCATGAAAAAAAAAAGCTCATTCTGGATAGCATTCCAACTGGTTTTCAAATAGTAAACGCTTCAAGGGTGCAAGGAATATCCCGCACAATAAGCGAAAAAATTAACTAACCTAGCCTTGAGATTGCGTCTGTACTTGCGGTATTCCACAAACAAAATACCAAAACTGAAATAAAGTTTCTCAAAAGTGCCATTTTAGAAAATCGCAGCTTCAAGAACTGCAGATTTTTCTATATCCGTCGAAAACACAACACACGCATAAAGTTTCACGGTGAATGAATAATCAAATAATTTTCATGTTTTGTTTTTTTTTTACTGCGCGCCGCAGTGGCCGGAATGATCGCTTCTTTTTAACATCAAGCCGCTGATATGGCGAATCCGGTAACTTTGAATTCAAGTTAAAGTGTTATCAGTCGGATAACTATACCGAAATAAATTTATTTTTTATGTTTTTGGTTTTGTCACAGCAATGAGATTTGCTAGGCTAGAGTTCTGGCTTTTTGCTTTTATCAGCGAACGAAACAATGCGAAGGAAATCGCCTTAATCATTTCGGGGCAATTAATTGTTAAGATTTTAAAGAATATATTTGATTTAATCAATTTCATATCCATTTCGTAGCCTAAAAGCAAAGAAGCAGTGGAATTGAATACGAGTGAAATTATAAACCCCTCCAGTCCGGCAAAAATACTTCAACGAAGTTAGAAATCAGACCACTTATCCTGGTTGTAATTTCGAAGAACAGTAGCGTGGATCAACCGGCATTTTAGTGACGCATGCACGCTGCTGGGGTTACAGAAAACTTCCGGCAAACCTTCGTTGAGTTTGTGCTGACCATCATTCGTAACCCATTGGCATCTTGCAAAGAGGGCACTGTATTTCCGACAAAACTAACACTCCCTAATATACTTTATTACCAATTCGTCCCTCTTTGAAACCCTCCCTCTTTGGTTATGCTGTGGTTAGTAGCACAGGGCATTAGTCCCCCTTATTAATGCTTCTTGTGTCACAAAGAAAGTGAAAAGCGGCTTATTACCTGAACACGTTCGATTAATTAGCTCTGCTCTTTTTATACTATTTGCACCTTGAAGATTTTGCTGGCATCTTTCGTTTTAAATCAAATGAGTGCAAAGGAGACCAAGCACATATCTTGTACTTTAAGTCTAAAGGTTAAAAAATTAAAATCAACACAACTTAAGGAGGTCATTGAGTGAGACCAAATTTATATTTGTTCCCTATAATTTTGAAATTAATCAGGGCTGAAAGCGCGTCAGGTGAAGTTTTCCTTCATTGTTATTGTCCCGCGCGCAATCTGATAACAGTTACTTCAACAATCTTCACCGCCATGCCGAGTTTAGGAAAAAAATTTCGAAACATTCGTATTGATCTCGTAATAATAAAAGGAAGAAATCGTGCGTACAAGCAGTTTCCACTGTGCGGCGTTTTAAGTTTGACAACTTTATGGCTTTACACCCGGTTAAGGAGTGAGTATCCTGCATAGAACCTTTGGTGGATGTGCATTATTTACTAATTTAAAGCAATATATTTTGAAATCCCCTCTAAGAGGTGCTAAAACTGTAGAAAACAGGTTTTATAGCTTTAAATGGCCAGATCAAATTCCCCATATTTTTTAATGATCAAAAAGTTAGGGAAATAAAGAAGATTGCCATCTCAGCTCAATGGGCGGATGATGGGTTTGACTGAGAGATTCCTCTCCTAATGATAAAAGGTGTTAGTCGTAAACGTACATCAAAAGGAGTTCCCGCTAAGAAACTTTTTAAACTTGACGAAGGCTTTATACTGTAGCCAGCCTTATTGACACGAATTTTATAAATTAGGGTAATATGATTTTACTTTCCCAAAGCGGTGCTAAAACTCAAGGAAACAAGCCCGGCTGGCCAGGTTGGCCTACAGCAGCTATATGTATTGGGGATTGAAAGAAACCGTGTATTTTCACTGAAAAATTAGTAAAATAAAGAAAATACCATCTGCGGCTAAAAAGTGGAAGAAGACCCTAACTCTGATTTTTTAAAAGAAAATCATCTTTCAGCTAAAATCACTATCCTCTGATACACAAGACCGATAGGTTTACCCCTTTCTTACAGACTTTATTTAACAATCTAAAATTTAGAAGCTTGCGGTATTTGATATTTTTCTGTCGAGTTTAACTCTTTTTCCTTAAGGTGCCGTTTAAAAAAAGGAATAAAACTCTCAGCGGTCATTACCAAAAGCGGCCGCGTGCAAGGACCAGGGTTCTAATATGCTATTTGTAAAAAGACCGTCCTTTTTAGTAGGATAGTATTTTCCCTTATTAATTGACAATCGAGTGATGCAAGCTTCTTTTCTGCACAATCCCTCAGGCTGTCAACTTGCGGGAACTTCAATTTCACTGTTAACCAGGCGCGGTTAAACGAAAGAAATTTCTAAGCAAAAACTTGGAAGCTATGGTTGTTTTCTTTACTGTTGAAGGATTGATACTTTATCAACTTACTTTTCATGCGCTTTACGGTTTGTAAGAGAAAGCGAGGGGCGCGAGAAGAGTTGGGGAGACTCCTTTTAATTCTTTGAGCGTTTCACGGCTTCCCTCCCACTGAAAGTGCCTTTAAGCACAGGCTAAGAAAACTTTCATTCCTGGGCAAGCTTTCTTATTCAATAAGTAGCCTGAAAAAAAAAAATACTGACAAGTACATCGGTAACAACGTTTATCAAAAAATTGCTGCTTAGGAATTTTAAAACTATAGTTTCGTACTATGTATTGTTCTGGTATTGTCAATGTCTGCTAAAATGATTACACGAAGACGATAATCTTAATTAGTATTTTCTCTTTTTTTCCATCTCTGTATGCGTTGCAATCACGCCTCCTACTGTCTAAGCACTACAACTATGGACAACAGGAAGACATAACAGTGTCGATGGCTCTACTTGCCGCTTACAGTTAACCACGTAAGTCCTGATACTTTCGACTGGGGTCGGAGAAACAATTTTTGGTGGTGCCTTTTTAGACGAACATAATCTGCTGGACGCTGGACAGCCTTGGACCACTTCTTGGTTTTGTAGCAGTTCTGTTTATCCAGCCTCTCCCTCGAAGCAGCATTCATTAGCTATAGTCTGTTTCTAAACTGGCAAACACGCTCATCATTGGAGCAAATTAACGCTTTGCTAGGACAAATGTCACCAATGTTGAAAGACGCTGGCAGCAGGTTCATGAAGCGATCTCAGAGTACATTACAACCTGAGAAATCAAGCTTCGAACCGAGCAGTCTTTGTGTCTTTACCTGAACCTACAACGATAATGTGACTGGCTTAATTTTTAAATCCACTTGTAAGTAATGTGATAGTAAAAGTATCCTTTATGTGCAATGAAATCGTTGCGATGAGTCATGTATCTTGCATTATTGAGCTCGCAGTTTGGAGTCTTTTTTCCTTTTGTAGCACTTTGGTCTCTGTCCTGTGATTTGCTTTTGAAATTGATTGACTGACACTTTGAATCCCGCATACAAAACATCGCACAAGTTATTTCGCTTGAAGTCCAAATATTTTTCATCACGTGATTAATCAAAACCCAATCTTTTTTTCCTGTGAAATATTCTTGAAGACTGGTCTTCTCAAGATCTAGAACAAATGATAATTCGTTGATACTTTTATTAGTTTTAAAGGTGGTGTGTGATCGACCAGGCTGCTTTAATTATGAATATTTTAAGAGGGTGGGGTGGAGAGAGGACTTTGAGGGGGCACTATTATGACCTAAAAAATTATAGTCATAAAAAAGGAAAATAAATTTCTGAAGACAGGGAGGGGTGATATCAAAGTTCTATATTGACGTGTACCAGTTATAAGTATTGTATAAAGCCACAGGCTTTTAAAGTAACTATACAAGTCAACTCCCTATTTTGAATTTTAATTAAAAATTATTTTCAGAGCTAGAATTGTTACTTGAAACTATGTAACAAGTCTCCTTCAAACAAAGAGGATTTTACGTAAGCTGCAGGAAAAGATAAAATAGGAGAAAGATCCTCGCAGTTATGATAATAATAATAAATATTTTATTATTATTATTTAAAAATACTATATTATTTCATATGACAAAGTATTTTTACCAGCGATGACAACAGTACAATTCCTCCCCGTGAAACCAGTGAAACATGTGCAGGTGTAGTCATTTACATTATCAGTACAAGTTGCTCCGTTTTGACATGGTCCATTAGCACAATCGTCTATATCTTGAGAAAAAAAAAAAAGATTTTAATTGACCTTTTCGTGTTGTTTTGAATAAGTATATTTTACAAGCCTTCTTACCAACGGCACAATTTTTCCCCGTGTATCCGGCGACACAGCTGCAAGAATAGTCATTCACCCCATCTGTACAAGTGGCTCCATTTTTGCATGGTCTTTGGGTACAATCATCTGTATCTTGAACTAAAAAAACTCGAGATTAATTTTTTGTTGTGTTGAAATACGTATATTTTGTTAGTTTCCAGATGACAAAATATTCCTACCTACACTGCAGTTCTTTCCTGTGTATCCGGTGACACAGTAACAATTGTAGTCATTCACAGCATCGGTACAAGTTGCACCATTTTGGCACGGTCCCAATGCACAATCATCTATATCTTAAGTAAGAGATTCTTGTCATTAAAGTTTTGTTTTATTTTGATCATATTTTGATTTAATTTTAATTATTGCAGTTGTCAAGGAATTATTGCCAACGCTGCAATTCTTTCTCGTGAATCCAGCCACACGGGTGAAATTGTAATCATCCATGCAATCCACACAAGTATCTCCATTTTGGCATTGTCTTTGAGCACAGTCATCAGTATCTTTCACCAAAGATTCTTGAGATTACAAATTTGTTTTATGATTGAATTACATACAGTTTGCAATTTTTCAGCTGACAAAATATTCTTACCAACGCTGCAATTCTTCCCCGTGTATCCAGCCACACAGGCGCAACTGTAATCATTCACGCCATCCATACAAGTGGCTCCATTTTGGCATGGTCCATCTGCACAGTCATCTATATCTTGGATAAAAGATTTCTGGAATTTAATTTTGGTTCTATAATATTAAATTGCCTTTTTTCGAATAAGTTCGAAATTTTCAATATTTTCTTACCAATGCTACAATTCTTTCCCTTGAATCCAGCGACACAGGTGCAACTATAGTCATTCACACCATCTGTACATGTGGCTCCATTTTGGCATGGTCCATCTGCACAGTCATCTATATCTTGGATAAAAGATTTCTAGAATTTCATTTTGGTGCTATATATGAAATTGCCTTTTTTTGAATAAGTTCGAAATTTTCAATATTTTCTTACCAATGCTACAATTCTTTCCCTTGAATCCAGCGACACAGGTGCAACTATAGTCATTCACACGATCTGTACATGTGGCTCCATTTTGGCATGGTCCATCTGCACAGTTATCTATATCTTGAATAGATTTTTAGAATTACGTTTTGCTGTTATACATAGATAGCTCTTTTGCAAGTAGGTTCGCAATTTACAAAATTTTCTTACCAAGGCTGCAATTCTTTCCCGTATATCCGACAACACAGGTGCAATTGTAGTCATTTACGCCATCTATACAAGTTGCTCCATTTTGGCAAGGTCTATCAGTACAATCATCTATATCTTAAGTTAAAGATTCTCGAGATTAATGATTGGTCTTATTTTCTGATATTGAATCTCTTTGTTTTAAGGTTATGTAATTTACAAAGTATTCTTACCAATGCTGCAATTCTTTCCCGTATATCCGACGACACAGGTGCAATTGTAGTCATTTACCCCATCCATACAAGTTGCTCCATTTTGGCAATGTCCAAGAGCACAGTCATCGATGTCTGGAATAACGATTCAAGAAATAAAGAATCTTATTTGAAAATCGTATTTTTCTTACGAAAATTGTGAAAAGCCATTAAATTCAATTAACACCTTACAGATAAAATGCTTTTATGCGAAGTACATGAAGCTGAAGTTCAATCGCAACCAAAGGTAAATGTTTAATAGTTCCACACTACTTTATAGGTTCATGGCATTGTCAGTAACCACAGTCTTTTTCCCAAGGAGGAGCTTTCCCCCAGCAGAGAAATAGATGACTTTCTAGTCTAAGAAACATTGAGCAGGAAAATAATTTCGAAGGCGAAACAGTTTATTGAACTGATGTTTGACTTTCTCTACAGAACCCAGAGATTAACTGGAAACCATTGTCCCTTGGTTATGTTCAAGGCAATGATAATTTCGTATCATTGACTCCATTATGCTTAGCTTACCTGTACAAGGTACAATGCTGCACTCCTCCGTCTCTCTTTCCACATGACCTGGTGGACATGTTTGCCCAGTTTTAAGGCTTTTACCGCAGCCTTTACGCCACCTTTGTCCTGGTCCACACGTGACTGAACAGGCTCCCCATTCGCCCCAATTAACTACATGGTGATATCAATGAAGACAAATTGTTACTAAAAATACATGAATTTTGCTCAAATGTTCCTTTTTGTTGCTGTTTTTTCTTTTGTTGCGCTCTGGGTTTGTTTGGATGCCATTTAGGTTTAACCAACTTTAAGGTGGCTCGACCCAGTATTTTTTGTAGGTACACCTTCCACCTTTGAATCTCTTATACTTAAAAAAATTGATCTTTATAGTAAAAACATTATATCACATGTATTTCACGTGGACTAAACTTTATTATACTATTTTTTTTGGCGATCGGAAATAAATATCACCTGACAAAGACGTCGTAACGGTTTTAGCTCTTAAACGTATACTCTGGGTGCTTGTCTTCTGTTGCCCAAAGTTTCACAACAATCTATAAGAGGAATTTCGAGACATCTTTGAATTTCTACGAAAGGGGTATAAATTATGCATGATCCGAAGGCTGGACTTAATACAGACGAATTTGCTACCTTCTGGATGCTTCCGAAAAGTTTTGATCTCTCATTCGTTTTCGCCGTACTAAATTCTCTTAGTGTAACGGCACTACTGCCTTAGGAATTTATTTATGTAAAACTTTGCAAATCTACAATTTATGAACCATGCTTGGTGGTGAAATTTGCACGTGTGACGTAATTATGCATAAGGCCATTACAGTCCTTGCTCTTTTGCTTCATCAAGCTGCTGTACGTTATCTCCAATAATGACCAATAATTATTAGATTCACATCTTTGAAAAATCCTTATGGGGAATGTTCACAAGGGCAGTAAAAATGAAATTTTACCATGACAAAAGATAAACAAAGATAAACAAAGCACAAGTACTGAAAACTAAACGGTCACGTTCCTAAGCAAGAGCAGCAGCATATTAATCAAAATGGTGGACGTGAGAATGCTTTTGTTACAACAACAAAGGATTACAAGGACAAACGCCGAGTTAAGGACGCACCACTGTCATCAATTAAAGGAATCAAGTGAACAAAGCTTGAGGCCTGAACTTAACTGTAGGGAACATAAGACCCGACCGACTAAGACGGCAACGAGAACGTCTAAAAAGCAATAGGTTTATATTATTTAGCAAAATAAACGTACACTGGTTAGTACATACGGGCGTTAAAATGGTCACTTGATTTACGATCATCACGTGACCATTAGCTATTGCGCATTCGACAGATGAAGACGTTGTGATAACGTTAAACATATTTCTCTTTCAAGAACGATTTTGCTCTGACTTCGTAAATTCTTTTGACTTGACATAACTGGCCGTTCCATTGTAGCCTGAGGGGAAGAAATTTGTCATTTTTGCTCTGGGAGCTTCAGGAGTGAGCAATATTGACTTTCAGTATTACATGACATTCACATTAAAGCTAAAGTGTCTAAAGTGGCATGTGAATGGCATCTTTATCAGCAAATTTCAATGGACTCAAAAAAAAGTTTACTTACTACATTTTATGGTTTTTATATTTAAATGAAAAACACAACTTGAACAACTCAAAATAAATAAATCCCTCGATAGCAATGAAAATTAGATAGCAAGCGACGATCTTACAGTCTAAAAGAAAAAAAAAAACTGTAAAACGTATGCCAAATCGGAATGTTTTTTTTTTCTAGTTTCATAAGCAATCTTAAAGGTTTTCAATAGCCTATTGTGCTGGAAACCTAAGGAAAAATATTTTACTACTTTCATCACATTCTCGCTATACTGTCAATTTCAATATTAAATCTGGAGTGAATAATAACATAGTGCAAACAAATAGTTTTTTCCGGCACGTTATGATAGTCTACATCTTTCAAAGAAAACAAAGGCTGATGATTGTTGACTTACACTTAAATATGAATAAATTTTCGTGATAATATTTTCTTTTACCTTTGGTTTAAGAAAATAAAGAGCGTTAGCATGATTGCGACGGCAGCGAAAACGTCAGTTAAAAAGTGAATTCGCGCCGCTCAAAACTTCTTCCCTCCTATTCCATCTCGTTCAATTTGTCAAATGTTGGCGAATTTTTCGGGAGTTGAATTCTATAAGACTCAGTATCCAAGTTCAGCAAAAGAAAATTTAAATCACTGTCTCGCGCGTGTTCACGTCGTAATCATAACAACGTGAGATTAGGAAGTTTCACGATGTACTGGCGCAATGACGGTAACGAAATGTACAAAAAAGGGCGTGATGCACGTGCAGAATTTGTTCTTTTGCTTACTATATCCGGCTAACAGACCTCTTAATAGCTTGTATGTTTTGTTTCCAATACAGGTCATGTGATAATACTTTAGAGAACTTCTCCTTTCAAATTTCATCTTATCCACCTGCATACTACACATAATTTATGAAAAGACAAAGTTCCCCTGGGACCTCTATAGGCCAAAAAAAAAACATTCAAGCTAAAGAGGTCTATCGTTTCTTTGCCGTTGTCGTTGTCGTTGATGTTGTCATAGTCTTTGCTAAAGCTCCCAATACTCGCGGCAGTTATTACACAAGTGTTTCTTAAGTACACCACTGGGTCTGAACAACTAACAGGTGAGAGTGAACAACTAAATTCAAAAGGTCATAAAAAGTTACTTTCAATTTTTTTTTTTGCAAGACTTTGCCTTTTTTTCTTCACCCACAGATATGGTTATAAATTACTTCAACAGTTGAAAGGCGCTTTCGAGTTATTCACAAATCTTTCATAAGAAGCTTAAATATATTCAAAGTCAGCGACTTAAGGAGTGGAGAGGCCATGCTTCCTACTGTAATCATGATAATAACAAGGCGCTCAAAATTATTTTTCAAAGACTGGTATTTCCAGTCAAATTATACTTCTCCAGAAACTTTGAAGAAAAAAATGATAAATAAAAACCGTTTAGCCCCACTGTGACTTTTAAAAAAGCGCCATTTTACCTTTCTTTCTAAGATTTTTTTAAAGTTAGTAAAAAGCATGTAAAACGTCTCGGCTACTTTACCTTGTCCATTACCGTCTGTCGAAGATACGAGAACTAAGCACATGATAACTAACTCCTGGATTCGCCAAGACAAAAGAAAAAGCGCTCTTCTAGATTCAACCATATTTAATTTCGAAAACTCATCTCAATGAATTATATTTGAATTCTTCTCTCAAGCGTCCGCGCCGTGCAATAGCGCATGGTGTTCCCTTAGCAACAAAAAGCATCAAGCAAATATTGGCAAACGTTCCTTTAATGGGTTTAAACAAATCGGTGGAATCTTTTGTTGTTAATATTCTATGACGGCAAAGGCGATTGTATATCTGATTTATAATAAAAAGTTGGACGGCGCACTTAAAGCCATTCAATACTTTGAAGTCTTAGTGACGCGAAAGCTACAACCTTTTTAAGTCCGTAAATAAAGAAAAGATATAAGTGGGGTTCGTAGACAATTAAAAGTAGACCAATAAGAATGTTGATCAGTTAAACGTTATTAATAGAGAATATGAATAGAAATTCGCTCAGCTTTTTATGATTGGCATGCACATATAGCTCAAGAATGATAAATTATCTTTAATGTACGATGAGATTAGACGTGGTTTTTCTTGGTAAGTTCATGTTTTTAATTCGGACTAGTTTGAAGATGAAATAAGACCAGGAAATTTTTTAAATGATAATCGATATAGATTACACGATGTTAATAATTTAAAAACAACCTCTTATCAAGAATTAGGCAATGAATCTATCTCTTAACGTAGATTTCTAAAGCTAATCCCGCGTGGAATTTACAAAATGAAGAGACGCTAAGTACAGACTGGATCAATAATTAAAATATACATGGGTTAACTCTTGCCATCTTGAGAAAATCAGTTAAAAATATGGCTGGTGTCTATGAAGTGACCATTTTTGTCATGCAGAGACTGGTTTCTGAATCTGATTAAAATTAAAAGCCTTTGCACTATTCCGTTGTTCAATATTGAAATACCAGAGACGTTTAGATTCGAGGAGGAGACGACTAGGAGGACGAGATTAGAAAATAGACACCCCGGAAAGCTTCATTGTATGTTTTTTTGTATATAACTGGCACTTCTGGATCTGACATTTGATATAATAACTTGTGAGGGTCACTTGTTTCCGTCGAATGACGACAGCTTTCACGTTTTCCCGCCGAAATGATGCTGGCTCACGCGCGCCCACTACTTAGTATTTAGAAAATCTCGTTCTCGTCCTCGACTTAGAATCAGTGTATTTGTCATTTCATTTTAAAAATATTCGCAAAAAATCAATTGCTACCACTATTCAGTTAAAAATCTAGTAACATTTTGGAGCTCATCCCTTAGCAGACCCGGTAGATTTGAAACAAAGATGGCCGCCCGTTAAGTTAGGTGCTCGATCCAAACGATCTTGCGGGAAAATTGGGGACTATGAACAGTTTAATACCTGTAGTGCTGTACGCCCAATATGCACCTGCGTACATACAGTACAATACAATACAATACAATAACTTTATTTAAAGAGGGAAGCGCAATAACCTGGAACAATGTCGGGAAAACAAAAGTAAAGTAGCAAAGCAAAGCAAAGCCGGCAAGGGAAAAAGGAGGGATTGCTGGAAATGGAGCATTTATCTATACAGCCCCCCTTTAACCTCTTGCAGAATTTTTTTTTTCTTTTCTAGATTTTGTCACACGCGAAAACCGTAAATGCCTAAAAAAACACGGTATCCATCATACTGATAAGAAATGTAATTATTTCAGCTTCATAGCAGCTCTCCTAACCCTAAAAGCCAATCAGTTGATTTTTAAGATACACCTTTTTTGCCTACGGGTACGAGTAGGCGAACATGCATGTTTGCCACGAAGTTATACAAAAGTTCCCAGATGTGATGATGGCATCATCGTTCTACCCGGTAGCCTAACCATTTCTCCGGGGTAAGAGGCGGTTTGCCCTTATTTACGGCAACCCGTAAGGGTAATTTACCTGTACCCATAAACGGAAACGGTGTATCTTAAGTTCTCTTATGATAAACAATGTTGTGTTATTGTTTTCTGTGACCAATGAGGACTCGGAGACATCTTAAGAGCAGCTACTACAGTGCTGTTTAGGAGACGGCTAAGGGATAATTTGGAAACCTGTACGTGGGTGAATCAGTTAACAGTTAAATTTTGGCGGCTGATGGGTAGACGTTTCAGCCCAATTAGGGTTGGGTACTAAACAACGTTTTGTACCAGGGGGGCTCCCTGAGATTCAACCCCCTACCCTTAAATACTCCCTTTTGACAAAAAAAATATACCCTTTCGTATTCTTCCATTGCAAAATTGGTCACATAGCCACTAACAGTAAGTCTTCTTTTCATTATTGGTAGCGTTTATAACTGAAACTATAATGATACGGTCATATTGTACGTCTGTTCAAAATATTTTACTTCTAAGCTTCTTTCATATAACTCCCCTCACGAATCCCTACCCTATCATATACCTAAAGCCTGAAAAAGTAACTCGGTATTAGATACATGTAACTTATCAAAGTGGCTCAGTATTAGATAACACTGCGGAATTTTCAGCTGACATTAATTTTATCTCATAATATTTCAATTTCACCTTTCTTTAACTCAAGTTTTTAAAGTGCGGTTTCTTTAGAACTTGACAGTTTTTCCATTAAAATTTCAACCTATTCTTATCTGTCGTTTAGGCCCCTTTCAGACAGTCTTGTTCGCCGTAATCCCTAAATCAGCGAACTGTTAAGTCTTTCAAGAACCACTTGAAAAGCTATGGCCATGAATGGATAGTTTATTTGCCCAATATTTCTGTTAGAAACTTACCTTCATCAGGGGCTTAATGAATAGTTATGCCTAACTGTTAATATTAGGCAAAAATATATCCATACATAGCTGTGCGAACAGCCTTTCAAATTTTAATCCTCTAAACCTCAGGATTAGACAAGACTGTTATGTCATTTCTCCTCGTTAAGCCGATTTATAACACACGAAAATTACATAGAGGCACAGAGTTTCTATCTTCACATGATCGATGTGCCCGTTATTTACATTCTGAAATCATCCTACACAATTAGCCCTCAACATAGAGCCCCAGGGCCAAATACTAGACAAACGCATACAATTTATGGAGAAAAAGGTAGTCGAGGAAACGAAATAAGAATGAAGCGTGGGTGTAATAAAATTGACTTCTTCTGGTAATAAATTCTTAAAAATGCAAAAATTAACTGGTCATGTTCCTGCAAATTTGTGACGTCACTAATGCGCCGATATTGGGTGCCTTGTCAGTTTTGAAGGGAATTCAAGAGGAGATAAATTATAAAGTCACTGTATAGGTCTCCGTTGAGGATAAAATGTTTTTGTTTTCGATCCACTTTTAATTCTTTTCAAATAGCTTTTGTTTGAGTCCTTTACCTTTTAGAATTTTTTTAACGACTTTTAAACAAAGAACCTTACTGGAGGCGTTATTAAAACTCGGAAATAAAATAGTAATTATAAATCTTAGTGTAATTCTTTGAACAGCTCTTTGGAGTTTTTTTAGCTATTATCAACGACATATGCATGTATCCAGTTTAGCAAAACTGTTTTTATGTACGTGACCATCAATTTTTAAATATGCTTGAGGGGGCAATTGTGGAGGCTTTGAAAACCGGGAAAATATGCTATCAAAATAATCTTCGAAAACCGCAAAACTGAATGTGAAACTGATCAATAAAACTATAAAATTGCAAAGTTCAAAAATCAAAAAGGGCAATTTAGGCTACAAATTTGATTATAGAAAAGACGTACGAATGCCAATGTAACAGATTCAAAACTTTGTACATCCTGTATATACTAGTAGTACACCAAAGAAACACTGCACCTTGAATTTCAAGAGCGTTAAAACTGAGAAACCGTACCAAATATATAATATGAATTAGTATTTCCCTCCTTTCACCTTCCCTATCAAACAGTAACCAAACTGAAAACCGGTATCAGTTAAAATCTAAACAAAATGCTTGTTTGAAATTCAAGTAAATAGTAAGAATGGCCAGCCGTTAAACAGATTTTTAAAATCAAATCAATTGATAGAACCTGAACCCAAACTGCCTCTTGATTCGTAATTTTTTTGATATTTCTGTTTCAAAAAGTACGTTGTACATTCAAACAGTCAAGGAATACATTAAAAATTAACTTCTACGTGATGGCATAATAATTCATAGGGTAAGATCTGATTTTATGGAGAAAAAGTTATCTTCAAGTTGAGCTTAAAACTTAGTTGCTCTAAAATTTGGAAAATAATACGAAATTTTCCTTGACAGGAACTGTTAAAATTACTCTACAGAGTCTTTGTTTGCGTTTGACGGAAACCAAAACATAACCAACGGGTTTTTTTTGTAATTCTAACCTGCACTTATATTTATACCAACGTTAGCTGTTCCTACCTTGGCCGGCACCTTGGCCTCTTACAGCGGAAGGAATGGTGAAAAACAGTGTAAAAACGATGACGAGCATAGCGTTGTTGTCTTCATCCGACAATAATATATGCACTGTATATGTCCTTAACTGAGGCACAAATATCAAACTGAAACTGATTTTGATCATTGCCTGTCTGCGACAAAGAAAGACATATAAGGCGGTTAAAACAATTCTTTAAGCAATGACGTCGGCAATTAAGTTGCAGATAAATCGAGAATGGCTTCTACAACTGAGCATCGATTTCCTTTTAATAAGTAAAGAAAAGAATTGTTCGTGATGTATTATCATAAAGCATTGTTATTTGGCTCCCTGAATATGTCGCCCGTGGTTCAAATTTACCGTTTTTTACATTTAGATTTCCTTTGGTTTGTTAATGTTTATGTAAAACATTGATTTTATCCAAAGGACTGAAATAAAATCTGGACCAAGGATATATACCGTTGAACTTTATTTTTTTTTCTGACACAAACGTATCCAACTTTAAGTGGAAAAGTGTTATCCAAATCCTCGAAAATGAGATGAAATCCAAAAGGAATTAAATGGGAGAAGAATTAAGCAACTCTATTAGTTTGCTTTAATTGTTTTACGAATGAAACCTAATTTATTACTCGCATTGTACATAGAGCTTATTTTTAGACGGAAAATGCGTGAATAAAAACAATTTTTACATTTTCTTTTCGACGTTTAAATTACAAACAAATGTCGAACGTTGATAGAGACAGGTGGTCACAATATATTTTGTTGACAATATTGAACATAAATCTGTCGCGGCTTTATAGTGCGCGTTTCTCCATCTGCTTAATTCTGAAAAAAAAAATATGTCAATATGGCGACAACTCGATTCACAGCCTCGTTCCTGCAACCGGTGAAAGCCAGCAAAATTCAAAATGAAAAAAAGTTAATGTTGAAGGAACTGAGTCATTCATTTTCCGGCTGAAGGACAATCAGGTCATATGTTAGAAATCGGGTGTCTTAAGAGGGGTTGTCATTACTGGTACTCATTAATTAGAGCACTTGCATCTCGAACTTAACATTGACATTAACGACATCTGTACAGCCTTTGTTACCAAGCACAGGAGGAGTATGTTGTAAGGGTGCATCCTTTACGAGTATAACTCATGTGCACGGTAAGGGGCTAAGCAAACAGATGTTAAATTGAATAAGGGGTATAACTGTGGGGGGCGGGGAGAGCTGGGGGTACCGTACTATGGAGATGAATTATTGAACAAGTAATTGGCCAAAAACAAAGTTTCAATAATGTTTTCTGAATCAAAAATTAGACCCCCTCTCCCCACCAAATAAAAGATTCCTGGATCTGCCCCTGTTATACCTTCCTTTAACGTTTTGAAAAATTATTTTTTTTGTTTTTTTTTTTTCAAGTTGGTGGCAGTTCGCGCCATTTGAATTTTGATAAACTTTGCGAAATAACCCCTTTAAACATTCTCAGTAAAATGAATAGTATCTATATAGGTGGCAAGTGTCCCGGTGCCACTGCCTTAATCAGTCTGAAAGTGTATATCTCACTGTGATTGAAGTAGATAATTAGCCTGAATTTCATCCGATTACTTCGAGTCGTTATTACTCCCTCAGTTGCTGTGAGGAGTAATTTTCTTTTATTAAAAAAACTACTGAGGCCGACGGAATGCACCTTTAGCTTCAGAAACTCCCCTCACATACAAGTGCAAATGTGAGGAAACTCCAAGAGTGGACGTAGCCTTACTCCAATCAGTGCCAGGCTGGAGGGAGAGGATCTGTAAATGGAGGTCAGCTTTTTCGTCCCCTTTATGAGAATTTCCTGTCCGATTTTTTACTGGAGGCAAGATATGCCAGAGATTGACCACCTTTCCAGTCAGGGGCGAATCGAAGAGTTTGACTAATGGTCACGGGTCGCGGGTCGCGGGTCGCGGGTCGTGGGTTGTATGTCGCGGATGCGGGTCGAAAGTCGTGGGTGGGAAAAATGATTTTGCGTGAAATTCAAGTTAGAGTTCGAGGTAGGTAATAGCAGGATAATTTTTAGTGGCTTAGATTTTATTACCTATAGTTATTAGTCACTTTTAGTCATTTAACTCGAACTCTAACTTGAATTTCACGCAAAATTTGATGACAGCGGTAAACTTTTAGGCAAAGTCCCGAGCGAACAAATTAGTTTCCTCGGGTAATTTCGACGAGAACCTGGTGACAATCATTTCTAGAGAGTTGCCTAGATCCAATTGGATGTACATCAGCTTTTTAACTGATTCAGTTACTAGAAAAATAGCTTAGACCGACCTAGCTAAAAAAGTGATTTTGTTCATATTATCAAATTTAAGTTCATTGAGGTTTACGCTATCGTATCAAAATTTCTTACATCTTCTTACATAAAGAGTTGCTCTTTGTTCTGTAGAAAGCCGTGATGTGACAACATACCGTAAAATTCCGAAAATAAGCCCCTCCCAATATAAGCCCCCCAAACTCGTAACGCAAAAAACCCTCCGATAAACACTTATGTCCAGAAATGCATGCAATGGCGAAAATGGCGAAACTGGCGAAAAATCGCCAGCTGCTGGCGATTTGAATTGGATGCCAAAAGTGGCCCCTTGGAGGTTGACGATTTTGGCGAAAATGGCGATTTTGGCAGAAATCGCCATGCATGCAATGGCGAAACTGGCGAAAAATCGCCAGCCTCTGGCGATTTGAATTGGATGCCAAAAGTGGCCCCTTGGAGGCTGGCGATTTTGGCGAAATTGGCGATTTTGGCAAAAATCGCCAGAGGGCTGGCAATAGTAGCGATAAATGTCCCAGACCCTTGGAGACTGGCAATTTTGGTGAAAATGGCGATTGTAGCGAAATTGGCAATTTTGGCAAAAATCGCCAGAAATGCATGCAATGGCGAAAATGGCAAAAATTGCCAGCCTCTGGCGATTTGAATTGGATGCCAAAAGTGGCCCCTTTGAGGCTGGCGATTTTGGCGAAAATGGCGATTTTGGCGAAATTGGCGATTTTGGCAAAAATCGCCAGAGGGCTGGCGATATGCAGCAAAATATTCAAATTGGATGCCAAAAGTGGCCCCTTCAAAGTAGATAACTAAAGAGGTCCTTATAACTGTGAGGCAAGAGTACTAAAAAAAAGTTCAAATTACTTGCCTAATAAGAGGCCCCAATAACTGTGAGGCAACATTTATCAAATACAACTGACTCAAATATATGACAAAACAGCTTTACCTAACTGTCAAACAACATTATTTTATCAAATACAACTGAATCAAATATATCTGAAAACAACAAATGGAAGTCGTTTCAGTTAAGCTAATATGTATTTGTGCCATGTACTTCACAGGTTAAGTAAACATTTTCTTACTTTCGATGTCGATTGACTTACCAAACGTGATGTGATGCGCTGAAATATCACACTAGCATCATTTGCTTTTGTATGGTTCATTCCTTTCAAAGACTTACAGGTCCACTAATAACTCGAGGAGAGAACTACCAAGTCCTTGAAATCATAATAATTCCTTGCCATGGACACTCTAACTTTTGAGGTTCAATGTAGACCTTAACAATCCTCACTGGTTACAATTCTCTTCACATTGCTTCCATTAAATTGTGAGGCAGCCTTAACTCAAAAGCGATTGCGAAACGCATGGTTCCTGGCTAAAAGATGCTTTCACGATAACCAGTGTGTGCCCTTCATTCTTTTTTGGTTCTCCACTATACACATTATCTTGTTCCGTCGTTTTAAACTCTTCACTTTCTTCTCGCACTTACTTGTTTTGTTCTTTAGAGAAACGGTCCCCTAAAAATAACGAAAGCCGAAATGTCCAGCAGCTTGCATGCGCCATTTTGAAATGTGGGAATTCGCTTATTTCAATTCATGTAAACCGGCACGAAATCTCACTTGTGCCCAATACTTCACCGCATTTATTGAACATAAACATTGGATCAAAGTAATAACTTGTTTGTCTCTTTCATAAAACATATCCCATTCAAACTAATTCTGTATCTTTTCATCAACTAGATATATAAAAAGAGAGTGTACATGTTTGTCTCGTTCTTAAAAAATATGTCCCATTATTGCTTTATGAGGTGGGGCCAGAAATTTAGAAAATGTATTGTTTTTTTGCGCTGAGACCACCAAACCAATTCTCAGTACAGTATGTGTTCCATTAAATTGCTAGTGCAAATGCTCGTCGAAACACGTCACCCGGCCTTTTTACCTTCTATTTTAACAATTGCCTGAGAGTCCCTGTGAACGACATTAATGGTTTTGCTTACATAGAGTGACCACCAAATTCGGCTGGGAATGACATTAATCGTTTCCACTTACATAGAGTAGTTATTCAAATCAACTATTTCAACATGGCCGCCGCGTCTATATAACAACAACTAAACCTTACACTTTCATGTTCTGTGAAACTGCAATGAACCAGCTCGTTTATATATACTTGTACGATTGAACGCCATTATGACAAACAGGATGGATATACAAGGCAATACGGACCATCTAATTATCTGAATGCGTAGCCAAGAACCAACCTGGATTCCTCATAACAGATAATGTTGAACTGTCGCTATTCAAACAATGCCTACAAGCCTGGAAAATTAAGGATACCTATCTTGGATTTTTTGGTAAGAAAGTTGCCATGAACATTACGAAGATTAGCATTTACTGATAATCGAATTCAACTCGTTGGCCATTCGATTTGAATTGAGCAAGAAATTAGTTATAAGTGGTAATTCCCGACCAAACACTCTTGTCTGGGGCGAATTTCAAATCACAAGAGGTTATCAATTAAAGGTAAAAGCATTAAAAACAGATTAATGACACTTAAGTTACAGTAGCGTTGTCATTATTAGTATACAATTATACTATTGGAAACATTTTTATATTAATATGTGGTTAACTATTTGGCAATTAATAGCCATTTCAAAAGGGACCCTTTGCTATGTCATTTCAATTTGTCTTGACAAATTAGGTATTTCATCGAGTAATTGCCATTTCTGCCAAAACACGTTTTGAGAACGAGGCCAACATGCACTCTATATTTTTTTTTTATTTGTGGTTGATGAAAAGATACAGAATTAGTGCACGCCATTTTCGCCAAAATCGTCACTTTCCAAAGGGCCTCTTTGCTATCTCATTTGCATTTTTGTTTATAATTTGGCAATTTCAGCGATTAATCGCCATTTTTGCCAAATACGCCATTTTCGCCAATATCGCCACTTTCCAAAGGGCCCCTTTGCCATCGTGTTTGAATTTTTGTTTACAGTTTGGCGATTTTGGCGATTAATCGCCATTTCTGCCATTTTCGCCAAATACGCCATTTTCACCAAAATCGCCACTTTGCAAAGGGCCTCTTTGCCATCTCATTGGAATTTTTGTTTATATTTTGGCGATTAATTGCTATTTCTGCCATTTTCGCCAAATACGCCATTTTCGCCGAAATCGCCACTTTCCAAAGGGCCCCTTTGCCATCTCATTTGAATTTTTGTTTATAGTTTGGCGATTTTGGCGATTAAGCGCCATTTCTGCCATTTTCGCCAAATACGCCATTTTCGCCGAAATCGCCACTTTCCAAAGGGCCCCTTTGCCATCTCATTTGAATTTTTGTTTACAGTTTGGCGATTTTGGCGATTAAGCGCCATTTCTGCCATTTTCGCCAAATACGCCATTTTCGCCAAAATCGCCACTTTGCAAAGGGCCCCTTTGCCATCTCATTTGAATTTTTGTTTATAGTTTGGCGATTTTGGCGATTAATTGCCATTTCTGCCATTTTCGCCAATGCGTGCATTTCTGGACATATCTCCCGATAAATCGCCCCTTCAAATACAAACCTCCAGGGACTTATGCTCGGATAATGCCCTGAATTCAAAGTAAAACAAAGCAAAAACTGTACAGGAACACATAAATTTTTGCATTTACAAAAGAACTATTACGTGTGCCAAATGATTGCAGTCAAAAAGTGTCACTGTATATTGCTGTTTGCGTAGTTCACTCTTCAGTCTTGGCTTGGATTTGCTTCGTCCATATAGTCAAAGTACTTGCATGGCTGAGGTCTAGAAAGATCTACGTCCTCAAGGCGAGTTTCAGTAAAAACTGACGTGCTGCAAATTACTGACATAAATTTCTTTCCAACTATAAGCTAGCCTAGCCGATTTTGAAACGCAAATTGCCCTTGGCATATAACCCCGTCCAAAAATAAGCCGCTCAAAAATATATATATTGAAAATAATGGTAATGGAAAGTTTAAACCCATAAATAATTAATTAATGCAAGATATTTCGGCAAAATCTTTTAGCATAGACATTTTCTGAAGACGTTTATGGGTCGCTTTTGACGAAGTGTGTCAAGAAAAATGAATTCTCCTAGCTCTACACCAGTTAGACCATCGATTCTAAATTTATAAGTTATGTTTAATTTTTTTTGACAAGGGCCAGGAATAAAAATTCATTGATTAGACCTCAATAATTAACGAATGAGTTTTCCAGCCGAAAATATAATTGGAATGAATACAAGGAAATTATCTTGTTATAGTCCCTTATATTAAAGGAAATATAGGGAGATGTAAAGAATCAACCATAAGAGCACACAGAAAAAATCTGAGCCACAGATGGGATCCACGACCCTCCGTGTTCTAGATCAAAAAGGCAGCCCAATTTCAAATCTGATTTTTCTGGTCTAAAAATTTTAAGCCGGAAACTATTCGATAAACTCGTAGTTTTAGAGGTGTTGTCAAGGGTAGGCTACGCTTAAAATCCTACCCTTTTTTATACCAATACATTCTGGTTAGTTACATAACGATCCATAACTAATTTCCGGAAGATGTATATATCCGCCTCGTAACACCTCATATCCAGAATCTTTTGGTGAAGTAGCGTTATGTTAGCCCAAACTGATTGCCCTGGGTTTTTAGAGACGAGCGAATGAAAAAAAAAACATTCTATTCTCTCGATGGCTTTCTAACTGAGAGCCTGAACAAGGCTAATTCTAGCTAAAATTGAATGAATGAGCTATTACTATCCCCGTCGATGAACTAGTATTAATTCGCGACCCTAGCTGCAATAATACCTGATCGTGTTGCATCCAAGGATGTATCTTCATCGTAGAGAACTGTAAAAACTATGCATATTATTCTTAGCTTCCAAGTGTTCAACGGTAGTATCCTCATTACTTTTTAAATTTTAAAAAAGCAGGGCCATTCCCATTTCATTTTCTCGAACTCGAAGAGAATCGTAATCTTGCTTTTCATTTTTAGCTGATGACGTCGCTCATTAGGATTATCGGCAGATAAAAGCGGGACTGATTCAGCGACAAGCTTTTAATACCGGAACACACAGTGTGGGGTTTCAATAATTGTTGTATTTAGTATTAGAGGCATCTGAATGACCTATTATAGTCTTCGGCAAACATTCTTCTCTCGTTGGTACAAATATAGCAAAACCTGCACTTGTTTTTTCGACAACTTCTCCACGATCTTTTGACTGTCAAAAGGTACTTGATATTAGCCTTGGCAAAGACAGCATTTGGAGTACGATACTGCCGTAGGAATCAGTCAAGTTTTAGTGGATCTTTGGTTTTGTAGCGTTCGAAAAAACATACAGCCCGGCCCGTCCTAGTCGTCCACCAATTAATTCTGCGTTTTTCAACAACCAGCTCGATCACAATTAATTAAAATCGCCCTCGCCTGCTGATAAGCTTTGAACTGTTTTGGTTGAATTTGTCTTTTTAAAATTCATCTATTGCATAATATCCAAAAGCTTTTTTTCTGTTAAAAAGGAAGAAAAATTTTCAGCTTTTGCAGTTTCAAAAAGCGGATTCCATACAACCTTACACTACTTCACTAACATTGATTATATAAAATTCACGCCGAAACCTGAATTTGGAAACTTCTGATCGATCTGTCATGAATTGTGTTGTGTTGCAAAATTTATAACTTCAGAATAATCAAATTAAGCCCTTGGGGGAGAAAAAACGAAAAGAGTTTCAAACTTCCAATGTACGTGACTGTTGTCAGCAAATTCACGCGTGAAACCATGTATGCTTCCTATCATTAGCGAAATTACTTTCATGTATTAACCAAGGTGTAGTTTAAGTGTTTAGAAACATCACGAAAATTGTATATGGAAATGTTGCATTAAGTCAAGGTCAAGTCTAGTGTTTTGAGGTGGCTCGATCCGGTTTTTCGATAACAATACCTGTTAGGGAGCTTAAGCAACACCGTGACTGACAACAGCGACGGCTACGAAAACGTCACTTAAAAAGGGGATTCGCGTTTTTTCAAGCTTTATCGCCCTTATTCCATCTTGTTCAATTCGCCAAATGTTGGCGAACGTTTTAGAGTTGAATTTTAAAGGACTGTGTCGAAGTTAAAGAAATGAAAGAGAAAGTCGTTGATTGTGTTCGAGTCCTCTACAAAACGTGAAATTAGGCAGTTTCACGTCGTAATCGTGCAGTGACGGCTAGAAAGGCACATAAAGCATGCCAATCTAAACCCATTCCTTTTTTGGCCGGTTTCGTTGCTGTCGCCGTCGTCGTTGCTGGTTCCTGAGAGGCCGATTAGCGCTAATCCAGGATTAAAATTTTGTTCCACTTTTTGCATTTACCTTTCTATGCATTGAGTAACATTTTGTGTTATCATAACTATATCTCAGAGTAAAGGCTCAATTACAGTATATCGTAAGCTTGAGTTGCATGTTCTTAGACAAGGAAACCTTGCTGAAAATTTGGGTCAATCTTGGATTAAACGTAACCATCTTGAACACGAACTGCAGAGATACCTCAACCAAAACAGGAATTCTCGAATTTCACCTATTTGCTTAATCTACATTAGATTTCGAGACCGAAGTATCCTTGGAAACACGGCGACGCTATTGCCATGTATAACGCGGGAATACGAACACTAATGCCAGTGGAAAGTTGAATTGCTGAAACAAAGAGTTGGACGATAAATAGGAGTCGTGGGACTTCTTGGCCATTATGCCTGATGTTAACAATACACCTTGTCTCGTTGCACTTCTGTCAGTCTTCCGCTTAGTATTGTGTCAACTTCTGCTCATAATCCCTGAGCTAATACAACTTGGTAAGGGGTTTTATGCGGGCTTATAAACAGGGGAACGGCTTGTAACCAGACGAAAAAAAGCGTTTCAAAACAAGCTACATAGCAGTGCTGATAACAAATACTTTTTTTACTTGTAAAAAATCAGATTCATTTCAATACAAGCTAGTCCAGGCTTATATTCGGGGAGCTTATATCCGGATAGATTTTTTTGGTTAATACTATGCCCTACACTGTAGTATATCACCTCAAGCAGTTGATTTTTTCCGTGCTAATATCTTAAGCAAACTGTATTTCGCTCCCTCCTCCAACAGATGTGACAGGACATTCGCTTCTGATTCGGATTCATGAAGACGCCAGCCTTAGTAATCACGTGGTTATTATCGCGACAGTACACAGCGAAACAGAATGCGGAGTGCTCTGTTCACATGACCCGAGCTGTAGGTCTTTAAATGTCTGTGGAAAAGTAAATAATCTTCGCTTAAACAGTGCCACTTATCAGGACGTCAAAGACGATCTTCGATCATTGGAAAATCTTGTGTTCATATTACTGTGCAGTTATTTGAACTGCACGTCAGCAGTGATGGACTGTATCAAATGCGCGCTATCCTCCTCTTTCTTTCATAACAAAGGATAAGATAACTCCGAAAACAAAGGATATTGCTTTTCTAATCACAATGTGTTTATTTTCAGTAAGAGACATCAACCTTTGCGTTAATCTATGCTGCACAAAAAAAGTAAAGTACTACATTGAAAAATATACGTCGTATACCATGATAATTCGTACATTTTGTTAGAGCATCGAGACTATCGTACTTTGCTCTGAAAAACTATTATGATTAATTGTTATTGTTATTATTGTTATCATTGATGGTATTATTAAAAAAAAACTATGAAGTTACTCATAAAGGCCACGACATAAACATAAAATCTACAATTCACTAATTATAGTCTAAATACCCCGCGTTTGTATTAATTTTTATACAATTCTGCTAGCGCCCCTGCATATATAGATAAGCATTATGGATCTCCTGAAAGCTCTTTCGAACACTGGTTAACCTTTTCTTAAGCTATAGGGCTCTACTGTCGCGCTTCTTCGACATTCGCCGAAAATCGAGTGAAAGCGTCTAATGACGTGAGTTGGAAGCCGCGCTACTGTTGCCTTTCGAAAAAGTATTTGAAATGCATGTTTTCTACGTATTTTTAAGAATCTTGATGGGTTTCATATAAAACAGAAACAATCAAGAAAATCCATAATGTTTTGGAGAAGATCGACATCGTGCGGTTTCAAACTAACTCAGAAGTGATACAATCTGCGTGCGCTACTCTGTTTGAAATATTTGGATCTCATTAATGGGTTCTTTGTCATCAAAGATTTGTGGAAAACACGTTAATAAAAACTCCGCTGAGTGGCGGCTAATGTATGGCTCTATCAAGGGTTTATTTAATAAAACTTTTACAAGTGTAGTTTACAGGTGTAGCCATTGTTTTAGATTCTGAAACCAATAACTACTCTTGTAAATATATCGAAAATATAAATTACGTTGTAAAAGTTTTCTTAAATTGACCCCAGTACTGAAGAATACTTACAAAAAATCAACTGTTGATTCATTGCCGTCATTCATGAAATGCCGCGGAGAAAGTTTTCCTTTAAACGGTTACAAATCTAATCAGGTTTTTATCAAGTAAAATTTATCTATTAATTTAAAATTAGTTATGCAAGTGACTCAGTGTTACAACATTGTCTAAACATTTGTAGCCTTAGAAAACAGCCGACATTTCTTTATGTCACCACTGCATTTGCCCGCGAAATGTTTCTATACTGATGAATTGTCACTACCCAGATGTGGATAGTGCCTCTAATTGGTTAATTAAGCAAATTTTCAACCAATCAGAAACACTACCACATCAGGGTAGTGACGCGTCATCAGTATGAAATATCTGCTCGTTTTTAATTTTGGAAGTCACTTCACAGGGATTCCAGCAGTAGCGTCGAGAAATGTCGGGTTTTTTCTCAGGCTAGTACATTTGAAGACGTTTAACTTTGCTCTGCCATGTGTAATTCCTCTCTGCCTTCTTTTTTCGGACCCTCACGGCCTGTTGCCCATGGCTGCAACTCGGCCGACATCAACAGACAAAAGAGAAGCATTCCTACGACGTATATAACAAACGTGATCCAGAACACTGTCCGCCATTCTTCAGCTTTCTAAAGTGGGAAAAAAAGAAAAAAACACTTTTTTGTAGGCTTAAAAATGTTGGAGAACAGTGAGTTTATAAAAATATACCATGAAATCACGTGCTTTTTTCTTCATGTTTTGATGAAGATCATTCGGCGAAGATCCATCGACACCGCCGAAAAGAGTGCCTTAATACTCTAATTTTGCCAAGTTAGAGAGTGATACGGCGCTAAATGTTTAGCGAAGGTATAGCTCTTCAAGCTAGCAAAATTGTACCGGCAGAAGATTTTTATGGTAACGTGACTGGTAAGTAACAAGTAGTTGTCCCTCACCATACAAAGAGTCTACAAACGGCGGTAAAATCGTATGAGATTTCTTCTTTTTAAATAACTTTTAAACTTGGCAATTGTACTGCCGTAAATTCTTTGTCCCGAAGTTTGCGTTTGGGGCGGGGGGGGGGGGGGGGGAGGGCTTAATAGAGAAGGGGGTGGACTTATTTGAGAGGGAAACTTATTAAATGGTATAAATTCTCTATAAAGAATTTGTTATAGTGGTGATGAATCGGATAGAGTCTATCATTTAAGAATACGGAGGAAGGGAAGGTGGCTTTAAAAGAGGGAGGGAGGGGCTTATTTGAGAGAGGGGGCTTATTAGAAGATTTAGGCCTGGATTTATAGCATCTGTTTGCAGCGGTGTTAACCGATTTTCACTCACTGGTCCATGTCGAAAGTTGAAAAAAACCGTTGGACGGTCTGTTGAATATAAGTCACTGACCTTATTCACAGTAATAAATCCAACCATCATAGGACTGAGAAAACCAGTTATTGTTCCCACTGTGTTGGTCAGACCCATGATTATACAAGCATACCGCGGAGCAATATCTAACATGTTAACATTATACCCAGAATGCATCAAACCAGAGGCAGCGACGCCGATACACATACACGTGACCGCTATTGTGGCTGTTTTGGCGTAACCCGCGGCAACGATGAATGTGCCTGCTCCCAAGGCGCCTAAGAATTAAAGAAAATTTTAAGGATAAAGAATTAATTTGTAGGAACTTCCAACTGAATAGAATTGAGATGTACCCAACAGGGGCCAGTAAATAAAATGTGAAATAAAGTCATCATGTTAAATAATAATAATAATAATAATAATAATAATAATAATAATAATAATGATAATAATGATGATAATGATAATGATAAAATATTTATAACGCGCCTTTTTTGTGCAAATATGATCAAAAGCAGTCTTGTGGTTAGTTGACGTCAAAGATGTTCAGCGCCTGATATTATGCGTGGTTTATAAAATGGATAATTAGCGAAAGCAAAGGCTAATCTTGCTAGAGTTTGGGTCATGGCTTGAGGAATCTAAAGAGTCTCTTAAGTTTCATCCTTATTCTTACTCCCTTCCCTTCCCCGCCCCCTCAACTTTCCCTTCTCTCAAGCAGAGCTCAAGAGGCGGTAGATCGCTCCGTATTACTAAGGCCTTAGAATCCTTACCAACAGCAAAATATAGCCTTCTGACAGATCTGGTACTTAGTCCTCTCCTTTGCAAGAGATCAGCCGTAATGCCACCAAAGGGACCCGAGAGAGCTTTTACCAAGAACGGCGTAGCAGCGAGGAAACCCATCTGCGCGCAAGTAAGATAAGGGAATATATAGTCAGCCGGTCCAAAGTGGTGAACAGCTCTGTGATTGTCAGTAAACTTTTTAAAAATAATTCGAAAGATCCATGTGAACAGCTAATGTTTATTTTTGTAAATAATAAATGATGGTTGAGGATCAAATGAAAACAAACAAACGAACAGCCATCTTACAGTCGAACTTCCTTAATACAAGCGCAAAGAGAAGGAACGCAAGCTCCCCATTACAGAGCTTATTTCTTATTTAGAAGCATTTAGATTCGAGAACGACTACCAGGACGAGATTTGCGAAAGTTTTTTCACTTATTCTTAAAAAAATAGACACCCTGGAATGATTCTCTTCACTTTTGTGCACCAGAAAAGTCTACAAGCTTATTTTTATTGAATGAGGTTAAACCCTCTACCGATCGCAAAGCGTTTTGCCGCCAAAGTGACGCTGGTTTACGCTCGCGCACTTCTTAGTATACAATTAAGAAAATATCGTTCTCGCAGTCGTCCTCGTGTTAGAATCTGAAGGTCTCTTATGCTAGTCTGGACCAAGAGAGAATAATCTATTATATCTCTCTTTTCTGGGCCACAGCTAATGTTTAGAACGGATAGATTTCCGTTCAGAGGTAAAATTAGACCGTAGTCTTTCGAACATGAAATCAAGCGGTCAGATAATTAGTCCACACCATCTAGCAATCAATGTTTTGCCTTTGAGGTTTGCATACCGTCTGTATATCGAAGTGTAAGATATCAAGAAGGAACATTGGCAAGCAGATGAGAATGGTGTATAGTCCCCAGTCTGAGGACAGGTTGCCAAACATAATTCCCCACACCGGAACTGATGTCAGAATGGACTTCCATGGAATCGCTGCATTTTCCTAAATCGTAAACAAAAAACTTATTTAAAATAGAACAACGTATCGAAACGTATGTTTCGCTTGACAATGCTGTAGCAGCGGGCGGTCTCACTGGCTACTTCGACGACACATGGTATTATCATATATGATGAATGTCTATCTCAACAAATGTCTCTGAGCGGCTCAGCATTGTAGTTTTTACTCATGAGTTTTGACCCCTACTTTGTCTCATAGTCGAACGACTTAGTTCTTTTTTGTTCTAAAGAAAAAAAATCACTATATGACTGGCCCGAAGGTTGATCTTTCTTCTCTCCACTCTAAATGAGATGTAGTTTTTCTGGAGAAAACGTTAACATTTTCCCTTTAATTTATCTCATGATTATCTGACTTTAAACTAAGTCATATATGATTTTAAAGGACTTACTATTTTGACTGCAAGACGTATGTTTTAAGAACATATAATTACGTAGTTGTGACCTTAATGTCACACAATACTCTGACTTACGTTTCCTTTATCAAAGCTTCGTTCGATGTAATTTCTCTCATCTTCTGAAATAGTTGGATGTACTGAAGGTGAATCGTGAACAATCAGCTGCCAGGCTACGAACCACAGTATTCCAGCCGCTCCTGCATGACAACATAATGTAGCCGCTAGGGGTATATATTGCTACCAGGGGTTATTCTTCCATAACTTAGACAATTAGCAACACAAATTTGGAAGCGTCAAGGCATATCAAAAAGAAAATGGTCTCAAAAACGGCTTTGCTTAAGCTACATTTATTGGAAGGTACCCATTTAGAATGTATATACACGGGTGGATACGGATAGCGAGAAGCTAACACGCCATAGCCTGGCCAAAGTTAAGTCCGAACCACCAGATATGAAGTGGGAAGCGTTCTGTTCATAAAGTCAAAGAAAAATTGTGAAACTGTCAAAATCAAAATCAATAATGATTCAAAAAGCGAAGAACATAGGAAATAATTTCAACATGAATGCATGTTTTTATGTCTGATAAAATTCCTAGTTTTTCCATCGGTTCCTTAATTTCAACTTAAAAAAGTTAAATTTCAAAAGTAGGTTGAGTTTGATGGATTCAGTGGCGTTTGTTCTAAGTTAGTAAACCAGTGATACAACTCACTTTGACTCTGAAGATGACTAACACACAGGTTGTCGAAACGTCAGTCACTGTCAACAACAACAGTCCTATTCAGGACTACGTTCACCCAGACGATCAAACTCAACCTACTTTTGAAATGACTCCCTGGTTCAAACCTTTCACAGTTTCACTGTCAAAAGTTAAATTAACAATGTAAAATGTCATGACACTTATTTTCTTGGCTTTTCTCGATGTTGGACTCACCGAAGCAGTAAAATACCGATGCCCAGCCTCCATCAAAACCATACATCGTTAACAGTCCAGATAATGGCATCGTAATGATGGTGCCCACGTGACAACCTAATAAACAACAATAAAAAGAGATTTCAGTCAAATGAAGATATGATCGTCGTAGTAGTTTAGGTAGTAGCAATTTAAGCAATTGCGAGTCAGATCGAAACAAAATTTGGGTGCTTCGTTTGCATTCCAGCCTATGGCCTCTGCGTTAGCACTGCAGTGCTATACCCAATGAGCTATGAAGACCCACAAATTGGGAGCACGACAATTTGTTGAGTTCATTTTATAAATGATACATGGAATGAAGATGGTATAAGGTGCGGATTCCATGTTAAATGATGATATTATCGTCGCTGTGGTAATAGCAATTTACGCAATTACAAATTAACCTGAAAAAAAAAAGAAAAACTAAATGACAAAAATAATTAGACAGCAATGTCATAATAGCTGCGTAGCGGTGCCATTTTCTGAAAAACTAAGACAAAAAAGATTCTTCAGCACAGCAGCAAATTTCGATTTACTCTTCAATAATAAATTTCCTATTTATATCCTTCTTAGCCTCAATAGTCTTTACTCTGCCCATGAGTCCTGATTCAAAGGACATCATGGACAAGCAGTTCAACTAAAAATTTGACCAGGGAGATAATACTCGCTGCTACTACTCCAATATTTAAAGATGGCAAGCTCCGTGCAGTCTCACCTGAAATTGCCATGGTGACGAGTGTTGTTCTTTCCAAAGGTGGAGCCCATTTACTCCATATTGCGTGGTTACATGGAAAGACAGCGCCCTAAGCGATAAGTAAAAAAAGTGCATCACCCTACATTTCATTTTCGGCACATTAGTAACACAAAACGTATTAAGAGAAGGTACTGCGGAACGAAGATCTTTCATCTGAATGGTACATCATAGGATTTTATACACAGGTTAAAAAATTACAACTACAGACTAATCAAATAGTACTCCGTGAAAGTACTGTTAAAGAGGTTTAGTTTGAATGGTTACATGATAGGCTGACCAAGAGTTTGGTCCACATACTCAAATGTTCAATTAGGAAGACAATTAATGTCCTGTTTTAGAACTGATTAACCGGAAAGTTTCTTAGCTCTTAGGCTATGTTTACACGGCAGCGGACGAGTTTTCGACATGCTGAAAAATTTGACCGGACGATTCGTACACACTGAACTTTTCCATATATTTGCTCTGTTTACGGAAATGAAAACCGGCTTCAATTTTTGAAACTTTCGTCAGTGGTTTTACCCATGTACAGAGTACTACTTAGCAAATTTTAAATGAGCGTCTCCCAGCTGGGTGACCTAGCATCTATTCAACCACGCCTTTGGGGTACAAAAACTTTAGATGGTCATGGTAATCACACCGCGCTGGTCATATTTTCGACATTATTGTCTAGAAACTTGACCTCGATTTTGGCATTTAAAATTTTAGAATGGCTATCCGTCTAAATTTTCGTACGATGAAAGTAGTTTTGTGTTAATAGAACGCCTAAATGCAATAATTTTCAACCTCGATCGACCGATCGCAAGAAAATTCGTCTTGTGTGGTTTGAACGTAGCCCCATTCTTTGCTGTTGGAGTCTCACATTAAAAAAAGGTATTCCGGGCATACCAGCATAAGTCCTTCTCCTGCTCTGACAGCTATTAATCCATATACACTGTACCGAGTAGCCACAGGAGTCAGGAGAGTCAACATGGAGGCCAAGAAAATGGCATATCCAAATATCCTGGTGCCTCCAAGCTTGAATGCGAGGTAGCCTCCAGGAATCTGTAGGAAGGCGTAACCATAGTAGAATGAACCTAACACAATACCTATGAATAAAATCATGTGATTGTTCTTTAGCAGGACGACCTGGAGGGACATAAGTAAACTTAAGAAAAGACATTTTTGAGCGAAGCACGTCAACCTTGCTCTCTTGGGCGGAGTTTTAGCGCGATTTCTTGAGTAAATTGTCTCTATATGAGTAAAGATGTTTGGCACTACAAATTCGCAACCGTCGAGGCATATCTGAGAAGTTTCATACCTTGGAGTTTTGAGTCCCAGTCAAACTCGGCTTCCTAACAAAACAGAGCATCAACATAAGTTATCAAATGGAACTTAACGTAACGACAGGCTTCTCGATCAATGGAAAATGAATTAGATTAATCACACCGAAATAAGGCTAATATTCAGATGAGCGGGACGATTCACCAAATTCTAAATTGATGTACCCTGGTAACTTTAGTTTATCCTGGATCCCCTATCACTGCGTAATTTTATTTTCGTTCGCTGGTGAAAATGTACCGATCTGCAAATACATTTAGAGGCTGTTTACATGGAGGGAGGAAGATCCTAGTACCAGAAAGATCCTAGAAGGCGGATCATCCTCGCGGCATATGTTTTCTGTATTCGACATCAATACAAAGGGTTGAACTCGTCCCTAACGCTATAGGATTTTCCTAGAACTAGGAAGATCCTAGCACCATGTAAACTGCCTTCGCTAGAAAGATCCTAGTACTAGGGACAAACCATTAAAAATTGGCGGCAGGTCGTTCAGTGGCTTATCATGGCAATGAAGGCCGACCATTTCGTTTGGCGTTACCATGAGCTGATTATTGTGGTAATTCTGTTGAAAGGTAGTTATTAACGCAGTGAAGAAAGCAGAAGGGCCGAAATTGCATTTTTGTTCTTGTCGCCAGCCATTTTTAATTCCTCCTCGATCCTTCTCTACTTTAAACCCAAAGTAAAGTTGTTGTCCGCCTTCTACGATCTCCATCCCTCAATGTAAATAGCCCCTTAGCACACATTTCCGACGCACATGTAGGCTTGGTCTCTGGTCGTTGGATGGCTGATAAAAAAAACAGGCGTGCATGCCCATTGGATATGTACTTGCCATTGGGTAGAGCTTCTCGCTTAAGAAATGACAAAAGGCAAACTAAGCCTGAAGCCGAGAGGAAATTTGGGGGGAGAAAGGGGCAGCCACACCCGTTCATTTTCTCCCCTTTCCCCCAATTTTTTCCCTCCAAATTTTATTTGTGACCCTCCACAGAATTCTGATGCTAAAGGTGAAAGCGCACTCACGTCTTATGATCTTCCATTAAGAAACCTGTTTACATCCGCGCTGAAATAACTAAAGCATGATGTTTTACTGATTTAAGCCCTTGCGCCTTAGAAACTGCAAGGCTCAAGTGTATACGGCTATTTCGAGAAAGGTTGCTGGTCAAAGACCTCGGACAACAAATGTGCACTCGACAATCCCGATTTCAAGATAGTATGGGATATGATCAATACACTCTTCCTGATACTGTAGCTGTCGAACTTAATTTTGTTGCTTTCCTTTAGTACTCGTAAACATAGGACCATGACCTCTCGAGCCACTATTTCAAATTTTGTTTGAAAACAGTGAACTTAAATCACCCAAAATAGCTTTCGGGATTGTCGTGGGCTTTTTTTTCCAATAATCTTTCTCTAAATAGCTGTATGCATGAAATGCAGGCGATATATGAACTCGTCATGATTAACTTTTAAAATAATGCACTTAAGTAAGATTTAATTGTTACCTTAAAATAAATTATAACACTGAAAGAGTGACTTCAGTCAACAACAAAAAACTATTAACCTGTTTTAAAATCAAAACAATAGATAACGCATGAATGTTTCATAGAAGACTTTCAGCTAAAAATAAGATAGCAATTATTTGCCATTTTAAAATTAGGACTGGACTTAAAGGAACAAAGGAAAAAAGTAAATTCTTACCCGGATAACGGTGTAGCCTTTCTGGTGAATTGTATGATTATTCACCATTGCGCTGATAGCGACATTCAAATTAACACGCAAAGCGTACATGTTCATAAAACCAAGGAAAGTCATTATCATTAGGATATAGCGTTTAGGAAAGCTAAAACTTCTGCTAACAGCGTCACCACCTCTATCGCAATCAGACTTTTCAGTTCTCTGCTCTCCATTGCCATTTGCTGACCGTTTCTTTCGTTTAATTGTAGGGCATTCACAGAATTGACAAAGAACTAAAAATCTTGACATAAAGCGAAAACAAGCGTAGAGGCTGTTCAAGAATCGAGTTAGGCCTGACTCCAAGTTTCCTGTAGACTCTGTCATCTTGGAAGTTTCTTTCTAGGGCACATCATCTTGGCGTTATGGTGCGGAAAATATTCTCGGTGGACACCTTATCCACGTTTGGTCGGCCATATTGGGCTTTTTAAGGTGGTTCATTTATAATTTTATTTTCTGCTGGTACTTTTATACATTTACCTGCATATCTCTGGTTATAACCAAGCAACGCATTCTTTGTAAATAATAATAATAAAAAAGGTTTCGTTAGAAACCTTTGTGACCTAAAACTTGTTTTATGGTAACAAACAAAGTTAGTCCTATAGCAGCTTAGGGTGGTATTTTGCGGTGGTATGAACTAATATATAATGCCTTATTTTTTACTGGCAAACATTCTGTGTGACTTAGTTGAAAAGAATTCCACAGAACTTAAGGCCCCGCTGTGAACCTACCTAGAGCTATTCGTTGGACGCACCTCCGTTTCGGTTGAATGTTATATTGAGGCCAGTGAAACACAACAAGTTAAACCTTTGTATAGTGGGTAATAGAATCGAAAAGAAGTCTGGGACGCCGATGAGAAGGGTTAGGAGGTTGCTCGATATGAGAGATATAAGATAGAAGTTGAGTTATAGTTTTAGTATAGTTTTATCTGCCTTAGAGGAACAGTTTAAAAATTGCTGAGCTGATAACTATTTGCAAGGAAAGCACAAAGCATTCTTTTTGCCAATCACCCAAGTTGATCAGGTTGGTTTAAAAAGGTATAAAGTAATTTAGACTGCTCTGGCGCGGTGCTACTTATGAACTTCTTTTGAATGTTTCTCGTAAACCGATGGGACCTGGGGATGGGACAGAGTTTTTGGTAAGTCAGTTAAGCCACACTTTTTTAAGCAAGAGGGCGCTTTTTTCTGTTTTCTTTTACTTGAGGGTCTCAGTGGGGTAAACTGTCAGCCGTCAAAATCGGCCTAAAATTTAAACGTCAGCCTTCAAAAATGTAGAGTATTATTAACCGTGAAAAGAAAAGGTTCCTTTTTTCCCTCGCAGGTTACGTTTTAAACAGCCCCATTCTTCATCTAATAGCCAAATAAGATCTCCTCTTCCTCAATTTTTCACAGGATCATTTGCAGTTCATGTTGGGGGTCATTTACGGTCAAGGATCATTTGCGGTCCATTTTGGGGATCATTTGCGGTACTGTATAGTACCATTTCTGTCAAAAATGGGATATCTAAGGATAAGGGGTTGGACCTCGGGGGCGGAACCCCTCCGTATAAAATTGTTGGCAACCCCTCTGGAGTCAAAACGATAATTTTGAAAAGTGGACAATTTGACTTGCAAGCCATAACTTTTCTTTTCTTGTGGGTACTAAGGGTCTTATTCACTGTCTGCAAGATCCCACTACTTATTGGAAGTTTCTGGCCCTTCGCTTACTGAACTCAGAAATAGATAAATAAATAAATAAATAAATAAATAAACTAACAAGGAAATAGACAACAGGACTAATAAACGGTAAAATGAGCAATGTTAGTATTTATCTTTTTATTGCTCTTTTAACACTCTTTTGGGTGATATAGCTCTCTATATAGCTGTATATGCGCTTAATAAACAACGTTCAATGTCGCAACCGCTCAGATTAGAAGTGATGTTACACGGAACGATTCGCAACGACGATTTTTAGCCAACACAGCTTTGCAACATCTTTGCAACATTGTTTCAAAGGGTTTCAACATTGTTCCAGCATTGCAACGCTGTGTTGCGCTAAAAAATCATCGTTGCGAATCGTCTCGTGTAACATCACCTTAACTGAACGAAGTTTAGAAATTCTTGAAGGACTTTTGAAAGTTTGTTTTATTGATACGACGGTGGCTTAAATACGTGTACGTGTGGGTTTGAAGGCGTAATTGTGAAACTCGTTGAACTAAGGAGAAGTAATACACTGGGGGGGGGGGGGGGGGGTGAAAAAATACATTTCTGTGTCTTAACAACTCGTAGATGGAGAATGGAAGCCTTGTTGTAAATTCCACAAGATGAAGGGTGCATAAATATGAAGAGCGGTTCACAGATTCAGTATTAGTACGCAAGAAATGAGCAAAAACATTCTTTAATTAGTGGTGAACTTTGGGAAAATTTCCGGTCGAAATTTAGTATATTAAAAACCAGGGCAAAATTTTCTGAAAAGATAAGCTGTGATTTCAATAACGGAAGAAAAGGAGCGTAATACGTTAGAACGGTTTAGTAGATTCATTCGTAAAACTTTCAGTAATAGCTAGAAAAATAACCAAATAGTGCGCGTGACAACGACAGGCAACATGTGCCAAACTTGCGAACCAATGACAGTCAAGACAACATTTCCTTTTCAAACCCAAGACCAGGTTTCATGAAGCATTTTAAGATAAAGGGGTGATTGGAGGGGGGCTTTTCCACCCGTTCCGTGTGAATCTGTTTGTGTTTCTTATCCCTCTCGTAAGTAAATCCGTCACACCTAGTTATCCGCACTACAGTGAAAAAAATTCTTCTTCGGGATATATGGAATAGAGCGTTTTTACTCACCTGGCCAGCATCTATGCTTATTTGCTGGTACAAAGAAAGCGTACAGTATACATAGAAAAAAGAGAGTTCAACTCCCACAGGAATTGTTTGAGACAGCAACATGGCTGCCGTTTCATTGTTTCAGAACACTAATAAAGCCACCGTGAAGTCATGTGAAAAAGCTCTATTGAGTCACCTTTTCTTAAAAGTTGCTTTATGCAACTGGACCAAGATCTAATATTTCTTTGGTCAAAAACCCAATAACAATTCTAACGCTCTTATTAAGCGTTCAGGGGTACCAGTGACTGAGTAGTTTGCAGGCAGTCTAATCCGTTTTTTTTTCCCGTATTTTTGATGAAGTCAAATAAGGAAACAATTCTCGTTTCCTGACAATATATGAGACACGCGGGGTACTCAGTTTAAGTTAAATTTTTACAGAGTACCTCAAAATAATGTCCCCCCTAAGCTGTAATATAAACGCCATGCAATGAAATTATAGTCTTTTTATTCTGTGAGTAAAACCAACAACCTTTCAAACAAGAACTTGTTACCAAGAAGTCTATCAATTAATTTTTGACTGTTGTTGGGTGATGAATTTTTTTGTTGTTGAACTTGCACATAGTCTTTAAGAGGTCAAAGATTTTTATTTCTAGTAACTAGGATGACATCAAGACCTAGCATTATAACTTAAATCTGCGGATCATTATGAAGGAGTTCCTTCTGTCTTTTGATCCTGTTTGCTTTCTTCCTTGTTCTCCTCTGTAGCTTTCTCGTCATCTTTCTTTTCTTCGTCCGATTTATCCTGCTTTTCTTCTCCTTTTTCCTCTTCTCCTCCCTTTTTGTCATCCTCTTCCTCTTCCCTACTCGTGTTCGCCCACGGCTCCAATTCACCTGACACCAGCAAACCAAAGATCACGATACCGATGATATAGACTATGGCAGTGATCCAAAATACAATTCTCCATTCGCCAGCAGTCTAAAGAAAGAATAATTAAACTTGAGTTACATTTGAACAGTTTAATCAGTTCTGTAGACAACACGATGGTTACATAGCTTGAAAAAGCCAGTATTAATACCAAAGTATAGTTGATTAATTCATGGTTGTAGGCTTGGAGCGAATGCGAACCTGGTGTTGACCTTGTTCATATACGTATTGTCCAATAGAAATCATGCTCACTCAGTATTTTGCCTAAGAATTACAAATTAATTTTTTAAATGCAAAAAAGTGTTGCACTGAAACAATATCGACATGAGCTGCTCCTTAGAATAAATATTTTTGTTGGACAAAATTTTGTTTCAATCAGTTTATTCACATGAATCAAGAGTTAAGTGAAATAAGTTTTTAAACAAGTGGAGATATAATTATGTTAGTTTCATCTTCATCTAAAACACACAAATAATTAATCGTTAGCTCGTCTTTTTCAAGACGATATTTCTTTCCATCATAGCTTTCCATGATCTCTAAATTATGAAAGAACATGAAATGAACATGAAAATAATTTCTACTCGTATGAATAGCTGTCTCGAAATAAATTTTGGAGAGTATTTTCCTTTTGCCAGTGCTAAACAAGTAAAGCTTTTTTGGATTTTTGAAGTTGTACAAAAAACAGATTTTCCCTCAGTGCATCGTTATCAACCTAATCTTTGTATTCATAAGACAATATATGAAGAGCTTTCGTATTACCTTATTAGGAGTTACAATCCCAACAATCTGCGGGCTGATAAAGCCTGGCGAAGCACCAAACACATTAGTTACACCCATGATTACGCCTGCATACTGAGGCGCAATATCTAGAATGTTGACGGCGTAACCGGAAGCGTTCAGACCGGTTATACCGACACCAATAGTGAGAAAGGCAACAGCAAGAGCTGGAGACGAGGCGTAGCCAGTGATCAGAATAAATAACGACGCTGTTGTACAACCTGGAGGAAGGAAAATAACACTCTCCATAAATTATACACGGGCGGAAATGGGTTGGAGTACGTCTACAACGCCGGCTATAAAATAATAAAGAGTGAGACCGCGCGAACAATTGTTAGTCCTCGAATCCTTTAAGTGTTTGCGATGAAAAAACGTATCGCCGATTTGCTGGTAACTTACGATGAAACCAAAGAGGGAGTGCGTCGGGTTCGTCAAGTCTCGCAATAAGCAATGTCTTTATTTTAAAACCTGCGTGCGGCATCCTCTTTAAAGATAAGGTTCTATTTCCATTGCTTTCGATACACCAAAAAGTGGCTGACTCATTTTGAATGTCTTAAGGATGCATAATACCCTCATGAAGTTCACACTTATTTAATCGAAAGGGATTTGTTCAGCCACATGAAATTATTTATCTTACCAACTGTGAAAACGCATCTTCTGGTGTTCTTCACCGTCATCTTGTTCTTAATGAGCCAGTCAACAAGAACTCCTCCTGCTGGCCCGACAAATGCCTTCACGACATATGGTAAGGCGGCTAGGAATCCTGTCTGTTAATCAAGGAATCAAAGGGACAGGTTAATTTAGTATCCAAATATTTAACTTTTGATGATTTATGAAAAGCGGACGTACGTTTCTTGTGCTGTGGGATATACATAACATCAATGACACAAACACCTCTTGCGTGCCTATTTTTAGCCAATGTAAAGGTTTCAAACATAAAGCAGTTCAGTGTACAAGCATCCCTTGCATACCTATTTTTATATGTTTTCCCCAGGCCCCCCGTACACAAATTAGTCTGCATTACCTAATTTGTGCCCCAAGCACCTCTTAGTTAATCAGTTAGTCTTTCTTTAAGGGCCCATTTAATCCGGAATACGTATGCTTTACAGTTTTCTGATAAAAGGTTTACGCAGGTCAGTGACACAAGTACCCCTTGAGCACTTGTTTTCGTTACGTTTGGCATAGCACGTACCTTAGCAAGATCAAAGTGCAAAACCTCGATGAAATATTTAGGTAGACAGATCAGGATCGTGTACATGCCCCAGTCGGCGGTGAAGTTCGCCGTTATGATGGCCCACACGGGACCGGAAGTAATAATGGATTTCCATGGAACTTGCCCTTTCTGAAGTACAAAAAAAAAAATGATAGCAGGCTTAAGTTTGGTTCAAGTTTGCCTTAATCTAATCATGTTGTGTATTCCTGTCTACTCGATTCATTTGTTACAAAGTAGAATACTTCTATCTTTTTGAAAAACTATAGAAAATTAAAACTCTGCAGTCAGGATAACTGCACATCTTCGTGACAAACGATTCATACCGTTAGTTAATCAAAAGTGGGAAAATGGTGACGTCGATTGAGCATTGGCCTTGTCACTAGACGAAATTAAAGAGAACTTTTTATGTTCTTGCGGTCCGCATTTAAGCAGCTGTTAGACCAACCTCTATCAATCACGAAAATGAAAACTTACGGGGACAAGGCTTTTTCAGTGTGTGCCCCTAAACTGTGGAATTCACTGCCATTAGATTTGTGTAAGTCACCATCTTTAACTGGTTTTAAGAAAGAATTGCAAACATATTTTTTTAGGCAATTTTAGAGAGTGGGTCATTGTTTTCGTAAACTTTATGATTTTAAGACCTGTAATATAATGATTGTAAATATAATTTTAAATATTTTTTGTGATATGTAAATTATTTCATTTTCCCCTTTTTTACATCGTAAAGCGCCATGAGCTCAGGATATGAGCGCTATATAAATTATTATTATTATAATAATTATTATTATTATTATGTTTTAATAAAAAATAAACTGAATAAACTCCAACACATTGATATCAGTTAGAAATACTGCAAAGGCAGACCTCGCTGTTTTGATAACCATTTGGAACACTCTTCCACCTAGTGTTTATTATATCAACTCTCACTTTACCTTTGCAGGTGGTAGTAGTGCTATACTTTTTTCTATGTAGTCTCGTTCTTCAGGGGAAATGGTTGGATGCTCGGATGGGGAGCCATGGATCGCTAGCTGCCAGACAAAGAACCACAAAAGGCCAATTGCGCCTAAACAACCAATTGAAAGTCACTGTTTGATCACACGGTATTTTACTTTGTTTTATTTCATCCTCCTTAAATATAATGAATTTGAACAAAATTTCATTTGTCTCCGAAGGCTAAAATACAAAGGAAATTCTGAATAAAACTAGGAATGGTTTAGCTTGAGATTTTACATATCACCCACTACATGCACAGTCATCAAGATTTTTTTGCCGGCGTTGAAAAAGAAAAATAGAAAACCCAGAAAAAAATCATAAAAAGGTATCTGCTCGCAAATTTTGCTATTAAAATACGTTGATGAAAACAAAATCACGAGAACAGATACTGCGTAAAAAGTATACACTAAAGAAAGAAATTAGGTTTTCAAAAACATAATACAATTGATGTTCTTACAGGCTCTTACCGAAGCAGTAGAAGACAGACGCCCAACCGCCATCGAAACCATATTTAGACATGATACCACTAAGCGGCATAGAGAGAATGGTACCAACTGGACAACCTTCACGTGAAAAAAAAAGCGCGTTAGGTTTCTTAATTTATAGAGGCCTGTGGAAAATAAAAAGTGTTGATTTCAAGTTTTTTTTTGGGAGACGATTAGTGCACCTCGATTTGGGTAAGTGAATCTTTTCATATCCAAGTTGCTACAAATCTGAATTTCAAAAAAGAACTAGGTCTGATGAAAAAAGCCAAAACTTTTAACACCGATAAAATCTGACTTGTGTTTTAAAAAGGTTAAAAGGTTAGGTTAAAGGCTTGTTTATAGAGGAAATTGCACTTAGCTTGTCCTGCTAATTTACAGGCACTCCACTCAAATATTAGAAACAAATAATTCAAATACAACATAACAGGATTAAAAACCCCAACTGGCAGAAGGCAACCAGTTGGCTATTTACAAGCGTGGCCGAGAATTTGAACTCGGAAAGACCGAGCACAAATCCAGCAAGTGGCCAGAGCGGGACTCGAACCCGGTACCGCCGGATTGCGAGTCCGACGCGCTGACCACTCGGCCACCACTCGGCCACGCTGCCTGTTTTCTGTTTGTTAATGACATGATTCAGTGTTAAATCCCCGCGTGATATATAAGAAACATTTTTTATATAATTCTTGAAGAGAATCGGAATCAGTATCGTTTGTCATCGGATTAACACGCCAAAACAACTGATAATGCTCTGAAAAAATACAGGTCAGTCATACAAGACCCTAAAGCCCTCAATTCATGCAGAGACTTTTCTCTGCAGTGAAAGAGAGCTTAGTGCCATAAAGCTAAATCTTTTTTTCCGAGATTGTACGGCTTGCCTAATGTTAAGCTTTATTTATTTAATTATGTTTCATTATACATTTGTAAAATAGTCTCTTAATTATTTCATTTAGTTGTGGTGACCTCCTTGAAAGGGATTGTTAAATCCTGTTCGAGGTTTTCCCCAGTTTTCTTGAATACAATTATTTCCTTGCATTTTTATTACTGAAAATTTAGTAATATAAAAGTTAAAGTTAACGGCTCTGAAACTCAGTTAAGGATTCAATAACCGGCACATCTCTACAGGGTGAGTTGAGAAAGGTCTTTGAATGGAGGCCTAAAAGTAAAAGATAACCACATATATGACTTGATGGCTTTTTTTACCTGCGACAGTGATCGTGAACAGTCGAGTCCTCTCTGCGGGCGGAGCCCATTTGCTCCAGATGGCGTGGTTACAAGGGAAAAGGGCTCCCTTAGAAGGCGTGAAACAGAAAAATCTCATAGTTACAACTAATGTCTGACTGAGAGTAGTTCTTTCATTAAGCATAGAGTTGAGAAGGCCTTGAAGTATGCAAAGTTACTACAATTATTTCTGTCGCTTCTCCTTTCCTTTTCTTTTACCCCCAGCAATATTCACTTACTTACTCTTTGGAACATGGTAACACATAGATAGTATTTATTACAACGGTATGGTAAGAAAGGAGCCAAAACAGTTTATACAGTACAGAATTGGTCTGGACCTTCGTTTGCCTTTTCGATTCATCAGAAATGAAAGAGAAATGATTTTTTAAAAAAGCCATTTCGTAATTTCCCAACCCTTTTGCGGGGATAAGTGCGAAATCGTAGCCTGAGAGATCAGCCGACATTTCGAGGCGCCACCGCTGGTTTCCCCGCGAAATGACGTCTGAGAAACGAGTGCAGAAATTCCATACTGATGACGCGTCACTACCCAGATATCTGGGTAGTGCTTCTGATTGGTTGAATCAAATTTCCCACGCGGCACGACCAATCAGAAGCACTACCCAGATCTGGGTAGTGACGCGTCATCAGTATGGAATTTCTGCGCTCGTTTCTCAGACGTCATTTGGCGGGGAAACCAGTGGTAGCGTCGCCAAATGTCGGCTGTTTTCTCAGGCTAGCGAAATCGTTTAAATTAAACTAGTCTTCAAATCTCATTAAAAATAAGAAACAACATAAACAAACATTTATTTCATATGAGAGTCTTGCAGCTGACAGAATTTTGAAAAGGGTAGTATCGGAGTTTGGAAAGCGAATAGTTTGTTAAAATCAAGGAAATTAGTTAAAGAACCTACCAACGCAAGCCCCTCTATCACCCTGAGAGTAATCAGAGCAGCGACACTTGTTCGTGCCGCTATTGGCGTTAGCATAGTCAGGATCGAAGCAATCCCGAGACAGATTCCGAACACTCTTGTTCCTCCGAACCGCTGACCAAGCCAGCCTCCTGGGATCTGCATTGCAGTGTAGCCGTAATAAAATGCGCCAAGAATTGTTCCTTTGTTAAAAAAAAAACGCGTTATCTTTAAAAAACAAGCAAGTGGTATTTCTATATGTATATCTTATTAACTTGAATCGTATTGATCAGATTGGGTTGACACCGGAGCCCGCTATACGGTCATGTAATACTGGTGAGTGGATACGTTGTTTTGACAGCAGTCAATTGATCACAACATTGATGAGCAATATCAGATTGCAGCTAGGCTCCCACACTAGCGTCACACTAGCTAGAAAGTGTAACGTTTCACACTGGTTTCCTTTGGTGCGGACGGGCGGGTGGGGATGTATGGTCAGGTGACTAGCAAACTCTCTTGCATGTATAGTAACCAAATTTTCTTAGCTATGGAGCTGCGCTGTCACAGAGACTGAAAATGAGCGTAAGCGTTCTCATATCCTCAAGTTTGATCAATTTTGCGTCTAGTATTAGACTGACATAGCAAGATGCTGCCTGTAAAAACGTCGTTCTTAAGCTACGAGCAAGCGGACGCAGCAACTCGCAACATTGTTGGGCCAACAATGCAATATTAGGAGTTGTTGTATCCTTGTTAGCTGTTGTATGCAAACGGATGCGACAACTCCCAACAACACACAACAACATTCAGTAACATGGAACAGGGTGTGCAAACGGACGCAACATGCAACATCCAACAATATTGGGAGTTATTGGCCAACAATGTTGAGTCCGTTTGCACGGGGCTTTATGAATAGTGTGTAACAGACCCACCTTGAAGCTTTGAACTCCAATCGAATTCAGCTTTCTTTGAAAGAAAGATAAAGATTAGTATAGGTAACAGCATGATTTGTAGTGATATTTGGAATAAATACCGCGAGTGATATTTCGAAATTGCTATACGTAATTTCACGAGTCGTTAGGCTAGTGAAATTTGAGACAATTTTGAAATATCCCGCTCAAATCATGCTGTTATTTGTTTATACTACCACCCAAATAAATTTTCACATGTAGGTATTTCAAATTAAGCTGAAATACCACTGCTGTAAGCCAATCAAATTGCAGAAATTTCCCATGTAGTACTTATTATTTGCATGGTCTGATGCCAGAGGTTTTGTACAACATAAACTATATAATGTATCAGTATTTAAAAAAAACGTCAAGGAAGAATTTTCCCGGCTCTTTTTGGCTAATTGCAACGGCTTATTTAAATTCATTTTTCGGGATTTTAAGTGCTCTCTTTTTGCAAAAGACATTCTTCAAATAAGGAGTTTTTAAAAGTATAGTGAACATTGGATTTCCTGTCAAAAAAAATTTCTGTTTTATTACAAAGCAAGATCGCAAAAGACCTGTAGCACATACCTTCTGTATGGTGAAACCATTTTGTTGAATCGTATGGTTATTACACATAGCTCCAATGGCGACACTAAGATTTACTCGGAGAGCGTACTGCACGCAGATACCAAGGAAAATCATAATGGCTACGATATATCGTTTGGGAAAGCTGCTTTTCTTTCCCTTGCTCTTTTCACTCTCCTCTCCTTCCCCCTCCACAGGGTCGGGCTTGGGTGTGTCTGTCATGATAAGACTGCTGAATAAATGTTACAGAGCGTTCTCGAGTGATTTGTAAACAAAATGTACATGTGACAGATGTCTCAGAGTATGTCAGATAGATTGGATTACAATGTTTAGCAGGAAGATAACCAAAGAATTAATTTGGGTTAGAAGCTGAAGCTCAAGTTTTTAACAAATCGAACACAATTTTCTATGGTTTACACTCTTAAAGAGCCATAGAAATGACGTCATAAAATGATTAAAACTCAAGTGGAACCACGAGCCGCAGCCGAGTGGTTTCACTGCAAAGTTTTGAACATTTTATGGCGTCATTTCTATGGTCTATAAGAGTGTAGACCATGGAAAATTGTGCTCGATTTGTTTTTTACAATAACATTTATTTTTTACGAAAAACCAAAAACAAAACAACCAGCATTGCGTGACATGTTACGTCATTTCCATGGTCTATACTCTTAGTAAAATTCAACTAGTCAATCAATGCTGCGTTCTGATTGGTTGAGCTACTACTAGGTTATATGTTATGGCCCACTAGTAGCGAAAAGCGACTGATTTTTGGCGGCAAAAAAGGATTAGAGTCTTGCTTTAAGTTGTTTTGTTTTGATATTTTTGACCAACTAGTTGGATTTTACTAAAACAATTATTCCTCTCGCCCTCATGGCCTCTGAGTCAATAGCCCATGAGGTCTCATGGGCTATTGACTCACAGCCCATTCGGGCTCGAGGAATAATTGTTAAATAGACCAAAGCTCTCGATCAATCAGCGCGCGAGGATTCGCTCAGTTATTATAAAATAAGCAACGCGGTCTCCAAAACAATTTTTTGGGCCCTTTGGGCCTCAGTATGGAGTGAAACTAAGGGGGGCCGGGCCCCCTAGGTCCCTCCCCTGTATCCGCCACTGCCACAAGCTATAATTTGATAGACTCTATGTTATTCTGGACTCTTATTTTTCACGAAAGGCACTGATCAGTGGCAGATACATGCATGAAAGTACTGCCCAGCTCGGATTAAAAGGAGTCAAGACAAAAAACAATAAAGGCCAGGTTTGCACGACTCTGCAACTTTTAACGCACTCAGTTGACAATCGATTGTCACAATTGTCTGACAATAATTTTTACTGTTTCTGCATCGCCGAGCTCTTTCACTGAACATCGAGAAAGCCACTTGCCGCGGAGTAGAAAAATACGTTTAACTTTTTTTTTTCGAATTGGAGAAAATGGACAATGATTGTTTTTATGGCAGAATGTTCATGGTGAAGTAGCCGCAATAATTTGCCTTTACTGACAAAATAGGTGCTGAACAACAGGTACCTGAAGAAAGTGACAATTAACTTTTGACCGTGGGAAGCCTCTCTCAGTTTCGGCGCCTTGTAATGCCTTACTCTACCTTTGATTGATCTCTTAAAACACCCTCTGTTTCTTTATATATGCGCTTTCTAGCTCTCTTACAGCCGATAAAAAGAAAGTTTTACCAGCGAACTTCCAAGTTGGATAGGTTAAATATCGCTCTAACGATAATCACTTAAGGCTAAATTATTTAATAGCAGCCAGGATTCGGGGTTCTTAAGTACATAGTCGATTTTCCATTTGTTTTCACTAAATTTGTTTGACATAAGAGTTTTAGAAAACCTTACATATTGTAGAAAACCTTAGACATTTTCATACAGCGTTTTTTGCGGCTATTAAAAGGAAAATAAAAACTGATTAACTAAACGATATTATTGGAGTGACTTCTTTCTGTACTTGAACTAAAAACTTAAACCGACACCCTACAAAAGGGCTTCAATTTGAAAAGAAATGTCTTTTAAATTAGTTCATTTTATACTCGTCCTTGAGTTAGCTTTTAAAGTAAAGGGAATAATTACAGAATAATAAGATAATGCAATAATACGAAATGTAAGATTGTCAAGAACGCTGCGGCCGATAATCAAGAAAACTATTGCATCAGAATATGAAATGTCTTTGATCTAATTTCCCACTCTTCTAATAATATTTCATACCTAGCACACAGAAAGCCCTATTTCTGCTGTCTGTGAGAGACAAAGCTTACCTTTAAGGAAAATCTGGTGTTGTATGTGTTAAAGTTGATATTTTTCTCAGTTTTACAGGTACATCTCTTTAACTGTATACACTTGTCGTCGATAAGTTTCGAGGAACTCTTTCGTCGCTTAACACAATCAGATTATTTCTGTTTTTAAAACCAGAAAAGTTTGGACGTCCTCAGACGGTTATGTTCCTCAAGTCGGCTCCTCGCTCAGTCGCTAATTTGACAATGGCAATTTTTTTTTACGGATCAAAAAGTCGGTGAGGAGAACCTGCCTTCTATAAATGGGCTGCCCCAGTCCACAGCCCAGTGGTTCCGTGTTTAACATTATAAATATTTCATTAAAAACACTGATGGTTTTAATGAACCGATTCTCCGGTTATTCTCTGCGAGGTAATGATAAAATTGGCTTTCTTTTAACAGTTTTCGGAAAAACGAATACGGCACGGGAAAAGGGACAACAGAATTTTTAATCTCTATGAGAATCTGGGTTTTCAATGTTTTTTACAAGTATTGAGAGATGACAGAAGCGATCTTGGTTTGCAATCTCAACGATCTGCTGATCATGATTTACGATTCGTTCCGAGAAATGGTTTTACGGCATTGTTAGAAATCTTAGACAGCCAGCATATCCATACAAATAAAGGTTTTTCTCCAGCTCAGGCACGTGAACAAAACACTGACGTGTAGCGCTTGATCTCTTTTCGACTTAGCAGATCAAAAATTACTTCGATTACTTCAATCGCTCTTAAACTGAAAAGCCAGGGATATGAACAGTCATTGATGGTTCTTTATTGGCTTAAACATATTCAAAGGTGAACCCCTTGCGGGATAGAGCACAACGAGCATTACATACTCAAATCAAATGACCACGAGCAAACTGCGTTGATTTACGTAAATTTGATTTGATTTTTTTGATTTTTTTAGGTT
>OZ037778.1:8761495-8956495 GCA_964035525.1 Porites cylindrica | reverse complement strand
TGGGGTTTGTTTGTCATGCATTCATTTCTCCCCCACGGACGTGGGGGAGAAATGAATGCGTGACAAACGAAGCTCATACGGGGTTCAGAAATGAATGCGTGACAAACGAACCCCAAAGGACGCCTGCGGGGAGGCTAATTGCAACCCTGACCTTTGCGATACCGGTGCAGCGCTCTAACCTGTTCAGTTAGCAGGCCAACAGGGAGCTGGCCATTGAATTGGTTCGTAATACAGTCGAACCTCTCTAATACGAACACCGAAGGGACAGGAAGAAGTGTCCGTATTAGAGAGGCACTATGATTACGTCACTTTTAAGACCCCACTGACAGGTTAGAGTGTTCAGTAAAAAAAATCAAGCCCAAAACTCAGTGTCTTGTTAATTTCTGAATCTAAATTGATTAATGTTATTGTACTTCTCAGTTTTAATAGATGCTGTACATACGAATTTTGGAACAAAACGAAATACTTCGCCTAAGACATGTTCTAGTATTGGTATCGCTGACTGATGAAGTGTCAATGTTTGTGTGACTGCCGACAGGAAATGGTACATATACCGCAAATTAACGACACCTTGTCCCGGAGGGTCCGTAATAAAGAGGTTAAGTTGGTATAAATTTGCTCCAAAGGGCCGAGATTTTGTGTCCGTTGTCCGTATTAGAGAGGGTCCGTATTACAGAGGGGTTTTTTAGAGAAAACGTATCAGAATTTTGTCGGTACATAGGAAACTGTCCGTAATAGAGAGGTGTCCGTATTAGAGAGGTGTCCCTACCGAGAGGTTCGACTGTATACCCGGAACGGATGAAGATGACGAAATTATGAAAACATGACTCATATTGGAACGGAAGGATGGAGAAATACATGTAAAGAAGATCGTCACAAGAAGAACGTCTTAAAATGCGATGAACTTCACATTTTTTCTTCATCCCCGAATTCCAATATACGAAATTCATATTTAAAAAAACGTATGCATAATTTCAGTTTACTTTCTATTGTTTATTAAATGAAAGGGTTACTCTAGAGTTATTGTGTCCTGCAATGCTCTAAATTTACAATTTGAAAATCATGTACATTTAAGTTAAATATTAAAAATATATCCTGTATCCTGAGTGGTTTAAGCATGACGTCAGACTTTCCTGATTGTTCTGTTTTCCATATATAGGTATTTGCAGCACTGATTACCGGGGTGGTTGGGTGGAATCGTAAAAGCATTCAGATTACACTTCTATCGCCAATTTTGAAAAGCTCGCGCCGTCCGTCACTACCCACAATTTCCCATCAGTCTATAAGAATGTCATCCTCACCACTCCCTCCCGAACCATATGACCTGCATGCAATCACCTCAGGACCTACTGACACATGGCTTCAAAATATGTACAGATTTAAGGCACGACTAAAAAATTCCCGAATACCACTTATGTTTGAACTGTATTCCCGCAAATGGTGTATTTAGGTACAGTGCAATGGAGAAGCTGGTCGACCTTTATATATTTATCCCTCAGAAATGAAATGGTCGGCTGCGAGCAGTCTCTTATTTTTTCCTCTCAAAGTTACTCCACGTATAACCCATGCAAGCGAGCGGCGACGCCGCGAGTGGCTATAAATGAGTATTGTAACGTCGTTTTGTGCAATAACGCTGGCTGGGATGAGGACTGGACGAATTTTGAGGGAAAAGGTGCACTACTAGCAGTCTAATGAAATGATGATGATGACGATGACGAACACCATGACGTATAGCCTGTGAAGAGAGGTGAACGTTTTAGTTTCTGAGGTTTAACTGTATATTTCTTCACCAATTGATGATAAAACGCAACATCCTACCCGGACCAAATCTGTCTTTGCATCACATAATAGCACAATCACCACAGTCACAGCTGCCACAGTCACAGTTTCCACAATCACAGTCCCCACAGTCACCCCCACAATCATTACATTCACAGCTCGGTTTGCAGTCTGAATCGTCATCCTGACTATCAGGAACAAGACAACAAAGTAAGTCACATACGCTTCCAGGGTAAGCGCAGTCACCCTTGCAACAGTCGTTGCGCGGACGCTGACTGCTTCCTATGTAATTGATATCGTTGCTTGGTTTATCGCAGGCTTCGAAAAAGCATTAGCCAAGGACCACATGCCCTGCAAAACTTTGGATGATATTTGTACAGATAACAGGATATAATCACAAAGACAACGCCAGCTAATAGGACTCCCACTATAAAAGTGATGTTCCTGAAAGAAAGCGAATAGAACCGTTTGAGTATTGACTCCTGCATTCCTTCTCCACGGAGGTTTGATCCTGGGGTGGGAGCTGTGGGGAGACTCGTATACAAAGCGATGGGAAAGGCTGTCATCTCTTATAGGGGTAAAAATGACAGATTTTGCTACGAATTAGCTCAATTAGGGCGTTGGAAAGGCGGAAAGTGTCGAGTCAAGTGTCGTCCAGGGTTGTGCGTAAAGACGTTTCTAAACAGGAAAAAAAGAACAGCACGTCGTACGGACGTTTTTGAGCGACGCACATCAACCGGAAGTGGACTTTTTGCTTAGCAATGCAAATTAGGTAGCTTCAACGCATACGAAACGAAAAAGGCTTCACTTCCGGTTGACGGGCGTCGCTCAACGCATCTTTGCTTAAACTTCCTATTGTCTCCTTAAGGGGTCAAGTAAAGCCTGGACCACACCCAGATTTGTCTCATACGGGGTTCCATTTTATTATCCGACGACCACCATTTTCCCTTATATCGAAGTTCCCTCTGGAGGCGTTGGATGGAGCGTTTTTGGATCTGAACCTCGCGAAAGGAATGCAAGGCAAAGTGAGATATTCATCATTCGGCGCACTTCAGACACTTTCTCCAAAGATCAAGTACCTCTTTGTATCGCTACAGAGGCCAGGGAGATACTCCAACCTGTGAACGTGGAATAAATCGGTGCTTTTACGGGGAAGGGATCGTCGGGATAACAGAATAGCGGGAAAAACTGGGTTTTGTGATTGAAGAAACGGCTATTACGGAACGCTAGACAAAGTTTAATCAGTCTTAGTGGTTTCGTCCTTTAAAGAGAAACCACAAGCGAGGAATAATTACATGTATATTAAACCTTACTCATGCCTCTCTTTGGTTTTTATTTTGTTTTATGTGTCCTTGTACAGTTCTAGGACAGGCTCCGTCCAGGGTCCAACCTCTTACTTTTTTAGTGTATAATATTCATGGCAAAAAAGATACCCATTTTGTATACCTTATATTGAAAAGTGCTACCTCTTTAACATACCTACCTGATCAAAATAAACGGCTAAAACTGGAACTGAAGTTATATTTTTTGATATTTCGTGTAACGTTTGATAAGTTGAAATGATATAGTCACAAGGCGCGTCTTTTCGAAACAGTTTCACCAAAGGCCCTTATAAATACTTAAATGATAGATTACCATAGAAATTTCTTACAGCAGGGAGCCCAAAATTGCGACCGTTTTTTATTGATTCACATTCTTTCGTGCACATTTAATCCAATCAGAAGCCAGCTGGAAACTATCCTCGACTTCTGATTGCTTAATGTCTGCATGAAAGAATGCGAGTTAATTAACCCTTTCACTGCCAGAGTGCTTGCCTGTACCTTCACATGGTGCTATTTGTTTTTCAAAATTTCACAAAATAAAATTTGGAAATTTTGGTCAAAAATTTCTTTTGGCTAAACTTGGCAGTGAAAGGGTTAAAGGAGGTCACACTTTTGGGCTCCTTGCTGTAAAGAAATACACGTTAATTTATTTTTCCCTTTTATTTTTCCACTGAAAAATTAAAGGGAAAAGCTGAAAAACAAGTTCTTCGTAAGCCTTGGGTTACAAAGGGTCTTTCAAAATCGGTTAGATAAAAAAATCTGTTGTAAAACATCTTTCTTTTCAACGATCCCAGTTCTCATAACGAGTTAGTCTACAAGCGCAATGAAGAGAAAGTTTGGGTTGGCTTCCAGTGTCCCGTTATTTTTACGTTCGTACGTGCGTAAAATTTAAGTTTGTAATATAAATAAAATTGAGAGCACAAGAATTTTCAATTTTATAGTCTCTTCCTATCGACTCTTACAAACGTGACTATCTAGTTTTTATGTTAAGCAAGATCTATACTAATAATACCAATAAAAATAGTAACGATTTGAAACACAATATAACAAGGAATAAGTCATTAAAGAAATAAAGATAAAAACATATTAAAAAGTTATATCTTAGTATATCGCGAGTTAAAAGCTAGTAAGATCTTCTATCTCACGTGTTTGATTTGACAGTTGGTCATTGTGCCGGTCATTGACCCGGTCAAGTCCAATGCCAAGCAATAATTATTAATGACGTAACGATCTCAAGTTCGGCGTACGTGAACACTAATATTTATTACTGAATTTACTATGACATCTCGTTAGAGCGCATTTCAACGTAGAAAACCACGGCAAGAATCCATCGTCATCATCGTCAGTTTCAGTATGCTCCTGGTTTTATATTCGACTTCCTACTAAAACTTTCTTCTCAGAAGCCAGTCGGAAATTACTTATTTTAACAGTAATTATTCCAAGCTTTCACTTTTGTTCATAAATTCGTTTACCATGGGGTCACTGACCCTGTCAGTATATTTCTTTTTGCTTCTTGTCACGCTTTTAGGTTTCGGTTTCACCGAACAATCAAGAGACTTCTGGTTTCAAGAAAGACGCTACAAAACACGGTATTCAGTCAAATGGGTCCCACTAATGCGTGTAAATTAAAAATTTCGCTTAATATTACATGCAATTTAGTCTCTCAAGATAACAAGTATGAGATGAACCGCAAATTTGAATAAAATAATGCCGCATATTAATCGGAATTGTACAAGGGTATACAAATGTGTTTTATAAAAACATGCATGATGCATGCATTTACTCCGAGATTTACTCAAGGAACAGGGATTATAATGATGGAAGAGATGTTTTTTCATGCCATTCCTTACCTGTGCAAATCACTACCTTTAGAACTCGATCCTGTTTGAGCATCGTTTCTGTTTTCGTTTGTACTCATTAGGGAGCTGTGGTCCAGATGCGAGGATGTGTCATTCTTCAGCGCAATGCTGTTCTCAAATAAAAGGGACTCTAGCTGCTGTCCTGTAACATTGAGAAGCTTGTGATCGTCCAGATTCCGTGATGTATCATTGTGCAAAGAATTATTCTGAGTTATAGGGGCCTCCGGTGGCAATCCTGTAAAATTAATATAAAACACTAACGCTAAAGAACATATTCTCTTACGAACTGAAATGAAGTTGAATTTCTGAACTGCATAATACTACTGTATATACTTACTATATGCCAGTGTAACACTGAAAATGCTCAAAAGCGCCAAAAAAAGATGAAAAACAACCATACTGTGAAAGGGCAGCTTGGATTTAAAACTTTAACCGGGCTGTCGATTTTATAACTACCAACGAAGGGAGGACAAAGTTGCAACAATTGAACACGTTTCATTTCCTTGGAGAAGGTGTTGAAGTTGTCTTTTTATCGTTTTCGATGACGCTCATCCGTTGTCCGGTAAGCTTGACAAGCTTACAAATAATGAATTACTCTTCTGGGAATTTAAAAAACGTCATATTGCATTAAAGACGTCTGCAATGCAAAAGACGAGCTAACAGTCACGCTCGAGTTGCTGATCAGTCACGTACGATGAGCCCACATTACCTTTGGCCAGTTAGGGACAGACCATGTAAAGAAGATCGTCACAAGAAGATCGTCTTAAATTGCGATGATCTTCACATTTTTTCTTCATCCCGCAATTCCAATATACGAAATTCATATTTAAAAAAACAAATGCATAATTTCAGTTTACTTTCTATTGTTTATTAAAAGAAATGGTTACTCTAGAGTTATTGTGTCCTGCAATGCTCTAAATTTACAATTTGAAAATGCATGTACATTTAAATTAAATATTAAAAATATATCCTGTTTCCTGATTGGTTTAAGCATGACGTCAGTCTTTCCTGATTGTTCTGTTTTCCATATATAGGTATTTGCAGCACTGATTACCGGGGTGGTTGGGTGGAATCGTAAAAGCATTCAGATTACACTCCTATCGCCAATTTTGAAAAGCTCGCGCCGTCCGTCACTACCCACAATTTCCCATCAGTCTATAAGAATGTCATCCTCACCACTCCCTCCCGAACCATATGACCTGCATGCAATCACCTCAGGACCTACTGACACATGGCTTCAAAATATGTACAGATTTAAGGCACGACTAAAAAATTCCCGAATACCACTTATGTTTGAACTGTATTCCCGCAAATGGTGTATTTAGGTACAGTGCAATGGAGAAGCTGGTCGACCTTTATATATTTATCCCTCAGAAATGAAATGGTCGGCTGCGAGCAGTCTCTTATTTTTTCCTCTCAAAGTTACTCCACGTATAACCCATGCAAGCGAGCGGCGACGCCGCGAGTGGCTATAAATGAGTATTGTAACGTCGTTTTGTGCAATAACGCTGGCTGGGATGAGGACTGGACGAATTTTGAGGGAAAAGGTGCACTACAAGCAGTCTAATGAAATGATGATGATGACGATGACGAACACCATGACGTATAGCCTGTGAAGAGAGGTGAACGTTTTAGTTTCTGAGGTTTAACTGTATATTTCTTCACCAATTGATGATAAAACGCAACATCCTACCCGGACCAAATCTGTCTTTGCATCACATAATAGCACAATCACCACAGTCACAGCTGCCACAGTCACAGCTTCCACAATCACAGCTTCCACAATCACAGTCCCCACAGTCACCTCCACAATCATTACATTCACAGCTCGGTTTGCAGTCTGAATCCTCATCCTGACTATCAGGAACAAGACAACAAAGTAAGTCACATACGCTTCCAGGGTAAGCGCAGTCACCCTTGCAACAGTCGTTGCGCGGACGCTGACTGCTTCCTATGTAGTTGATATCGTTGCTTGGTTTATCGCAGGCTTCGCAAAGCATTAGCCAAGGACCACATGCCCTGCAAAACTTTGGATGATATTTGTACAGATAACAGGATATAATCACAAAGACAACGCCAGCTAATAGGACTCCCACTATAATAGTGATGTTCCTGAAAGAAAGCGAATAGAACCGTTTGAGTATTGACTCCTGCATTCCTTCTCCACGGAGGTTTGATCCTGGGGTGGCAGTTGAAGGGAGACTCGCATACAAAGGGATTGGAAAGGCTGTCATCTCTTATAGGGGTAAAAATGACAGATTTTGCTACGAGTTAGCTCAATTAGGGTGTTGGAAAGGCGGAAAGTGTCGAGTCAAGTGTCGTCCAGGGTTGTGCGTGAAGACGTTTCTAAACAGGAAAAAAAGAACAGCACGTCGTACGGACGTTTTTGAGCGACGCACATCAACCGGAAGTGGACTTTTTGCTTAGCAATGCAAATTAGGTAGCTTCAACACATACGAAATGGAAAAAGGCCTCACTTCCAGTTGACGGGCGTCGCTCAAAGCGTCTTTGCTTACAACTTCCTATTGTCTCCTTAAGGGGTCAAGTAAAGCCTGGACCACACCCAAATTTGTCTCATACGGGGTTCAATTTTATAATCCGACGAGCACCATTTTCCTTCATATCGAAGTTCCCTCCGGAGGCGTTGGATAGAGCTGTTTTGGATTTGAACTTCGCGAAAGGAATGCAGGGCAAAGTGAGATATTCATCATTCGGTGCAGTGACTGGCACTTTCTCCAAAAATCAAGAACCTCTTTGTATCGCTGCGGAGGCCAGGGAAATACTCCAACCTGTGAACGCGGAATGAGTCGGTGCGTTTACGGGGAAGGGATCGTCCGGATAACAGAATTGCGGAAAAAACTGAGTTTTGGGATTGAAGAAACGGCTATTACGGAACGCTCGACAAAGTTTTAATCAGTCTTACTCGTTTCGTCCTTTAAATAGAAAGCACAAGCGAGGAATAATTACATGTATATTAAACGTTATTCATGCCTCTCTTGGGTTTTCATTTTGTTTTATATGTGCCCTTCTACAGTTCTAGGAGAGGCTCCGTCCAGGGTCCAACCTCTTAATTTTTTAGTATATTAAATATTCATGGCAGAAAAGATACCCATTTTGTATACCTTACACTGAAAAATGCTATCTCTTTAACATACCTACCTCATAAAAATAAGTGGCTAAAACAGGAACTGTAGTTATATTTTTTCATATTTCGTAAAACGTTTGATAAGTTGAAATAATATAGTCACAAGGTGCGTCTTTTCGAAACAGTTTCACCAAAGGCCCTTATAAATACGTAAATGACAGATTTTCCCTAACATAGAAATTTCTTACAGCAAAGAGCGCAAAAGTGTGACCGCTTTTGATTTATTCCCATTGTTTCGTGCAGATTTAATCCAATCAGAAACCAGCTGGAAACTGTCCTCGACTACTGATTGGTTAATGTCTGCATGAAAGAATGCGAGTTAATTAAAGGAAGTCACACTTTTGGCCTCAGTGCTGTGAAGAAATACACATCAATTTATAACCTCTGCTTTCCACTGAAAAAGGGAAAAGCTGAAAAACAAGTTCTTCGTAAGCCTTGGGTTAAAAAGGGTCTTTCAAGTCGGTTAGATAAAAGAATCTGTTATAAAAAATCTTTCTTTTAAACGATCCTAATTCTCATAACGAGTTAGTCTACAAGCGCAATAAAAAGAAAGTTTGGGTTGATTTCCAGTGTCGCGTAATTTTTACGTTCGTACGTGCGAAAAATTTAAGTTTGTAATATAAATAAAATTGAGAGCACAAGAATTTTCAATTTTATAGTCTCTTCCTATCGACTCTTACAAACGTGACTATCTAGTTTTTATGTTAAGCAAGATCTAGACTAATAATACTAATAAAAGTAGTAACGATTTGAAACACAATATAACAAGGAATAAGTCATTAAAGAAATAAGATAAAAACATATTGAAAATTTACAACTTAGTATATCGCGAGTTAAAAGCTAGTAAGATCTTCTATCTCACGTGTTTGATTTGACACTTGGTCATTGTGCCGGTCATTGAGCCGGTCAAGTCCAATGCCGTGAACACTAATATTTATTACTGAATTTACTATGACATCTCGTTTAAGAGCGCATTTCAACGTAGAAAACCACGGCAAGAATCCATCGTCATCATACCAGTTTCCGTATGCTCCTGGTTTTATATTCGACTTCCTACTAAAACTTTCTTCTCAGAAGCCAGTCGGAAATTACTTATTTTAACAGTAATTATTCCAAGCTTTCACTTTTGTTCATAAATTCGTTTACCATGGGGTCACTGACCCTATCAGTATATTTCTTTTTGCTTCTTGTCACGCTTTTAGGTTTCGGTTTCACCGAACAATCAAGAGACTTCTGGTTTCAAGAAAGACGCTACAAAACACGATATTCAGTCAAATAGGTCCCACTAATGCGTGTAAATTAAAAATTTCGCTTAATATTACATGTAATTTAGTCTCGCAAGATAACAAGTATGAGATGAACCGCAAATTTGAATAAAATAATGCCGCATATTAATCGGAATTGTACAAGGGTTGCGAATGTGTTTTATATTTTAAAACATGCATGATGCATGCATTTACTCCGGGATTTACTCAACGAACAGGGATATGATCGAAGAGATGTTTTTTCACGCCATTTCTTACCTGTGCAAATCACTACCTTTAGAACTCGATCCTGTTTGAGCGCTAGCATCGTTGCTGTTTTCGTTTGCACTCATTAGGGAGCTGTGGTCCAGATGCGAGGATGTGTCATTCTTCAGCGTAATGTTTTTCTCAAATAGAAAGGACTCTAGCGGCTGTCCTGTAACCCCGCCTGTAACATTGAGAAGCTTGTGATCGTCCAGATTCCGTGATGTATCATTGTGTAAAGAATTATTCTGAGTTATAGGGGCCTCCGGGGGCAATCCTGTAAAATTAATATAAAACACTAACGCTAAAGAACATATTCTCTTACGAACTGAAATGAAGTTGAATTTCTGAACTGTATAATACTACTGTATATACTTACTATATGCCAGTGTAACACTGAAAATGCTCAAAAGCGCCAAAAAAAGATGAAAAACAACCATACTGTGAAAGGGCAGCTTGGATTTAAAACTTTAACCGGGCTGTCGATTTTATAACAACCAACCAAGAGAGGACAAAGTTGCAACAATTGAACTCGTTTCATTTCCTTGGAGAAGGTGTTGAAGTTGTCTTCTTATCGTTTTCGATGACGCTCATCCGTTGTCCGGTAAACTTGACAAGTTACAAATAATGAATTACTCTTCTGGGAATTTAAAAAACGTCATATTGCATTAAAGACGTCTCCAATGCAAAAGACGAGCCAAAAATCATGCTCGAGTGGCTGATCAGTCACGTACCATGAGCCCACATTACCTTTGGCCAGTTAAACATAACGCTCGGTAGGTACTTTAAGTAGGGTTGTTAAAGTGTATCATTAAAGTAGGTACAACGGAATCAGATCACACGGAACAAAAACAAGTACATAGTACATGATACCTGGTAAGAAATTTAAAATTGAATAAAGTCAAATCTGTGGCTACCAAACAGCCTTCATGTTCTTAAAAGGTCGCTTTGCTTAGTGAAAGTTCGGAATAATAATAAAGCGCAGGAGCCCATCAAATGGAGCCTCCATCTCCATTAATTTCTTGAGTCAACCCTTTCCCGAGTAGAGTTATAAATAGAACGGCTTGTTTCCCGCGAAAAGTGTCATATTTCCGTGAGTCTCGTATGTCACCGTGAAAAAAAAAATGAAGTTGGATGAAGTCGAACTCAGAAGCGCGTCCTTCGACCGTTTTCTTTGTTACTATAAGTCCATTTTTACAATTTTACAGCCGCTGGGATCTGGGTATCATGAAATAAAAGTTAATGAATTACCCGCTGACTGACTGAGCATGAAGCGAGGGGACAAAGGCAGCTAACTGAGGATCACGGAAAGGTTATCTTTGCGAGTTTTTTTTTTTTTGCCATCATACATCCCACATTTAAACATACACCTTGAAAAGAGTCGACGATTAAGCGTTCTGTGGACGATTTGGAACTTTTCGATGATCAGCGGCGAAAAAGTGCCAGGATCATTTGATTTTTGTCATCAGCGTGGAGTGGATTTCACCGGTTAAGCACCGCGTGCAATAGCGATGACCTAAGTAACAACTAAGGAGGAATGCTTCAGTTCCGAAATTTGAGAAATTGCAGTCTTCCCTTACAACTGACTTGTATCACCGTGAGAGTTGCCTGATAAAACTGGCACTTGAAAAGTTGAACAGAAGAGAACAGTTGCTCGACCGTGAAGACAACTCAAAAGTAATTTGCTAACGGAGGAATTTGTGACATCGCGCTCCAGTCCAAAGACCCACTTGTCTCAAGAAAAACAAAATGGATTGTATCTGCGCCAAACTGGAATTATGACTGACTAACAGGACAATTCTCGCAATTAATGTAGAAGTTTAGGCCAATTCTTTCCTTCGAATTCGCATCTGTAGATCACTTTTTTTGCGAGAAAACAATAGTTGGGCCCGGCGTTACAAAACATAGCAGGGAATCATCACACTAGCTGACGGGCAAAACAACCACAAGGACTACAAGTATTTATTCAGATAAACGCATTTCGGAAAAAAAAACTTGAAAAACTAGAAATTTGATTAATATTGAGTCATTTAGCCGAAATAAGAACCTCAACGCTCAAAAAATTGGCTAAAGAAAACGAATCCTGTCAGAACTACAGACTGCAGGTAGTAGTTAATCATTACGCATGTAATAGACCAGCTTCATAGCCTCTTAATGTGAGACAAGCAACCAAAATTAAGATTAACATAGTCAGAGTTTAAAACTCTCCACAGTATAATCTACCCTCTAGAAAGAAAAGAAAGAAAATCTCTGAGGGATGAAAACGCTAAAGTCACGTTTCACTAGCTTATGATTGTGTTTGGCCTGTCAACACCGAATTTCCTGCTGTTTGATGAAGTACAATAGCAGTGTCATTACGTCGTTGTGATTGGCTCTTCCCACCGTCGGCGCGCGAAGTCTCCCCTGGGAACCGTTCTAATTATAAATCTACTCGGGAAAGGGTTGTCTCCAAGGGCTTGTATGGGAGATGGAGGCTCCATTTGATAGGCTCCTGTAAAGCGTCATTTACGTCATCATGGGTCAAACCGGAAGTTTGCGCAAGAGGAAATAAACAGGGGCTAGAGATTTAGAGTCACGTTAACGGAACAATGGCAAAACGTGAATTTGTGCCTCGTGACCAAGTTTTCAATATAAGGAACGTATGAATATACGAAATGTATACAGCTATTTCGAGAAAGGTTGTCGCAAAAACTGTGCACGCGACACAAAGGTAATATGGGATATGATCAATACACTTGTTCTTGACACTGTAGCTGTCGAACCTACTTTTATTGCTTTTTTTTAGCCCTCGCAAAGATACGTCCATGGCCTCTCGTGCCATTCTTTGAAATTTATTTCAAAAACAGTGAACTAAAAACCACCCACAATACCTTTCGGGATTGTCCCGTGCACTTTTTCCGACAACTTCTCGCGAAACAGCTGTATATTTCGGTTTTGAACGCATACGTTTCTCGAATAGAATAGACTCCTTAGGATAGTAAAATTATAAGAATTTAAAACGTAAGCCGATGAATTTTTTTTTTAATTACTTGGAAAATACACTGGCGTAAGAAAGACACTACATACCTACAAAAAACATGACAAGTAAGGGTTAAAAACAGTCTACGAATGTAAATAGACGACAAGTTTCATTTTCGCTCAGGAAACCGCTTGCCAAAAATACTTTTTTTCAAATCCGTTCCCAAAAAAACGCTCAGGTTGTGGATGTCAAAAATCCGGATTTGGATTTGATTCGAAGAATCCACCCATGCAGAGAGTGGATTTTATGGATTCATGATCGGTTTTTGGATTTTCCGATTGGATTTGGAAATTCGGATTTGGATTTTCCCATAAAAACGCACCCTTTAACTCACTGACATGTACACAACCCGTATTTTACTGAAGGTGTTCTGAATACGTATAGGGTTTTAACTATATGAAAGTCAGTTATTGAGCTTCGAGATTAATCGCTTGAACAAAAAACAATTTAAGTTCGTGTCATCAGCACTTTTACCCAGACTCATATTACGGTAATTAAAAAAATCTGTTATCGACCGTTTGATTAGCATGCCAACACACTCCAAACCATCAACGTCTGTTCCTTATAAAACGTAGTTTATTTGCAAGCGTTAATAACATGAGTACACTGTCACCATAGTACAAAAAAGTGTAAACTTTTATACACGACAAAAACTAAAGGTTTGTAGTGGTTATATACGATACTGAATAAATTCATGTTAAAATAACTGAGAGGTTGACAAAGTATGTAAATTAAAGATGGGATAAAAATGAAACATCGAGACATAAATGTTGCAAACGGCTCCTAGAGTTATTCTGTGCAAGTTTGCTTTTTAGGACGAGTCACACGATAATTATGGAAATGGCATGCGATCCTTAAAACGTACCGCATTTTTTAGTTTAGAAAAAGTTTTAATGGTGTCATCCATGCTAGTCCTAAGCTTTTATTTGTTGAGTTTTTCCGTACATCGGATTAAACTGTGGCGCCAAGAAACTTAAATCATTTCCATATTTTCTGCCGTTTTGTCATAAATAGTAATCTTACACAAAATTTTCCTATCAACTGATGAACGCAGAACCATGACACTATTACCACTCATTTAATTTGCAGCAACCAGGGTTGTTTAGGCAAAATAGAAGCAAAACAAAACATTTCCATTGTTCCTCAAAACTATTCTCAGAAATTCAATTTTGTTGTTGTTGGTTTTTGTTGTTGTTTCCAATTTTCGTGTTTCCAGTTGAGTTAAACCGATGTTTTAACTTAAAGCCCAGTGCAAACAGAAGCAACATAATTGGCCAACAACTCCCGAAACATTGTTGTATTTTACATGTTGCGTCCGTTTACCATGTGGCATGTTGTTGCGTGTTGTTGGGAGTTTTTGCGCAAAGTTTGACACCGGTCAAACTTTTAGCTACATGCAAACGGACGCAACAACTCGCAACCATGTTGCATCCGTTTGCACGGGGATTTTAAAAAGGCGTTATTAAAAACATGTTACAAACTAGTCGCCAGTTGCTTTTTGACGACAAAATTGACACGACAAGTACATTGCAAATTATTGCGAGACACCAGTTGAGAAACAGCAACATACCCTGATAAGTGTCTGGTAATAAGGTTACAAGCCGTTTCCGAGTTCCAAAACTCTCTCTGTCAAAACGGGACTAACTGCAAAACCGTTCTTATGAAAATGAGGTTTATTTGCATGAGAATAAAATACTCCCACTTGGCCTTTGAAACAGAGGCTTAGAGCAACTCGGAAAATGTCCTATTATAAGAATGAAATCTTTTTTTCAAGGTTAGAAATATATGTTTTCGCGTTTTTTGTCAAACGTAACAGTTCTACTTGTTCTTTTAACGTAAATGGTGGTTTTCCCCCAAAACGTCCCTTCATAACACAGCTTCACTAGTCACAGCACTCGCAACAACATTTTAAACAGTCGCTACAACCTTTACCACACTCGCTACAACATTCGCTACAACAATTACCACAGTCGTCACAGCAATTGCATCCGCCACAGTCACAGTCACCGCAACTTTCACAGCAATTCCATCCACTACAGTTGCATCCGCCACAGTCACAGTCACCACAACTTTCACAGCAATTCCATCCACTACAGTTGCATCCGCCACAGTCACAGTCACCACAACTTTCACAGCAATTCCATCCACTACAGTCGCATCTACGGCAGCCACGACATTTACGACAGCCTTTACATTTCTTGACTGGATTTTCGCAACATTCCCAGCACATAACACAAGGAATACAAAAGAACACACAAGCGCTTTCTAAGCATTTCTTTGCGGGCTCTATGAAATACTCCCAGCACATTTCACAAGGACTACAAAAGCACTCACAAGCGCTTTCTAAGCATTCCATAAATGGCTTCACGCAACACTCCCAGCATGCAATGCAAGGCCAACAAATAAATATACAACATTTCTCCGGATGTATCATAAACATGATACAACAAAAACCGACTAAAAGCAGCGCAACTATTCCACCAATCACCAATCCTGCTGTTGCACCAATACTGTAGAGAGGAAAAATAAAAAATAAAACAAGTCAGTGTTACAGTGGCGTTTTTTTCTGTTCAATATGTATTCTTTGAAAATGATCGGGGTAGAATATACACAGTTTTTCTGCTTGTACAGCGATTGTTGCTTACATTCATTAATATTTTGCGTTGATCGTTATTACCGTACAGGCCTTTCTAATCTAGTTACAATTGCGTGTATAGTGTGCAATGATTTAAGTAAAACGGAAGCTTAAATCAGGAGGGTGCAGTTGGGCAAGAACTACGTAAGAACTGTATGACATAACTGCATTACAATTCAACAAAGCCATCCGGGTGTTACTATAAATGCATAGAGAAAAGAATAGTGTGAGATTATTTTGCAATAATGATGATGCCAGCTATACAGAGGAGATCGATATCTTCGAAAACAAGATTAATGACACACATTTCAAAGACCTTTTCTGTGTCTTTTGAAAATAACAGGATACTTGCCACATGTCTGAAAGAATTGGCTTGGGACCGAATGAGAAAAGGTCTAGGTCCTATAAAGAGATACCTTCAGCGTATATTTTAAGGCGCATACGCTCTTGACACTTACAAAGTGAAGTAAGTAAATCTGGAACTTGAAAGAAGGCTAATTTAATATCTTTTGGTTTTATCTCTACCGTTAAGTTTAAATGGAAGAGTTGTCAGGCTACAAGAAAGGGATGACGTCATGATCAGACCAGGTCTCAAACCCTTTGCCTCTTACCCCCCTCCCCCACCCCCGCCGCTTCCCTCGTCTAAAAAGGGTTAATGAAAAATGCTATTATATTAAAGTTCACCTACCATGCGGAGGGACTGAGATGCTTAAGTCCAATAAAACCAAGCCAGCAGTCAGTTCTATGGAAAAAATTTTATAGTCCATTGCATAATTAAATTATATCATAATAACTTATCGTAATTATGATTTTACTTAAGACAACCTCTTTTTCCTTTGAAAATCATCATTCATTGAATATTCTTCATTAACCGCAGAGAGCCGCACAGAGCCTGAGAAAAAAGACGGCATTTTGCGACACACCACTGGTTTCCCCGCGAAATCACGTCTGAGAAACAAGCGCAGAATATATTCCATACTGATGGCACATCTGTTCCTTGACCTAAGCAGTGCTTTTGATTGGTCTAAATTTTGTTTCAACCAATCAGAAGGTCTCAGGTCTCGATAACATACCTATCTTCACAGCACGATGGTTCGCCGTTATCATCAAGACAGCACTTTCCTTTGCTCGGGTCATCTGAGGGTCTTGGACAATAATCTCTTGTCGCTGCACCATCAATACATCGACTGCCGCCTGCACGACAGCATGATGGCCCGTTATCATGACAACAGATGGGAGTCAACGAATTGCTGCAGTTTGCTGGGTGTTTAGGATCTGAGCAAACGATCCTCTCTGCCAAGGAAAAGCATCGCTAATAAGCAAATTAGTTGACTTTAAAAGAGACCTTAGGCAACGACGACGGCGACGGCAACGAGAACGGCAAAAAGCAATAGGTTTGTATTAGAAAAACAACAACCTTGCACGTGCATCACTCTTTTTTTGTACATTTCTTTGCCGTCTTTGCACGGCTACGACAAGAAAGTTCCTATTGCCACGTTTTGTGGAACAGGTGAGCCTAAGACAACGACTTTCTTTTCTTTTCTTGGACTTCGATACTGTCATTCAGAATTAATCTCCAGAAAATTCGGTAGTATTTCGCGAACTGAACGAGGTGGAATAAGCAAGAAAGTTTGAAGCAGGGCGAGTTCGCTTTAAGTGAAGTTTTCGTAGCCGTTACCGTCGTTGTTACTTAGGCTACCTTTTCTTGTGATTTTAGGACGATAAAACGTACTCACAATTGTAAAGAAGCAGGGGCCCGTTTCTCGAAAGTCCCGATAACTTTTCGGGCCCGAAATCAAATATTCAAATCGAAATAAAAAGAATAAGAGCGCGGGTCCTGGTTAGCAAACTACTGCATTTTGTTTCGTTAACTGATAGTTTTATCATGTTACTGTGTGCAAAACTATTGAAACCTCGATCTTTAATGGAAACCGAGACAGCTTACCGGGCCCGTTAATTATCGGGACTTTCGAGAAACGGGCCCCAGGACTTTTACAGAGTGTACGTTTTTATTTGAGCCGCAAAAGTGTGGAAGAGTCTTCTCTCTTATCTAAAACCCTTAACTTACATCCATTATTCTAGTTCTTCCACCTAAAAAATACTCTCCCGCTTTTTTACTCCTAAGATAATTATCATCTTAAACCCTAAACCTGCTTACAGTGTTGTGTTGAATGTTGTAATTTATGTATTTAGATAGTACAATGGTAGTAGTGTCCGGATTAGAAAGTCCGGTTTTGTTCAAACCTCCCTCCAGTCACAAACCATATTTTACATGTAAGGAAAATAATCGAAGTCATAGACGCAAGAGAGGATGCCGAATCCATCAAATTATAACGTTACCTATACTAGCTAAACAACACAGTTCACGCCATCGGGCCGAGACAGCCTTCAGTTGTAGATGCTCATTTGTAGTCAATCTTGTACTTTAGTTACGCTTAAAAAGTATACAAAATAGCAGTAAACTAGGACAAACACAATGTGATTTATAAAGAAATAGATTAATATACGAAGTAGGCAAAATTGCCAATATGACTTTAAAGTTCACTCACCATCACATGGAGGAAATATAGTTGGGGCTTTACAAATTAAATTAGGCAACATTTAAAACTGCAGACTTTCACAATTGCATGCTATAATTTAATTTGTGTGTGACGGGAAATTATTATAGCATAATTCTAGTTTTCTTATGTAAAGTCACATTTCTTTTTTTGAGACACTGAAACACCTCGTTCTGTGCTTGTCAATTCAATTGTATTTTAGTAACAATGAACTTTGATACCTGGAAGATTCGTTGCAGGAAAGGTTGTTGGTTTAGCTAAAAGGGAAACAGAAAGGAATATCAGACCTTTTTAACTTAGTTTCGGCAAGTTGTTACTAACCCAAAGACTATAACCCTGATAATAGCATGGACTAAAAGGCTGCCAGAACGCAGAAAATCAAAGGACTTCCGGTACATTCGAAATCCAGCTGAACAGAACTTTACTCAACATTTACAACATTTAAAACTGCAGACTTTGACAATTGCATGTTATAATTTAATTTGTGTGTGACGGGGAATTATTATAGCATAATTCTAGTTTTCTGATATAAAGTCACATTTCTGTTTTCGTGATTTTTTGAGTCACTGAAACACCTCGTTCCGTGCTTGTCAATTCAGTTGTGTTTTAATAACAATGAACTTTGATACCTGGAAGATTCGTTGCAGGAAAGGTTGTTGGTATAGCTAAAAGGGAAACAGAAAGGAATATCAGACCTTTTAAACTTAGTTTCGGCGAGTTATTACTAACCCAAGACTATACTCTGATAATAGCATGGACTAAAAAGCTGCCGGAACGCAGAAAATCAAAGGACTTCCGGTAAATTTGAAATCCAGCTGAAGGGAATTTTACTCAAAGTCTGGCAGTACCTTTCTTCAAGAGGAAATAAACAGGGTACACTTTTTTCTGGTCTGGCAAAAGACCAATCATTTCCAAACTCTACAACCTCGATAGTGAGACCAGCCGAATGTCTAATGAGAACAGTTAGAATAGTCTGTTTCTCCATAGTTGTATAGCGGTCTATTGAATGTAATGTGGTATAGAATATCTTTGATTACAAAGTAAGGTAAAGCTAAGTATCACAACGTGACGCTACCCCATTAATACGATCGGTATTCCACGGCATTTCATCGTATAGATCAAAATCACTGTTTTAGGGAAAATTAATTATCATACCGACAGCGACGTAGGTTGCAGAAAATCCTTTCTCGTTCGTTGTAAGATCACTGTCGAATTCTATCCACAGAAATCGACCAGATGATTGGATTGGCGAAGGCTTGTTGTCACTGCAAAATCTTCCTAAGCTGGGAGAACTTCCATCACTGCCGTCTCTTATCTCAACGTGGTCACAAGTACAAACAGAGGTCACACACGTTTCTAGCAGAAATGTCTGGAAAGTCAGCTGTACTCGGTGGCCCTGTTGAACACCAATAATCCACCTGCACGTTCTGCTGTTTGGGTAATTAGATGGGTAGTTTGGACTTGAAAAACTTCCTGATGAACCAGTGAGAATAAAGCCATCTTTGTTGCACTGTGCTTGCACTAAAATGAAAGGCATTTACGAGAGAAGGAAGAAAGAAAACCACTACCGTAACTGCCTCTTTGAAAAACGGTTTTTTAGTGCAGCTATTTTTGGATATATTTTTCCTCCATCGATTTCTTTGTTGTAAACAGTCCAATTTTTCTGGCATTGGTTAATAACTTGAGTGCTTTTACTACAAAAAGACTCCCCCTTCCTACTCCAGGTATCACCGTAAATGACCTAATAAACCGCGCGCTCGGGGCGTCTATTTAATTTTAGGGGTCCAAGAGGGGGCGCTTAATAGATAGGAGGTATTTAAAAGAGAGCGGCGTTTAATACTCTCATAACTGTAACAAACTCAACCAAACTAATAACAATCGGAACATGATATTAAGAGATTTTGAAAATAGCGGAATATCAACTCCATCAATTGATACGTCTGGGCCGTCTAGAGAACCAAATCTCTCTTTCAAATCCCAATATCGATGTCAGAATCCTCGCTCAGGGTTATCGTGTTGCCATCGTTAGTCTATAATTACCCTTAACTTGACATTGAACAAGATGAAATACGCAAAGCCTTCTTAACCAAGCAAGAAAATGGATGAATTGAATAATTTTGCTAATTCCTAGTTTTTTTTTAGAGTAATTCAGATTGGGGGAGTTTATTAGAGAGGGACATCTAACAGAATTTTAGCAGCATAGAGGGGGCGTTTATCAGATAAGAGGCGTTTACTTGAAAGTGGGCCTTTAGTAGGTCATATTTACAGTAATTATATTTGTATTTTTCTTACCTGTGGGAAAAGTTGTTGGAGGTGTTGTATCTTAATCAAAATCAAGACAGGGAAAAAGTTAGCTCTCTCGGTTAAAAAGGGTTCGTCAAAATCTTTAAAAAAAAATTCTTTTTCTTACCTGGAGATGCTGTTGTTAGCTTCCCTTAAATAAGAAAAGAAAAAACAGTTACTGAAAAGTTTTTCATGTTAAAATGTGTTGTTGTTGTTGATGTTGCAATTGTTTGTTTTGAATGTTCTCCCATTCACCTTGTGGATCATGGACTACTTTCATTGTGATGAGCTTAACAAGTTTTACAACTTTAAATCCAGAAAATGTTTGATGTATTAACACCCCCTTCCCCCAGCCACCCTGCATCAAACTTATTGTCAATTAATCCGGAAGTTTTGTGCATTAAGTAACCCTTTTATTACTATGTACAACCCTGGTCAAACCTCTTGGGACACTAAGTTAAACGAAATAGCCCGTCAAATTGAGGCATCTTCCCTTTCCCTCCCCCCCCTCCCGGTGCAGTTTTGACGTTATGCATTCAAGTTTTAATTCAACACATTAACACTGCTTGGGGGGAGATGGGGACAGCAGAAATAGCCCCCTATAACAATATCCCCAAGCTTTTTTAAGAGGTAGAATGTGAGTTAATTTAGCAAAGTGCGTCTTTGTGCCTAATTTTCTCAAGTGTCCTAAGACGTTTTGACCAGGGTTGTAGTCGTAGGTCATATAAATGTTATTTCCTTACCTGGAGAGGCTGGCGTTGTAGGTGCATCTTAAAGAAAAAAAAGAGGGAAACGGTTAGCTTTCTTCACTCTTTTATGTTCGACTAACAACCGATACCATTGTAATGACAAGGACTACTTGACAAGTCGAATAAATTTCAGGAAAATTTGAGAAAACAGTTAATTTTAGCGCAGCTGTTTTGGGTACATTTGCCTGCGATAACTTTAACAGGAGCACCCAACGACAATTTTCGGAAAAATATCTGTTCGGAAGACGATTTGAGATCTAAAATTTTCGGAACATTTGTTGAAAAATTTCTTGCTTGCCTGCCTCTCCTAGGATTTTCGAACATCTAAAAAATGGTAAAATTGCCCATTTTCAACAGATTTTTACCTTTAAAAGGTCACCTAGAATTTTCGGGAGCTTTTTTTCTGGCTGAAATTTTCGAACAGGTAAGTTTTGATCCCTATAATTTTCGGATCATTAGACTTTCAGCTAGGAAATCCGAACAGATGAAAAATTTATAGGGGATAAAAATATGCCCATATCCACCGTTTAAATACTAAAACACGTTTAACAATGCTATGTTTAAGTGGTTTTGAACTATATTCTCGTTGGGTGCCCCTGCTTTAAATCATTTCCAAAAATCTTCCAAGGGTGGGTTGTGTGTGGCTAACATATCGAATGGTGCAGCTATGCTATGAGTGAAAACAATCATATCAAAAACAGCTACAATGAAACAAGTTGACTGAAAAGATTTCATTAATTTTGTGAGGATTAAGAGAATCGACAGGACCGTAGCTAAGAAAAATATTTGTTATAATTGGATTTTTGCGGCTTTCCGTGTTGCCTTGGCGTAGGCCGAACGGATCCGGAGATAACATGACCACAAATTTTGGTGTGATGGCTGGAATCTAAAAATGCAATCGTGTTTAAAATCCTCTTCAAAAACCTAGTTTCCGAAATGTCTGAGAAAAACTGATCTCGTTTTGATATAATCAAATCTAAGCGTTATGTTTTAATTAAGAACTTTTCATTTTCATTGTTATCTTCATACCTGAAGGAGTCGTAGGTGGGACTCTAGAGGTCGTCGGGGGAACAGCTGAAAGAAAGGCGGAAAAACTTTGAAAACGTGTTGTAAGTGTATCTTAAAGAGAACAAGTGGGGGAAGTTAGCTTTCTGTTGCAGCGATTCTTAGTTGTTCATGTCTTCCACCTTCCAAGCTACATGCACTACATACCCGCCGGTATTGTTGAAAGAAAGAAAGAAAGAAAGAAAGGATAAAAGCTAACTTTCTGTTAAACATGCAATTTCCTTTCTCTGGCGTTTTCTTCCAGTTGCTTATACTGTGGGGGAGGTGGTCATCGACGACAAAATCAAGAAAATAAGCTAAAACTGATAGAATGTTTATCACACTGAATAGCGCTTGGCATTTCGTATTACAGCCAACAACTGAATGGTTATTTTCAAATTGGTCGCTTACGAGAAGTGGTCGCTATGACGGAGTTGACCAATTTCCCCTCGCAGTGATCATAAGCCTTTAATTAGCGAATCACATCGTAGGCCATGCATACAAGTTTTATTTTCATTCCAGGAGAAATTGTTAAGGGTGTATTGCAAAGTAAAAAAAAATTGTAAAAAAAGGGTTAGCTTTCTTTTGATGTGTATGTAGGTTCTTCCCACCCTCTACATGGCAAGAATCACTTGAAATAAATAAACTTGGATGAACATTTTTAAGGTGACTTTTAAATTATAGTCCTGTTGTTGGGTAGTGAGATTGAGCGTTTATCGTAGTAGCAAATTGCAGGTTATGTAATTCTATCTTCTTACTTGGAGAATGCGTTCAAATGTATCTTAAGGAAAGAAGAGGGAAAAAATTAGCTTTCTGTTCAAAATGATACTGATTTTTTATTTTATATGCGGTCCTAACTACCCAAACTATAGATCATAGGGAATGATTGAAAAACAGTCTAAAAACGGACCGGCCATTATATTCTAATTCGCTACCCCGCTCAAACGAATATAAAACATTTATCATGTAACAAGCAACCTCAACTAGGGTGTGTCAACACGAGCCGTGTGCGACCCTCTTTATTATGCCTTCATCAATAAAATGGATGGAAATAATACAACAAACAGAATGAAAACTCGGAAATGTAAAAAAATTACAGCAAGAAAAACAACCCTACAAAATTAATGATCTAAACTACGCTAGTATAACAATGATTCAGTAAACATATACAAAACGTGCTAAACCTTTCATATAGCAGCATGCAAAAAACTACGTCTAAGAGAAACCCCTGGTCGCTGGGTATTTAATTTTGAGGGCGTAGGGACGGTCATAAGACGCGAATGAATATAAATGAGAACAACTCAAATATATCATCCTACCGCTAATGAAGCAATAGAACAGCATACCATGTAACACCCCAAAGAAAAGGTTACATAACCCATGATAAATACATTTCGTGGGTTACTAGCCCAGCTACTGTCGCGTATATCTGGCTGCAGCAAAACAATTGTTGTCAATTATTCCAATTTTCAGTGCTGTCATTAAGTAGTTCATGTACAAAACAAATTAATCGTACTCTCATAAATCATATTATAAATTATATTTTCCTACCTGGAGAAGCTGTAGTAGACGTTCCTTAATAAAGGCAAAAACGAGGGAAAAGGTTAGGTTTCGTTATATAATAAAATATTTTCTTGAAGTATGTTATCTTAATTACAACAGCACTATGCTGGAATTAAAGAAACTTTGACAAGCCGGGGTCTTCTTTTCCATCTATTGTCATGTTTATTTGCTTCTTATATAATCACTGGCCCAATACTTACGTTTCCTGAGCGACTGATTATCTTGTTAAAGGAGCCTATACATCCAGGTTACGGAGAAGCTGTTCTAAATGTCGTACCTTTGAAAACTGTTTAGCTTGACATTTTATACAAGCGAACACGAATGACATATTTATTTGTTCTGGAGCGATGAAATTTTTAAAAGCGTATTTCATAGCCAGTTATAAATCTGCCAAAAATTATTTAAAGCGAGAGCCATTGCTAGATTTTGTGGTATTTTTTCCCGTTCATTTTTTTCTCGTTCCCTTTAGTCTTTAGTCACATGACCCATCCTGTGTAGACTGTTGTGGACATGTCTCATATTATCTCAGTCATAACGGATGAGACCTCTATTACACTTGGGTCAAAATGTCATTACAGATAGGACCTATGTTACCCTTGGGTCCAAATGTTAATACAGATGAGGCCTTCATTACACTTGGGTCCAGTTATTACACTAGTGCCTTCTACAACTCGTCAAAGCGAATCAAGTGATTGTGGGCTCTGTGTGGTTAATCAATCGAACGGCAGGGCTATGCTTGGTGAACACAGAGTAATATAAAAAACAAGAATAAATCAGTTTAGATAAAAGCATTCATTGGTACCCATTTCTAGTGTTGCGGGTTTGTGCTGTGTTGGCTGGAATGATTTGCTGGAAGATAAAAACCCTTTCGACACTGAGTAAAAATGTTGGTGGAACTGGTACCTAGTTTCCAAAATGTTAAAATCACTACGTTTTGTTTAGATTTATTCAAATCTAAAAAGTTTGACGTCTGATTTCATTTTCATGGTAATCGTCATACCTGGAAGAGTCGTTGATGGGACTGTTGTGGACATAGCTGTACGAAAGAAAACGGAACAAAATCAGCATTGTTTTTGTTGCTGGTTCCCTCTCCTCCGCAGAGGTCCCTGCTGCGATTCCAAAAAAATTGAAGAAAAAACATCAAACAAAACAAAGAAAGCACACGGGGGATGATGGGAAGGGGTTTATAAGGTAGACTGACGTCCCCATCCTACTCGCCCGCATTTCTTTATTCCCTCTCTCCAGTCTCCCTCGACAAAGAGTGGAATCAATCCTCTGCGGAGTGGAGAGTTACAGGTTCATTATCTATGTTATTCCAAGTAACAAGACAACAGCAAGACTGATAAATACACAGTGCCCTACAGGAAATTAGAAGAATATAGCCTACTCAGTAGTCTACACGCAAAACGATTTAGTTTCAAAGTTCGAAAATTTTGTTCGAATCCCTCAAACCTTATCCGACTACTGACAAATGAATATGAGTAGCTGATCACATCTTCGCAAGAGCAAGCCGAATCAACATTTTCAGTTTCTGTATATTGTTGTTTCAACGAATATAAAACATTATTACCACTGGCAAAAATATCGTAGCGTACAGGTAATCGATCCCAGATAAAAAAAAAAGTGTAAATGTTTTAGTTCTTCTCGCTAGTGCAATATGTAAAAGGTTTTCAAAGGTTTCATACCAGTAAAGATATTAGACCTGCCACCCCTTGTAGCTTTTATCGGAGATAAACAACTAAGCCGGAGAGAGAGAAAAAACTAGTGGAAAATAAGCCAACCCAGAGACGTTTTCTCCGAGAACCCAGTCGGAAGATATAGATTCCATTAGGTCTATTAGAGAGGGATGTATTTTGTTGCCCTTTCTCTATACACAATGACGACGTGGAATTTCCTAAAGCGAAAGCCTATCGAGGAAGTGGACAAACGACCAATAATTTTACTTTCAAATTTTCTTTTTTGAACTGGGTTCTTCCCGTCCCCGAGAATATTCCGAGTGCTCATATTTACGAAATTAGTGATTTGAAATACAGCGATAAGTTGGAAAGAAGACGAGTAAACTTTGTTCCTGATTTTATTCTTAAGCTCACGTAAGAATTAGAACGTAACAGTCAGCTATGTGAATTAGTACTTCAAAGCTCTGTGATAACAACAACAAAATCATACCGATTGTGGTGTAGGTTGCAGAAAATCCTTTCTCGTTCGTTGTAAGATCACTGTCGAATTCTATCCATAAAGATCGCCCAGATGAATGGATTGGTGAAGGCTTGTTGTTGCCGCAAAATCTTCCGAAGCTGGGAGAACTTCCATCGCTACCGTCCCTTATCTCAACGTGGTCACAAGTACAAACAGAGGGTATCACACACGTTTCCAGCACAAATGTTTGGAAAGTCAGCTGTACTCGGTGGCCTTCTTGAACAACAATAATCCACCTGCAAGTTCTGCTATTTGGGTAATTCGATGGATAGTTTGGACTGTTAAAACTTCCTGATGAGGCAGAGAGTATGACGCCACTGCTACTACACTGTGCTCGCACCAAACGCAACAGGCCTACAACTGTGGAAAATACACTGAGTGCAATTAATGACTTCCTCGGCGTATACTTCCCTTGTCTTTAATTTAACACTGGCAAATCTCATTTGTTTGAATGATTTGGTGGGATATTAAAGTGCTAAGATAAAAACGTTAACTTACCAACAGAAACATAGGGAAATAAGGAAACCCGGTACTTCTTTTTTGCGCCCATCATGTAACCATTAAGCAGAAGCAGGTGAAGAAGGAATTAAATCAAGCAACTGAAACAATGATGACGTCAATTAAGCTAATTTGCTTATTTTTTTCAAAACTTCCTGTCTATTTGTTTCGTGACAAAGCCCGATCGAACTTTAAGTAGTCAAACCACATTTATTGGCAAGTTTGGGCCGGAATCCCGAGAAAAAATCATAGACTATTTCAATCAAAGTATTTATCATGTTCAGTGTTCCTGTCACAAAGAATTCTAACTTCAACCTGTTCATGACCTCTTCCTCTTTGGTTGTTGTCTCATGTGATAGTGCTACACTTTCACATAGTAAACAATGAAAACAAGACGTCATTTAAATGTTTTCGCCCAATATTTTATTAGAAACTTGTTTTTCAAAGCAGTGACCGACGCAGACAAGAAGTTCGGGCTGGTAAAGTCTCTGTTCAGTGATATAGAAAAATGGTTACTTTGCACTTTACGCTCCGCATTATTGTTAGAGAAGGAATTTTTATCACTTTAAAAGCGATAAAATTTCACTGACTTTTGCAATTTTTAAAACTTAAATTGCCATCTATGCTAGTTTTGCTCACATATTATAAAGGTATTTTCCGCATAAAAGAAGCTGTATTTAAGACCTCCAATATTGAAGAACAATTAATCCGCCGGAAGGCGTCGGAAGGTGAAATTGGGTCTAACAAATAACAGGCCATTAAACAGTCTGGCAACTTCTTAACAAGATCACAAGCTCGTGTCGTGTTTAAGTGTTTTGGCTACATTCTTTTTGTATATGTTACAAACAATTAGTTGTATTTCATCACAGAAACGATTGATATTGTTTCACTTCAAGCTCAATTAAGGACATATTGTTAAAATTCATTATGCTCCAATCATGCGAAAAGTTAAGAATACGCTGGAGACCTATATCTAGGCTGAAACTAGGTTATAGGTCAACGCATGCAAGTGTTAGCAACGTATCTAAGCTCTTAAAAACACTGATGAATCAACCTTAAGCCTAGCTTTCTGTGCTCACGATGTGAGACTGAACACAGGCGAGAATTATTCCTGCAGTGAAGGAAATAAAAAACTCCCGGATACGTACTAGAAAGATTTAGAATCACGTTTAAGGCAAAAGGCAAAGTTCAGATACACGTCGACAATTTTTCAAAGTAGGAAATGAGCAGAGAGGAATGAACCATGTAAAGGGAAAAATTAGTCTGGGAATAAAAATGTAAATCTCTCTTTTAGGCCATTCCTCCTTTTTTCTCCGTTTAGCGTCGTCTGACCGACCCAAATTTTTGTCATTTTCAAAAAAAAGTAACGACATAGTTAAACCATTTTTCACTTGAAATAATTATTTTAATCTGAAAAATGAGCATAGTCATTAACAGCATAGAGAAAAACAGGAACATTTTTTACAGTTGTATTGTGTATTTTGTTAATCCAAATACGTGAATGTTAAGTTTTAACGTCGTCCTGAGGTACCATGCAGGGCCTCCTATTCCGAGACTCCTTGTAATTTTTGTTTTTCGTTTATGTTTTTTTTTTCAATCCGACCGACCGACCCAATATCAGGAAACGCATTCGAAGCTAAAAGAAAAAAAAAGGGATGGCCTTGGCACTTGTGAGCAGTTCTTTAGAGTCTTCCTGTTCCGCTTAATAATTTCTCTAAATAATACGAAACAAAACCCATATTTTTAATAATTTTTGTGTAATACATTTAAGTAGCCTTTACTTCTTCATTTGCCACCGTTCTACGGTGGTCGGCAATCTACCTTATCAATTCATTTAATAATATTTAATGTATTTCACTTCCCAGCCGATGCAAGATCACAGATTCTTTACCTACTTCAGTAATTTGACAGAAGAAACAAAGGAACACGTACTGACTGAGAACTACTAACTCCTCTTTACTATTTGACTATTACTGAAAATCATAAATATCGATCCATTTAATAAATTATCTCCCAAGGTTTCGGAGCAGCAATTCGTAGGAGAAGCTAATAGTATTCCTACCAAAATCACCTTTCTTTTTACCAATCTTTCCAATCTCTTGAGTGACTTTAATTAATCCATGAAATAGGTAGTAGAATACAAAGCACTATTATGTACTAATTGTCTTCTTTTGTTTATCTGTTGCTATCATTCACTAGTTGTTAGCATCTGTTTCACGGGTCAAGTAAAATCACTCTAATATCCAAATGCAACTAGCTCCGTTCACATCATTACGGTAGGAATAACATCAAGAACCCTCCGTCAAGGTCCCGTGATTTTCTTCTCTAAGATCTAAAACCACATTTTGTGTACAATATAACCAAAGTACTGCCAAGAGGTTTCATTTGAATGTTCTCACCATAGGATTTTAGCCATAGACTCAAAAGTTAGAACGGCAAGCTTAATAAAAAACACCAGGTTAATGTTACATTTGAATGGTCTCAAAGGCCGTAGGATTTCACCCACAGATTCAAAACATAGAACCAAATTGACAGGTAGCCTGTGTACAGACTCCCGCTGTCCTAAAAAACAAAATCGGGGAGAGAGACGTCTGTACAAAGGCTAACTGACAGTACTCCATCATTCACTCCGGGAGAGGGGGATGGGAATGGTTAATAAGAAATCAATGAAATATGTTATTTCATAACAAGACTTACAAATAAAATTCGCCCATCTTTCATATAGATTGAATCTACCTACTGAACGGAGGCAGTGGCAGATCTAGGGGAGGGGCCCGGGGGGCCGCCCACCCCTTATTTTTAGACCAAACCGAGGCCCGAAGGGCCGAAAAAAAAACGTTTTTTGGAGATTGCGCCCCCCTCATCTCAGAGACTGGATGACCCCCCCACCCCTTCCCCCTTATCTGAAGGTCTGGATCCGCCACTGTGAGGCCCAGTCCACACGAATCCTGGCAGACCACACGGATTTGCAAATCCGTTGGATCCAAAACAAACCAGTCTGGAGACCGTTTTCTAAAAGTCTGGGGTTTCGCTGAGCGGATTCACTATTTCCGTGTCATATATGCGCTTTCAAAAACACCGGGAGTCGTGCGGACGTGTCGAGACGTGGCCTAAATTGGAGCAAACCTAACGTTTATAAATTACATGCTGTTGGACTTTCTTGCCACAGTCTAGTCACTATCGAGTGACAAAAAATAAAAGTGAAAATACATAAAGCGATCCATTCTATGAATTACAGTCTGTAATAAAAATTCTCAGCCAAGCCGCAAAATGTTAAATCTCTTATTACAGAACGCAATGTCTGAATTTTTCCAGTTCGTGAAAAAAAACTAAAGGTTGAAGATCTTTTATAGCCTCTGATTAGGCGTTCAGATAATGGGGTGGGCGCAAATCAAAAAAAGCTGAAGACCTCCACGACGATCAATTCAAGAGACTAGTTCTCCTCCAGTAGTTTCAGTTATACGCTAGGCAAATTCTTCAGTTGGGTTTGTTTAGAGCTTCCATAGTGTGTAACAGACACAATTTTGCGATTGGACTTCCATCTCTCCAGCTCGCTTAGGACCAAGTGATAGTAAAATCTTTGGCCATGGGTAATGTGAGATTGCCGATAGTTAAAACCTGTGGAAAAACGGCAAATGATAAGAATTGAAGTGGCTATGAGTCACTCAGAACTTGGGTTAACGTAACGGAATTTTACGTATTACAATGCGCATGCTTCATGCACTGGTCAGCTGAAAAAAAAATGATAGCATACGTCGATAGCGTACTGGATAAGTAAAGAGACAGTTTACAAAGGTCGAGTGCTTATACAGCTCTCTTATACAGCGGGACCTTAATTGATCAAATTGCTGAGGTACATGTATTAGATAGACACCTTTATTCAAAAAATAAAATAATAATAATAATGATAATAGTAATAATAAAATATACATGTAAGTTCTCAGTGTAGTCTTTTCAGGGATCTTACAAAGCATCCCTGCTATCAACAGGAGCGCTGGGTTACTAACTAGACTATAGAATACACAATAAAATATAAACAAAAGTAAAAACATAAAATAATTTAATATAAAAAACAGAAGATTTACAACAACGATTAAAAAACCTAACTTACATGGTAACAAAAATGCTCCAAATTTATGTATTGAATTGGTATTCTGATCAAATACGGGTAGGTAAGTTTTTTTTTTCTTTTAGTGAAAATAAGGACCCATGAATTCAGAAAGAGTACAACGCAGCGCTATAATTATTTTACCCAAAATTGATTTCAGGAACACTACACAATGATAGTCAACTCTACCTCTAAAAACAAATCCCTTTTTCTTAAACGCAATTTTAAATGATGGAACTGGGCTGGTATTGCAAAAAATTGTAAATTATTTATTTATTTAGTCCTTACGAGTTACTCATCAACATCACTGATTACCTTAGTCGATTGGTTAAATGTGTAGCTTTGTATTGGATCACCATTCACAGTGACAGAGCTAGGTTTTGATGAAGCGCCAAACACGCGCACTTCCGACAGCGGTTGCTGTGGTACATACGAACTCTTAGAATCCACTTGCCCTTTTAAAGATCCCTGAAAAGGAAGAGCAAGTTATTTTAATCATAGTTAGTAGAGGGGACTAACTACTAACTATGTTTTACATCTAAGTATCTTTAGTTTGTACTTTACTTCATTATCTATTTATTTTTGCTCTCTTTTTTACTCTTTCGCAAAGTGGGGTCTTGTTATTTTTGCTACTGTTTTTTGTATCATATACTTTTTTTTCGATTCTTGGTTGTTAAAGATCGCTTTTTTCCTCTAACAAAAATGCAAGCAGAGGAAAAAAAATTAGTAGCGACGGAAGCGAACAACTGACGAAAGGGATGATAAAATATACTACAAAGAGAATCAAAAGAAATCAAAACAGCAACCACAAAAACGGTCCAGCCAGTGCCAATGGTTAAATTTTTCACAATTTTAACAAAATTAGCTTTAACATAGCACAAGCACAGTGATTTATATTGTTATTTACCTTGGTGACAATGTAGTGAACATACAAGTACGGCGCACTGATAATAGGGTCTGCAAACGGGTTTGAAGAGAACATGCAAAGTTATATAAATAATAGTGATATCACTGCCAGCCTCTCCTGCCACTAAAACTGCCAACGCTGCTCATAAAAATTAGGTAACACTCTCGAACTCTCGAACGTGAACGGACATAAAACGGAGGTCTATCTTTAAAATGTGGAAGGGTAAACGCTAACGTTATGACGATAAGTTTTTAAGCTTAAAATGGAGTGAATAAGTGAATACGAGCGAAAGTAACTTGGGGAAAAGAGGGTACCGCAAGAAATGCGATCAATGACTTGCGACGATAGAGGACGCAGATGTTTCGATGAGGTTTTTTTATTAACGGTCCTTTAAGTATTGGTCATCTTCAGACATTAAGTCTTTGTTGACAGTTCGGAGTACACAGCAGTATAGAGTAAGCAAGGAGGGATATTTCTTTTAGTTTTTCAAAGCAGGCCAACGCTTACCTAGCGATTCTCCGTCGTCATAAAATAGGCCTCCTCTGGCCTCATCAGTCGATGACAAAGCTACAATAAGCTGGAATGGATTTTGACGGCTGAAATCAAACCAACAAGACAGAGCCACCTTAGAATACGTCCTAAAGCAGGAGCCCATCATGCAGTTGTAGCTTTCTGCCAAATAGAGCTGCCGTAAAATTCCGAAAATAGGCCCCTCCATGTATAAGCCCCCCAAACTCGTAACGCAAAAAACCCTCCGTTAATTCGCCCCTCCAAATATAAGCCCCCCGGGGGCTTGTACTTGGAAAATTTCCCTCAAATACAAAGTAAAACAAAGCAAAAACGGTAAATTTCCTTCAACTATAAGGCGAGCCCAATCGATTTTCAAACGCGAATTTCCCTCCGTAGATAAGCCCCTCCGAATATAAGCCCCCCCCCCCCCCCCCCCCCAAAAAAAAAAAAAAATAAGCCCCTCAAAAACGGCCTTTGAAAAATATAAGCCCCGGGGCTTATTTTCGGAATTTTACGGTATTTTAAAACTGTATGAATGCAAATGACACATATTAGATTCTAGCCTGACAATAGACCTTTTTACTGATAGGGCGGTCATATTGAATTAATTCGATTTAAGGAGTATTATAGGATGCCCAGGGGGCATGAGCGCATTTTGTAATGAGAGAGAAGATCCTTGTGCCGTGTTTGAATGTAATAGTGATCGCCTTTTTCTAGTTTAGTATTAGAAATATGGTCTTTAACTGTATATTTCTCGGGAAAAAGACGATCATTATTACATCCAAACACGGCACAAGGATCTTTTTTCCCATTACAATCTTATTCTAAGAAAACTTTAAGAAAAAATGTTCCGAAAAGCGCTGGAAAATACAAACGAAATGTGCTCATGCCCCCTGGGCATCCTTTAATACTCCTTAAATCGAATTACTTCAATATGGCCGCTGTATCGGTAAAAAGGTCTATTTTTTCAAGATTTTTATCAAAACGCTGACGTCATAATATTGACCGTCCCTCTCCCGGCGATGCGTGACAGAGATAGGGGGACCAGAACTGGACTACGCGCATAAAGAAATATCAGGACATCAAGATCACAGCGTTTTTTGTCCCGTCTTCGTATCCTTTGTCCCTGCATGCCTAATGCTGACGTTACCTTTGATAAGTAGTGATGTCAGGTTGTTGAGTCGGTATGACATATCCTCCTCTAAAGTGGTAGGGAATCTTATCCCAGGGAGCTTGTAGCGTGTGATATTGACCTCCATTTCCTGATGATTGGAGAACAGAACCATCGGATCCATCGTACCATGTGGCATCCGGAAAGTAACCGGTGACTGAGGTAGCTCCCTTAAAAGTAAACAAATAATAATAATAATTGGATGACAAAGAGAATGGAGGAGTGATAGCGGGGATAACGGGGTGGGGGGTGGTTGGGATAAATATAGCTTGAGCAAAAGCTAAATGCAAACGGCTTAAAGATGATGCTAGGCATAGGTGCCACCCTTTTTGTCAGTAGTTCAGCCACCTAGACCCGATTCCTGAAAAGCCGATTAGCACTACACCAGGATAACCCTACGATTGAAGTTTTCGTCCTTCCACAATAATTTTTAGGGAGATATTATAACTCCAAAAATGGAGTAAAACCTTTAGGTCCAAGATGACTCCTTTTTGAGGGTTATTTTAACTCCTCAATATTAACTCCAAATCTGGGGTGATTTTTACCCCGGGAAAAGAGTTCTTTAAACTCCCTTTTGGAGTTGAAATAACTCCCAAAAAAATAACTCCACTTTAAGAAGTGAAATTAACCCCACTAGAGAAGTTATTATAACTCCTTGAAAATTACAGTGTTAGATTGTTTAGAGTATCATACTGGATCTCGAGGTAAGAGTTCAAGTAAAAATTCTAATAAACTCGGACAGTCAATGTTTTCGAGTCAAGAAAACTTTGCTTAAATTCTACGATCTTTCGGTGAGCCTGCGTTATCTGTACTGCTGTACCGTACAGAATCTGACTTGGTATACTTACCTGTGTTAATACTGGGGTTATGAGTAATGCCGGACCAAGAAGGAATTGTCGGTCAACTGGGTACGTAGTTGGATCTTTAGGAAACCTTGAATGAAGAAAAGTATTTGAAATAATAACAACCTCGTCTCCAAGGCTTTTTTATCAAACGATGCGAGGGGGGGGGGGGGGGGGGTTTAGGCCGTTCCATGTTCTAAGGGAAGGGCATTAGGTACGGGGTTGGAACAACAAACAGACAAATCAGCAAATAACTGAATGGGAACAGGATAAAAGGAGCACCAAAGGTTAGGTTTTTCTAACCCTTGTTACACAAGGAGTTCTTTTGTATATAGGCTTTTTACAGTAGTTTTTACACGCCTAGTATCACGCTTTACATGAGGAGGGCATTGCGCTGTTACAGAGATAGGGGCATTCCCGCGTTTTGGGCATCCCCATTCCCAAAACCTTAGTGATATGGGCATCCCCTTATCACATTACCTTAGCGATTTGAATTCAGGCTTTGGGAATGGGGATGCCCAAAACGCCGGAATGCCCATATCACTTTGACAGCGACCTTCAGGAAACGTGAAAAATAAAGGACAACAGGAGGGGAAACGGTTTAACGCAAAAGAGATTTCAATATTCGAATCAATTAGGTACTTACTCATAGAACAAAGGACGAGCCACAGCGCTACCTTGCGTGTGCGCCTGCGCAAACATAGTGTACAAGTATGGTATCAACAGGTAGCGCGTCAGCAGCACATTACGTGCCATTCCAGCAAAATCCGCACCAAAGGATGCGGGGTCCTGAGACTGAAAACACAGGAAAAGCAGGAAACATGAGTATTATAAATAATTATTAGGGAACTTTAGATTCTAACACGAGAATGACTACGAGTACGAGATTTCCCCTTACTAAGTAGTGCGCGCGCGTGAACCAGCGTCATTTTGGCGGAGAGACATGATAGCTGTTGTCATTCTTATCTACTAAGAGCTTTAGCGAGAACGTCAACAAGTTATCAACGATTAGTACTTTTCATATCATTTTTCGATCAGGATCGGGCTCAGTCTCTTTCAATACAAATTAACCCCGCTATGTTTGGTGAAAAAAGGTAAAATGAAGCTTTCCGGTGTAAATGTATTTTGCGAATACGCGAAAAAACTTTAAGTTCAATCTTCTCCTCGTAGTCGTCCTGGTCCTCGAATCTAAAGGTTTTGTTTGTCAGTATATGTTTTCAAACCTCAACTTGTTTTCCCGCTTATTTTATGTTCTAGTGCTATTAATAACAAGAATTATGGTTACTAATTAAGAGAACTCACCATTGCGGATATTGTATTGTGGTTTCTGGAAAAGGGGTAAAAGGCACCCAGCTGCGTCCACCTTGCACAAAGTTCTCTATTTGTGTTGCCGTTAAATCCACAAATGTCCGCTCCAACAAGGGGAACACCGAACAGATTAAAATTCAAGATTCCTAATGATTGGATGTAACAAGACATTAAATAAACAACTACGCTAAAAGAACGCAGGCACTTACCGTGTTCTCTAAAAAGTGCCTGATTTCGCTCAAGGGAAATTTGTCACTATCATCTACTATATATCTCGTAACGTAATCAATCATACGGTGGGTAGCAAATCTAAACGCCTGCCTTTCAGCCTCGCAGATCTCAATCGTAACGAAAATGTGATTTACTAACGTGAAGAACAAAGAAGCATCACTGAAGGGAAGATACCTTTCTTGCTTATTTTCCTGATAATGTTTCGTAATTTTCGCGATCAAAAAACGTCAAATTAAATATCAGCGAAAACAACTATCATGAAGGCTTTAGGTCTTTTTCTATCATTTTATCAACGATCAGTTACAATTAAAGAAATGCTTATAATTTTGTAATGTTAAGTCACCTGGTATTGAAAGATACAGGTCGTTAAATGTGGCGGTGTTATCGCCCAACCAGTGTCCACCATGCAGGCCAGCACTAGGAAATGTTGATCGAGATATCACGACACTTCGTTTTCCTATGAGTTTTTTAAGTGCGCTGAAAGAGATAAGGGAAATATCACACAAGGGCAGTAAACAAACAAAGCTCGGCAGTGATACTCACTAGAGAGCGTTATTCATTGATCGTCACTATTTTATGAATTAACTATTTTTTGCGTGAATCATGAGGAAGGGGACGTGTCATCCTCATCTGTGTGGATAGTCTGAAATGTCACACGTCTCCACCCCAAAACCCGTGGGGGGGGGGGGGGGGAGGGGGCGGAGAGAGAGTCTCTCTCCCCCTCGCCTCCCACGGTTTAGGGTGTGGAGACGTATGACATTTCAGACTACTGTGAGGGGGCCCTGTGAGGAGGGTATTAAACTTAAATGTGTACTTCATCCCCTAAAGACGAATGTCAGTTAGAAGTCAAGACGTCGCGATCTAGGTCATGATCTTTAGTTAATACATCAAAAAAAAAAAGATAATTTTTTAAAGACGTCTGTATCTTTTTTCTTTTAACTAAAGCACAAACTTAGGAAGCTTTCGTCTGTTCAAATTTTACCCCACTGAAATAAATGATTGGTAACTGTTTCAAAGGTAACCTTTTAAAATAGTCCATGCCTATTCTTCACTTCCGCTTTTAACTCACTGAGTATGTTACTGCTTAAAAGCAGTGAGATTTGAGTTCCCAATGGTAAGATGTGAACAGTGAACAGACCATCTTTGTCTGTAAATCGTAACTCTATATGAGAGGGTTTATAAATATAAATAAATAAAATATTCCTTTATTTACCCTAGGCAGTACTCATAGCACTTATGTTAGTGGGGCCGAGCAAATGACTGAAACAAATAATTCAAATCAAACACAACTGGGTAAAGAATCCCAACTGGCCTGAGGCAAACCAGTTGGCTATTTACAAGCGCGGTCGAGGATTTGAACTCGGGACTACCGTAACCAAATCCAGCAGAACGGGACTTGAACTCGGAGCCACCAAATTGCAAAACCCAGCGCTCTAACCGCTCTTCCGTGCTGCCTCCTCTCGGAGGTGTTGCCCGGTGTTACACTCGGGTTTCACTAGGGTAACATAAAGTGTCTGCGTTTTCCTCACGGCTGTCGGTAATACGAGGATCCACACCTAAATATAGACAAGCGGTCTCATAATAATAGAGAAAACTCTGGGAATCGCCAACTTGTATCGGGCGACTTTACCTGAGAAGGATTGATGTGGCCTCTGTCTAGATTTCTTTTGAGTTTGAATCATACAACCCTGGGATGAATGTATAAAAATCATGTTAGCATTGCTACTGATATTCTACCTCATTGTCTGCTCCATTTCCGTGAGTCCATACAAGCTATGCACATCATAATGTGAGTAGCTATGATGTTTTGCTGACATACACAGAGTCCTTGAGTACAAGTTATCTCCGCTAACATGGGTTTTATACGGTGGATGGTCTAGTGGCGAGTTGGCAGGACATCCCTTTGTAGATCCATCCAGCTGATTCGAAGGCTCGTTCATATCAATCCACAGACCATCAAATTCAACAAGCTCTCTGAACTTGGAAAGCATCTGTTCCCAGTAAGCCTGTGTCCCAGGGTCAGTGAAGTCTGGGAATGCGGTCAGTCCTGGCCATACCTTTGTCAATAATTGAACAAATATATATTTCGAAAAATTAACACATCAGGTGTAAATCCGATGGCGATGATTACAGCCACTACTGCAAGCTACAGTAGCTTTGTAGACTGTTCTATGCCCCAAGATAGTCGTAGAAAAAGCGGATCCAGGAAAGTTGCACGAAAACCGCTTGGGGACTGGGGAAAGACGGGGAAGTGAAGCCAGTTAGCATTCTTTTTAATACCTCATTCCAGTATACAAGGTCCTGGTATATATCCTATGATTGATCACTTTTGACTGTGTACGTAGTCACTTACGTCAACCACTTGGCTTAGCGAGCACAGAGTCAAACAAACATGGCAAGCGTGTGACACCCTCCTATAGCGCAAATTTTGACAAGAGAAACGGTGTTTTCCTGGAAGTTGCGGAGTAGTGGGCGGAAAGGGGTATTTAAAAAGATGCTCACAGGCTCTCCCTTACAATCTTCCCGCCGTTTATCGCTGGCTGGCTTTTTCGCTGAGGCTCGCCCACATTTTTCGCTCATCTGCACTGATCGAGAGCGTGGCACAAGTTAGCTCCATTACACTCATGGAGGGCAAGAATATAGTTTATTGCAATGTTGAATGATAAGTAAAAATGGTTCATCAAGTTTAGAACCAAATTATTTGTATCGCGCTGCGCGTTTTCCAAACTTCAAAGGGATTTTAGGTTTTTCTGTTCCGTCAATTATTTGAGTGGGGGAGGGGTTAATGCAAATCACAATGCAACGCGCTCGCCCAGCTTGACCCCAATGACTCTAGGCTGCTCAAGAATAGCAAAGGAATTTGCCATGGTGGAGGAATTTTTGTCCAGATATTTAATAGTGAGGTTAAGCATCACGATCACATCTCGCGGCAGACATTAAACGGCGATGAGCGCTAATGTATGCGATCGTCAACAAGAATACTTTTTTCCATAACGTTCCAAATGAGCATGAAAACACTTCCCGTCAAGGCAAAAATGGCAAACTGCGAAAAGCAGGCGTTACCAACGGTAGGGAAAATGGCCAGGTGGTCGTCACAGCTGTTTCACGTTTGCCGTATACGGGAAGTTTAAACTCTATATTCCTTTACTCCTGCATGTTACAAGAACAACAAAGATCAGAAAAATCTTCGAACTACCAAGATTCGAAACTGTAAGATTTGGTACGAATACAATAAAATATATGGGACCTCTCATTTGGTCGAAGTTGCCAAGACACTTAAGAATAACAGAAACTCTGAACTCGTTTAAGAGGAACATTAGGAAAGTTGACCTTTCCTAATGTTCCTTTCGACACTGGCAACGAACTTTGAAACGCAGAAACAAACAAAACAGAATCCACCAATCACAAATCACAAACCATGACATTTTGAGCTCGTTCAAGGAAACATGTGTTCCCTAAGAGGTCCGCTAAGATGATTGACGGAACAGAAAAACCCAAAATTACTTCGAAGTTTTTTTTCTTTTGTTTCCTTCTTTTCTTTGCTTTTTGTTTGAATCTTTTTAATTGATAAAACACGAGCTGCGAACGTTTTTTGATAAATAAAAAGACGACCATTTTAATATCAAAGTTGGCTAAAGTACCCGGAAGTTTCAATCGTTACCAGACCTCCCAACCCCTAAAAGATGCAAATCTGGAGTGTTTGAAAAAAAAGCCCCCAAGAACCTGGAGATTTCCAAAATATGTTTCAAATAAAACCAAAAACGCAGATTATTTTTGTCATAGTATTCTTTATCCTATTAGTGGTCTCTGTTGTACTGCCTTGTTGCCCTTTGGGAAGTAATGAGAAGATTTTGTTTTACTATCCAGGCCGATAGGACGGCGAGTAGTTAAGTGAGTATGCTATAAGGGCTTTCCCACACACCTTAGCGAACCTATGTTTTATGGGAATGAGGTTGGAATTGGACTCAGGTTTCCCCCAGAAATTATTCGTCCGTTTTGAAGTCGGTTTTTTTTTAAATTACGCGTTCCTACCAGAATTGTCTGGGAATTTTAAGATTTTCTGATGGACCGTGATTTACCGCGAAATAATCATCTTGTCTCCCTCTCTCTTTTTTTTTCTTTCTCTCTTTTTCATTTGTATCATTTATTAAGATATATTTAGGCCAATAAAACTGTTAACAAAATATAAATGGAATCTGCTAAAATTAGTAGATTATATGTCAGTTTGAGTTTATAATTACCCGGCCAATGAAAGTTTCTCCAGTCGATGAATTAATGAAAACGCCCATCTCAAGTCCAACATCATATGGCGGATAAGAACCCCTTGGTTGAGTGGAACTTATACCAGGATCCTGAGATAGAAAAGAAATTATAGATGTCAATTCACTGAAAATGAAGCAAAATTTACCGTATCTCCACAAAAGGTCCTTGCTCTCTTTTTTATCACTAATAAAAAGATGACAAACAAAGTTTTTGGTCTCTGACTGTCTCTAGGCCTTCAAAGTCAATCCAATCCGTGAGAGATTCTAGTCTCCTCCAGTGAGCAGCATCGTGAGCCGCCATTTTGGATCACGTATTACTTTAGTCGGTTCAAAATAAAATTAGCGGGAGGCTGATAGGTTTCTTCGTTTGAGGAAAAAACAGAATGCAAGAAAAGGAATGGAAGGCCTAGACGTCTATGTTACCTAAGATATGCTCTTTTGTTACAAAACAGTCTAACAACATAAAATTATTTTAACTTTAATTAAACCACAAAAAATGATCGAAGAAATTGTAGTAAAGACATTTAACAACGATGCAGTCAAAGCCAACATATCTTTTACTACAAAGATGAGGATTTTTGTAAAAAATACTTAAGAGTAGCCTGAATTTCAGCCGTCGCCTGGCAAACTCCCAAGAGAGAGTTTGCAACTCTAGAAGATGGCTGAAATTAGGGGGCTAACTTAGACTAGTGCAACTCACCACAATTGGAATGTAATGTTGATGATATTGGCCATGAAGTTTCTTTACAAAATCTCCCAGACCTCCCCAGTGGGTATTGTCAACAGTAAAGTCCAGATGCCTATCCATATACTCAATATCATTCCACTGAACATCCTGTGGGATACCATATTTCCTCATGTTGTCATTCACTGTCATAGTGCCATTTAAACTTCCATATCCCCAGCGGCAAAGGTGGAATCCCAGACCCCAGTAAGGGGGCATATATGGCCGGCCAACCACCTGAAGAAAAAAAGATAGATATTAAAGCCCTCAATTTCTCGATTGGATGCAAGTATAAAGTGGAACGCTATTATTACATAATACAAAACAACAATTAAAAGACTCAAAAATTATGAAGTACTTTTGACACAATTACACGTCAGAAGCGTTCAGGGTAAGTTGAAGTAGTCACCCTGCGAACAGAGCTTGAGTGAGGAGGAGAAAAGGAGAATGCCTGAATCACGTCGGGCAAACCTTCGAGGTCATCGCAGCCCAAGCTTCAGGACTAGCCAATCTTGTTCTCGACAAACGGGCTTTTCGAGCACGAGTATTCGTTTATTGATCTAAACCGACGGTCGTAACCCGCTGTAGCAAGCGCACGGATATTAAGCCTGAGTTTTAAACTATATGCTAGTAACATGCCGCGCATGCTCAACAAAGATCTTACTGCAGAGACTTTCTCGAGCACGCCAAAATCAAGCAAGCGAAAGAACGGCTCTGCTGACAGTGGATGAAGTAGTATTAGCTCATAGTTAGCACTAAGGCGTGATTTGAGAATTCTCTATTCTGAGTTCCTAGCTTTTTTAAAAGTTTGAACGGTTAGAAGTACTCAAATATACTAAGTTTTAACATCAAGAACGCAGCAACTTTCTCTTTTAACTGATGCGGTTGTAGCATTATTTTCACCGCGTAGAACCAGTAAGTCATCTCATAACATCTACAACGATACGCTGTAAGATGGTAGCAAATCAATCTCACCTCAATTCCTGTCGTTTTCCAGTACGTTTGTGCCCCTGGCTGGTATTTCTATAGTCTTTTTTTTCTACCGTTACTTCGAACTAATGTAAACTATGTGACTGACTATGGGCCACACAGAATCATGGTTCCCCGATATTTTGACGAAACTGATAGGTTCACGATCTATAAACATAGATACTAACTTTCTGACTGCTTTGTTTTGTACGAGATTGGAACGTTTTTTCTACGTCACGATAGTAATTCAAGTTGAAGATATGTTGTGGTTCAATTTTATCTTTCCACGTTCAGTCGAAATGGTGGTGTTGATACCAACATGCTCTGACTACTAAACGTGTCTCCAGATGATAGAACAATAAAGTATACTATTAGTATGACTTAGGTAAAACTTACTGCTGTAAATTGCTGGACAACTAAATCAGGGCTTGGACCAAGAAAGACGTAGAAGTCCAAGATTCCTCCAATCGTCCTGTAGGTTATGGCAGGAGTTGGTTGAAGAATAATATCTAAGAGATGGATGAAGCCGTTAGTATGTCATGATTACATAAATCCAGCATTTGTTTTAAAACAATTGTTGAATGAGGTTGAGTATAAAATGAATAATAACGCAGACCGAGGAGAATGTTCGGCCCTGGTGGATAAAACTCTCCTCGATCTGCATAATTCTTCATAAGATACGAAAGCCGAGTTCTTTTCTTTCTTAGCCTCATCAACTTCACATAGAATCTCTTAAAAATACCAATGCCAGTCCCCAGGCAGTTTAAAGTTTTTCATTCTTTGCGGAAATTCTTCATAAACCAGTTGACAAGTATTTTGGCTATCAGTTTAGTTTCAGGAATAAGGCCACCTTAAATAATTAGAGAAATAAACTCTTGTGTTAATTACGGTGTTTGAAATATGACTTCAATTAACGCAATTGCAGGGAAAAATTACTTTCAAACAAAGGAAATTAACGCCGCGAAAGAGAAGGTAACATTTCAAAATGAAGCAAACTAACGCGAAGTACGACAAGAAGAAGCAAAAATTTTTTGAGACAAACTTAACAAATTTAAGCTTAATCCAATGTGTTAACACTGTTCGTGGTAAGTTCCCTAAACGTACGGGGTAAAGCAAAGGAATCTGGTCACATCGAGAATTCTCAGAGTCATTGGCCGAAAGCCCACCACGTGACCTGCAAATAACTGCCTACAAATAATGGTCTGCTCATGCGCAATGTCGCCCAACGGTGTTTGGCTTTGTGTTTGGCTGCAAATAACATTCTGTTCATACGTAAATAAAACCACGCTTTTCTCCTTCTTGCGACCGCTCTTGCGTGAAAATGGCAGCTTCCCGAAGATGTTCATTGAAAAACAGACTCGGTGACCGAATGATAAAACAATATTATTATTGAACTCGGTTATCGCAAAAGATCATGATTTGTCAGTGGTGAGCGGATCAATTATTTGCCTTTCGGCTGAGGCAAATAACTGATCTCGACTCACCACTGACAAATCACGATATTTTGCTCACCATCGTCGAATAATTGTTAATTTATTCACTGAATCAAGTAATGCAGGCGAAAAGTGGATTATGTACAAGCTAGACAAAGCTGCAAAAAGTAATATTGACTGGCTTGGTAATACTAGAGACATATAATATATACCTGCCAACTTTTTCTGAGATATAGGCGTGAGATTTTTATCCTGGGAGTGCTTGGATTTTTGAAGATGACACGATCATTTCCGAAGATCCCCGAAGAGTTCCGAAGTCTTCCGAAGAAGTCCGAAGTCTTCCGAAGACGTCCGAAGTCTTTCGAAGACGTCCGAAGTCTGCCGAAGCCGAAGCTATCGAGTCCCAGTCTTAGGACGCGTATAAACGCGAGCTCGCTCCCAGTGCTTTTCACTTCAAAAATCAGAGATCGCGAGGAAGGTATCGTCATTTATTCATTTTACACATGGTTTTCCTTCCTTACATGGGTCTGAGTTAACATATGTTTGGAAATTGTGTCAAGCAAGACAGCAACAACTCACGTTTTTCAATCAGGCGTGAGAAATTGGCCCGCAAGCGTGAGCCGGCGTGAGACTCACGCCTAAGGCGTGAGAGTTGGCAGGTATAATAATAATGCATTGTACTGAATGACATAGTAATTTCTAGGCATACCCATGGCATTGCTGTTCAAAAGAAATACCCCATTTGCATTTCCATCTTTTTCAATCGAGATGTAATATGGAAAAACGCCATACAAATTGGAAAGACCCTATAAATAGAAAGTAAAAAGTTGAAAACAAACATTAAAGTGAAAACAAAGTGAAAATCTACATGAATTTTTCTATATTTTCAGATAGAAATAAATTCAATAACAGAGTTAACCAGGGGCAAACTTGTCAATCACTTTTACTGAAATGGTCATGTAGATATTTAACAATTATTCCTTGAGCCTGAATGGGCTCTGAGTCAATAGTCCATGAGGCCAAAGGCCTCATGGGCTTTTGACTCAGAGGCCATGAGGGCGAGAGGAATAATTGTTTTAGTAAAATCCAACTAGTTGGTCAAAAATATCGAGAATAAAAAAGTTTTAGCTATACTTTAGCTAGACTTTTGCCACCAAAAAGCCGGCGCTTTTCGCTATTAGTGGGCTATAACATATATCCTAGTAGTAGCTCAACCAATCAGAATGCTGCATTGATAATAGATCACTAGTTGGATTTTACTAAATTTGCCATATCGGTATAGGTTGACCTGGGATAGGGTTCAAAGAGGCCGAGTAAAATCAACTGCATTTAGCAAACTGCTTTGAATTGGTACCCATTGTCCAAAGCAGACAGCCTTTTGGGTAAGATAAACTTAAAGCAGGGGGCACACATACACCAACCCACAGCCTGGCCACCACCTAACCGACATGTGCACAATATCACCCACGCAGTGGCAGCAATGGACAGCTGTTTTGCCCTTATTGGGGCTCATCAGCATGGCATAGCCGTCAGACCTCTGTATGGACAAAGTCAGTGTCTTCAGAGGCTCTTTACTGGTGTCATGGTGTCAGGCAAGTGCAAGAGCACTCCTTTAAGCACCAGCTCCACATAACACATATGGGAGCTGAGTTGGCTGGGAACTGCACAGCAGTTCTCCCACGACATGCGTGCTGGGGAAGGCGGATCAGGAGTTACCATGATCTGTGTGCCAGTAAATTCAATATAAGACAAACTTAAAACAAGGGGCACACATTAACCAACCCATGACCATGCCTGCCACTGCCCGTGTGATATAGCTGTCGCATGCATGAAGTACTAGCCAGAATGTGGGTTGGTGTATGTGTGTGCCCCTTGCTCTAAGTTTAATGCCCTTTAAGTCTTTGGGTGTCAGGGAGAGAGGACAGGAGGTTCTCAGGGAATAACACCCTCCTCAATCTGCATAATTCTTCATATCAAACTCAAGACTGATTCAATAACTACAGGTAACTCAGTTACATCATTCCAACTAGCTTCTTAAGACCTAATTTACAAATAACTAGAAATACGTGTACTGCAGACACTCGCAAAGCTCAGGGGAGGTCCATAAAATGTCAAGGATGGAAGGGGGGAGAGAATTGGAGTAAATTGTGCAGCTTGGGAGAGCCAGTTTCAACACTGGCTCTAATGCTGGAATGTGAGATGTAGTTAATCTTCTTTAGGTTGGAATAAATTAAGAAAATAAAACAATCTTCAACATAAATGCTTGGTGCACAACACCATGCATCAGTTTCAACTGAGATAATTGATATTATTAAAAACTGAATAATTAGATAATAAAATTCTAGAGCTCTGATTGGCTTAGCCATCATGGTATATGAGCCATTACCGTACACCATCCTCTCCAAATATGGTAACTGCACGCGTCTGCTTAAATAAACAAGCTACAAATCGGTTGTTTTTACAAATAAAGTCGCGAAGAATTTTCATTATTTTGTGGGCAATTTTAATATAAGTCAATTATTCCACTTACGCTTGTTGGATATGAGATGATTATAGCCAACTCGGCATAACACATCTCATATCCAACGCACACTCATGGAATAAAAATTAGACATAATTCAACAAGATATTCAATCTTGAATCACAAGCTACCTTGTAACTACAGTCAAACCTCTTTAATACGGACACCAAAGGGACAGAAACAATAACTGGACAATTATTGTCCGCTTTACAGAGGTGTCCTTATTATAGAGGTAGGGAATGTATCATTTTGAGTATTTCTGGGACAAAACGAACTGTCCAAAATAGAAAGGTGTCCGTATTATAGAGGTGTCTGTAAGGAGAGGTTAGACTGTATTAATTTTGCAAATTATAAAACACAGAATGTTTATATAACATGTACTGATAAAAGTGATATTGAGTTAGTGGACTACAAATAAGGATAGGAGCTCAACAGCAACCAATCCCCTCCCCTTCCTCATCACCATCTCCTTCTTCTTTTAAAACATCTTCTAGGAAAATTAAGGAACAAATTACGATACCTTGAGTATGTGCAATACACAAGACATTGTCAAAAAAATACCTCTGGGGTTCCCTGGTCTCTGGCAAACAATGTTCCTCTTGTCCATTTTACATCAAGAAGTAAAGGATCGACATGTTCACCTAGGCCATACAATGTCCCTGATGGCAACAGTGATGATAGCTGAATAAACTGATCTTCAAAAACCATTCCTCCTACGATACTATTAAAGCTAAAACAGCAAAATGTAGAAATAAAAATTAGGTAATATTAAAGGGCAAAATGTACTATATTATTAGGATCTAACTGTCAGCGAGCAGATGCGGCATGGCCAAGAGTCAAAGTGGACCCAGGATCAACACATGCCCTTATAACACTGGTGGGACTAGATTTTTCAGCAGTGCTGAGGGCAGCTATCTTTATAAGCAACCCACTAATTTGCCTCAACCTAACCTGTCAGTCACGATTCTTTGTGAGGTTTCATTTCAACTGTCTGTTTCATATGACTGGCTTAGCTGCACTAGCCATCATGATGACCAACTGGCAACTGACCACTGCCAATTAACTACAGTGTACTACTGTATGGGGCTAACACTGAGTAGACTACCAGTTTTTTTTTTTCTGTAAGGTGACTGTCAGTCCACCAATATTTTCTAATGATCTGTTAGTTGTCTTCCAGTTAACCATTTCTCACGATATACCTGTATTAATTAATAGCTCTATAAAAACAGTGTCAGGAACTTAAAAAGAGACACTGTAATTAATGAGTTGTTTATAATTATTAATGCAACTTTGCTACATGTAAATGAGTGCTCTAGTGGAGAAGGATTTGGGGCAAATACATGACTTGTCGACAGTGGTATCTGGAAAAATTTTGGCTAGGAAAATCAAATTTGTACAACACCAACCCCCTACCCTCACCCCCCGCCTTCAGTAGCACCCTGCTGTTTGGAAGTTCTTTTTTATTTTAGGAAGATAATGGGGAGAATTGTAACAGAACACCACAACACTGATTAAGTGCCACCCTTGAATAAGCAGTGCATTTGGAACAAAAAAGTTAGTACTGAAGTGGTGCTCCTGAATAGACACCGTGGTCCCAAGATGATCAAAATCAAAAGGTGACGTTTCTGTTAGTTGAATATGGAAAATAATAATACAATGGTTAAACAATTCTTTGTCACATCCAACTTTCAAATAAATACCACACTCAAAAAAGTAGTGGTGTCCTCAAAATAAGGTATTACTGAAAAGCTTTACTCACATGACAGTATTTGTTGATTTTCTTTTCACAGAAATGCCAAATGGGAAAGTATTGACATTTACATCATAATCAAGTTCTGTTGCCTGGGTGCTGACTGTTGGGGTCTGAATGGGGACTTCATATCTTTTATTATTAGGATCATAGATCTGAGAATTGAATGTAGTAATACATATATTAGTAAACAGCACTAGCACTAACAAATCCACAACACCAAGAAGCACTCTTTGTAAGTGGGAGTGCTAGGATTTTTGAAGACGACACGATCATTTCTGAAGATTCCCGAAGAAGTCCGAAGTCTTCCGAAGACATTCGAAGTCTGCTGAAGGCGAACTTATCAAGAAAACGCTTATCCATAAAATCAGAGATCGCGAGGAAGGTATTGTCATTTATTCATTTTACACATGGTTTTCGTTCCTTACATGGGTCTGAGTTAACATATTTTTGGAAATTGTGTCAAGCAAGACGGCAACAACTCACATTTTTCAATCAGGCGTGAGAAATTGGCCCGCAAGCGTGAGCCGGCGTTAGATCGAAGTTTTCAACCCGCAGGCGTGAGACTCACGCCTAAGGCGTGAGAGTTGGCAGGTATATAAGAGGTGAGTTAAGTTTAGCCACGCGAAGAGGCTTAAAAAAGGAGATTCTTTGGCTTTTAGAATGTAAGGGGATGGATAGACATGAGAATACATATTCTTGGTATTTCATGTTTTTTCGCATGTATTCTGTGCACTCTATTCTTGAAGAGTGTAATAATGACATCTGGTCTCCATATTAGCCTTAATCTCAATTATAAATGAACCAAACAGCACACTTAAAGAAGTTTTGGCCCAAGGGGGTACTCCTGATAATGGCCCATACATGGAGGCTCAGCTCAAAAGGGGTAACCTTCTCAGACCTCAGGTATATAAAAGGGTAAGGATTTCACCTGTTGAGGTATATAATAGGGTAGGGAAATCTGTCATTTTAGTTTGCAAAAAGGACCAAAAGGGCTCATAGATTCATTTTATGGCTGTGAAAAAGTTGGGAAATCATTCTGGTTTTGTGATTTATTCATACTTTAAAGACAGTGCCTTTACAGCAGTTCCAAAACATCTAAAAGTTCTAAACTAGGTATGTGAAAGGGGTACCATTTGTCAGTAGAAGGTAAATGAACGGGGTACCTTTTCTTTCAAAACCAGTATGTAAAAGGGTAAGGGTTAGACCTGGGGGCAGTCTCCCCACCCCCCTAACCGGGTATACTGGTATCCATATGCAGTTCAAGGAGAACATGCAATGACAAAATGGTCAACACACTTTTAAGCAGCATGCACAGGATACCCAGTGATACACAGGATACCCAAAAGAAGAGGCTTGAACTCTCCACGCTTTTCTTTAATTTCTTGTTTGTCAACTTGTTTGCTGACCCTTTTTTTTTTTTTTTTTCAGAAAATGATCATGAGTCATGGTTCAGGGGGTCAATAAACCTCTTCAGCTGTTTTGTTTTCCCATGTAGGTCATGTGATAATACCCTAGTGGACTGAACAAGCACATTTCATTCAAATTTCGCCTTATTCCCGTGCATATGTACGCATAATTTATGAAAAAGACAGAGGGGCAAATTCCCCCTGTGACCTTCATCCGGAAAACAAAAACTAAAGACGTCTAATGCAAGCATATACCCCTTCCCAGCCCCCTACCCTCCCCAAAAGAAATAAATTTTGGCCCTCAGATTTCTGGGAAATTAGGGCCAATTTTTACAGAACTTTCCAGATTTTCAAAATTCAGTGTGATGAATCGACCTGTGAATAAATATCGTTGTTTCAATCAATTAGCTTAGCCTTAAAAAAAATTGCATTTTTACGTGACTCGGTTAACGTCTATTGCGGTTGGTATCGACAGAAAGCAAAGATGACGCCAAATAAAATAAGGATCTAAAAATCTCACCAAGCCGGTAAACAACTTAACCAAGGTTCGAACCCTTTCTTTTTTCAGCTTACCTTGAAATGAAGCCGTTCTCGAGTCTCAAAGCGAACATCCACAGTCAAATTTTCAATATCCTTGCCGTATGGTCCCGGGTGTCCTTGCTTAACTAGCCTAAGTAAATATCCCGTTTGAGTTTTCTCTTTGCTGACAAGTTTGTAACCGTAGTTGGTGGGATAAAAACAGTATGGAATATTCAACGGGACTTTTCCATCAACTTCCGCTGAAGGTGGCCTCCAACAACAGCCTCGATTCAAGCAGTTCTGTTCGGATGCGCCATCTTCGGGGTAGCAATCAAATCGATAGGCGTCTGCTATTTGACTACAGCCCTCTTGAGACTTTCCAAAGTGAAGAATTGATAATAAAGTTAAGATAAAAACGACACCCCTTAACTCCAACGTGTTTGAAGCCATGTCCAAAGTGAAAGTGGGAGGTTGAAGGGGCTTCTCGCGTTTTTGAAAGATTGGTTTACACTAAAATGTCGCGCGGTTGTCATATGACGAAGTCGTAAAAGTAGGAACATGTGCTTTCGGACAAGGGACTTTGCCCCAAAACACTTTAAAACTGATTTCCAAGCTCACTCTCAGTCATTCCAAGCCTCTTCCAGGCATTCACATAATGGGGTGCGCCTCCTCCACAATCTGAACGCCTGGAACAGGCCAAGTTTAAATGGTCCTACGACAAATAAGAACGCATTAGTTGTAACCACAGGCAGCCCAAGCGTGTTATGAATCAAGTTCGGACAAATAAAAACAGAACTTTCTTCACTATGAGGTATAGCCTGTTCAGCTGTAATAATTACCCGGCTTTTTTATCAAGCACAGTTTGGACAATTTGTTCGAAATTTTAGCTCACGTGCAGCTCATGTACTGAGATAATTAGCCTGTTTACGCCCCCTGAATTCAGTCTTATTTTAATATCCGCCTTGTGTCTTCCCTTCAGCCGATTACAGTACTTTTCAGGCAATTTCATCTATTCCGAGTTTTTCCTTTGATTACTGTTCACTTATTCTGTAGTATACAATACTCAAAGGAAAGAAAATCGACAAGATTGAGTGAGCCATAACCGCGGGCTGAAACTGACAGCTTTGGACATGTTGAATAAGGCAAATAAGGAAGGCTAAGCAGGCTATATTAGGTGAGTGACCATGACGATGTTAGAGTCCTTGTAAATCCCAATACATGCGGTACACGTGCGCGCTTTAAATTCGAACTATAAACGCGTAATATCGCGCGTGATAAAGTACTGACGAATATCAACAAAAAAGGGTAATGACAGGAGCCCATAACCCTGGCAATGGCTGTTTTAAGAGCCTGAGAAAACAGCCGACATTTTCCGACGCCACCACTGGTTTCCCAGCGAAATGACGTCTGAGGTCAAGAGAGCGCAGAAATTCCATACTGATGACGCGTCATTACCCAGATCAGGGTCGTGCTTTTGATTGGCTGAAGCAAAGATCCCACGTGACCCGACAAGTCACTGGCAGAAGCACTATCCAGTTCTGGGCCCAGTTGTTCGAAGGCCGATTAGCGCTTAACCCAGGTTTAAATTTAGCCCGGGTTTCTTTTTCTTTTGTTCAAAAGCATTTTCTCGGACAATTTTCTCTGATATTCATAGAGCATCGAATCATCAACTTGTTGACAAAAATACTTAAACTGAATTTACTTTTTAAGCTTTCATATTTGAATTCAAGTTTTGCACTAATCCCGGGTTATCTTAACCCAGCTTTGAACAACCCGGCCCTGGGTAATAACGCGTCATCAGTACGGAATTTCTGCAATCGTTTCTCAGACGTCATTTCGCGGGGAGACCAGTGCTGGCGTAGGGAAATGTCGGCTGATTTTTCAGGCTATTGTTTTAAGCCGCTAGACTTTCAAATGAAAAAAGTTCATACTGGGAAAACTTTCGTTTTCGTTTGACCGCAATCGACCCATGTAAGTGAATCCAGATTCCAGAATCCAAAAAGAATTTTGCTTGTGGAATCCGAAATAAAGCTCAAAGATTCCGGAATCCCTCTCAGATTGGAATCCGGAATCCAGTTTCTACCAACTACCTGGAATCCGTAATCCACCACGTGGAATCCGGCTGCCTTGGATTCCCTTACATCGAGCGAGAAATACAATGGTTTTGGTAACAACCTCAATTCCCCAGCTCAAACACATCTTCATCGTTCAAGTTATAGTCAACTTCTTCAGTGTTGTATTTTGTTTTTGGTGCCTCCCTGGCCTCCTGCAACAGGTAGTAGCTTACCGTATTTACTCGAAAAAGCAACACGGCGCTTATTAAATTTTTCACTCCTTAGTGCTTTTGCTACAATTGTAAGTTTCTCCGCTGCTGTAGCAGAGGGTCCCCGTTAGGCTTTTCGGGATACGGGGTTTCCCTCGGAAAGCTCGGAATTCGAGATTTTAAAGAAAAATCGGGGCGAGCTTCGGGATTCAATCAATCAGTGAAAGTATGCGCGAGAGATGGGATGCCAAAAATAATTCTCGGGATTACAGGATTGCACGAAGTTTTGGGTCTGGATTACGGGATTGACGAAGTCAGTAACAACATGAAGACCATTGCGGTTCTATCCATAATTCTTATTTATTATAGCAGTTGTATATTTACAAAGGTCCCGTGCTTTCTTTTGGTATGACAGGTGACAGACCCTACTAAGCATCCGTCGTAAAGAGTGCGAAATTTGCATCTAGAATTATGGCAGAATCAGCCCAGAAATAAAAAAAAAAAAAATGCGAAGAGCAAAGTTGACTCCATGACGGGTAAGAGAGAGAACCTGGGAACGAAGTTGCCATCTGAATGCAGCATTCAAGGTAAAGAACTGAGCTCGCTCTTGTCGCATCACCGGATAAAAAAATATCCGGATTTAGCGTCCACACGACTCCGGATTCATAGCGTATTCTAAAATGTCCACTCTGGAGAGCGGACTCAAAAATATCCGGATAAGTGTGGACAGGGCCTTATACTGTCGGACTAAATTTCTGCTTAATAACCGTCAACCGTCAAAAGCGCAGCTCTAAAATTTTACCGTCAACCGTCAAAGCTACCACCCCATTTATATTAATCTATATAGTATTTACACTTACAGAGTAATGCAATTTGCTTACTTTTCTATTTACATATTTCTGCACAATGAATGTTTATCTTTGCCTGGTCTCTGTACGGCGTCTCCCTAGGCCTTCTCGGTCAATTTGGCATTTCGATGATTTTTCCGAGAAAAACTCGCTCGGATCACGTGACCCGAGAAGCATAAGAAACGCAGAGCAATGTGGCCAAGGAACTAGGCAAAAATCTCCTACGAAATACAATAAATTAAATAAATAAAACTAGAGAAAGCAATGCGGAAGTGGTAGTAATCTTGAGTGGTTGAAAATGTTTTCTACTATAATCTCAATTTTAAATTGTGTCTACATCTCAAGCACTGTCTCAAGCAAGTTCAGTTATCAGTGAATTACTATGTACACAGTACTCAAGTGCCGTTTATGCGCGGTTGTTCACGTGTATCTAGCTCTGTGACTGAACGGTAGAGCTTTGTGCAGTGCTTTGTGGCATCTCTCGCACGGGCAATATTTCATTGCCTCTGGCTCGGCAAAGAATCACTTGCCGGAATGCTTTGCGGAAATCACGGTTTGACAGCCAATAGATGAACGGATTGATCGTGCTTGATAAGAAAATAAGGAAGCCATTCAGCATGAACACTTGGCGTGGTAAATTCCCCCCTCTTCTGGACGTTTCTATGAAGTCAATGACAGATACTGGTAGCCAACACATACTGAAACCCAGAGTGGAAAACAGCATTGTCCAGGTGGCGCGAACTTCGCGCGCTTTCCTGGATTCTAGGCCAACCGAATTTGGGTTAGCGACCATTCCCTCGATTTGTCGATTGCTGGATCTGATGGCAAGAATGCACTTTGCGTAGCTGAACACAATGAGTTTCATTGGAAATGCGATAAAGAGAAGTTGGATGATCATCGTGTAAATTATGTTGACGTTGAATGGGTAGATACAGAATGCTTTGCCCGGGTTGAAGGCGTAATACCCCCAGCCAACCAGGGGTGGGACACTGGCAATGCTTGGTAAGATCCAAAGAATCGCGATCATGATTAGGGCATTTCTCTTGGTAAAAACGACCTTACAATCGAATGGACGGCACACTGCAAAGTAACGGTTTACAGCAATGACGGACATATTGACTTGCGAGACAATACCAAAAGTAAAAATAAAGAAGCCATGCATATCACACACTGACGAGCTAAATGGCCATTTGCCAGAAACAAGCACATGTAAGGAAATAGGCATGCAGACGATGGCCATCAGAATATCACTCACTGCTAAATTTGTGATTAACATGTATGGAATCGTGCGGAGACGAGCGCTTTTGAAGACAGTGACACAGACCAAAACATTGCCTACAAAGGCTAAAATAATTAGACAAACGAGGATCGTTGCTTCTGTTATCTTTACTGGAGTACTGCGGCGAGCCAGTTCCACGACCAACTGTGGGTATTCGTCCAAAGAGGCAGTCATTCTTTGTTGTTAGCAAATTGGCCACTCACGATCATTTACGAGAAGTCAACTGAAAATTAAAGAAATACGGCGAAAAAAATAATACATAGATTTAGCCAGGGCTAAAAGCGTAGCTCTAGTTAATAAATTTATAATCTAAATCAAACTGGGGAGACCCATATGACGTTTAAGGGTGGGGCTGAGTGACTTAAGAGAAAAAATAATTTGCAAACAGTGCAAGAATGAAGCAACATCTAAAATCTTACATCGAGTTAATAGTCTTATTTGTTCACCTAATAAATAGAAATCATCTTTGACCACAGTAGATTAGGCGTGGAAAACAAATTCTTCCCAAGCAAAATCACCTTTGTGCACACCCAAAACAACCTTTATTTATAATTTTATGCTATAAAAGCCATAAAGACACGATAGTCCCCGGTGGCAGCCAATTTACTCGTTATAATTTGTCGGTGTTATCTCTGTCTAAAGGAAAGGCCAAAATAAAAAATCAGACCGGACTTTTTTGTGTGTGTGGCTCGCTACAAGTCTGGTAGCGCGTAAACCAGCCTTTTTACACCATCTCTGAGCTAAACATAACTATCGGGCGTTGTTTGTTTTCAGACCTCGGAGAACTGTTTATGTCATTTTTTCCCCTATTTTAATTATAATTCCGCAGTTTTTTACAGTTGACAATCTTACAAGACAAATTGCACTCATTCAATATTCAGGACGATCGAAGCACGCGCTTCCCTTGCACAACAAATTATAGCCTGAGTATCAGGCCTTCCTGAGGGGCTAGGGGAGAGGATATTTTAGATGGGGTAGGGGTCTAGGGGGAGAAAAGAAAGGAAGGCCTGACACAAAACCATTCAGCAAATCGTGTGACACATCCAAAATCTGAGTGTGGCAGTGATTGGATAACACACAATACTCCCTGACGTCACCGACCGCAAGTGAATACGAGCAGAGCGATCGCCAAGAAGAAGCCATTGATATTTTTAATCGATGTTTTGATTTCATGTGGTACTTTTATGGACAGAGACGCAGAGAGAAACTCAAAAAGGCTCTAGAGGGCGCTATCAAGTTCTTTCCTGGAATAATAAAACCGAGCAAGGATTGGGTTTTCAAAGCCTCGTAGTTAAAAGAAAAGATGTTCTCGGAGTATGTCCGATTATTGGTTTCTCAAGACCGGGACAAAGAAGACGATATCAGTGCTTCAGATATCTAAGTTCTGATTTACAACATCCTGCCGTTAAAAGAGTATTGTTACTGTAAATAAAATTAGAGCGAGAGCGAAGTAGCCATGTATTGAGAATAGCCGACAGCAAAAGGCTTTAGCTTGACTTTGCTTGTGCCGGTTACGATAGCGTACGCGATTGGAATTCGTTCGCTTCTTCTTCCAAATTTTTTTTTTCACTTTTGAAATGTCTTAAGCTCAAGCGGGCGCCATCATATTTCGCCAACGGAATTGACCCTTGCTATAAACTCTCACTTCTTTCTTAACTGAACTTGTTACAGCTTTCATGAGCTCTCTGTGAAGTGGTGGAAATTTGCTGCTACTTGATAATTTTCTAGGCTCAGGTGTTTCACCATCGCACCTTCCTATTAATTTATTCTTGCAGCTCCTTTCAACCAACCGAGAATAGGAGGGATAACCAACAAAACCTAAAAACAAAAGAGATTTTCCCTCGGACGATTCTCCGCCTGATCTACATCAGCTTTTTAGCTGCTAGACTCTCAGGAATGAGCGCATGTTGTAACTCTGTAAACAAAAGCAATTTACAATTTTCCGGGAACACGTTTTTTTACAAACAGAGCGTTGGCGATCTTACACTAGCACAATTCCTAAAACATGTTATAATTCCTCAAAAACGGCAGGTTTCTCATTACAAGTGTTCGAAAACTCCTCATCGGAGGTTTCAGAAAAAAGCGAAATCGTAGCAACACCGAAGCTCGGCCAGACCGTAAGGTGAGATTTATTTCAGGCGAGCTTTTCGACACGCGAATCTGACAACCCAATGACCGGAAGTGATTTTGATTGGATGATATCGAATCATGCTGCGTGGGGGTGGAAGGCTCCAGTAAAAGCATCTGTGTCAGGCGTTTCTCTCCTTCAGCTCTCTCCCTTTTTCGCTTCCTTCTTTCCCCTTTTCCCCCAGAAACGCCTGATACTCAGGCTAAACAAATTATAAAACTAACGACATCATAAAACGTCCGACCAGCCTATTCTAAGTTTTTCCAAGCGCCAAAACTTACAATGCGAGCTGTCGAGTATTTGAATGAGCGCTGGTAATGAGGAAGAGGTTTCAGAATCATTTTCGTTTGCATTTTACTTCTAAAACACCATATTCATTTGATGCACGCGGGATTTTAAGTACCCCTGCATGCGATATCAGTTCACGGACGACTGAAAATAACAAAAAGCAAAACCATAAGAAAGATCAGATCGATATTTTAACCAACAATTAGGACAAGAAATATAATTCAACGAAACAATTAAAAGGACTACAATTTTTTATTTAAGAAGGCGTGTCTTGAGAGTGAAGTGTCTCTGAATATCCTAAGTCACGAATAAAACCTTGCAGATATAGCCTTAAGTTTTAAGCCACCTTCGCCGTGTTTGCTATTTTTCAAGGTGAACTCCAGGCAAGAACATCGCTCAAAGCTTTCTTTTTGCAAACAAAAGAATAACTAAACTATTTTTGAGAACGTTTTCTTTCTAGTCGCGGTCAGAAAATGTCTAAAGCCCTTTTCAGTTCTTTACTGATTTACTAGGTCAGATAAATTGTCTCAAATCTTACAAATGTGCGAAAAATGACGGCATAAATATGAAACCAGAAAAACAAAAAACACATCAAATGCAATATAATTACTCAAGCTTACCGGTCGAGATGCAGCTCGGAAACCCTTCAAGTAATTAAGACTTTTCACATAGTCCAGCGAGGTGAAGTAAGCTTGCTAAGAGTAGCTTATTTTTGAAAACGATGATTTCCGATTTCTTTCTGTTGCGCGGCGCATTTTTTTTCAATATATTTATTGATAAACACATTAGATAATTATATTTACAATACTACAAAAAAGCATTTTAACAATAGACATTAACAGAGTATAAAAGCAAAATTAATCGTTAAATTATAACAGGGCTAAAAGCGATTAGAAAAAAGTACAACAGGTAAATGAAGTAATACTGAGTTAAGACAGTTAACTTAAATAAGGCGCAGTATCCACTTTCTTTTAAAGAATTCTTTGTTGCTGATTTTTTTTATTGTTTCACATTTATCAACGATCTTCGCCCTAAATCCATAAATGTTTGGAAGGATTTGTTTGCTCCTACAGCGCATTTCGCAACCACAACCCAATAAACAAGCCTGCCAAGAATAACAAAAGACTGTTGATAGCAGCTGTATTTCATTTTGTAGATCCAGTGCAAAAAGACCGGTAAAAACATCCCAAGATGACACAAAACACTGTCAGCTTCAGCCATCAGTAAACAAGTCTCAGATGCTACATAAATTTTCCCCACAAGAATCCTCTTCGCCTTTTAATTCTTACTCTATTGTTGGTTTTCACATGACGTCACTAAAATTCAAACTACAAAACCATCGATCCTACTGAGATTTTAGTTTCATGGTGTATTAGAGCAGCTGAAAACTAATTTTCAAACAAATTTTTACTTCAAAAGGGTTCTTGGTTATGTAAAAGAGTACGCTTGAATTTCTAAGCTTTTGCGTGACGCAGCATTTACATGACGGCCAAGGGAGCTGTCATTTAGGTTAAAAAAAATGACTTTTTTCGAGGAATTTTGCTATCTAAACAGTTCAATGTATTGGAAAAAGTATTACTTTAATGTTTATGAGTTCCTCTCGGAGTAAATTCACGGTATGTAGCAAAAATCGGTAACAGATGTTTCTGTTGGTTACCGTCCGCAATGTAGGAGCTCATCCGGATGACCTCCAGCATGGCATCTCCATACAAAGCTCTATAAATTTGGGAAAAATATTTCCTCGGATATCTCGTATGCGAATTATTCCTTCCACCCAAACCTTGGCGAGGGTCTTTGTATATTTACCTCCTTTCATTCCCAGATTCTGGACTTTATCTGTCGAATGGTTTTGATTTTTATTTTGATCGATTTTGAATGGCGTGACACTGAAAACCAGCAATTCCTTTCCACTTCTTTCTCTTTCCCGTCGATCGTCACTTAGAAGCAAACATGTAGGTTGAATTAAATCTGCTATTGTTTGTTGCCATAAAACCTTTTTCGAAACAGTTTAGTAGAAACTGAGCACTAGCTACGGTCACAAATCCTTATGCTTAAAATCCTTGAAACAAGTTTCTAAAGGAAACAAGTTTTTGAGCGCGAAGACTTGGCCACGGCATTTCTTGCGCGACTTCCCGCCAAGAAAAACGCGGGTTGCACAAATACATCGCACGATTTATAACATACTCCTATCTCCGACGGGCTGACACCTGATTCCCTTCCATCACCCCCAAAGAGTGTACGGACGGACGGACTACGCTGACGTCACAACCAAATTTTCTTACCTATAATAGGGCTCATCTAGCGCGCGCTTCGCCAGCGCGACAGCTCCGCTTTTAGAAGGATTAAGATTCACGTTTACGCCAAACGGCAAACGTGAATTTGTTCCACGTGACCAAGTTTCCCCCTTATTTTTCGTTTACTGTTTGTTGTTTTTATACACAAAAAAGTAGTTTAATGCCAGTTTTATCCATAAGAATCGTTCTGGGCTTTTTTTATCTGCTAATTTTCTATTCTGAGAAATTCTCAACTTGAATCTGACGTTTGCCGTTTGCGGTAAACGTGAATCTTAATCTGTCTATTGATATAATATCGCGATCTTGACTATGCTTTAAGAAAGCACGCTGACTGGACAGTGAATAGCTATAAGCCCCAATCGCCCCATTTAAGGTAATCTAAGAAAGTCTTGGATGTTGAATTCTACGCTGAGGATTCGGGGTTCCGGGCACTGGACACACCTTTCTGAACATGACCTCTACCCCTTGTTGCAATCTGCGAATAGACGAGGTCACAGCACAGAAACAGCCTTACTCAAGATATATAATGATATATTAATGGCAATGAATCGTCGGGAAGTTGTTCTGCTTGTGTTGTTGGATCTGAGTGCTGCCTTCGATACGGTGGAACATTCTGTGTTACTATCTCGTCTGAGCACAAGTTTTGGGATCCGAGGTACAGTACTGGAGTGGTTTGTGTCATACCTATCGGGACGTTCTCAGCGTGTCTCACTAAGTGGTAAGTGTTCGGAATCTCTGCAGTTAAATCAAGGAGTTCCTCAAGGGTCATGTTTAGGGCCGTTACTGTTTACTCTGTGTGCCAGTAAACTGTTTGAAGTTGTCAAGAGACACCTGCCTAGCGTTCATGCTTATGCAGACGATACGCAGTTATATTTAGCATTTAAACCTGGCTGTGCCTCAAGTACCAATGATGCCATTGCTGCTATGGAACGGTGTGTAAATGAGATAAGAGCCTGGATGCTGTGTGACAAACTGAAGATCAATGATGGCAAAACAGAGTTTGTAATAATAGGCATCCGTCAGCAACTATCCAAGGTTCATGTTGACTCGCTTGCAGTAAGGGATGCTCAAGTGTCGCCGGTTCAGTCGGTCAAGAACTTAGGGACATGGATAGATAGTAACATGAGTCTTCAAGTTAATATCAATAACACGTGTAAAGCAGCCTATTACTACATTACAAATGTAAGACGAATAAGAAAGTGTTTAAGTAACCAAGCAACCCAGACACTTGTTCATGCCCTAATAATTGGGCGCATTGACTATTGTAATAGTATTCTGTATGGGTTACCAGCTAAACAAATAGCAAAGTTACAACGGCTCCAGAATTCCGCAGCAAGACTTATTTTTAAGATTCCAAGGTTTTATCACGTCTCACCAATTCTGTGTACGCTTCATTGGCTTCCAGTAGAATTTAGGATTCATTTTAAGATTATTATAATTACTTTTAAAGCGATCCATGGACAAGCTCCGGTATATCTACAAGAACTCATTAGCAAAAGGGAGGAAGAGAGATACAATTTAAGATCGTGTGCAATGGGAATCATGCTTCAAACGCCAAGAACTTTAAATAAAAAGACATTGGGTGACCGTGCTTTTTTAGCTGCGGCACCTAAACTGTGGAATGGGTTACCATCACAAATACGAAATGAGCCCAATTTTAATAAGTTTAAAGGTTTACTTAAGACCCATTTTTTTAGATTAGCTTTTTATTAGTGTTTTTTTTAGGATTATGTATACATTACATTTTTATAGATCCATTGTTTATTTATATAATATTTTTAGTTATTTTGGATAACTTATTAATGTTGATAATTTACTTTCATGTAATGCGCATTTGATCATATTTACATGTAATTTGCGCAATATAAATATTAAATTATTATTTATTGGACTCCGGATTCCGGATTCTGGTTTCCTGCTTGTAGAAATAGAAGAATTGTAGAATTGTAGAAATATGGCTCTTTGGGGGTGATGGAAGGGAATCAGGTGTCAGCCCGTCGGGGGGAGGAGTATGTTATAAACCGTGCGATGTATTTGTGCAACCCGTGTTTTTCTTGGCGGGAAATCGCGCAAAAAAATGGCGTGGCCAAGTCGTCGCGTTCATAAAATTTGTTTACTTTAGAAACTTGTTTTCAAGTATTTTAAACATAAGGATTTACTTACTTACTTACTTATTTACGTAGGTGGAGATTGGATTCCGGATTCCTTAAGCGGAATTCTCGGAATTGCTGATTCCACAATTCCACGAGCAAAGATATGCCGGATTCCAGATTCCACAGGCAAAAAGTTTGGTTTTGTGAATCCGGATTACCATAACATGGGACAGATCCGGAACTTTCTTTTCTGACGTCTGGTATGCATTTGGTTTGTTACCTTGCGCAAAATCACTAGTTTGTTTTATATGAATTTTAAAATATACGACATAAAGCATCTTTAAAAAAGTGTAAATAAAAAGCGATTATTAAAACAAAGCAATTTTCAAGAGGATTTATACTCGTTGTAAAATAATGCAAATGGTAAGCTAGGATGAGGAAGATTTAAGAAAGGATTCGAACAAACGAAGGGTGGAGGTCGAATAACCAGCAACCGAAAACGTTAGCTAAAATTGTTATGAAAGTTATTTAATTTGCTTATCCACATTCTCCTGTTTTTGAATGAGATCCTCTTTACTAGGGCTATTTTGGAGAAAAAGTCAAGAAAGTCTGAAATTGCAAGGAAATTTATGATGTTTTTAAGAGTACCTTCACTCGCTGATATTGTCATTTTATAATAAATCGAAATAAAAATTAGTGAAAAGACGTTTCAAACCTATCCTGGCTTCTAAGTCAAATAGTGCTGCTCGAGTGGAGTAGTTCAGCTTTGCTATTCAAAGCATCCACTTGAAATTACTTTGAAATGAAGCCAGGATGACTTCGAAACATCTTTTCCGGATAATTTTTTTCTTAATCCTTAATTATTAGTAATTGTTATTGTTGTATTTTAAAACAAACTTTACGTGGCAGGGAGATACATCTTATCTGGAGTCTCAGAATAATTTTAGAGGCATTTGCTGCTGTCATTACCTAAGCGACTTCTGATCAGTTGTGATGTCGATCATTGCCTTCCCTTTAATTTAGCCAACTGAAAAATCAAACTGATTTTTCTGGTAGAATAAAGTAGCCTCGTTCCCGGTTTATTCTTCAACAGCTATCGGGAAAGTTATTGACCATATATATAGTGGAAAATTTATTCAGATTTGGTCAGTAATAATTTTATTCAATAATTATATGAACGCAAGGGATATTCTTTCGAAATGTATATAAAGCAAATCTATAGATATCTAAAGCTATCTATTTCAACCACGATAAAATATCCGCAGGGATACATATAATCCTTAACTAGATATGAAAAGGACGGCTTCATTGAAGTGGATCATGACGTGACCAGTTAAGTTCCTAGTACAGTTTTTGACTTACAACGTGCAGACAAAATAGTGTTAAACTTCCAAGTGTTTATGTGTGGAATTTTATCGGTGCTATGCGAATCCGACATCCGAAAAGTGGACTCTTCCCACTTTTAGTACTAATCTTAAACATGAATGCTTTTAGAAAACATGCAACCTTTTTCGTATTTCCATTGGCGTCATGAAAGTTCATTCGGACTGAACAAAAACCAATTGAATGCAAGTTTCTTGCGTTGGATAAGACCGAAAATCGCACCAGCGAAAGAAAAGAAAAAGAGAAAAACAAGAGGAAAAAAGCAATGGTTGCTGTCTCAGTTTTTATAATTATTGGCTACTCTCTTGAGTACTTTAGGAACGACAAAAAAAACTGGTCGAGGGAAGAGGTCTATTTCGGCAGTAACGTTTCAATTTTATCCTTGGTTTAAATTTTATTTTCTTTTATTTAAAATTGATTACCATACACGAACACGAACGCCGCCTCCTTTTCCCAGATCACGCTCTCATATTTTCGCACGTCTTTTACCTAAGCGTCATCCCTACTATCTGAGAGCCTGGAAAAGGCTAAAACATGACTAACGTGACCACACTAAAAGTCAAACAAGCGAAATTCAAGGTCTTTACTAGAAAAACTCCTTTGACTGCCTCTCGGTAAACTGGTTAACGTTTCGCCAAGAAAAACACAAGCTGCATGTCTTGGATTCCCCGTCCCCACCCCTGCAGAGTCTACTTAATACCTTCCTGCCAGTTCTTAAGGGCGGACGTGCGTGCGTGCGTACGCTGACGTCATAACCAAATTTTCTTCGCATCGATAGGTTTCCATTTTCTATAGCAATGATCGCTTGGCCGAGTGGGCTTCGCGTGCGCGGAGACTCCGCTATTACTACACGACTTGGATGCTCATTCTGAATAACCACTGGAAAAACTTTTTAGTTGCCACAGGCTATAGAAACGATTTTTAAGCGACTAATTTACAGTCATTATTTGATGTTGCAGAATAATATCAGAGCGACTGAAGAACCCGTTAAAGATAACATTGTTCAGATTGTTAACCCTGCCTATAACTCAAAACTAGTTAACTGACACTCAATTTCTATGAAAGAAAATTATTTAACTGCATGTCAGTGGTAACTTTTCGCAACGATTAAAACCAACGGCAATTTCTTTGAAGATCAGAGTACGTTGAGAGGAACGGTAAAATTTTCCAAAACATCATAATTATAAAATTCCCTTTCTGTTCTCACTTAAACGCCTAATGTCTATATATTAAGAGAAAAAACGATATTTTTGTTTACTATATCTTAAAAAAGAACATGTTTAGACGTATCCAACGTTTATGGAAGATTAACGAGGATGAAAAAAATCAAAATTTTGTTTACTTTATCTTAGAAAACAACATGTTTTGCGAAACAGGAACTTCGCTATTTCTCAAAAAAACATCCATGTAGAGATAAAGAGCTTCAATAACTTCTTACTGTGATTCTAAGTAAGCTTTATTTCTCTAAGTCGCTTTTACTTACCCAGTTTCTTAGCACTAAGTGGTTTGACCAATATGCTCCCATAATCAAACTTTAAACTATATCGTTCCTTTTATTTTGCCAGGCCTATTGCGTCAGTACAGATGGGTTCCTATTGTGCTTTGAGCCCACGAAAATAACAGTTAACCGCTCTTTAAGGAGGCGTACAAATGCTTTAATAAGCACTCAATAAGAATAAATGGAAATTATAGCGAATAAAAGATGCTTAATTAATGATTCAATTATTATCTGGGTGCCACTTGTATTATGCTGCCGTTCTTCTGTATTTCCGTCCTTTTTAGGAGACGAAAACAATTTCCGAATTGTGTTTAAAAGGTACATCTGGTTCTAATATGAGGCCTTATTTTTCTTTTTTGGCTTCAGTACCAGCCCAGATGGTATAACATCATGGTATAACAATTTAAGAAAAATTTATTCCTACCATTCTGACATACATCAGTAACAACTGGATTTCTAAAAATAAGACTGGTAGCAGGAAGATTTTCTTGAGCTTGTTGGTAATTGCTGCTTGACGGAGATATCCTGCCGCACAATTGCGCTGATTTTATTTCAGTAAAGGATCTAAATTATAAGGTGGCGGAACCTCATTAAAACTACATTTCTACTTGCGGGTGAATGTCGTAAGACGGTGATTGCATGACGTAGGCTTTCTGGTAAGTACTATTCTCGTTTTGAAATCATGCAATTTTTTTCCCGATGTCAGTTTTAAGAGAAGGCGAAATTATGCACTATGAAGAAGAATAATTTCCGTTCATCCGTACTCTTGTTATGGATTCCGCGTTCTCAACATTTTAAATGAAATTCTACTGAGTAACCTTCTTTTACCTTCGTGACTCAACCGTCGAGAACAATCCTTCCTCAAACTACGTCAAATGAGGATTCCGTTCTGAATCGATTCCGAAAAACTTGTTTCCTAAAATGTACGCAAAAGAAACAATGATCTTTTTCTTCGATCACATCCCATTATCATTCATTATTCTCCTCATTAGGATTATTGTTATTAGTCCTTATGCACCTATCAATGTAAGTTCCGTGGGGGGGGAGGGGGGGGGGAGTGCGGGCAAGGGGAGGGGATTTGATGCCTGGGACTATCCCCGCTGTCGGGCTTTTGACCGTGCGAAGGGACCCCGGGGTCGGGACATTTGACTTTGACCGACAGAAGCCTGGTATCAATTCAGAAGCAGTTACCAAGTCCGTCCCTCGAGGCTTCCTGAAAGTCACGTTGTTGGAGAAAGGTATGAAGTTTTCATTTGTTTTAATCGCCATAATCCGATACTTTAAACTGTCATCTAAACAGATAATGTCTATTTTGAGGAAGGTTTTATCTTCAAGTTCCCATCTGGTGGTAAAACTCGATTGAAATCGAATTCCACCATGAAAGTCAGAGGATTTTTTATGGGTCACTGATCCGACCTGCTCCGACATGTTGAGCAGATGTTATAAAGCATTTTACGTTTTATTAATATTATACAGCACGGTTAATCTTCCTGGAGTGATTTTGTTGTTCAAGATAAGAGATGCTAGTGGAGAGAGAAAACACTTAATTACAGCGAGTAATTTAATGGAGCTTCCGTTAACCGTAAATAAAAGTAGTAACAACGTGTTTGAAATGTTCTTTTATTCGTTCTATATAGTATTATAGCATTGTTTGTTTAGATTTTTTCCCCTGGGGTGGGGGCTTTTTTGACACTTTTGATTGACCTTTCTTTTCCCACCTGGGGAATTTGATCGAAAAATTTTAAAATTTGTCAAATCCCCACCTCTTGCCCGCACTCCCCCCCCCCCTCCCCCCACGGGGTTTACATTGATAGGTGCATTATTAGATTAATAATCAAAGCAGAGTTTCCTGCCTGGTGGATTTGAGAGCCTGTTCCGTTCAGATAGTGGAAAGTGAATCCCACTATACTATATATCTCAGCTATCTGTGAAAGCCAGGAAAAGGCTTGTTACTTGAAAATCTTTCAGCGAATCCTTTCAATCTCCCGACTTTGGTTAGTGGTTCACAAAGTTACCCGAGAAAGAGAAAAAGTCTCTCTTTGTGTACTGATTAACAAAACTTTGCAGTTCATGCTAAATCATATATACACTGAATTAATGTAACTTAAAGGAAGACGTTCTTCTATTCCCAGATTTCATCAGTGAAGGCAGGCCAATTGAATTGGAGAAAAAATATATTCCCCCATCTCATCCAAAAACATGTTTATGTTGATAAAGTACGTAAAAAGCCAAGTGTGAAGACGGTTTAAAACTTATATAGACATAAAATTGTTAAACACTTAATCTTTTTGTGTAGATTTTTCAAAACATAGAAGTCTCGATCTCTTGCAAAAAAAAAATAGTACTTGATAGCAGATGAACCAAATCGCAAACTGACCAAGAACACCCGTTAAACAAGATTTTTCCTACTGATGCTGACTCACGAGACAGTGACCACGATTTTGCGACCACGGCAACCTGATTCTGAAACTTCATTCTCTTGTTTAGACGTCAAACGTTCGATCAGCGATAACAGCATTAATTATTTGTACGGTTGTTCACTATAAACCTCCTATTATCACAGGTTGTATTGCTTGTAAAAGTGGTTAAAAGAATTGTTTTTTTTTAATTTAGTGGGAATAGTTTCCCAGGTTTTAGATGCAACAAAAGAAAAGTAGCAGCTCCAAAATTATTGCTTACATTTTATCATTCTTTTTAGTTTTAATCTTTTGTAACCTCCATCGTACAGGCACTATCCCACCTTGTAATACCATAAGCTAAATAATTATAGATAAATGAAGGGTTTAATACAGCTGCCTTGAAGTATGAACATCTACATAATGTCTTCATTTATTACCAATTCCTACATTATTTACTAGTTCGTTGTCAATGTGCTGAATATGGGATTACCGCTCCTAATTCACCCAGATATTTTATTTGGCTTTAATATTGAAAATGCGATTACCAAAACTATATATCCCATTACCTAACTGCTGACATTACATTCGCAACTACGCAGTTACTTATTAGTGTAATGCGTGATGCAATTCCACTGACGCACAGTGCAATTAAAACTACTTCGTGGTAGAGTGATTTTACTTAACCGGCGGAAAGTAGTAGAATACTACGCAGTATTTTGCACTAATTACATTGTCTCCCTTTGTTTTCTTGTGGCTATTTTGCACTAGTTGTGAGTATCTGTTTCACGGGTCCAGTAAAATCGCTGTAGTGTTGTACACTAAATATAGCCAGTGTAACTTGATTGCTATAAATCAAGTCAGTTCATAAGGGCAATATAGGGTGTCACTTAGATGTGTGTACTCAGTACAGTACAGGGACCTTAGAACGAGACAATATAACTAAAGCATGTAAATTGCTAGGTTGTTTCAAATTGACCATTTTGAATAAATAAATACTGATAAATAAATAAAATAATGATTTAGACGTAGCACATCCACAAAGTGGTTCTTCGTCTACCTGATTCCTGGTCGAATTGGAATTTGAAAGTGTTAGTTTTTGTGGAGAGGGGAAAACCAGCGTACCAGGAGAAAAAGCTCTCCGAGTAAATGAGAGAACCAACAACAAACTCTAAACACACATGGCGTCGACGCCAGGATTTGAACCGGGGCCAGATTGGTGAGAGGCGAGTGCTCTCACCACTGCGCCGTCCCATGCTCCTCATTTTTAAATTAAAATCGCCAAATTTGCCAAATTTGCCAAATTTAGCACAGAACAGGTTTGTGAACTAAACTTTTTTACGTTAGAACGACTTTCTGTAAATACTATGGACACGTGCGCAAGATGGAAATTTTTGAATCAAATCAGATCAATTTGTGGGTTTTAATTTTTTTTTGTTACTCGTTCCAAATGATATATATCACATAATTTTTGCAATTGTTTTACACGTATTTTTGATAAATTCTGTCCAAATGTGTCGTCATTTCGGCTTGTTCGATCACATGCCGACAACAAACGATCGGCTAGCCTCGAGCATAGGGCACTTTCCTGGCTTTCTTTGTGTTTTGATCATCAACTTGTGAAAGTGCTTTATTTCCGTCGAGAGTAATCTTCGTTATAATTACAGTTATTAAAGAGGAATAAAGATGAAATCCATTAGACTCCCTTGTTATATGACTCACTGTTTTTGTTAAATTATATGGACCTGACTGTGCAAAATGTTCAGTAACATTTCGATCTTTTTAAACTTACCGGCCTATAGAAATTTATTTAATTTATTCAGTCACAATTTGTGAACAACAACAAAAAAAGGATTGTGCATGGTCATGCCCAGCATAACATACAACACCGTTGTTTTCAATTTTGATGTTTGCCGACTTTCATACTCAGTCCCTACACGGACCGCAGCAGAAGTAAATGAGTAAGAGCGAAGACTGAAACCCACAGAGACGGAAGTAAATATTCAGGATTGAGGATTAAGATTTAGTGCAACAAGCCCTCTCGGCCAACCCGCGTAGTCTGATGTTCCATATGTGTCAACGAACTGTTCCGATAGTTACCGTGCCCTTACGGTTCATACAACACCATATGGCTTTTCACTTCGGTACGAAAAGCTATCAGGGATAATGTAGAAACAATGTAGCCTCAAATTCAGCATATTTTAATATTGTTCTTTGGAAATGTATAATGTACACCGTAAGTACAATTTATGCTGCACGCTTGTTTGCATGTTTGTTAGTCCAGTGATTGAACAGCGGTGCTTTGCGTGCTGTGTGGCAACCGTCTCCCTTCATTATTTCATTCCTTTTAATTCCAAAAGGAATCACTTCCCGCAATGCTTTTCTGAAGTCGCGGTTTGACAGGCAGTAGATGAATGGATTGATCGTGCTTGATAAAAACATGAGGAAACTATACAAAATGAACACTTGGCGTGGTAAATTCCCGCCTCCTCTGGACGTTTCTATGGAGCTAATGACAGATACTGGTAACCAACACATACTGAAACCCAGAGTGGAAAACAGCATTGTCCAGGTGGCGCGAACTTCGCGCGCTTTTCTGGACTCTTGACCAACAGAACTTGGGTCGTCAGACATTTCCCTCATTTGACGATTGCTTGATTTGATGGCAAGGATGCACCTCATATAGCTGAACACGATGAGTCCCATTGGGAATGCGATAAAGAGAATTCGGATGGTCATCGTGTAGATCAAATTAACGTGGAACGGGTAGATACACAGCGCTTTGCCAGGGTGAAAGGCGTAATATCCCCAGCCAACCAGAGGTGGGACGCTTGCAACGCTTGGTAAGATCCAAAGAATCGCGATCATGGAGAGGACATTTATCTTGGTAAAAATGGCTTTACATTGAAATGGACGACACAGGGCGAAATAACGGTTTACGGCGATGACGGACATGTTGACTTGCGAGACTATACCAAAAGTAAAAATGAAGAAGCCATGCATATCACACACTGACGAGCTAAACGGCCATTTGCCAGAAATTAGCACGTGTAAAGAAATAGGCATGCACACGATGGCCATCAGAATATCACTCACCGCTAAATTCATTATAAACATGTTTGGAATAGTGCGGAGATAAGCTTTTTTGAAGACAGCGATGCACACCAAAACATTGCCTACAAAGGCTAAAATAATGAGACAAACGAGGATCGCTGCTTCTGTTATCTTTACTGGAGTACTGCGGCCAGACAGCTCCATGCTCAACTGTGGGTAGTCGTCCAATGAAGCACCCATTTCCTGTTTTTCTGTACGGCAATCGGGCGCTCAGTTTTATTCTCGAGGATTCAACTGCAAATAAAACAAGTGCGCCGTGAAATAAAAGAAATTTATGGCTGGATTCCGCGAGTAGACTCAATTAACATTGAAATTGGAAACCTAAAGATGCTAGAAAGTTAGCTTAGTTACAGTAGGCCAGTTTTTGGATATATTATATCAGATTTTTCTATTTAATTTCTTTCTTTTTTTTTTTTTTGAAAGCACCCAACCCTTGTAGAAGGCCTAAATGTGATAAACGGTCCTAAATGTAATAACATTTTGTCCTAAATGTAATAACAATTTGCCCCAAATGTAATAAACTCTTAAGCTGCCAATTACATTAATTACTCGAATAAGCCCCGCCCTCAAATAAGCGCCGCAATTGGGGTGGAAGGTGGAGGAGTTAATTAGCGCCGCGGCGCTTATTCGAGTAAATGCGGTACTAAGCGGTATTGCTATGGTATTAAGCTTCGCTCTCAAATAAGCGCCGCATTTTTGAAGAAAAAGTTAATAAGCGCCGCGGCGCTAATTCGCGTAAATTCGGTACATTTCCTTATGCACTGTGAAACTTAACGTTTACAGATGAATTTCTTGTAAACGGCAAAGTAACAGTATTTTTGTAAAAAAAGCAATATTTAAGCAATAGAAAACTTTTTTCCTGTGTTTGAATAGCCTGATATAAACCGAAGGGTTGGGAGAATTCGAGACAGTTATGCAAACCCTCGACGTCGTCTCAGGTTTGCATAACTGTCCAGATCGAATAAAGAATAAAGTCCTAAATGTAATAACATTTTGCCCTAAATGTAATAAACTCTTAAGATACCAATAACTGTATTTATGCGAATAAGCATCGCTCTAAAACAAGCGCAGCAATTGGGGTAAAAAGTTCATAAGCGCCGCTGCGCTTATTCGCGCGCGTAAAGACGGTACATTACCAATTACCATAGTTACACGCATAAGAACCGCCCTCAAATAAGCGCCACCATTGGGAGAAAAAAGTAAATAAATGAGCGCCGCGGCCCTTATTCGAGGAAAACAGTACTGATATATTTCCTTAATATGCAACGTTGAACTTCACGTTTATGAATAAATTTCTTCAAAGCGACACATATCAGTGTTTATATCAGGCTATTCAAACACAGGAAAAAAGTTTTCTATTGCTTAAAAAATGCTTTTTTACAAAAATACTGTTACTTTGCCGTTTACAAGAAATTCATCTGTAAACGTTAAGTTTCCCAGTGCATAAGGAAATGTACCGAATTTACGCGAATTAGCGCCGCGGCGCTTATTAACTTTTTTCTTTAAAAATGCAGCGCTTATTTGAGAGCGGAGCTTAATACCATAGCAATACCGTTTAGTACCGTATTAACTCGAATAAGCGCCGCGGTGCTAATTAACCCCTCACATGCGGCGCTTATTTGAGAGCGGGGCTTATTCGAGTAATTTCTGTAATTGGCAGCTAAAGAGTTTATTACATTTAGGGCAAATTGTTATTACATTTAGGACAAAATGTTATTACATTTAAGACTTTATTACATATAGGACCGTTTATTACATTTAGGCCTTCTACAACCCTTTCCTCCAAAAGTTAAGTATAGAAATGTGGATTACTTTGCAATGGCTTGAAGTTTATTGGTTAAAAGTTAATTGATTTAAGTAAATTATAAAACTAATATATAAACGGAAGCTTCGCTTTTAGGCTTAGATGCATCTTTGGCATTGTCTCGCAATTCCCAGAAGAGACTTGAGCACAAAGAAAACCAAACCAAATATTAAAAAAATGGCCAGAAAGCTTTGAGGTCATGTTAGAATTTTAATATAATCGGACGTGGGCCGCCTTCACGCACAAAATTATGAATGCTTTTACTGCGAAAAAAAAAAGATGTATACGAAGCCTAATGATAACTGCAGTAGCCAACTCGAAAGCTTGGCTCTTTTGCATGCTAAACACATTTTTACTTTCTTATGTTTAATTCAATGTAAAGTTAGCTCTGTTTTTACTCCTTTTTTTCTTATTGTCGTTGTATTGTAATTGAATGAGTCTGAATAAATGAACTCGAACTTGAACTTACGACTGAATGAAATAGCGACTGAACGACTTAAAGATGGATTAAAATACGGACAGGGAAATGGCCTACCCCCTCAAAACGCGAGACGACCGTATTTGATATTTAGACTAGGGACATACTTACCCCTCCCCCTTAAGAGGGCCTCTCCAGTAGAAGACTTAACGTACCTTTGGCAAATTATTTCTAGCTCGGGAACGCTATCTGGTGAAATTTTTTTTATCATTATTAATTTTCTTTTTATTTTTAAGGGATTTAATTTTAAGCTGCCCAAAAATACCGTAAAATTCCGAAAATAAGCCCCTTGACTTATATTTTTCAAAAGCCCTTATTGAGGGGCTTATTTTTGAAGGGGCGTATAATCGGAGGGGCTTATCTACTGAGGGAAATTTGCGTTTCAAAATCGATTGGGCTAGCCTTATAGTTGGAAGGAAATGTGACGTTTTTGCTTTGTTTTACTGTGTATTTGAGGACAATTTCCGAGTACAAGCCCCCTGGGGGCTTATATTTGGAGGGGCGATTTAACGGAGGGGTTTTGCGTAAAGAGTTTGGGGTGCTTATATTTGGAGGGGCTTTTACATGGAGGGGCTTATTTTCGAAATTTTACGGTATTTTTCCCAAAACTGGGGGTTAAAATCAAATGTGACTTTTTGGGGGCTCTGGTTCTGGTTATGTATAAATACAAATACAAAAAAACATTTGTTATTGGCTCTACACAGAGGGACTTAATTACAATAAATTACAATAAGATCTAAACCTACAGTAATATTGATAATGATAAGAAACAAAAAAAAAAAAACAAATAAAATTGAATCAAATATGAAGTAATTTGCTTACAGGCACTTTTCTGATCAGAAGTCTCTTAGAGAAGATTTTAACTGTGAAAGGGAGAACGAATTGCGAATGTTGCTCGGCAAAAGGTTGTATAATCCTATAGCACAGCAAGCGCATACAGTTTCATATGCTAACGTTTTTATGTGGGCAGCTCAGTTAAAAAATCAAAAAAAGTGTCAACTGGTTTAATTGTACCTCCGCTAATTTGTCACCGGCTTTTATAATGTCAACATGATATCATGACGATTCGTATGTTTTGGGGGTTATTACAATCTTAAAATGTGTCAACTGGTTTATGTTCTTGCGATAATATAATTGTCAAAGGTTATGGCTTGTAGGCATCACCTGGAAATTCAGTTAGAAGGTTAAAACGAAAGTGTAACCAGGGTTGTACTGTTAAGAAAAATTAACCATGATGGAAATCCATTAGAGTGGCCTGATTTTGCCAAAAGCTTACCATACAAGTGCATCACTTATTTACACCGTCAATTTGAAACCATAATCCTAGCGTAGTCTACTAAAGACCTTTAGCAAATTCTCGCAATATTGCGCCTTCGTGGATCTTCCCTGATTTTCTGGCAAAAGCTATCGTCAAAAAGTTACCTTAAATAACCCTAAAATGGAACGGGAATATCTCGTGTAAAAGGAAATTTCCTTAGATTATGTTTTGTTGCTTAGCTGAGTATGATTCATTTCTATCGAAAGTCAATAGTTAATTGCGCCGCATTATGTTCATTTAAAGCTCGCGACCTTACCTGCAGTCCAATACCCGCGACCAACTGGCTGATCTGCGAGTTTTAGGCCCGATGAAAAGAAACAGCTTTTTATCGGTTTATTCTATTTTGCGAAACGAAACGAAACAAAATATATGGGGAGGGAGAAAAAATGCTTATTATCATAAACACAGTTTAGGACAACATTGACAATGTGTTGGAAGTAATAGCTGAGGATACTGAAGGATTCTTACCATTTTCGCAAAGTAGTAATTTCACTGGAATTACTATTTTGCGAAATGGCGTCTTTTTACCTTTGTCCTTTTCGTCTGAAACAAATTGTGTCCACCAATAAAATGATTAATATTTCGAACAATCTGGGCACCTGTCAATTTATTGACAGTGCTCGAACTCATTTCGCAAAGTAGTAATTTTGCCAGAATTACTATTTTGCAAAATGGCGTTTCAGCCACCTTTATTTAGCAACATTATGTCCTTTTCGTCTGAAACAAATTGTGTCCACCAGTGAAATGATTAATATTTTGAAGAGTCTGGACACCTCTCATTTTATTGACCGTATGAGAACTCATTTCAAAAAGTAGTAATTTGGCCAGAATTGCTATTCAGCGAAGAGAGCTGTTTGTACCAGTTAGTATTCCAAAAAGTTAACAAAACTCAACTAACTAATTTTGAATGTATTATGCGGTACGTATAGTAGGATGTTATTTTTATCAAGCCAGTAACCTTTTTGAGATAGATTATTCCGCTTGGTTTTGTCACCGGCATCCACTATGAACATCTACATAATGCCTTAATTATTACCATAACTATCCAAAGTGGTGACGCGTAATACATTTCATTCCCTTACTGCAATTACTGCAATTACATAGTTACGTAAATTAGCGTAACACGTGATTCAATTGTACTGTCGCACAGTAGAATTAAATCTACTTACTACTAGTGTTGTATACTTGGTATAGGTTGTAACTTTGATTGCTATAAATAAAGTCAATTCACAAAGGCAATGAAGGGTGTCGCTTGGACGCGTCAGTACTTATATTATTTAGGACAGTACAGGCATCTTAGAACGAGAAGATATTGACCATTTCAAAAAAATAAAATAACCAACGATTTAGAGGTAGCACGCCCACAAAGTGGTTCTTCGTCTATCTGATTCCTGGTCGAATAGGAATTTGGAAATGTTGGTTTTTGAGGAGAGGGAAAAACCGGAGTACAAGGAGAAAAACCTCTCGGAGCAAATGAGAGAACCAACAACAAACGCTACACACGTATGGAGTCGACGCCAGGATTTGCGGAACCCAGGCCAGATTGGTGGGAGGCTAGCGTTCTCACCACTGCGGCATCCCTTGCTCCCCATTTTTGACGTAAAATCGCCAAATTTGCCAGTTTTAGCACAGAACAGGTTTGTGAACTAAAATTTTTTACGTTAGAACGATTTTCTGTAAATACAACTGGGCACATGCGTAAGATGGGACAATTTAAATCAAAACAGATCAATTTCTGGGTTTTAAAGCTTTTTTGTCACTCGTTCCAAATGATATATATCACATCTTGCGCAATTGTTTACACGTATTTTCGATAAATTCTGTCCAAATGTGTCGTCACTTCGGTTTGCTCGATCATCATACCGACAACAAACCATCGCTAGCCTGGAGCATGGGGCACTTTCGTAGCCTTTTATGTATTTTGATCAACAACTCGTGAAAGCACTTTATTTCTGTCGGGAATAATCTTCGACATATTCATTAAAGTGGATTGGTTGTGAAACACCATTACACTCCTTTGTTATATGACTCACTGTTTTTGTTAAATTTGTTTGGACCTGACGGTGCAAAAAGTTCAATGGCATTCCTGTCTTTTTTTAACTTACTGACCAATAGAAACATCGCAATAATTTATTCAGTCACAATTTGCGAATAAAAAACCATACGATTTTGCATGGTCATCCCCAACATAACATACAGCACCGTTGTTTTCAACTATGATGTTTGCCGGCTCTCATAACCAGTCTCCTACACAGACCGCAGCAGAAGTAAATGAGTGAGAGCGAAGACTGAAACCCACTGAGACGGAAGTAAATATTGAGGATTAAGGATTAGGATTTAGTGCACCAAGCCCTCTGGGCCAACCCGCGTAGTCTGATGTTCGATATGTGTCAACGAACTGTTCCTATAGTTACCGTGCCGTTACGGTTCATACAACACCGTATGGCTTTTCACTTCGGTACGAAAAGCTATCAGGGATAATGTAGAAACAATGTAGCCTCAAATTCAGCATATTTCAATATTGTTCTTTGCAAATGTACAATGTACACCGTAAGTACAATTTATGCTGCGCGTTTGTTTGCATGTTTGTTAGTCCAGTGATTGAACAGCGGTGCTTTGCGTGCTGTGTGGCAACCGTCTCCCTCCATTATCTCATTCCTTTTAATTCCAAAAGGAATCACTTCCCGCAATGCTTTTCTGAAGTCGCGGTTTGACAGGCAATAGATGAACGGATTGATCGTGCTTGATAAGAAGATGAGGAAACTATACAAAATGAACACTTGGCGTGGTAAATTTCCGCCTCCTCTGGACGTTTCTATGCAGTCAATGACAGATACTGGTAACCAACACATACTGAAACCCAGAGTGGAAAACAGCATTGTCCAGGTGGAGCGAACTTCGCGTGCTTTTCTGGACCCTTGACCAACAGAAGTTGGGTTGTCAGACATTTCCGCGATTTGACGATTGTTTGATTTGATGGCAAGGATGCACCTCGTGTAACTGAACACGATGAGTCCCATTGGGAATGCGATAAAGAGAATTTGGACAATCATCGTGTAGATCATATTAACGTGGAACGGGTAGATACACAACGCTTTGCCAGGGTGAAAGATGTAATATCCCCAGCCAACCAGAGGTGGGACGCTTGCAACGCTTGGTAAGATCCAAAGAATTGCGATCATGGAGAGGACATTTATCTTGGTAAAAATGGCTTTACATTGAAATGGACGACACAGGGCGAAATAACGGTTTACGGCGATGACGGACATGTTGACTTGCGAGACTATACCAAAAGTAAAAATGAAGAAGCCATGCATATCACACACTGACGAGCTAAACGGCCATTTGCCAGAAATAAGCACATGTAAAGAAACAGGCATACAAACAATGGCCATCAGAATATCACTCACTGCTAAATTCGTTATAAACATGTTTGGAATCGCGCGGAGATGAACTTTTTTGAAGACAGCGATGCACACCAAAACATTGCCTACAAAGGCTAAAAGAATGAGACAAACGAGGATCGCTGCTTCTGTTATCTTTACTGGAGTACTGCGGCCAGACAGCTCCACGATCAACTGTGGGTATTCGTCCAATGAAGCACCCATTTCCTGTTTTTCTCTAAGGCAATCGGGCGCTCAGTTTTATTCTCGAGGATCCAACTGCAAATAAAACAAGAACGCCGTATCATATAAGAAATTTATGGCCGGATTCCGCGAGGAGACTCAATTGACATTGAAATTGGAAACTTAAAGATGCTAGAAAGTTAGCTTAGTTACAGTAGGCCAGTTTTTGGATATAATATATCAGATTTTTCTATTTAATTTCTATCTTTTTTTTTTTTTGAAAGCACCCAACCCTTTTCTCCAAAAGTTAAGTATAGAAATGTGGATTACTTTGCAATGGCTTGAAGTTTATTGGTTAAAAGTTAATTGATTTAAGTAAATTATAAAACTAATATATAAACGGAAGCTTCGCTTTTAGGCTTAGATGCATCTTTGGCATTGTCTCGCAATTCCCAGAAGAGACTTGAGCACAAAGAAAACCAAACCAAATATAAAAAAATGGCCAGAAAGCTTTGATGTCATGTTAGAATTTTAATATAATCGGACGTGGGCCGCCTTCACGCACAAAATTATGAATGCTTTTACTGAAAAAAAAAAAGATGTACGAAGCCTAATGATAACTGCAGTAGCCAACTCGAAAGCTTGGCTCTTTTGCATGCTAAACACATTTTTACTTTCTTATGTTTAATTCAATGTAAAGTTAGCTCTGTTTTTACTCCTTTTTTTCTTATTGTCGTTGTATTGTAATTGAATGAGTCTGAATAAATGAACCTGAACTTGAAATTAAGACTAGATGAAATAGCGACAATCCACTTAAAGATGGATTAAAATACGGACAGGGAAATGGCCTACCCCCTCAAAACGCGAGACGACCGTAGTTGATATTTAGACTAGGGACATACTTACCCCTCCCCCTTAAGAGGGCCTCTCCAGTAGAAGACTTAACGTACCTTTGGCAAATTATTTCTAGCTCGCGAACGCTATCTGGTGAAATTTTTTTTATGATTATTAATTTTCTTTTTATTTTTAAGGGATTTTATTTTAAGCTGCCCAAAAATACCGTAAAATTCCGAAGATAAGCCCCTTGACTTATATTTTTCAAAAGCCCTTATTGAGGGGCTTATTTTTGAAGGGGCGTATAATCGGAGGGGCTTATCTACTGAGGGAAATTTGCGTTTCAAAATCGATTGGGCTAGCCTTATAGTTGGAAGGAAATGTGACGTTTTTGCTTTGTTTTACTTTATATTTGAGGGCAATTTCCGAGTACAAGCCCCCTGGGGGCTTATATCTGGAGGGGTGATTTAACGGAGAGGTTTTGCGTTAAGAGTTTGGGGTGCTTATATTTGGAGGGGCTTTTACATGGAGGGGCTTATTTTCGAAATTTTACGGTATTTTTCCCAAAACTGGGGGTTAAAATCAAATGTGACTTTTTGGGGGCTCTGGTTCTGGTTATGTATAAATACAAATACAAAAAAACATTTGTTATTGGCTCTACACAGAGGGACTTAATTACAATAAATTACAATAAGATCTAAACCTACAGTAATATTGATAATGATAAGAAACAAAAAAAAAAAAAACAAATAAAATTGAATCAAATATGAAGTAATTTGCTTACAGGCACTTTTCTGATCAGAAGTCTCTTAGGGAAGATTTTAACTGTGAAAGGGAGAACGAATTGCGAATGTTGCTCGGCAAAAGGTTGTTTAATTCTATAGCACAGCAAGCGCATACAGTTTCATATGCTAAAGTTTTTATGTGGGCAGCTCAGTTAAAAAATCAAAAAAAGTGTCAACTGGTTTAATTGTACCTCCGCTAATTTGTCACCGGCTTTTATAATGTCAACATGATATGACGATTCGTATGTTTTGGGGGTTATTACAATCTTAAAATGTGTCAACTGGTTTATGTTCTTGCGATAATATAATTGTCAAAGGTTACGGCTTGTAGGCATCACCTGGAAATTCAATTAGAAGGTTAAAACGAAAGTGTAACCAGGGTTGTACTGTTAAGAAAAATTAACCATGATGGAAATCCATTAGAGTGGCCTGATTTTGCCAAAAGCTTACCATACAAGTGCATCACTTATTTACACCGTCAATTTGGAACCATAATCCTAGCGTAGTCTACTAAAGACCTTTAGCAAATTCTCGCAATACTGCGCTTTCGTGAATCTTCCCTGATTTTCTGGCAAAAGCTATCGTCAAAAAGTTACCTTAAATAACCCTAAAATGGAACGGGAATATCTCGTGTAAAAGGAAATTTCCTTAGATTATGTTTTGTTGCTTAGCTGAGTATGATTCATTTCCATCGAAAGTCAATAGTTAATTGCGCCACATTATGTTCATTTAAAGCTCGCGACCTTACCTGCATTCCAATACCCGCGACCAACTGGCTGATCTGCGAGTTTTAGGCCCGATGAAAAGAAACAGCTTTTTATCGGTTTATTCTATTTTGCGAGACGAAACGAAACGAAATATATGGGGAGGGAGAAAAAATGCTTATTATCATAAACACAGCTTAGGACAACATTGACAATGTGTTGGAAGTAATAGTTGAGGATACTGAAGGATTCTTACCATTTTCGCCAAGTAGTAATTTCACTGGAATTACTATTTTGCGAAATGGCGTCTTTTTACCTTTGTCCTTTTCGTCTGAAACAAATTGTGTCCACCAATAAAATGATTAATATTTCGAACAATCTGGGCACCTGTCAATTTATTGACAGTGCTCGAACTCATTTCGCAAAGTAGTAATTTTGCCAGAATTACTATTTTGCAAAATGGCGTTTCAGCCACCTTTATTTAGCAACATTATGTCCTTTTCGTCTGAAACAAATTGTGTCCATCAATGAAATGATAAATGTTTTGAAGAGTCTGGGCACCTCTCATTTTATTGACCGCAAAAAGTAGTAATTTTGCCAGAATTATTATTTAGCGAAGTGAGCTGTTTGTACCCGTTAGTATTCCAAAAAGTTAACTAAACTCAACTAACTAATTTTGAATGTATTATGCGATACGTATAGTAGGATATTATTTTTATCAAGCCAGTTCTCCTTTTTGAGATAGATTATTCCGCTTGGTTTTATCACCGGCATCCACTATGAACATCTACAAAATGCCTTAATTATTACCATAACTATCCAAAGTGGTGACGCGTAATACATTTCATTCCCTTACTGTAATTACATAGTTACGTAACTTAGTGTAACACGTGATGCAATTGTACTGTCGCACAGCAGAATTAAAACTACTTACTACTAGTGTTGTATACTCGATATAGGTTGTAACTTTGATTGCTATAAATAAAGTCCGTTCACAAAGGCAATGAAGGGTGTCGCTTGGACGCGTCAGTGCTTATATTATTTAGGACAGTACAGGCGACAGTACGATTTAGAGGTAGCACGCCCACAAAGTAGTTCGTCTTGTACCTGATTCCTGGTCGAATTGGAATTTGGAAATGTTGGTTTTTGAGGAGAGGGAAAAACCGGAGTACAAGAAGAAAAACCTCTCGGAGCAAATAAGAGAACCAACAACAAACTCTACACACGTATGGAGTCGACGCCAGGATTTGCGGAACTCAGGCCAGATTGGTGGGAGGCGAGCGTTCTCACCACTGCGGCATCCCTTGCTCCCCATTTTTGACGTAAAATCGCCAAATTTGCCAAATTTAGCACAGAACAGGTTTGTGAAATAAAATTTTTTACGTTAGAACGATTTTCTGTAAATACAACTGGGCACGTGGGTAAGATGGGACAATTTAAATCAAAACAGATCAATTTCTGGGTTTTAAAGCTTTTTTGTCACTCGTTCCAAATGATATATATCACATCTTGCGCAATTGTTTTACACGTATTTTCGATAAATTCTGTCCAAATGTGTCGTCACTTCGGTTTGCGCGATCACATACCGAAAACAAACCATCGCTAGCCTGGAGCATGGGGCACTTTCGTAGCCTTTTTTTGTATTTTGATCAACAACTCGTGAAAGCACTTTATTTCTGTCGGGAATAATCTTCGACATATTCATTAAAGTGGATTGGTTGTGAAACCCCATTAGACTCCTTTGTTATACGACTCACTGTTTTTGTTAAATTTGTTTGGACCTGACGGTGCAAAAAGTTCAATGGCATTCCTATCTTTTTTTAATTTACTGACCAATAGAAAAATCGCAATAATTTATTCAGTCACAATTTGCGAATAAAAAAACCATACGATTTTGCATGGTCATCCCCAACATAACATACAGCACCGTTGTTTTCAACTATGATGTTTGCCGGCTCTCATAACCAGTCTCCTACACAGACCGCAGCAGAAGTAAATGAGTGAGAGCGAACACTGAAACCCACTGAGACGGAAGTAAATATTCAGGAATGAGGATTAAGATTGTGCACCAAGCCCTCACGGCTAATCCGCGTAGTCTGATGTTCGATATGTGTTGACGAGCTGTTCCTATAGTTACCGTGCCCTCGCGGTTCATACTACATCGTATGGCTTTTCACTTCGGTACGAAAAGCTATCAGGGATAATGTAGAAACAGCGAAGAGTCAAATTTAGCATATTTCAATATTGTTCTTTGCAAATGTATAATGTACACTGTAAGTGCAATTATGCTGCACATTTGCTTGCATGTTTGTTAGTCCAGTGATTGAACAGCGGTGCTTTGCGTGCTGTGTGGCAACCGTCTCCCTCCATTATCTCATTCCTTTTAAATCCAAAAGGAATTACTTCCCGGAATGCTTTTCTGAATTCGCGGTTTGACAGGCAATAGATGAACGGATTGATCGTGCTTGAGAAGAAAATGAGGAAGCCATTCAGCATGAACGCTTGGCGTGGTAAATTTTCGCCTCCTCTGGACGTTTCTATGAAGTCAATGACAGATACTGGTAACCAACACATACTAAAACCCAGAGTGGAAAACAGCATTGTCCAGGTGGCTCGAACTTCGCGCGCTTTTCTGGACCCTTGACCAACAGAAGTTGGGTCGTCAGACATTTCAGCGATTTGACGATTGTTTGATTTGATGGCAAGGATGCACCTCGTGTAACTGAACACGATGAGTCCCATTGGGAACGCGATAAAGAGAATTTGGACGATCATCGCGTAGATCATGTTAACGTGGAACGGGTAGCTACACAACGCTTTGCCAGGGTGAAAGGCGTAATATCCCCAGCCAACCAGAGGTGGGACGCTTGCAACGCTTGGTAAGATCCAAAGAATCGCGATCATGGAGAGGACATTTATCTTGATAAAAATGGCTTTACATTGAAATGGACGACACAGGGCGAAATAACGGTTTATGGCGATGACGGACATGTTGACTTGAGAGACTATACCAAAAGTAAAAATGAAAAAGCCATGCATATCACACACTGACGAGCTAAACGGCCATTTGCCAGAAATTAGCACATGTAAAGAAACAGGCATGCACACGATGGCCATCAGAATATCACTCACTGCTAAATTCGTTATAAACATGTTTGGAATCGTGCGGAGATGAGCTGTTTTGAAGACAGCGATGCACACCAAAACATTGCCTACAAAGGCTAAAAGAATGAGACAAACGAGGATCGCTGCTTCTGTTATCTTTACGGGAGTACTGCGGCCAGACAGCTCCACGCTCAACTGTGGGTAGTCGTCCAATGAAGCACCCATTTCCTGTTTTTCTGTAAGGCAATCGGGCGCTCAGTTTTATTCTCGAGGATTCAACTACAAATAAAACAAGTACGCCGTAAAATATAAGAAATTTATGGCCGTATTCCGCGAGGAGACTCAATTGACATTGGAATTGGAAACCTAAAGATGCTAGAAAGTTAGCTTAGTTACAGTAGGCCAGTTTTTGGATATATTATATCCGATTTTTCTATTTAATTTCTTTCTTTTTTTTTGAAAGCACCGAACCCTTTCCTCCAAAAGTTAAGTATAGAAATGTGGATTACTTTGCAATGGCTTGAAGTTTATTGGTTAAAAGTTAATTGATTTAAGTAAATTATAAAACTAATATATAAACGGAAGCTTCGCTTTTATAGGCTTAGATGCATCTTTGGCATTGTCTCGCAATTCCCAGAAGAGACTTGAGCACAAAGAAAACCAAACCAAATATTAAAAAAATGGCCAGAAAGCTTTGAGGTCATGTTAGAATTTTAATATAATCGGACGTGGGCCGCCTTCACGCACAAAATTATGAATGCTTTTACTGCGAAAAAAAAAAAGATGTTCGAAGCCTAATGATAACTGCAGTAGCCAACTCGAAAGCTTGGCTCTTTTGGCTGCTAAACACATTTTTACTTTCTTATGTTTAATTCAATGTAAAGTTAGCTCTGTTTTAGCCTCCCCGCAGACGTCCTTTGGGGTTCGTTTGTCACGCATTCAGTGACAAACGAACCCCAAAGGACGTCTGCGGGGAGGCTAGCTCTGTTTTTACTTCTTTTTTTCTCATTGTCGTTGTATTTTAATTGAATGAGTGTGAATAAATGAACTCGAACTTGAACTTAAGACTGGATGAAATAGCGACAAACGACTTAAAGATGGATTAAAATACCGACAGGGAAATGGCCTACCCCCTCAAAACGCGAGACGACTGTATTTGATATTTAGACTAGGGACATACTTACCCCTCCCCCCTAAGAGGGCCTCTCCAGTAGAAGACTTAACGTACCTTTGGCAAACAAATCTTATGCAGTACCCATTTCAAAAGAAATCTTTGTACTCCGAGTAACAATTGAAGGTTTTTAAAACTTCTGCTTATTTCTTATTTCTAGCTCGCGAACGCTATCTGGTGAAATTTTTTTTATGATTATTAATTTTCGTTTTATTTTTGAGGGATTTAATTTTAAGCTGCCCAAAAATACCGTAAAATTCCGAAAATAAGCCCCGGGGCTTATATTTTTCAAAAGCCCTTTTTTGAGGAGCTTATTTTTGGAGGGGCGTATAATCGGAGGGGCCTATCTATTGCGGGAAATTTGCGTTTCAAAATCGATTGGGCTAGCCTTATAGTTGGAAGGAAATTTAACGTTTTTGCTTTGTTTTACTTTGTATTTGAGGGCAATTTCCGAGTACAAGCCCCCGGGGGGGCTTATATTTGGAGGGGCGATTTAACGGAGGGTTTTTTGCGTGAAGAGTTTGGGGGGCTTATATTTGGAGGGCTTTTACATGGAGGGGCTTATTTTCGGAATTTTACGGTATTTTTCCCAAAATTGGGGGTTAAAATCAAATGTGACTTTTTGGGGGCTCTGGTTCTGGTTATGTATAAATACAAATACAAAAAACATTTGTTATTGGCTCTACACAGAGGGACTTAATTACAATAAATTACAATAAGATCTAAACCTACAGTAATATTGATAATGATAAGAAACAAAAATAACCAAATAAAATTGAATCAAATATGAAGTAATTTGCTTACAGGCACTTTTCTGATCAGAAGTCTCTTAGAGAAGATTTTAACTGTGAAAGGGAGAACGAATTGCGAATGTTACTCAGCAAAAGGTTGTATAATTAATTCTATAGCACAGCAAGCGCATACGGTTTCATATGCTAAAGTTTTTATGTGGGCAGCTCATTTAAAAAATCAAAAAATGTGTCAACTGGTTTAATTTTGTCACCGGCTTTTATAATGCCAACATGATATGACGATTGGTATGTTTTGGGGGTTATTACAACCTTAAAATGTGTCAATTGGTTTATGTTCTTGCGATAATATAATTGTCAAAGGTTATGGCTTGTAGGCATCACCTGGAAATTCAATTAGGAGGTTAAAACGACAGTGTAACCAGGGTTGTACTGTTAAGAAAAATTAACCATGATGGAAATCCATTAGAGTGGCCTGATTTTGCCAAAAGCTTACCATACAAGTGCATCACTTATTTACACCGTCAATTTGGAACCATAATCCTAGCGTAGTCTACTAAAGACCTTTAGCAATTTCTCGCAATACTGCGCAATCATGCCTCCCTGATTTTTGTGTTGGAAGTAATTAGTTGACGGATAATAAAGGATTCTTACCTTTTGCGCAAAGTAGTAACTTCACAAGAATTGCTATTTTGCGAAATAGCGTTTTTTCACCTTTATTTAGCAAATATGTCCTTTCCTTCTGAAACAAATTGTGTCCACCAATAAAATGATGAATATTTCGAACAATCTGGGCACCTGTCATTTTATTGACCGTGCTCGAACTCATTTCGCAAAGTAGTAATTTTGTCAGAAGTACAATGTAACTGTGGTTGCTGCTAGTTTACTACCTGACAGATTTTTATTTTATTTATTGATTTACTGATTTGTTTACTTACTTATTTATTTATAATAAAATATGCTAGCTAAACCTCTAAAACGGCAACATGTTATGTATAGTATTTCTAAAACAAAGTTTAAGAACATAATTATTAAGAACATCTCCAGGCTGATTTCTCACTAGGCACCCGATAAATAAGAACTAGATCAGCCTAAACCCTGAAATCATGTGTTCTTATATGCTGGTGCTTACTGTATGTCCTTTTGGTCTGAAACAAATTGTGGCCACCAATCAGAAATGATTAATATTTCAAACAATCTGGGCACTTGTCAGTTTATTGATCGTACTAGAACTCATTTCGCAAAGTAGCAATTTTTCCAGAATTACTATATTGCGAAATGACGTTTCAGTCACCTTTATTTAGCAACAGTGTGTCCTTTCGTCTGAAACAAATTGTGTCCATCAATGAAATGATTAATATTTTGAAGAGTCTGGGCACCTCTCATTTTATTGACCGTATGAGAGCTCGTTTCAAAAAGTAGTAATTTTGCCAGAATTATTATTTAGTGAAGAGAGCTGTTTGCACCTGTTTGTATTCCAAAAAGTTAACAAAACTCAACTAATTTTGAATGTATTATGCGGTACGTATAGTAGGATGTTATTTTTATCAAGCCAGTTACTTTTTTGGGATAGATTATTCCACTTGGTTTTATCACCGACATCCACTATGAACATCTACAAAATGTCTTAATTATTACCAATCCCTACATTTTTACTAGTTCGTTGTCATTGTGCTGAATATGGGATTACCGCTCCAGATTCACTTACACATTTTATTTGCCTTTAATATTGAAAATGCGATTACCACTCTCTCCTCCCCAGAGGCCTCTTTGTATCGTAAGGAGGGTGGGGAGAAAGAAAACGAAAGGGCGCGGGGCACGATGGGAAAAGGAAAGGGAGAAGAGAGGCCTTTTCCCTCTTCCCATCGTCCCCCGCGCGCTTGCTATATTTCGATTGGGGATACCCAGCGAGAGCCTCTGGGGAGGACTGAGCGATCACCATAACTATCTAAACTGGTGACGCGTAATACATTTCATTCCGTTACTGCTGTTACATAATTACGTAAATTGGTGTAACACGCAATACAATCACGGTACTGTCGCACAGTACAATTAAAAACTACTTACTACTAGTGTTGTATACTCGATATAGGTTGTAACTTTGATTGCTGTAAATAAAGTCAGTTCACAAAGGCAATGAAGGGTGTCACTTGGACGTGTCATTGCTTAGGACAGTACAAGCACCTTAGAACGAGAAGATATTGACCATTTCAAATAAATAAATAAATAAAATAACCAACGATTTAGAGGTAGCACATCCACAAAGTGGTTCTTCGTGAGCTTTCGTCTACGTGATTCCTGGTCGAATAGGAATTTGGAGATGTTGGTTTTTGAGGAGAGGGTAAAACCGGAGTACCCGGAGAAAAACCTCTCGGAGCAAATGAGAGAACCAACAACAAACTCTATACACGTATGGATTCGACGCCAGGATTTGCGGAACCCAGGCCAGATTGGTGGGAGGTCAGTGCTCTCACCACTGCTCCATCCCTTGCTCCCCATTTTTGACATAAAATCGCCAAATTTGACAAACTTAGCACAGAACAGGTTTGTGAACCAAAATTTTTTACGTTAGAACGATTTTCTGTAAATACAATGGACACGTGCGCAAGATGGGAAAATTTAAATCAAAACAGATCAATTTCTAGGTTTTAAAGTTTTTTTGTCACTCGTTCCAAATGATATATATCACATCTCGCGCAATTGTTTTACACGTATTTTCGATAAATTCTGTCCAAATGTGTCGTTATCTCGGTTTGCTCGATCACATACCGACAACAAACCTTCGCTAGCCTGGAGCACGCGGGGCACTTTCCTAGCTTTTTTTGTATTTTGATCAACAGCTCGTGAAAGCATTTTATTTCTGTCGGGAATAATCTTGGACATATTCATTAAAGTGGAATGGTTGTGAAACCCCATTAGACTCCTTTGTTATATGACTCACTGTTTTTGTTAAATTTCTTTGGACCTGACCGTGCAAAACGTTCAATTGCATTCCTATCTTTTTTTAACTTACAGACCGATAGAAACATCGCAATAATTTATTCAGTCACAATTTGCGAATAAAAAAACCATACGATTTTGCATGGTCAACATAACATACAGCACCGTTGTTTTCAACTATGATGTTTGCCGGCTCATAACCAGTCTCCTACACGGACCGCAGCAGAAGTAAATGAGTAGGAGCGAAGACTGAAATCCACAGAGACGGAAGTAAATATTCAGGAGTGAGGATTAGGATTTAGCGGACCAATCCCTCTCGGCCAATCCGCGTAGTCTGATGTTCGATATGTGTTGACGAACTGTTCCTATAGTTACTGTGCCCTTACGGTTCATACAACATCGTATGGCTTTTCACTTCGGTACGAAAAGCTATCAGGGATAATGTAGAGACAATGAAGACTCAAATTTAGCATATTTCAATATTGATCTTTGGAAATGTACAATGTACAATGTAAGTGTAATTATGCTGCACATTTGCTTGAATGTTTGTTAGCCCAGTGATTGAACTGCAGTGCTTTGCGTGCTGTGTGGCATCTCTCCCACCATTATCTCATTCCTTTTAAATCCAAAAGGAATCACTTCTCGGAATGCCTTTCTGAAGTCGCGGTTTGACAGCCAATAGATGAACGGATTGATCGTGCTTGAGAAGAAGATGAGGAAGCCATTCAGCATGAACACTTGGCGTGGTAAATTCCCGCCTCCTCTGGACGTTTCTATGAAGTCAATGACAGATACTGGTAACCAACACATACTGAAACCCAGAGTGGAAAACAGCATTGTCCAGGTGGCGCGAACTTCGCGCGCTTTTCGGGACCCTTGACCAACAGAACGTGGGTCGTCAGCCATTTCCGCGATTTGACGATTGCTTGATTTGATGGCAAGGATGCAATTCGTGTAGCTGAACACGATGAGTCCCATTGGGAATGCGATAAAGAGAAGTTGGACAATCGTCGTGTAGATCATGTTAACGTGGAACGGGTAGATACAGAACGCTTTGCCAGGGTGAAAGGCGTAATATCCCCAGCCAACCAGAGGTGGGACGCTCGCCACGCTTGGTAAGATCCAAAGAATCGCGATCATGAAGAGAACATTTATCTTGGTAAAAATAGCTTTACATTCAAACGGACGACAAAGGGCGAAATAACGGTTTACGGCGATGACGGACACGTTGACTTGCGAGACTATGCCAAAAGTAAACATGAAAAAGCCATGCATATCGCACACTGACGAGCTAAATGGCCATTTGCCAGAAATTAGAACGTGTAAAGAAATAGGCATACACACGATGGCCATCAGAATATCACTCACTGCTAAATTCGTTATAAACACGTTTGGAATCGTGCGGAGATGAGCTGTTTTGAAGACAGCGATGCACACCAAAACATTGCCTACAAAGGCTAAAATAATGAGACAAACGAGGATTGCTGCTTCTGTTATTTTTACTGGAGTACTGCGGCCAGACAGCTCCACGATCAACTGTGGGTATTCGTCCAATGAAGCGGTCATTTTCTGTTTTTCTGTAAGGCAATCGGCCACTCACTTTTATTCTCGAGGATTCAGCTGCAAATGAAAAAGACACTCCGTAAAATATAAGAAATTTATGGCCGGATTCCGCGAGGAGAATCATTTGACACAGAAATTGGAAACCTAAAGATGTTAGAAAATTAACTTAGTTACAGTAAGCCAGTTTTTGGATATTTTATATCAGATTTTTTTATTTAATTTCTTTCTTTCTCTTTTTTTTTCGCAAGCACCCAACCTTTTAATTCAAAAGTAAAGTATAAAATTGGGAATTTTTTTGCAATAACTTGAAGTTATAAAAGTTAGGCCCGGTTCGGACGACGAACTTTTCATGAGCCGAACATAATTCGAATTAAAGCCGACCCAAATTATTTAGACCTGCTGAATTGATTCAGACGTAAATCTTAATTGCAGCTGAACTAAGTTTAAAAGGCGAAAAATGCTCATTTCGGTCAAACTGCTAGCAAAATACTTTATAATAATTTATGCATTAGGTTCGGTACATGAAAAGCTCCAAAGTCGAAATGCTCGGCCGAGCTAGGCGAAAAGAACGGCTGACCCGTTGCAAATTGAAACAGGCGTTCCTAATTGATTCAGTCTTTAGACGCCGAACTTTTCATGTACTTAATTCAATGTATTAGGTTCGGCACATGAAAAGATCGGCGTCTGAACGGGGCCTTAATTGATTTAAGTAAATTAAAACTAGTATATCAACGGAAGCTTCGCTTTTAGGCTTGGATGCATCTTTATATTATTGATCAATATTAAAAGTATTGTTCAAAGACATACTCTTTCCATTTAGCATAAATCATCGCATCTTCGATTGGCGAAGTGGACGGTAAAACTGTTCCTAACTGGAACAAGGGTAAAAGCTGAGGACACACTCAAATCTCGGCCAAATTGTTTTTAGAGGTCCCGAGCTGAAAAATTATTACCGCCATATTATTCAGATCAGATATTAATAAAAGATATTGAACATGCTCGAGACAAAATATCAGCAATAAAAATCTAAATTGCCAAGGTTTAACGAAGAAATCTGTTTCATTTCATTCGTTCTAGCAATAAGAAAAGTTCTGTTCAACATCAATGGACAAAAGGACTAATGAAGTAGCATGAACAGTGCCAATTTCATGCCCCTGGAAACTGTCGAATCATGCTGAGGAAAATTACATAAAAAATAGAGTCAGATCGACGTCGTAGTGGTAGGTCGAAACAACGTGGAGTAAGGACAAGGACAGATTTTCCGTTCAGATTGATATAGAACTAGTTCTATACTTAGTCTAGTGTTCTATACTAGTTCTAACTAGTTTTTTTTACGCGATTTAGCGCATCGTTTATAGTTTTTTTGAATTATTACAGTTCGATTCGTCAACAATCGACATGTTGTGAAAGCAGCCTGAAAATCAGTAAACGCTTAAGAATGTGCCTTCCTCTCCTCCCTCCACCCTCTCGCCATACAAAGTCTGTAAAATTTTGCGATTTTCAAGAGCTATATTTTTATTCTTTTTTTAAAAGATCACTTTCAAATTTGGCAATTTATTATTTTTAAGCTCTCTTTAAGGGGTGTCAACAGATTCTCACTAACTGATCCATGACAAAAGTTGAAAAAACGGTGGAGGGTTTATTCAGCAGGAAAAAAGCTCTCTGAAGTTCTCATAGCTGGTTTGAAAATAAAACTGTACGGGGCGATAGTTTTAGTGAAATACTGAAAATGTGAATATTTTTCGGAAAATTAAAAGGGGATATAATATCAATTTAAAAATCGTGACAATCATAGCAAAAGATATAACTTACGGCAAACCTCAGTCACTCTCCAGTTGACGAGTTCAACAAACCTTCCTCTCGCTCTCCGCTTTAGATGGAAACTAAAATTACTATTAATATTTCATTTCTAAGTTAAATTAGATCTTGGTGACGTTAAAATTTGTTTTGGTTATAAATGGTATAGAACCATAGTGAGTTGCTAGGTATACACGTCGTGATATACTTCGTTCATTAGAAAAAAAATTGACCGGAGGCAATCATGCCATTAATAACGTCACCTAAGCAAGTCTCAACACTTGCCCGCGGCATAAGACCTTTAAAATCATAAAAAAAAAAGATTCAGGCAAGGAAATTGTGATAAAAGTGTCTCAAGTTGTTGTATATTTTTTTATCTCGAGAATAAACTCTAAAAGGAGAAAACGTAAACACATCCTCAGGCTTGATTATCTGTATTATAATTAGCATGGGATCGACATTCAAAATAGTTAATAACAAAGAGACAATATTGAACTTCTCATACGAAAGTTTAAATTTTAATACCTATTTACTGGCTTTAATGTTAACCGATCATGATTATTCAATTTGATTAAAAATAATCATGATTTTTAATCAAGAGATGGCTGTAAAGGTCTTTGTGCCTGTTTGACATAGCTGAAGGTGGGCGTGCATATCACATTTGACTGTAATCTTTGTTCTACTGGATCAAACCTACACTCATATGCACTGCTAAGAGACTATGAGGCCCTGTTCTGCCTAGACACAACTTTTATGGTGGGTAGACTAAACGAAAATTAATATTTACAGCGATTCGCGTTTATTATTTCCTGAATGGCCTATAACCCTAAGGTCATTTTAGTTGATATTGTATGTGCGCCTTATACCCTTACCTGACTAAATTTGTTATACATTGTATTCACTATATGTCTTCTCACTGGCTAAGAGCCTACATGCAGTTAATTTTGGAAATCAGCGCAACCAACAACTAATCTGTAGCTTGCGCGCGGAATGCATTATTTCCAATAGCAATTTCAAAGTGTTTTTAAGTTTATACTACTACACGAGAAATTTCTGCAATTTGATTGGCTTAGAGCAGTGGTATTTCAGCTAAATTTGAAATACCTACATGTGAAAATTACAAACCTTTTGTGGGCAGTAGTATAAACAAATAATAGCATGATTTGTACGTGATATTTGGCATAAATACCACTTCGGATATATCAAAATTGTCTCAAATTTCACTCGCCTAACGGCTCGTGAAATTACGTTCAATTTTGAAATATCACTCGTGGTATTTATGCCAAATATCACTACAAATCATTCTATTACCTATACTTATCATCATCATCATCATTATTATCATTATTATTATTATTATTATTATTATTATTATTATTATTATTATTATTATTATTATTATTATTCACACAATCATTTCATTCGGTTTTTGTGATGACTAAAATAATCAAGGGCTCTGTAATGTTATCAGCCTCGTCTTTCGGGCCCTGGCTGATAACACATATCTCGACATTGATTATTTTGGGTATTACAAAAACCACATGTAATAAGGTAAACTATAGATCAGTCTATTATATGATCCTCCTTGGGCAAAATTATATTATTGTGAAGTCGTTGTTGATGTTTGCGAAGATGTTTTCTTTTTTATTGCCCATAAAGTCAAAGCAATCATCGCTGCAGGGAAGCTGCTGTTGGCCTTTTTCAGAATTCTGTAACTCATGGAAATATCTCTGATATCTGTGTTTTTTATCAATACAACGGATATCTGTCTAGCTTGAAAAGCCAGGATTTGTTGACCTTTTTTCAGAATTCTGTAACATCGAAAACATCAGGTGTTTTTTATCAATGCAATGGATATCTGTAGCTTTCAAAATCTTGAAAAGCTAGGATTTGACATTTCACTTATTTCATCACAAGCGTGATAAACACGCAAAAACTCAGACATAAAAGCTTACATAGACCAATAGAATGAACAGCTCCAGAGTAAGCTATTGTAGACAAACAGACCAACCTACCTACAATAGTCTGTGAGTCAGTGCCGAAAAAGCAATGTAGCACAACAACAAAAATGAGTTACAATAATTATAATGAGTTGTCTTACTCGTTTATTTTCCCCTGTATTTCATTGTTAGCAGAAAACGATCAACGGCTGAAAGAAAGAGAGATATGTTCACAGTTGGTGCGATAAGAAGTTAAGACGGAATCCAAGACGAAATTGAATAACTTTAAGTTTTAGTGGACAAAAACCTTTTACCAGAATATTTTAAGCCATATCGCATTTTTTTTCACTTTTCAAGGGCTATAGATGAACTTAGTTATCTGTAATAGCACCAAAGAAAAATTCTTATGGGAGCCCACAAAATAAATCTCAAATTTCACAAGAATTGTGGAAACACAGGTAAAGTATAAATGAAAAAAAATCAAAATAGGATTGCCGCTATTGATCATAAACGAGCCATATGGATCAATTCGTGACCATTCTTGGCTTTTTCATCAGTCGCCGAAAAATTCTCGCGGATGTCGTGAGGTTATTTCGGCAGTTGGGGACATGCGTTAGTGGCCGTTGCCGTTGTAGAGAGGTTTAAATAAGAGTAAATGTATGGACTGTCCGCCTGGACAAAATAAAGTGGCCGTTGTGGCGGAGAGGTACGAGGCCGTTAGCGGAGGTTCGACTGTAATTTCTAGGAAAAAAGAGTACAAAATGCCCATAAAGATCAGCTTAGGGACGGACCATTCTGACCATTAGAAAAGCATGATTTTTGTTTCGACCACTCCCCAATAAATTTTAATCTTATGGTCCGATATCCTTTACAATGAAGTAATACAGTCATCCCTTTTTTTAGACCTGCAATTTTGATTAACCACAATATGGGGATTACATTTCAAGCTACCTACCAAGTTATTACACAAGACGAATTTACAAGCAGTAAGCAGGCACTATTGCGGTAAAAATAGCCTTCACGAACAAAATTATGAATGCTTTTAGAAAAAAAAGGTGATGAAGCCTAATGATAAATGCAGTGGCGGTTCTCAGATTAACAGCGACCAATGACCAGTCAGATGAAATAGCGTCAACAGACGACAGAAAGATGGATTAAAATACCGACAGGAACATGGCATGCTCCTCAAAACGCCAAACGAACGTATTTTAAATTCAGACTAGGGACAAACGTACTTCTCTACCGTAAGAGGGTCCCTCCGCCAGAAACCATTTGGCAAACAAATCTTCTTTATTACTTTTTTCAAAAGACATCCGTGTGCTCCGAGTAACAATTGATGTTCCTTAAAACTCCCACTCATTATTTTATTTCTAGCTCGCGGACGCGATATATTGAAGTTTACTCTTTTATTATTTTTAATTTAATTTTTTTATGGGATTTTAAAATTTTCAGCTGCCCAAAATTATTTTCCCCAAAATTGGGGGTGAAAATCGAATGTGACATTTCGAGGGCTCTGGTTCTGGTTTAAATACAAATACAAATAACATTTGTTATTGGCTTTACACAGAGTACCCTGCGAGCAGTGGTTTCTCCAGGCCGGACCTTAGTAGCGTAGCGTACGGCCTGGAGAAACCACTACTCGCGGGGTATATACAGAGGGACTTAATTACAATAAATTACAATAAGATCTAAACCTACAGTAATATTGATAATGATAAGAAACAAAAGTAATTAAATAAAATTGAATCGAAAATGAAGTAATTTGCTTACAGGCACTTTTCCGACAAGAAGTCTCTTAGAGAAGATTTTAACTGTGAAAGGGAGGACGAATTGCTAATGTTGCTCGGCAAAAGGTTGTATAGTTCTACCCCACAGCAAGCGCATACACAATTTCATATGCTACAATTTTTATGTGAGCAGCTCAGTTAAAAAATCATAAATGTGTCAACTGGTTTTGGACTTCCGCTATTTTGTCACCGGCTTTTGGCAAGATCAACATAACATGACAGTTCGTATGTTTGGGAGGTTATTACAACCACAAAATGTGTCAACTGGTTAATGATCTTCTGCTTAATTGCCACAGGTTATGGCTTGTAGGCATCACCTGGAAATTCAGTTAGAGGGATAAAACGACAGTGTAACCAGGATTGTAATGATAAAAAAAATAGCCATCATGGAAATTCATTAAAGTGGCCTGATTTTGCTAAAAGCATACTATACATCAACACATTTACACATCAATTTGGAACAATAATGCTAACATAGTCTACTCAGGAAAGAACTTTAGAAAATTCTCACAATACTGCGCCCTCAGAGATCTTCTCTGTATGATTTCCTGGCAAAAGATATCGCCAAAAAGTTACCTTAAGTAACCCCTTTTCCATCGAAGGTCGGTAGTCAAGTTCATTGTGCTGCATTGTGCTCATTTAAAGGTCGCGACCTTACCGGTAGTCCAATACCCGCTGACTGAGTGGAGAGTTTTAGGCCAGATGAAAAGAAACAGCTTTTTATCTTCAAACTCTCATATTTATCTTCAGATTTTGAATTTTTCTCGCATGAAAGGAACATTAAGGAAAATTTATCTATGACTATCAGTTAGAAGCTCGTTAAACATAAATTCATATGTATTTCTGTCATCAATGATGTTAGATGGATCGTTGATGTCTCCATATCTGGTAATGAAGGCGGGCGTTAAAAAGAACCTTTTTATAGGAAATTAATGATGCACATTATTAACGCGATAATTCAATGCATCTTAATTTACGTGGACGTTAATTTAAATCACCCCATTTTACATCATTGTTGTTTTACAGCAGCTTTATTTCAATAACAAAACCTCGTCTGCTCATAGTTCCTCTATTGACGTCTCGGAGTACTGTTCGGAGTCACTATCTGACAGTTCTTCTTTAGGAATTTAGTTCAAAATGTCTTTCGACTGGTCTTGGTATTGATCCGTTTCCACGATTGAGAGGATAGCTAACTTAATTGTTCAGTCTTTCTTCTTAAAATGTCCATTTACGTTTATTTATGTTTTTTCGTTTAGATACGTATGTTAAGAAGTTTGTATTGCAGCAAATTCGCATAAAATAAAGTTAGGCGCACTTTGTTTTCGAAAATTTCGCGTCACTTTCATGTATGTAAACCTAACTTTTGGAAAATTGGGGTTAATTTTGTGTAACGAAAATTTTCTTCGTCAGTGTGTATCGATAATTTCCTATAATAAGGTATGTCAACTCCAGAAATATTAACGAGTAGAACACAAAGCTTTAGTCTCGCTTGTCAGAGATAGATAAATTTGTCACAGGCCTCAGTAATGGTTTTTTATGTAACAAAAAGGTTCCTCTACACGCAAAATTTGAATATTTTTTTGAACTTCGATTTTAAGTCGTCACTTTCTCATGAAAACATTTTTTAATTTTTATTTTCACTGAGGAAAAAACATAATTTCCCAGAAAAATACAACCAAAATGCTGGAATAATGCTTACGGCTTTTGCCTGACTATAAGGCTCGAAAAAAATGCTAGCATAATAATTATATAAAGGCCTAGTTGTGGGAGATCAAGGTTCAGGACCGCCTTCATTTCGACGAAAAATTAATTAAAAACGATGAATTGAATCCATCTTTCGATTCTCACGTACAAACAAATTTCTACATCAAGGTATTAGAAAGACACTTTTTTTTCTCAATCTAGAAAATCGCCAAGTTTTGCCGTCCAACTAGTAATTTAACACTTTCTTAAAAGCCCACCAGCGATAAACGAATTTTAAGAACGTTTTTGCTCAAAAATTGAAAACCTTTTCGGCCATTCTAAATCAAGTGCGAATATCTTCAAAGAATAGGCTATACTTCGATTAGGCGTTAAACAAAATATGACTTATACTTACCCAGTTTTTTGGCAATAACTCAGCTATTTCGAGAAACATGCTGCATGTTTAAAGCACACTTTATTAAAGGCAAGCTTCAAAACAAATTGTTCCTTTTATTTTCTTCCTGGCTGATAGCGGAAAGATGAGAACCTGTATTGTGTTCTAGCCGGAAAGCTATCCAGTAATAAAAATTTAATAAACACTCAATCAAAATAATATGATTACTGACAGTAAATTTGTTACGCATTCCCGCCCTTTTTGAAATGTGAGCAATGGCAAGTCAAGGTCAAGGAGCAAAAATTAGGGCTTTTTTTCTTGATCTTCAATGCAAGACGCAGGTGCTACAATGAAAAAGGAACACTTTAATTAAGACTATAATTTAGACCTTGGATTTCCACTTCAGTAAGCTCATACGTAAGATTTTTAAGGACTGGTATCCATAAACACTATCAAAAGCGAACGCATTAATTATCATTTGGTGGCATGAGTAATTATAACGTCCATACTATTCTCACTGGGGCCATCTCGTACAAACGCCCCAAATCCGTTCGGGATTCAAGGATAAAAATTCCCGCGCGCTCGTAGTCTCCTGGGTGTTCTGTTTCACACAGGTTTTGTATAAATAAGCCTGTTTTGGCCTGTTTAATTGTCTTTTCGTTAAACGTTCGCTAGTCGTTAGCTTGGCGTCCATTCCCTCCTCCCCGCAGCGATGACCATTGGTGTCATCCTAGCTAGCTCCCGCTCCTTTTCGCCTCCGGGCTCTCTTCTTCCCATATCTTATCCTTGCCTGGAGCGTTTGGGAGTGAGGGCTCCCAGTGGGAATTTATTACTACTTGCAGTTAAATAGACCTATTCGGCTAACTCAGAGTTATACGACCTTATACCCAATTCAAATCTCCCGGGGTTAAGATCCTTTGTGGATTGTATTTGCATTATAATGTGGCATTCACAAGACGTGCTAACAGACGAATCTGCCTCAGACGAATTTTGCTCCATAATTCGTCTTTAATTTATAGCACCGAATTTATACTAGAGACGAATTATCCATCTAGACGGATAATTCGTCTCTAGTATAAATTCCATATGATCGCCACCATTGCTGTGATCGCTGCGATCGCTGAGAGAAAAAGAAAGTTCAGCGATCGCAGCGATCATATGGAAACCACATTCCAGCGATCGCTGCGACAACGATCGCTGAAAAAAAAAAATTCTATCTCAGCGATCGTTGTCGCTGCGATCGCTACGATCGCTGCAAAGTGGTTTCCTTATGATCGCTGCGATTGCTGAAGTTTTTTTCTCAGCGATCGTAGAGTCATCGTAGCGATCATATGGAAACCAGGCTTAAGTGACGCATCTTTACTAAATAAAATACGTTTCAATAACTATAATACTTGGTAAGCGGGAAGGATGTATCATGTTGTTCACTTAGTCATGTTTTTTTTTTTTTTTTTTTTTGCCGGAACGAAAAAGGTCTTTTGAACTTTGTAAGCGAGAGAATCAAGCTTGCGGATTAACAATACTCGGTACAACTTCCAAAAAAATAAGCTGCCTTTCAAACATCTAAAACCTCAATTTATAGGCCGCATACTGCCGAAGTTAAGTCCATATCTAAATATCAATTATTGCTTCATTGGAAGAGCTTTGAAAATATATGATATTTTATACACACCTTGGAGCAGGTGAAACAGAACTCATAAATACGTGCGTTGTACCGTTCACGATAGCCGAATTCGGTCAGAAATGTCTTGAAGCAGCATTCACACTAAAATATGAACCCTTAAACAGCTGCATCACTGTACACAGCGTTTGAATCATGACGATACTTAATGTAATGCTTCTAAACACCTGTAGCCGTAATAAAAGGCGAAAAAATTGTGAAGAATCAAGATGGCGGCCTCAAAGTGCCCTTGTTCGACCTTTAGCAATGCTATGTTTAAATAGATGCAAAGATCTCATTGGTTCCTAAGCATTACCTCATAGTACCTTCAACCTTATTAGCTCTTGCAAAATAGCTCAATAAGGTATCGAAATACGGCGTTTAAAAAAGTCCTCTCATTTTCCGCTCTGCTTAAATCCTTTGCACTTGAGCAACGTTTTGATTTGTTCTACATTATATTTTCGTGGACGTTCCTCGAATTTCGAAACTGGAACCCTCCTAAAAACGCTAAAACGGCGAGCAGAACTGATCGCAAACTGTGCGCTTCCATACAGCGTTCTTGCGACCTCTAGCAGAAATGGCCAATGTTTGTCTGAGTCTCGGTGGGGAGGGAAGGGGGGGCACGTTTTTGCGACGTCATCTGTGCGCAGCGCTATACTTTGCAACACAGATAACAAAAGCTCAGGAAACAAGGGGACCCAGCATGACCCAGCGAGGTTAATTGTCTGCAAAATTTTTTTGAGAAGAGAGTTGACTCTCTCGACTGTTGACCTAGAATAGAATATTCCAGAATAATAATTTTTAACATCAAATGCTACTGAAATGAAAGTTTTCTTACCTGTCGGGAGTATGTTCCTTTTTTCTTGATTACTGATGTCACTGATCTGGGTGCCAAACAAACACGCGCGGTACATATTTCCCACCAGAAATAATTTAAAGCACTTTCATATATGAGACGGTGATCAAAATACAAAAGCAAAATAGGAAAGCGCCAAATGCTCGAGGCTATAGGATCGTTTGTTGGGCGGCGTGTGATAGAGTAAAATTGACGAAATATCGAGAAATCTGGACAGAATGTTTTAGTAATACATTATCAAATATTATGTGAAATAGATCATCAGAGAACACGTGCAAAAAAAGATAATTTTCGCTCGATATTTTTTTTCGGTATTTTTCGTCAACAAAAAACCGAAATATTACAAATCATGACTTACCAGCAACTGCTCGGCTAAACAAAGCTAAACTTACCAAAATCGATAACCAAGTAAGGATTTCGTACAGAAATAATTTCCCACTCTCGTTTAGCAGTTTAGTGGTCGAACTTGACGTAGGTTAAGACGGATCCGTTTTGCCGGCATCTTCCCGTTAACTTAAAGTAGATTTAACACTTGCCAGGAGTATTTAGTAATCTAGCCATTTTGCTCATAGCTTCGCAAATGCAACCAGCGAAATAAAGCGGCAGAAACTTTAGTGAAATATTCCCACGCAACACGCGACGACCTCAGTAAATCTAACAAATGAAACAAGCTACTGAGAGAAAAAATAGGGTTCATTGATTGTGTCCGGCAGGCGGTGACAAGTAAAGAACAAAATTAGAAGATCTCCTAGTCAGAATTTTTTTTCTATCCTAAGACCGTCATGATAACCGTCAACCTCCAAAGGCTCTAGATTTTAACCGTCAACGGCTGTCAAAATTGGATGTCAACCGTCAAAGCTTCCACCCCATTAAGACCCTCTTAGTATATGTGGACATAAGTGTTTTTTTAACCTGTTAGCTTCATAATGGTAATTGAATTGAGTGGAGTGCAATTTTCCTGAAATCATGCTTGTGAATTCAAAATCGAGCGAGTTCGATTTTAAACCGCAAGAAAGATTTCAGACAAAAATTGCACGACACGATGTCTAGCCTGCGAAAACATTCGTTTCTCCTCGCTGTTCGTCGCTGAGGACGTTTCGCGCGAAACGTCCCCAGCGGGCGAAGAGCGAGGAGAAACGGATGTTTTCGCAGGCTACACGATGTCCAATTACCACTTTATTACAGCCATTTTGAAATCGCAGAGTTCAGTCAGTGATCTAGTGCCCAATTTGTTCAAAAGTGGAAACAAAAAGGCTTTTACATCCAATTTTGTATTCGAAACAGAAATGATGCGATTTAGAAAAAATGTGATTTAGAACAAAAAATAGTGCAATTCGTGAATAAGTCACACTGCTAAGAGCCAATCAGATTGCAGGGATCACCATGATTTCAAAATTAACGTAATAAGTGGTTAAACCATCGGGTATAAACCCTCACCTGCCTTGAGTAGCCTAGAATTAAGGGGCTCAAACGAACAGCGAGCTTCACAGTCTGTTTTTCCTTGCAATCCGGCACCTTGGCTAAATATAAATTCCATTTCCATTCCATAAAGTTTGATTTCTTTTTTGGTACAAAAAAAATATAAAAATTGCAATTTGTTTACCAACGAAGCAATCAGAAGTTCTTTGAAACGGAACTCTTATCATGAATTTGATGTGTCCGTCCATTTCAAATCGAATTGGAATTTACAAATATTGGTTTTTAAGAAGAGAGGTAGACTACGAGTAGTCCCCCATTTTTCCTCAGGGATAGTAGAGCGAGCGAAACGCGAGGGCGCGTGAAAATCAACCCACGCGAGAAAAGGCGTCGCCTTTTCTCGCGTGGGGTGATTTTCACGCGCGCTCGCGTTTCGCTCGCTCTACTATCCCTGAGGAAAAATGGGGGACTACTCGTAGTCTAGAAGAGAGGAAACCGGTCGGAAGCACCTGGAGGAAAACCTCTCCGAGAGCAAGGGAGAGAACCAATAACATTAAGCCGGGCCACAGGAGGAAGGCGAGCGTCTAATTGCCTTCTCGCTTAAATAATGGAGGGGTGATTTCCCTTGCTGGCTTGGATCTTTGACATTGTTTCCAATTGCTCCAATAATGTTTTGACTACTGAAATGCATGTGAATTCATCAATGGCGAAGACTTTCTATGGCAATTGCAACCAATTCTGTTATTGTTAAGAGGGTTGGTTTCGCGTTTTGTCACTGTTTCTACAAATTAAAAGTACAAAAAATCGTCTGTACAAAATATAAAACATTCCTTAACCCTTTGATGACAGCCGCGGAGAGTAGCGAAAAAACCGCATTTTTCACCAATTCCTATTCTTTGGACTGGTTTTTGGCTAATTGGCATAAGAGTGGCTAAAAACGACGAGTTCGGACTTTTTTTTTGGAGAATCTATTTCGACCTTTCTCTCTCGCTCTCTTTTTTACCTTCTTTTCCTTCTTTATTGGCGGTTTGGTTGCCCACTTTTGGCGTGGAATTGTGGCTGGAAAGGGAAAAATTTAATATTCAAAGAGTAGTATGTAAACAGCGAGATTGGCAGTGGATTTTTCCCCAAAATGTTACCTTTTTGTGAGTGTAACTCTGTCAGGATTAGTCAGGTCATCCAAAACGAGGTATCGCTGGAAAGATCTATCTTTGCTGACGTTGTTGCTTACCGATTTATTAACTGAAAGCCAAATGGGTCCAGGGAGGAATGAATTAACATCGCTCCATATGGGTCGTATACGACCCTAGCCGTCCGAAAAGGGTTAAATCATCTGGCCTGCCCAATATTCCTACATACGTCTAGTTAAGGATGGGCCGGCTGAAGCTTTGGCTAGACCACTAACGCATCTTATTAACAGAACGTTCAATGAAGGAACGCTACCGCTTGATTGGAGACTTGCTGTCGTCACGCCGGTTCACAAAGCTGGCTCGAAATCTGACCCATCGAACTACCGACCAATCTCTGCACTTTCTCTTTTCTCTAATATACTTGAACGGATAGCTGTCCACCGTATGGTTTACAGCTATTTACAGGATCACAGTATTCTTCTTAGGTGGAGTGTTAGACCGATTTTAGAATATGCCCTGCAGGTGTGGCAAGACATTCCTGATTACCTGTCAGACAGAATAGAGTCAGTGCAAAAAGGGCACTTAAACCCATATATCCTAACAATTAGTACAGTAAAGCACTGTCGCTAGCCAACGAAACTACACCTTCCAACGTAGGCGAGCTCCTATGTTATAAATTTATGGCTGAGATGGTAGACACCCGTGACCACCCCATTATCGTGCTTGGTGTCCACTGCGTACAAAGAACTAATCCTTATAACCTTAGACCTGGTTCTTCCCGACCATTTAATAAGTTCGTGAGAACTAAGAAATCTGAGAACTTTTTTACTTTTAAATATTCGTCATTTTTAAAATTTAACATTTAAAAATGTGAAATTTTATCTGATCATGAAATCTTATCATGGTTTAATGTGTCCCATAATACTCTCATAAATCTGTCCCCTGAGAAAATTCTGATGCAGAAATATACTCCTGGTTCCATAAATGATAACCTCATACGCCAACTTCAACTACTTATCCTGCTTATTTAAAATTATGTATATTGTTGTAAAATTAATGTGATGCCCTTTAACCGTACGCAATTTATAAGCAATTTAAAAAAAACAATGGAAAATAGAAAGATGAACTTGAAGTACTTATTATCTCTTTTAGACCTCTCCCATGTAATTAACCTAATAATTAAGCTAATAACGTAAATTGTAAGCAATGATATTGTAAATTAGTATTACGTATGTTGATGTAAGTAATGTCCATTTACTTTTTTTGCTCTCTTTCCCTTTTAGTGTGTTTCTGTATTTTTGTATTTTAATGTCGTTATTGCAAATAAAAAAAATATAAACTAATAAAAATAAAAACTAATTATTATTCATTCAAAATATTTCCCAATTCTGATTGGCTAAAAGCACACGCATAATTCACCATAACCAGTTACTAATGACCAAATTTGGAAGAATTTTGTGTTTAACGAGGAAATGACGTCAAAAATGCAGCCTTCTTCAAGTTAATGCACCGTTAACCGAGAAGACCTGGGAACGAGATTGAGTTCTCGTTGTAAAAACTAAACTGGCGGACACTTCACTCGTTTCAAGAGTAAGAACTACAGCTGGAACTAGGCGAAATAATGGCTAAAAACATAGCAAAAACAGCAAGAAGACAACTCGGAGGGCGACATCTGCTATTTGGAGAATATTTGCGGAGCTGGACAAACCTAGACGTAAACTATCGAAGATAAACTTAACATCGATGTAGGTAAGCTTGTTTTAGCTATGTTTTTAAACTAGGAATTATTTTGAATGAATAATAAAACAATTATTAAATTCGGCTTTCGTATCATACGAAAAATTATGGGGATCTCGGAGGGTCCTCGATCTCCATAATTTTTCATAAGATACTCAGCCTAATTCATTAATTGTTAATTAATAGATAGCTTTAATCCAGCATTATTGTTAGTTATAACCGCTTGTTAATTCGATTATCTGCAAGAGAGTGGAATAAACGATATTTTACTTATTTTGTTTTTTTCTTTCTCCTCTCCAATCCAGCTTCCGCCCACTCCGCTACATCTACGTGCCTCACTCAGGTGACGAACACTCTGTTGGAGAACATTAATAAAGGGTTATTAAATGGCCTAATTTCGTAGATGTTTGTAAGGCCTTCGACACTTTAAACCATAGCATCATGTTAGATAAGTTAATAACTTCACTCGGAATGAATCGCTCCGCTGTCCAGTGGTTTAGGTCCTATGTAACCATGCGCATTCAAAGTATTTGGTCAGTAGATTGGCAATAAGATCAGGCCAAGGTTAGGTATTCTGCGTCGAGCGCACAAGGTTCTTCCCAAATCTAATTGTCAGAACCTCTATCAATACTATAGTCTTGCCTTTGTTCGACTACTGTCGTCTGTCTAGGACAGTTGTGGGGTTGGGAGCAAATCTTATCCAGACAAACAAAACAGACGTGCCGCCTGTATTATTGAAGGTCGATCTTTCAGGGCTGACAATTTTAAGTCGACAATTGGCTGGCTCTGCCTTCAAGCGCTTAGAGACTATATATCTGAAGTGCAGGGTTGAATTCCACTGTTGCGTAATTTTTACGTGCCTACGTGCGTAAGATTTAGGTTCGTAAATAAAATTGCGGCCATGCATGAACGGTTGCTTGTAAGCGTAAAAGTTGAACCTCGCTCAACTTCACGTTTAATGTCAACACTTCATATCTTGCTTCTATTTTTTTTTACGTGATTAAAATTTACGTACGTTAACGTGCGTAGTCAAACACGCGTCAGTGAAATCAACCTTTAGTCTTCTTCACGGAATGGTACCACTGTGCTTATTGTGGGAGTTTAGGGACGCGCACCAAGTTCATAGCTACAGTTAGAAGTCATGGTTTGCTGCGTTCTCCTTTTTACGAAAGCTGATAAGTTCCAAGGAAGCTTTAGAATAAACGGTGCTCCCACTTACAACACTCTACCGGGAAACATCAGACAGATAGAGGCGCTCAGTGAATTTAAGATAAAGCTCAGACGTTATCTTATACAATAATACCTGTACTTTAAAGTTATTTAGTTACTTAAGTTATTAGCTACTTTTACCTGTACTTTTAAGTTATTAAAATAACTTAATTAATTGTCTAGTCTCTTTTATGTTTTTAATGTCTTGTTTTTGTTTGTGTCAGGGCTCCATTTAAACTAACTAAAATCAGTGGGGGCGGCTAATCGGCAGTCGCCTTCGATACCTCGAAAATGTGTGGCTCTCTACCACAGGAACACCAAGATTAGGATGCGTTTTGACGAACGCGATAAATAAAAAAGACGTTTTGCTGCAACTACAGGGATGTATAGGCCTTGCAACTTGACTGTTTGGACATTATTTGAAATCACAACTACATGTAAAGATGTTCTTAAAGTTAGCAACAGCACCATACCGAAGTAACCATTTGACCGCATTGTTGAAAATGTACTCTCTGCAATGCACAGAATACTTCTTTTAACAACGAGAGAAAACAGCACGTTTATTCTTAAATGTGAACGAATGATAGTCAATGGATATGAGTTCTACCCAGCTCTTAGCGGATGGAGAGTTTAACGGGCGTACTGTATAACCTCTACCCACTTGTAACCGCTCGGTGGTAGTGGCCAACTCGAAAGCTTGGCTCCTTTAGCTGCTACACACTTTTTTCGTTTATTATGTTTAATTCAATGTATAGTTAGCTCTGTTTTTACTTCTTTTTTTTCTTATTGTTGTTGTATTGTCATTGAATGCGTGTGAATAAATAAACTTGAACTTGCACTTGAACTTCCCGCCCTGCCGCCAGAGCGCCCCGGAGAGCTTGCTCACAGACTAACAATACGTTAGTCGTTAGTCGTTTGTCATTATACCCACTAATACGCAACAGAGTGGTACCTATATCTACCAGTGTGTGTCTAAGATCTGGGAGATCTAACAGGTCCATGGCCACAAGGACTGAACGTTTCTCAATTTCGTTAATGTTAAATATGAATCTTAATTTGTCAATAAATGTAGCGTATCAGTATAATTATATGTCAGAGCTTGTAAGGTATCCTACAATTCAGTCTTCCGACTGCAAAAGGGACAATGAACCAGACTTAAACCAGTGATTTGATTTGATTTGTTAGCATGCTTCGCTTTGCAAAGAAGAGCAGTTTCACCTCAGGGGAACACTTATTCTTTGCTTTTACATCCACACCCTTCTCCACGTTCAGCTGCTGATTTCAGCCTTGTAGTTTTAACAAAATCAGCTGAACCTAATCTGTCTATTTCTTCTTTGAAGTTCACAGTATCAGCTCCACGTCTTATCAAACGCTGAGCAACTTCAATGTCACCTGCCTTCAATGCATGGTATAAAGGGAAACTTGATTTGTGTTTATCCTGACTTGCATACCCCTCATCACTAAGTTTCTTAAATTCGTTACGAGTACCATTTATGCTGGCACCTCTATCTAGGAGAAATTCAACCATTTCAGCCTGCCCAGCCTCAGCTGCGGCAATAAGAGGTGTTTTTCCATTTTTATCCATCGTATCCACAGATATTCCTCTATTAAGAAGAAGTTCGAAAACAGCTATAAAGCCTTTTCCGGCTGATAACATCGATAAACATGAATCACAATAGTCGACAGAGCAACCTCTCTCAATCAAATGTTTAACAGTGGCATCTTGGTCCCCTTTAATGGCACAAGTCAAAGCTGATAATCTAGAGTGATCAGTGCGTAAGTTGACATTGACACCCTGATTTAAAAGATAGTCTACAATGTCATTATGGCCCAATTTTGCTGCTACATGAAGAGTTGGGTACTGAAAGTCTTCTAGCGCATTAATGTCAGCACCGTTTTCAATCAGTAAACGGAACATTTCCAGACTAGTGGCCAAGTGGAGAACAGATTGGTGATATTCTTTGCCCTTTCGGGTGTATGTGGTAATGGCTTGAATATCTGCACCTTTCTCAAGCAGATATTTCACAACATGAATATGGCCTCCTGCAACAGCCTCATGTAGAGCCGACCAACCCACGACTGAGCGCTTATTCACACGAACTCCACTTTCTACTAGTAGCTGAACGATTTCAAGGTGACCGTTGCGTGCAGCTGACGTGAAAGGAGACCCAACCATAAAACCCCCTTCTCTTGATGCTTCTGCTCCATGGCCTAGAAGAAGACGGACGGCTTCTTTGTGACCATCAATACAGGCCAAGTGAACTGGCGAATAGCGCCGATAACTCTCTTTCAATATATCTGCTCCGAGCTTAATTAAGCATAAAATGTTAGCTTCTTTGCCACCCATCGCAGCATGGTGCAATGGCGTGTAACCATCGCCATCTTGGATCTCGAGAGAAGCACCCCTTTCGACCAAAAATTGAATAATTTTCTCAACATTGTACCTGGCTGCCCACATAAGCGGAGTTACGCCGGACTTGTCCGGTGGCACACAGTCCACGAACTCTCCAAAATCTAACAGCCTTCGGATATGCTCAATGTTTCCCTTTTTTGCAGCTATATGTAGAAGGGATTGAGATTGAAAATCCTTTGCGACTTTTTCAACAAGATTGCTTATCTGCTTGCGGTTTTCAGAATCGAGTGCACCCAGGGCAGTCAAAATTGACTGACTATTAAAACGGCATACGTTCTCACCGGTTTTGAGACTCAAAGCTATAGCACTGTCGAGTTTATCTGGACTGTTATTCAAGATAGCGTAGACTGTCTCGGTGTCTCCTTTTACGCAGGCTGATTGGAGACAACTAAGACCAGTTTCGTTGTCTGGCATGGTTAACACATTAAAGGCCAAACTCTTCAGGGAAAGCTGAAACAAAAAAAAGTAAAATGAGTGCTCTACGAATTTTTAACAAGAATACGCTTACAGCGGCAGACAGGTCTCGCCTGCTCGGAGATTAGATCGAGAAATGAGGAGGCGATTAATTCTACAAGAAACATGATTTACTCGCTACTTCCTACTGTATCGACGTCGATACTTTTTCTTTGTTTCTGAATTGATTTAGTACGCGTGTTAGCGACGACCAAAAATACCTCTGCGGTAGCAGGTTATGCGCGTGTACAAATACACGAAAATTCAAGGGCCTCGATTCCAGAGAAATTACATTACATCATTGCCGAGATCGAAAAAGTGATTTACACGGCACGTCATTTCAATCATCGCCAAAAATAAATCGCATGCTCATCACAAGACTCATTTGCATACAGCGAAAGTTTACAACACCCGACCATTGCAATTTTGCTAATTAAGATTCTTCTTTTTTTTTTCCGACCACTCAGTAGTGTTCACTCGCTCCAAAGTAATCAACGCTTTCAAGCGATAGAATTCGTGGACCGACACGTTTCGGAAAAGCTCTAAACTTAATCTTTTTTAAGCTTTCTTCGCAAAACATGCGTGGCTTCGATCACGCAACGATTCTTAGTCCCAGTTTCCACGGTCTCCGCAAGGAACGCCTGGCACAATGACCTGCCTTTTGTGTCCCAAAAATCCGACCAAAAATTCCAGGGGGTACATCCAGAAAAATTGGGAGGGGGTGTGTGTCACGTTTCCTGAAACCCTTACCCTATTTCAGACCAAAATCTGCGATTTTGCCTACCCTATTTCAGACCTGATCAAAAATTTGATAGCCTATTTCAGAACTGAAGCCCTGGAGTCCAGCGCTTGACCGGAGCGCGTGACAAGCTGTTACGGCACTTACACGGTAGTTGGCGTAAACATTAAAAGGGAAATGGTCTCATCGCCCAATGATTAAGACGTAGCTAATTCTTCTAAAAAACATAACCAATTCAAGACTAGAGCGCACAAACGATACCCTATTTCAGACCAAGATGGTCGAAATTGATACCCTATTTCGGACCAGAACGGCTAAAAAAAAAACATACTCTTTGGCGCAGCACATACCAACACCTATATAAGGGATTAACCCCCCCCCCCCCCCGCCCCACCCCCGCGAAAAACGCGTTGCAAATTATGAGTCTCGCTGCTTACGCAAGCGAGACTAATTAAGGAGGGAAGGATATTTTCAAAATGAGAGGGTGTCAATGTAGTCTGCTACACAGCCGTTTTTAGTGTCGTCACGCAACGCTCCTCCCCACTAACGGCTGCTCAAAACCGAACTACATTCCTTTCCCGTGATTAGCCAATTATAATTCAGCTCCCATTTTCTGGAAAGTGTTCGCGCCACGTTTGCGGTACTGTGACTCCTCCAATCACAGCTTTGCTTTTATCATTGCCCTATGTGTGAATGACAGAATAATCAAAATCGTCGCGTGAAAACAAACAATTAACTACAGCAGTGTTGTCGTAGTCGAGTCCTATTCAAAATTTAGGACATAAGCAGCAACAGCAAGAAAGTCGAGCAAATTGCGATTCACAACATGGATGTGCTCATAAAGTTGCCAGGTATAGTTTCGGGAAATCGCTCATCGATAATTTATAAGATTGCTTTTTGACTCAGTACCCTTGAGAGTTTAGTCTTCACAGAACACAATGAACACATCCGGTACATTAAATTCTTCACTACATATCAGCACATATGCACATTAAATGAAGAACCAACCGATCCTGGTAAAAGTTTTCTAGGCCTATCAAACCTTCTTTTCACTTGGAACTTTCTTGACCGCTTAAAACAAACTTTTTTGCAAATTAACCTTTTCGTTGATTGAAAACACAGAGCCCGTCTAAATTCAGCGACGATTGATTGATTTGTCGAAAACTGAGAAGCGTGCTCAGTTCGGGAGTATGCCAGTTTTGGAAGAAGCGAAAACAATGGTCTACGTCACCAACCATAACATGATCACCATGGCGATGGTCATTTTCAAAACATACAAAATGGCGGACAAGGGAGAGGAGAGGAGAGAGTATTGGCCAAAATTCTCGTTTATTCTTGCTTTATCGAGCCTTTTATTTGTCTTTTCGTTACTATGAATTGGGAAGTACCGTGAGGACAGGGAGTAGCCATTCTTGGGCTATAGTTCTTCGCTTATCGCGCGCTTAGTAGGCACTGCGTACTCACTGCGTATGTAATCAGTACATCGAAAATAAGTAAGCACGCCAACAAGTTTGTGCCTATTTATTTCATTTTTTTTTTCTACCATAAGGAAAAAAGAACGCTTTGGAAACAACTAAAAAGTGAGTTGTTCTATAATTCGTTTCCTTATGTTTGCTTTCACAGTAAGTGTTAATGTAATTTTTCCCGTTGCTTCTGTTTCTCTCCCGCGAGTGAGCGACTTGCCGGAGAAGACTGCTATAATTCAGGTTATTGTTTTGGTGCAAGCGAGTCATTTGTGAGTAAAAAAATCAGTTTTTTCGAATATGATGTTCTGTTGGTTTATGTCTTGAAGCGGTTCCGTCCAGGTATACAACAGGTTTACAAGGGATTTCTGAGGGTATTTGTGCCCTCGTTTTCTTCTTGAAAACCCACAAAGTGAAAATCTTACTTATCATCCCTGATCATTTTTGTTTTTGTCCCGCTTCAAAAAAACCTATTGCTTTCAATTATTCCACTTTCTGAAGTTCACTGATTATTTGGACAAGCTTAACAAATGCAAGAGGCTCTTTAGAATTTAATAAACATATTGGAAAACTAAGAATTATGCTTGTTACATGCTTTTGGATCTATTGATTAAAATGGGACACTATAGTCTTGTAGTCCACCGGATTTGACCAGAGGTGAGAGATCAACAAGGTTATGGTTTGTTATAAAATATCCTCTTGTATGGGATTTGATGTTACATCCGAATAATACTAAATTATTGTTTTTAACTCTGGGGTTGCCTTTAAACCAAAGGCATTGTAACTTTGAGGAGCACTTTTCTCCAAGTCTTCTCTGTGGGGACCCTCAAACAATTCTATTAGACAAGTTTTGGCCCAAAATAATAATGATTACTGCACTTGGCATGGACGCAACATAAGTTTTCCAAAGTTCTTTTTCATAGCCGGTTCTTCATGTTTCTATTGAACAGCACTTTCAAGAAAACAAAGCTCACACATCAGAGTAAAGATACAATAAAAGTTATTTATTGTTACATTTTGTTTTTTGTAAATAAACATTTGATTTTAGGTCCTGACAGTTAATTCTTTCTGTATTACTGTTTTTGATTCTGACCTGCATGACTCGCTGCCATGGCTCTCTGGCTCGCATATTATACACACTCTTTTATCTCAAAATCTTGTTTTTTAACACCTTCTTGGACATGAAAACCAAAAACCAAAACTTATTTGATATAATGAAGACAGTAGCAGCTGACATCGATTTTCAATAGTTATCTTGTGAGATGTCTCTCATGTATTATTTATTAGGGAGGATGATTTGTTGAAGACGATGCATTAACATAGATGCTTTTTCATCAAGAGAATCTCAATAATTTAGGATTTCTTCAAATACACACATATTCGACATTATGAAATCAAATGTGGGCTTATTGCTCATGCACAGGGATTGATGGGGGAGAGTGTGGCATTTTTCATGTTTCAGATTGACCTTTTGTACAGCACAGGGACTGAACATATTATGTATTTGGCATCTGTAAAGTATAAACAATATTTGACGCGAGGGATTGAACATTATGTAGAGAAAATCTTAACAAGCCTCCACTTCCATGACTCCTTTCTCATCTATCTCCTTTAAAGCCCCTTGAATAAAGGCCACAGTCTCTTCTATGGTTGAATGGTCATTGAGTGTGAGCTTCCACTCGCAAGGTATATAAGCCCCCCCCTCCAACCTGTTTCCCTCTTACCCATTTTTGAAAGGGTCAAAGGAGGGGCTTTTGTGGTGGGTAAGCCTGTGACCACACTACAAAGAAACAAAAAAAAACATGATTAATTTTATTGAGGTAGGGTTGAATTTGGACATTAAATTTTTCATTACAGTGGAACATAAGGCGAACCTAAAGCAATATTTTGCCCTCAGAGCACAAATATGTCGTTCTGAAGATATTTAGCATTTTGTCTTCCAGGTTCCTGTTCCCAGCTTTTTGGCACAAACGCGACAACATGTTTGTAATATCTCCAGATGTTTGTGTACATTTTGGACGGACATCCTGATCAAAATAAAAGAAATCAATATAAGAACCTACTCACACCGATTTAAAACTCATTCCACACACATGATCTGGATCAATAAAGTGATTTCTAGATGACAGTCGCATACATTGCCGGTGAACACAACCAAAAACAGACCTGATCGATTATAACTAAAACTACATAGACAGACTAAGGCATAACCATCAATATTAGTAACCCTTCCTGTCCGTTGGCAATTTTCAATGTGTGGTTGCCATTTTTACTAGGTTGTTGCCATCGATGAAACTTTGCCTGAACACACTTTACATGTTGTAGTTTTGAGGAAAATTAGTCTTGATTTCGTAAAAATTCGGCAAGATACTGAAAACTAAACATAAATTAATGTACTTACATTCGATACCCGTCAAAATGGCGGCGGCGGCGGCGAAGGCCATTTGAAAACTGTCGCTTTTAACTACCGAAATGTGGCAGGAAACTTCCCTTGACTTTAAAAAACAAGGAGAAGGCTTCTTCATCGGTACTGCTAGCTCGGAAGTCCCAGATATTGAACGAGGAGACCTGCAACAGGCTTTGAAAAAAGCTCCCCTGTTTCTTGCGATTATTTTTTCCTATTTTTGCGTGTTTTTAGCAGAACAATGGAATCGTGACGTCATCGCTTCTTCCAAAACTGGCATACTCCCGAACTGGTGCTCGCTGCCTAGCGCCCTGCGGCTCACGTATTGTCAAATTTTTTGTACATGATTGGTTTGTTCGTTAGACCACAAAAACAAAGGGAAAGGAATGTAGTTCGGTTTTCAGCAGCCGTTAGTGGGGAGGAGCGTTGCGTGACGACACTAAAAACGGTTGTGTAGCAGACTAGTGTCAATGGGGTAAACCCCCTAGTCACTAAACACTTGTGATAAAATTCTTCTTACCTTCTTCTTGGTCAGAACTCAGCAAAATCGGGACTAAGTCGGTAAATTATTAGAGTGTACTATTAATAAGCACAAATATATTTAAGCCAGAGTCCTTGTAGCCTGCGAACAGCAGACGCATTTCCGGTGTTCGCTTCTCTCCCTCCGAAAAATTTTTCAGAGGGAGAGAAGCGACAACCGGAAATGTGTCTGCTGTTCGCAGGCTAGAGTCCTTGGAACTGAATATACTGAGTGGCACTCGAACGAACGGTCTGACACGGTGACATCTATATCGTAACTTACCAGTCTTCTTCTGATAGAGGAATTCATCTCGTTTGGAGAAGTGCGATCAAAATTCCAACACTAGCAGATGTGCTTTCAATCGAGTATTTCAAGGCCGTCTTTTAACTGAATATCAACGTTCTTTCTCATTCGCGCTTTGGGCAAAAAATTAGCTCGGGTGTCCTCTGCACAGCAGTGCTCAGCTGGGAGACTGGGGATAAGTAAGGCATGAATGCCTGTTACATGATACAAACTTTCCTTTCGTTTTGTGAAGGGTTTCTGCACTTTCAGTTTGACCACAGATGCTTACTTCAGACGAGGAAGATAATGTACCGCTCATGCAAAGGGCTATTGAAGGTATGTCTTGTAAAAGGGCTGAGAGAATATGCGATATATGAAGAGATTTGGTCATTGAAACGCATAATAAAATGCAATTCTTTGCTTGTGTGACCACCAAACAAATGGTTTTCAAAGACCAAAGCACAATTCCCAAAGCAACCTTTATTGAAATAGGTGTACATCCAAAGAATTTGTATTTACAAGTAGCTGATGAAGACTTAAGCTTACTTAAGCTTATTATTAAAACTTTCAAGAAAACGTCTGACACAAAAATAATTTAAGAAGGTTCATGCACTAAATGCTTAAATGCCCATGTGTGAACAACACAGGATTCACAGTAACACAACTAGTGATTCTTCATCCTCAGTTTCCATTTTTGCTGGTCCTCAAATATTGTCCATCAAACTTTGACAGGTCATCATGACAAGTCCACTTCCTTCCCAGCTATCTTTTATCAGCGTGCAAAGAAAGTAGTGTCCGATAGCCCGGGGCTAGTGGATTTTGGGGTGTCTAGAAAACGACGACCTAGAAAACGACGACCTAGAAAATAACGACCTAGAAAATGACGACCTAGAAAACAACAACCTAGAAAACGACGACCTAGAAAACAACAACCTAGAAAACAACGACCTAGAAAACGATGACCTAGAAAACGACGACCTAGAAAACGACGACCTAGAAAACGACGACCTAGAAAACAACGACCTGAAAAAAAAACCGCGGGGGGGGGGAGTCTTAATAGAAGTGTGCGAAATGCCCCATCCCTGGACAAAACCAAAATAGCATATTCATAGCAAATCTCAGTGTAATCTTATCAAACGTGCCAAACACTCACGCAAATCGCTCATAGCCGCTAGTTACCCGGGGCTGGTTATAAGTAATACTAAGGTCAATAGGTCTAATTTGCACGTGCAGCACACTTTTTTGCACATCGTAGTACGTGCAGACGATTCTCTCAGAACCAAAATTTCTTGGATGCATTTTGGGTGCTTTTCATTCACCCAAAACTTAAGAAACTTTGGAAACAGCGGCAATTGGTACAGTATTTTCCCGGAAATGTTCCCAGACTTCCGGAAACGTTTCCGAACAGTGCAAACCATTCAACCAGAAATTTTAGACATTCGGGAGTAAATTTGAATGCGGAAAGAAACTCTTCCCGATGATAATTTTCGAAAATTTGGGTGTATATTGCGAAAATGCTGTTCCATTCGGTACTTCATGGAAGTTGCCGAAAATTTAAACCAGACGTTTTGATTGAATGGAATGGCGCCCATGCAAAGGTAACCAAATTTGTTACCAATTGCGCTCCCTTTGCGCGCGCGCGTGAGAGCTCCACTAAAAAAGTTTTTCAAGTCAAATTTTCTTTTAGTATGGTCAATGAAGTCATGATTCAACCTGACTGACTACTGGAAGCAAAAGCTTTGCTTTGACCTATTTATTATCCTGATATCAATTTAAACAAATTTCCATCCAATCTAAATGACCTAAATAATATACACTCCTTCACTGGCGCGTCGTTTACAGCGGGAAGTTCAAGCCCACATAAATCAAACAGGAAATAAATCAGGCGTGCCGTTTTTGTGTTCACAACTCAATACCGTAAACAAACAGTTTATATTTTGAAAATAAAGAAAGAAGGGCTTCAACATTTTCTTCGTACCTTTCCATACATGAAACGGCAGCATACCGGTAACGAGAATTGTGAAATATTATGTGGGACACAAGGAAGGTTGACATGTCATCAGATTTGAACTGTATTTGAACTGTAAGATTTGAATCGTATCATCCTAGGGGTTTCTGTGTCCTCACAGGTCCGATAGCATGGTATATATGCAGTGAGATCTCCAGTAGAACTTTTGAATTGTTCAGAAATAAATTATTACATCATGTGAAATAGAGACAATGCCGCAGAGCAAAATTAAAAATTTCACTTCGGTTCATCTTTAATTCTTCCATCACTTTCACGCAATGCACAATGCAATGTCCAAGACAAAACAATAGCTCCTACGACGACACTAGGCACTCTGTAACTGCTGTTTAAAAATGCGAGACACGGTTTTATCAACCGCGTTATGAAAATAACGCAAGAACAATAGATGTAGGTATCCCGCCCGGTACATGTAACGAAGGTTTACATTAATCAATAAATCAATCGTGCATCTCCGCCTAAACGTGAAAATTTCCCAAATTTTGACTTTTAGAAATACTTCGTTCCCCAAACCTTCTTTTATTAACACACTCCGGGATCGCTCATGAAACTAACCCGATATACTTTTAATCAGTAAACACCAAGAGAGGCATAGGCGTACGGGCCGGGGGGGCAAGGGGGGCTGCAGCCCCCCCAAATTTTGGGCAACTCAGATTTTTTGGGCAGCGAGAGAAAATTTGCGCAAAGCCAGTTTTTAAGACGTTTCCATGATTTTAAATCATTATTTTGAAGAGATAAATATTTTCTATTTTAACCTGAAGTTGGCGTAATAATCCACTACTGTTACATTCACACGAGACTGGTTGCCTAGCACGTAATGAGTTTCTGGTTATAAGGGAAAGGTATCATGTGCTGATTTTTTTTATTGTTGGGCACTGTACTGCAATGGGCCATTTCCAGTGGTGAATTGATTAGAATAAACTTCCGCCTAACTTTCTAGAATCATCTCCGCTCGTAGAACAGTGTATGGCAGATAGCATCAGCTATGGGTCTGAAAGTGAAGAAGTGGCTGACTAATTCTCAGTTTGAATTACGCGAGGAATCTTAATTTTTTTTTAAAAAATCTATCGAGTGGTTTAAAAATTATTCACTAATTTGTTAAAGTAGACCGAAATGTTTACAAAACTGCTAACAAGAGCGTTATGATACATACTACTCAAATCCTTTTTTGTAGCAATTGGCCAGAGCTATCTCCATGATCTTTCACCCACATTTTTCAAAAGATTGAAACCACTATGAGGTGAAATTGCATGTCAAAAGCGCTTCATTTTCTACAGATAACGGCCAAACATCAAGATTTTCCTTTTTTTACCGTATTTCTAACGATGAAAACTTTATCCCAAAATATCTCCGCAACGCTGTTACAGATTCCGTTTTAACTTCACGAACATCGAGTCAGCTATTGGAGGAAAATGCTCCCGTGAACGATTTTGGAGCAGTTCCCAGTGAGAAATGTTGCTGCAAGTATAATAGGTAATGGTGTCATTTTGTTGCTATGACAACTCCGATGTTATTGCAACCCGGATCATAACAAATTTTCATCTTTATCTAATACAACTGTGGTAGTAATTTTTCCAAATGTTTGTTTATGGTGGCGTAGTCTATGCTCAAAATGACTTCACAGGTATTGACCCTGAAAAACTGTATCGAGCCACCTTCATATGCTTGTACGGCCTATGTTGTTGCATCGTATGGCCCTCGTTTCTGTTCGACTGTTTTGTAAAAATTTGGGCAACTTACAAGAATTTTTTGGGCAAATGGTTTACTGCCCCCTCTGGCAAAAAATTGCCCGTACGCCCATGAAGAGAGGCTCCTCTCTTGGTAAACACTTTATTGTCCACCACCCCAGCCAGTTCTAGAGGGGGAGGGTGTTTCCTTAGGAACTGGTTAGCTCCAATGACCACCAAGCTTTAATAATTATTCGATCTAAAAGAAATACGTTTATAATTCGCAATCAGAACAAATACAAATCGTCTTAATCTCGTAGCTAAATTCAGAAAACTTCAATGTTAACTTACTTCTGTGGAGGGTCGTTACAACAATCGCACTTTACAGGTTAGCAAATTCTTTTAACGGATTCTTCAGGTAAGTGGATTTATAGACAGACTGTAAATTATTTTCTTTCTCACTTCGATTCTACTGAAAAACTGGTTTGAAACACAATAAGCTAATTCAATTCTTATCATCAAATAAATCTATCCAATAACAAACAGGCAACGCTTGTTTGATAAACAAAACAGAGGGGAGACCTCGCGTACCTTATATTTCCATTTCCACCTTTTTATTCCTTGGCTTCACTATTTTTCTGTAATTTTCCTTTTTCGCCCACCTCTCACCCCTATAATTCCTTTCTATCGTCCTCTTATTTCTCGCCTTCTGTACCCCTCTAACCCCTTAATCCTTCGAGCTACCCCATCCCTGTCGTCGTTTTCTAGGTCGTTGTTTTCTAGGTCGTCGTTTTCTAGGTCGTTGTTTTCTAGGTCGTCGTTTTCTAGGTCGTCGTTTTCTAGGTCGTCGTTTTCTAGGTCGTTGTTTTCTAGGTCGTCGTTTTCTAGGTCGTCGTTTTCTAGTTCGTTGTTTTCTAGGTCGTTGTTTTCTAGGTCGTCGTTTTCTAGGTCATTGCTTTCTAGGTCGTCGTTTTCTAGGTCGTCGTTTTCTAGACACCCTGGATTTTGCTATCGGGCTAGGGAATTCTGTTTTTAACTTGCCCAACGGGCAAGTGAGATTTTTTCAGGAATTCGAACAACAGAAGAACTGTAATCAATCTTGCTCATCAAATTTCTTTCGGGCTAGTTGAAATGACTTTCGGGCTAGTACATGCTAACTACAGCTTGCCCGAACGGCAATCTGTAAAACTGACTTTGTTTGCACCCTGTTTTATACTTAAAAAGACACTGTGAAACAGCTTTTCGTAATATTGTAGTGACTTTTAGCAAAACCACACTACCATTAGTAGGTTTCCATTGAAAGAAACACCAGGGCGGGGGGGCTCTTTAGGAATTTTTGGGTTTGGATGTGCCACTGGGACCCTAGAACCCTTAGCCCATACCAGAGCTAGTTCAGCTGAATTCTGCTACCTTGTAATAATAGACTAAACTCCCCAAATCGCCCCTATCTTAGAGTAGCTTTTAGCCTGAGTTGCATAAATTTAAAGTTGCCGATTTGATTTTTATATATTTGTGAGTGACAATTCCTGATTTCCCTAGTCTAGGCTACAATCTTCAACCAATAATTGATCAGTTTCCTGGAAAATGATACCTTATTGTAGACCCAAACGCTCTGATTTATATACCCTATCCATGAGTAAACTGCTTGAAGACTATACCCTTCACATCACCACAATATAGCCCTTATATGGCAGTCCCCTCCCCCCCACGGAAGGAACACTCCTACCTGAGACCTGTAGTTCTAATTTTTTTTTCTGATACAAAGCTAGGTTAATGCATTATATCACAAATGTTCAACCCACCCTGTAGAGCATAGCGAGTGCAGGCACAAGTTTTTTTTTCTTTCTTTTTGCCTCTTCTACTTGTTGCAATATCGGTGCTTGGTAGGTGCACAGATCGGGGAGAATTCTAGTTGACTTCTGCCACACTCTGATGACTGATGTTTAACTGCTCACACTTTTTCTTTTTTGTTTCATTTTGGAATTAACTTCAGAAAATCCTTTTTGCCACTTGGAAAAAAATAACCTAAAATGGGTGGATACATTCCATGCATAGATATCAGTACTCTGTCGTTGGATCAATGTATCAGCATATCCATGTCTTCAATAAAGTAATCGTAACTCACATAGGTCATATCCTCCTCCCATGTATCTGCATCCATTGCCATTTTGTGAATAAACTTCTATGAGTAGGTCTTAGGTGGCTTACAGCTGTCTAAAAAAATAAATGATCCACTTCAATATACACTAAACTTACACAATTGTAGGTGATGAATATGCGGTATTAGATACAGAAAGAGTAACTGCATCCAGCTATGTCAGCGTCAGAGTAGAAAGGTAGTTGGCAATCGACACAGAAGTGGTCATTAAAGTCTTATTTGGTGATATTACTCAAACACCCCTCTAGGGAGGTGTCTGGTGTCCAGTCTAATTTTCGTTAAGGGTCTAATTGAGTTTCTAAAACTTTGTCCAGTATATAAAATTATAATTTATTTGTATGCATGATATTCAAACCAATAAATTGAAAGTTTTTTCCCCATGTTGCTAAATCTTTTCCAGTAAACTATTTGCTCAACCAAAATCATATGTTATTATTTCCTTTTTTCTCTTACTAATAGCCAGAAACAGTAACTGTCGTGTTCAAGATTGGGTAGGCTTCCTTGTCTCTATTGGCTTGATCCTATGTGGAATTGTTTGCATTACAGTGATTAGTGTATATAAAGAGAAGGTTAAAGATGAGGTAAATTTTGGTCCACTTTATTTGTCATATAATAAAGATAACATATACACATATTTATTTCATGAACCAGCGCTTCGTGATTTTTGGACTTGTTAGTGCACCATGTCTATTTGAGAGAGAATTTTTTCAGGGGTGTCACTAATAATATCAGTCAGTATAAAAGATGGACTGCGGACTGTGGACTGCGGACCATGGACTGCAGACTGGGTTTAAAACATGGACTAGGTTTAAAACACGGACTGTGGACTAGGTGGGAAAAAACTATGCTAATTGGTTCTAGGTAAGGTTAAATAAGATCAAAAGATCACTAATAGCACAACACATGAGTTTAAGTTGGATTCCAAGAATGCTGCCTGGTTCTCCAAATCCTGAGAATTTCTACACCCATTTTATAGACCTGGTCTCAGTTTCTAACATCCATGACAGGGGTCACAAATGTGATGTACATGTTTACAAAGGTGTAAATTATGTCGTCATTGTCTTGAAGGTCACATTGAATGATATAATTATTTTGGTTATTATTCATGTATAGGTGAGTAACCCCTGCTGCCTAATACAGTTTTTTTGCATTGCGGAACTGGCCCTATATTGACCTTCTCATCTGGGTTCTTCTTTCCTCGTATCCCCAAGGCTTTGAAATGGAATTGTGGCATCTATAAGAATTTTACTCTCCCTAACACCACTACTATTTTTTTTATTCGGTGCTTCTCAATTTCATATCTTCTGTTGGTTTAAAACTATAAATTGAATTCTCTGCAAACTCCTCATTTTTATGAAACTCAGCGTTTCATTTTCAGTTGCCTTGAGTAGCAGCATTATAACCTTCCTTGCCCGTGTAGCATCCTTTCCTTCTCCAGGCTGACGTTGGGGAGGGTAGACCACATGACCAGCCAAAGGAATGTTTGTGTGTGAGGCAAGGAGCTGAGACTACTGTTTTAAGCTAGTCCATTATTTCTCTCAGCTTTACCTTTCTAAAGCTGTTTTTACAACCACAGTCTGTAGTCCATGTTTCAAACCTAGTCCGTGTTTTATACGCAGTCTGTTGTTTCTAGTCGTCCGTATTTTATACATAGTCGGTGTTTTATACCCTGTCCGCAGTCTGTAGTCCATATTTTATACTCATCACACTTAAATAATATATAGAAATTCTCCTTTGCACATGTAAGTCAGATACAGTTGTACATAAATATTTCTTTCTTTTTCTTTGCATAAGAAAAGCATAACAAAGTTTTTTATTATTAGTTATAAGCAGAAAATGGTACTTACAGACACTTCAAAAGGGAAACTTTACACTGACAATACAGTAGAATCCCTATTTCTTGAAACCTCGGTTTTCTCGAAATTCGCGATTGTTCAAGCCAAACCTAACTTCCTTTCATCAGTCAAATATTGTAATTTTACCTTTGATTTTTCAAACCTCCCAATAATTCAAACTAAATTCTGCTTTTCCAGTAAAGATTTGAAAAATCAGGATTCTACCGCACAGAACTGTACAACAATATTACTTTGGTGTCTTACAGTGATCAGTCTACATATATAACTTTGCTACACTGCAATAACATAATTTATCAAAAATGGTCTTAAAGGTCTGTTTCAGCTCCAATCAGTCATAAATTATCATTAGCATCATAAAAAAATAAATAAAAAAATTTGATTTCAGATGAAAATTTTTTTACACAGGTTTATTCTCAAGTTCTTTGTCTCCTAGGGCTAGGAGATAAAGGATATTGAGAATCTACCTAGATTAAATCGAAACTTAATCTGAAATCAAATTTGACCTGTAACATATAATTTATTACATATGTACAGTAACTGCATGTCGAGTCAAGTTGGTGTCACTATTGATTACATGTAGCTGTGACATCAGAAGATAATATTTGTCGCTGGGATGATTTTGTTACATCAAGAGGACAACTTTATGAGGAAGGAATTTGAGGGAAGGTAAAAGAACATTTTCTCCACTTAACCCCTGCCCCACTCCCCCACCTCCAAGAGCTTGCTGGCAGCCCTATTTGGGCGATATACATAATTTGTGCTATGCGTGTATTTGTAGGTAATGATTCATACCAAAATTCCAAACATCAAAGAATGATATTCAACATTCTACTTTCTTTTCTCTTTAGTATGGAGTGGTACTGGATGCAGGGTCAACTCATACCAACATGTTTGTGTACAAGTGGAAGGTCAGTGATATTATCAAAGGTACAGCACTTGTGAAACAGATTGGAAATTGCACAGTCACTGATGATGAAGGTAAGCTTTGGTTCGTCAAAGTTTTGTCCCAGTCTTTATTCACTCAAAGTGTCGGGATAATTACTTCAAAGCTCAACTTGTTATTCTGAAATGCACTTCAGAATGTAGTATTTAAATTACATTCAGATGGACTGCCAGACCTAAGCCTAAATTTGAATAAACTACATTTTTCTTTTCTTTGCAAAGTTTGAACAGTTGTAAAAAATATGCTGCTCAACTGAATAATAATACTTAGTTGAGCAGCATTGTTTTTGATTTATTTAATGTTTTCAAACAAAGAAAAGAAGAAGTTAGTTTAAAAACAGATAATTTTAAGCATTGGTCTGGCAGTTTGGTTGGGAAGGTGTCAAGTTGCACCTACCACTGGAAGCGAATAATTAGGTGATCCCCATGTCTTTGAAAAAGTCTTTTCCAAAGTAACTTCTTCGGTATCATGTATTCATGTTTGAAATTTAATGCTGCATCAGGAAATTTCATGCTTTATTAAATTGTACAGAGGATGGAAAATAAATGTTTCACTTCTTGTGATTTAGGTTACAAAGTTGTTTTAACCAAGGTTAATTCTCAATTTCCTATGACTCCTAACCCTTTATTCATTATTCATAATCGTGAGTAATGACGATCAGGAGACAGAGGAAATATTTTGATAATCAAACAAGCTAGGTTGAAACCTTATATTTATGACTTAAATGTGCCATATTTTTTTGGCTAAAAGGAGCAGCATTTTTTCAATGAAAGTTTGCATAATAGCTCTAAATCTGTTGTAATTTCAGGGTGAGTGTTTTGATAGGGGTGATTTTTTCACTTTTCATCAAAATAATAACTTTTTCACTTTTGTTCAGGTACATGTAAGTGAATGACATAATTAGCAACCTTGGAAAGCATGTTGTTGTAGTTAAGGTGAACATTGCCAAAAATTGTGCATGCCCCTTATAGCTGGGTATTTTAGCTTGTTCTTTAGTTTCTTAACTTGAAAAAATTGTGTTGAAATGTTTAGGGAGCATTTTTATAACCGAGTGAGCCTTATAACCCGAAAAAAAAAATGGTATTAAAATTTTTAAGAGAATGATGGTCATGCTGAATTGTTGTTTTATTATGTTGTTGCTGTTGTAATTGCCTTATTGAGATCTCATCTTAAAAATTTTCAGGACATGTGAAGGGTATATCAAGTTATCGGCAAAATCCTGAGAAAGCTGGGAAGTCATTAGAAAATTGCATTAAAAGCACGGCAAAGAAGCTTATTCCATCATATGAACGTAAAAAGTCTCCAATTTACTTAGGGGCTACTGCAGGGATGAGACTGTTAAAGTAAGATTTAAAAAGTGTCTTGTTAATTGTACTTATAGAGAGATTTATACGTATAATTTTATATATTTTGTTTTTGTTAGTGCGCGTTAGATCATATTTAAATGTTATTTGGAGCCTTGCAAATAATAAATTATTATTATTCATTATTATTATTATTACTGATATTCCTGCAAGGCTTTGCTCCAAGAAAAATTGAGGGAAGATCTGTGCTCTGAACTTGCAAGTAAAATCCAACTTGCCCAGCATATGATTTCTATGTAAAAAAGTACGATTTTTTAGTTGCCCAGGAGCAAAAGTTAGGCACCAGGGGCCACCACGGGCACTGCATAAGCACAGCCTTGACCAGGTAGGGGGGATGGCTATACAGGTTATACAGGTAAAATTAACATATGTGCTGCTATGAAGGGTGGGACTATACAGGCATTTTTGCCTGCGATGGGATGCAGAATTCAGATTTTTTTTTCTAGAGCACCTGGGTCTCTTCAGGGGGACCTTGTTTTGGTGGTGGACTATATGTTCTTTATTTGCTGAAGTCTAGACTAAAAATGGAGCACGTAAACAAGCAACGACGAAATTTTATTTCTGGGAAGTTCCGGAAAATCTGGGTAGAAAGTAAATGGAACACGACTATTTGGGTCATTCCAGGGATAATTTCCGGCAACAACGGAACATCTGATTAGGTTGTCCTCTTTTTCCGGAGAGAATGTTCCAAACGGAAATTCGTGGTCCATTTCTTCAAAGTCATCTTTGACACCGGTTTCAGGCCTTCGCGGTCGTTTTTCGGTAAATGGAACTGATTCGTACAAATGATGAACAAGATTCCTGAATGAAATTTTCCAGTCTTGAATTTTGCTTATCATTCACCCAAACCGTGAACCGACCGGTTTGGCCGTGTAGATGGTAAACAACCTTTATCACATGTTTTCCCCCTGAGAAACCACGCGCGACATGGCTTTATCCCATCAGCAAAGATGGCGTGTATCGTGAAGGTCTGCTGCAGTTGAACATGGCCTGGTAGCCTGGTAATGGAAAAGCGTGCCGTAGTCCGACCTTCACACCCCTTCCCCAATAATTCCCCCCCGCCCCGGAGTAATATGCATATACTCAAAGTCTTATAGTAAAATAGGGGGTTTATTTTAAGTTTATCTTAATGTTGAACTTTTGTGCAATTTACAGTGAGACTGATTCATCAGTAGCCAAAAAAATCATCAGTTCGGTTCGGCAAACACTAGGGAGTTCTCCTTTCATGTTTGAAGATAATTATGCACGAATAATCAGCGGTGAAGAAGAAGGAATCTCATCTTGGGTCACTGTAAACTACTTGAATGATGCATTGGTTAATTCAAAGGTATTAAATGATAGCCTGCACGTGCCTTTTTACCCAACTACAAAGTAAGGCGAACTTTTTCTTTGATTTTAGTAAGAATCGTTGATGATTTGAGAAACTGTGCCAATTCACACTAGAGAATTGTATTGGGTTTTTATACACCGCAGAGTGATCAAAAGACTCAAAAGAGTGCCTCGTTTCTTCAATTCAATCATCGTTTGATTAATTATCTTCAGACGAAGCTACATGCTTCTTGTTCGCCAACAGTATATAAGACAGACACCGTCGATACCAGTCCGAAGTGTCCGCATAAGAGAGGCGTCCACTTTGTACGGAGTAAAAAATATTAGTCAGGAACTAACTCTAGGCTAACCCCCTAGGAAGGTATCTCTCTCCTTGTCGGTCGTTTCGCTGTATATTGAAGTCGTTTCGCAGCAGAGTCTTTTCCAATCAATTTTGGACAAATAGAGAAAACGTTGGTCTAAGCGATGTTTTATAGATATTAAACTTGCCGGTTAAGAGCCGTTGCGCCATTTCTGTACTATATACTTCTTGTCGCGGATACTTCTTGTGCTGGGGAAAATTAGCCTGATGGGCAAGGACGTTAACTTGGCTTCAGATCGATGAGCTCCAGGAGTAGGTAGGATGACGAGACTAGAGTCGATATAAATGTTTATTATATACATACTGAGAAATACTCACCAAAAAGCTATGTAGTAAATTTTCGTACGCAAATTAGTTCTAGCCAATCAGAGGAGCGAACGATGGTTTTCACACGTGAAAAAAATGATACGTCCAATCAGAATCGCGAACGATGTTTTTTCACGTGTGAGAAAAATGATACGTCCAATCAGAAGCCACAGAGGTGTGTGAGTTTCGCGCCAAAATTCCCGCCTTTTATTGCAGCTTGCAGCGCCGCTTCGCACACATTCAACGAGAAAAGTTTTACTCAAAGAGTGTTTCTCGCTAAAAAAGTGAAAAACATTTCGGAAATGGAGTGGAATAGTTTTGTTTGTTTCACTGTCGATAAAGAAAACGGTAGAGAGCCGGCGAAACAACAGCGGAAAGAGAAAAACAGAACAAGACGTAAGCTTTTGTTGTGCTTTTTGTCGGAGCTACTTTGCCTTTCATTTAAGCTTAAGCTTACATTGAAACCGGCCATTTTACTTAAATTCACTCATTTTCAATTGTGCATTGAGAACAAACAGTTAAGATTACTTATAGTTCTTGGATTACCTCATATCCTTACCGTCATTTATGTTTTTAACAAACGTTTTTACTAAAAAGCTGATACTTCGTTTTCGTTGTCATGTTGCGGTAAGTGTGTAGCGGGAAATTTTAGCATTTTTGAAAGATTTAAAATAAAAAGGCTGCCAAAATGATGAATGTCTCAGTATGTATATAATAAACACAATACCACATGGAAAGTGCTTTGTACGGTATTTACGCACTCGTTGTTTTTGTATCAGAAAACTTACTCGTTCGCTGCGCTCACTCGTTCGATTTCTGATACGTCAACAACTCGTGCGTAAATACCGTACGCCAGCACTTTCCATGAAGTATTCTCTATTTCTTTGAACCGACTCACCTTTTCTCAGACATAAAGGTAGTCTGTTTCCTAAAGCAGAGAAACGAAGTGAATAGACATCAGGATGCAGGGAAACGACCGCACACCCTTCAGTCTTGGGGTGTACGTTAGCAAGAGACTTAACTGTATTTGAGAAATTAAATATAACATTCCCCTTTATATTCAGCAAGTTCCAAACTATAGTAATAATTTATAGCGACCATTTTGTTTCAAAGCTCTGTCTAATTAATTTTTTGCGTTTTCATTATGGAGAGGAGAAAGGATATGTTCCATCTTTCAGATTTTAATCTAAAGCAGGCTGAAACAAATAATGGATCATTTCATTATGAAGTTTGATAATGCTGCGGTTTGAAGGCGGGGAAATTAATCGTTCATTTTTCGTTCAGGAAACAAACCAAGACGAAAGCAGCAGGTCTATGAACAGACAAACTTTTGGAGCTTTAGACATGGGAGGTGCCTCAACGCAGATCACCTTTGTTCCTACTACAACTGCGCCGAATTCCGTGAAATTAACATTATATGGAAAAGAATATTCAGTATACACTCACAGCTTCTTGTGTTATGGTTTGAGGGAAGCACAGAGAAGGTTTTTAGCTCAACTTGTCAAGGTAATGCTGCATGTAGGGTGTGACCTCATCGAGACCATGTTCACAATTTTCACAAAAAAGACTGAGGTGATGACTGCGATGTGTCAGCGTTTTTCTTACCTTGAACAAGAAAAGAGAAACGGCGTGAATTTTAAATAACCCCCTTGACACCGCAACAGAAGAGAAGAGAACAGTTACTGTTTGCGACAAAGGAGTGTCAGCAGTTTTGAAGTGTTCTTAAGGAGAGGTTCAACTTAATGTGTAATTATTGTACGCTGAAAATTAAAAAGATCTGTTTCAGCCCCAAAGTGCCAATTCAGCCCTGCAGGCCAAAGTCTGATTCAGGCTCTCGTAAAGCCATTCGAGCTCCATTCAACAGCCCCGTCGAAAGCCCATACCAGCGCGTGCTGGGACTCATTTCAGCCCTTGGGTCCAAATCAGCCCTAGGTAATGGGACCGTATTGGCCCCTTATTAAGGGAGCCACATCATAAGAATCAAAAATAGGACTGTATTTTACTCACTGAAACGGCCCTATTTTTAGGGCTAAAACAGATCTTCCTAATTTACAGTGTAGGTTTACTTTTTAAAAAACAACAATCGTTTTTTCTTTGTTGTTCTTTACAGACTAAATTGACTGACACACATTTCTAGGTCTCTTGTAAAATGCCGTGTAAAAAAAGGAAAACCTTATTATTTACCTCAGTCAATGTCATGAAAATGTCTTCTCCCAGCTAGTCTGCTACTAAGTCTGCTACACAGCAGTTTTTAGTGTCGTCACGCAACGCTCCTCCCCACTAAGCGTTGCGTGACGACACTAAAAACGGCTGTGTAGCAGCTAGATACTTATACTTCTCCTTCTTTGGTGATTAGCTCCTAAAACAGTGCCCTACATATATAGTGTGTACAACCCTAGGTTCTCTAGCTGTGTCTTATCGCTAACTATTTTGTATAATCTCTCTAAGGATGCAAACTACGCAGCAGTAGTTTACAATCCTTGTGCTCCCAGAGGCTACCTGAAGATTGTCAATTCTAAATACCTGTGGGCATCCCCATGCGTAAAAGCAACAGAAGCAAATGACACTTCACACAATGTGACAGGGACTGGAAACTATTCTCTCTGCGCCACCGAAGTCAACAAACTGTTTAACTTTACATCTTGTGCTGGCAACAAAAATTGTTCCTTTGATGGAGTTTATCTACCACCCACTGATGGAGATACATTTTTGGTGAGTTCCTCTCCACGCGTTTTTTAACGAGCGCTGTTGCTCAACGAGAGGCCATCAAACAAAGTACCTAGAAGAGACCTTTAGATTCGAGGATTCGAGGAGAATGACTGCGAGAACGAGACTGATTTGACTGGAAGTTTTTTCGCGTATTCTCAAAAAATAGACACCCCGGAAAGCTTCATTGTTAAAAGTTAGCATTGTTATCTTTAGTGAAGGACGTTAAGCCCTCTCCCGGTCGCAAAAGGATAAAACTTCGAACATTTGATAACTTGTTCCCGCCACTATGACATAGAAGAATGGCAACAGCTATCGCGTTTCCCGCCGGGCAAGCACTACTTGGTATTGGAATATCTCATACTCAGAGTCATTCTCGTCTCAGAATCTAAATGTGTCGAAAAAGTCGTTGGCGACGGCAGGGAGAACGAGAAGCCTTTGTCTGTGATGTGGTTAACAGCAGCTTCAAATGGCTAAATTAAAGTGAAAGGTTTTTTTGAAAATTAAATGTGAAAATTACGACTGAGAAATCCTCATTCTATTTTCGTTAAAACACCGTTCTTGGAAAATTGTTACCGATTTCAAAACTAAGGTTAGACTTAGGTTTAAGGTTGGTGTTAGTTCAGGCAGATTTCCTTTGACCATAACCAGCAATTGCGGTTTACAGAGCCTTTTTAGAGATCACATGAACGTAAATCTAAACAAAACAAGAATACCCTGGTTGCACGCTTTCTCAAAGAGTGAAACAGTCCTAACTAACGCTATTTTTTTTCAAAAAAGAAATCGCTTTGATTTAAGTCGCGTTGTTTATTGTGAAGTAATTCTACCCTCAATTTGTGTTAACTTATGTCGCATTAATTTTACATACCTTAATTGACATGAGAGTTAATTTTCAATTGTCTATATATTTAATTTAGTTGTTATGGTGTGTGTCTTTAGGCTTTCTCTGGTTACTATGCCGTCGTTAAGGATCTTAATCTCACAAACAACCCGTCACTTGATAAACTTCAGGCGAAGACAATGAATGTTTGTAGGATGTCTTGGAGTGAGGTAACAAATGCTCTCTTTATTTTCTTCTTATTTATTTATTCGAGTCATTTTATACGCTCTTAGTGGCGAAGAACTTTGTGTGGTTTAGTAAATTGCCCGTATTAATATTCTTTTTCTCCTTAGCTCTATGATTTCCTGGCAGTTGATTTTTCTTCCAAAAGTGATCTTGTTTTCTTGCTAGGATTGTTCCTGTAATTCTTTATCTTTTCTTAGTTTCACGTGGTCCTTTTTCTCTCCTAGACCAAACAGCCAGATGACATAGGTAACACTTAAAGTGTCCATTAGAAAAATCGTAAACGTAATTGCATAGTAATTTATTGTAATTTAACAAAATCCCAATCTTTTAATGGAGTGTCCTTGTTTTTAGTGAACGTTACCATTATGACAGCAAACGTAATGGATCTTTTGTTTTGCAGATTAAGAAAATTCCTTCCCCAAGCCTTGATATTCTCTCCTTTTACTGTTTTGACGCGCAGTATATCCTCACAATTTTATCAAGCGGTTATCACTTAAACAACACTAAAGCAAACTTGACATTTGTCGGATCGGTGAGTAAAATGAGCATTTTTTTTTTTTTTTTTGGCGGAGGTGCCAGGTTGAGCTTCCTCCATAATACGGACAGCTCTCTTTTGCGGACTGCTAAGTACAAAGCTTTAAAAACTCTCTTAGCCCTACCTCTCCCGCGCGGCTATCGCTTCAACATGGTTACCGTATTTACTCGAATAAGCGCCACCCAAATGAAGCGCCGCCCTCGAATTTTGAGACAAAAAGTTAATAAGCCCCGCCCCCGAATAAGCGCAGTTGCCCTGATAAAATCAAAATCAAAAGGCGTTGTTTGTTGAATAGGGAAACTTGAATGGATATGTTGAACGATTTTTTACTCCTTTGGTTCGTGCTTTTACATTCGCGGATTCCTAACTAAAGCTCGCCTACCTGCAGACGTCTCCTATTTCTTTTATGGCGCGCGTACAACGCCATGGAAGGAAATGTGGATTCCGGAGTACCGCAAATTTTTGCTTGTGGAGTCTGGGATCTGGGAATTTTTTTTTTGCGGAATCCTGGGCTTTGGAATCTGGAATACAATTCAAGGAATCCGGAATCCCACTAACGCGTGGAATCCGGAATCCAGGCAAGTTCCACTGACAAGAAGAATCCAGAATTCATGTCGTGGAATCCACAATCCAAGACTAGATTCCCTTACATTGGGCAAAAATTAAGGTCTGCTTTATTGCCTTTGTTTTCAGATAAAGAAACTCTCTGTTGGTTGGGCTCTTGGATTCATGATCAACGCCACAAACCTTCTTCCCCTTTTACCGCCAACCTCTGTGTCGATTTCTCGTATCCAAAGTAGTGTTTACGTGGCTGTTGTGATTGTGGGTGCTTTACTCTTCAGTGCAGGCCTGCTTATTTGTATAACGTCCGCTGGCAGAGTGCATAAAAGACGACAGTTACAGGCAGGAGGACTGGTACTATGAACGGGCAAGAATTTTGAGCTTTTTTGGTCAAAATCAACCCATAGTACCTTTTGGATGCTTTCCCTTTTTCCAAGAGAGTGAAACCAAACAGTCAGAAGCCAGTGGAACACTTGTCAAGACAAAATGAAACAACATTGTTCACAATCGAATCCAAACGACCCATTCGCGTTTGTATAGGTAATAGTATGATTTATAGTGATATTTGGCATAAATACCACGAGTGATATTTCGGAATTGTTATACGTAATTTCACGAGCCGTTAGGCGAGTGAAATTTGAGACAATTTTGAAATATCACGAGTGGTATTTATGCCAAATATCACGTGCAAATCATGCTATTATTTGTTTATACTACTACCCGCAAAAGGTTTGTAATTTTCACAAGTAGGTATTTCAAATTAAGCTGAAATACCACTGCTCTAAGCCAATCAAATTGCAGAAATTTCTCATGTAGTAGTATAACGACCGAAATTTGATTACTTCTTGGCAAAGTCGCACTGGAAACGAGAATGTTTGGAAATGGAACGGCAAGTATCGGTCGAACCGGACCGACAGGTCAAAGAAGACCATCTCTGGAGGTGGACCACTTCGACCGGAAAATTCCCAGGTAGACCGAAGCGTTCTATTGATTTCTCGACCGAAATTTCCGATAATCTTAGTATAATGGAAAGCAGCCTTTGTCTAGACACCAATTATACTTGTAGGGAGGGGGACAGATTTTTTTCTGTTCTCGATAAAATTTTGAGGGAAACGTCAGAGAATAACTGATCTTGTTTTTTGACCAGATATTTCCTTTACAATTTTGCTACAACAGATAGTTTTTGATGTCTGGAGACACAAAAACTTTTTTAAGGTCGCCTGTTAGTTCTTCACCTTCAACTCCTTTGTAAGATGGTTTCTCTCCTCCTGATCATTACTTACACTATAGAATCATTCGTATCGAGAAGCGACCACGTACATTAGAATTGGTGGTGAAATGAGACAACGAGTAGAAGTGATTAGTTGCTGGCTTATGACCCGAAATTGACTGAAGTCGGTAGACTAGAAAAAGATAATCAAGAAGGACGTATGCGTATATAGCGTAATTTGCAACAAAGAGATTGTAGCGTATATTTTTAGGTAGGATTTTAATCGAATTTTTTCCAATCGTTGTTCTCACTAGCGATTGAACGGGAGGCTCTTATACTTCCGGGTAAATTTTTACTGTCTGAAACAGTTAGTAACGGTAACAGGACTGAGTGGAGTCCAATTCGGTGTGTTATCATACGAGTGATTAACAAAATCACGATTTGTTTAATCACGAGTATGATTACAGACCGAATTGGACGACACGAAGTTCTGTAACCAAGTAATCATGACTTTAACAAATCTGTTATATATGAGGCTCTTTTTAAAACCAAAACACAATAAATTCCAAGAGTTATTTTGCTAACCATAAAAAAATAGCCATTTAAGCTCGCGCGTGATGGCGCGTATTGTCCAATTACTTAGGCATGACGCGTACTGTCCTATTAAACTGTTCTATTAAGGCTGAAATCAGGGCAATTGATAACCAATCAGATTTGAGAATTTTGTTATAGTTATGATTAACTGTTTCATCATAACTATAACAAATTTCTCTAACCTGACAGCCCTGATATCAGTATTAATAGAGACCCGTAAAAAACCCATATTAGAATGACGACGACTATCGCGTTTTCCCGCCAAAATGATGCTGGATCACACGCGAGCACTACTTAGTACTAAGAAAATCGCACACTCGTAGTCGTCCTCGTCTTGGAATTCAAAGATCTCTGTTAAGACAGGACGCGACATGCCTAATAACTGTTCAGTCCGCATCATCGCGCGCTTTAATAAGACAGTTGCTCTCAAATGGGCTCCTTCGTCCTTGCAAGACTCCAGAGATCTTGTGTTTTTTGCTAAATAAAAATTGAAATTATGCACAACTTAGTTGGTTCGTCCTAATCTCGTAACCAGATCTCTTGTTGACGAAGCCGGGTACGATATTAGGTTCGTCCAATTCTGGCTGAAATCATCCTCTTCGTTTATTGTATTCATCTCAGGCTGAGCTCTGAACTCCCCTTCTCTTTAGCTCCGATCCAACTCACTCTCCAGAGTTTTAAGGATCTGAGTAAGCTGGGACAATAAGAAGATGACGTAAAATTCATTGGCGTTACCATGCACGTCAACCGGAAGTGGGATCTTTTCCCTTTAAAGATGCCTTGATGCTACCAAATTTGTCTTGCTAATTGACGTAAAAGAATTGCCCAAAACTGGCGAAAGGTCACTTCCGGTTGACGCACGTCGCTCAAAAACGCCTTTGCTTAAGCTCGCTATTAAATCCCTACTAGTGTGAAGGAGTTCGAGCTTTAACCACAATTTGTCTAGCCAAAGATACAAGGCTACTTCGCGTCATGCGTTACCCCGAGAAAATAAAATTAACGCGAGTTTCTGGGAATCATTTAAGCCCATTTGTGAAGCAAATAAACACTTTCCAATGTCTTTGACAACATGTCACTCCTAACTTGAGCTAACTGATGATTCCTCATCTGTCGTATCCAGTTTATCCCATATCCCGCCTTGGAAACAAAGCTCTTCAGGGTCTCGACGTCCAATTTTATCCCGCTTTCCCCTTTTACAATTGCTCGTATCTCACATATCATCTTGTGAGCCACATCCCCGCATCCCTCCAACCCTATGTGTCTCGTGAATTCCAGAAGTTCAACCGTGATCAGTCTAAGAGGATTCTTTTCCCTGGGCTCTCCTTTTTTCTCAGCAAGGAGTGTAACGATGTCTGAATAAACCCTGAGGAATGTCTTTACATTGATAAGGCACCATACTTTGTGCACATAAAACTCAACTTTTTTTATTCGACAGTTAATTATTGGTATTATTTTAAATATAATTACATGACATTTAATACGGTTTAATACAACCGTACCGTAACTCAACCGTTGCTTTCAGAAAAAAGTCTATTTTGCTCATTCCAAGAGGTTTCTCCTTCTGCCATAACAACTTTTGGGACACAAGATCTTTATAGTTTGCGTGTTTTTTTTAATTAATGATGAAAATCAATTCGCAATAAAAGGTAAATAGCAGAACAACGGGAGTAGAAAGGAGAAACTTTACCTCTGTTCATGTCTAACCCAAAATAACTTTCACATGGTAAATTTCCGATATAATGTCCACTGACAATAGCAAACTCAACGTGTAGAAACAAAAGGGGTAATTTTGACCTGGAAAAAATATCAAAATGGGAATTTTATGAGCAACGCGAATCGTCATATGAATCTTGATCGAGTTTAGGAGAACTGAATTTCAGCCCGTATGATAACGTCTAACTAGCCTCTGCTATAACATTGAGAAAACAGCTGACGCTTCGCGACGCCAACACTAGTTTCCTGCAAATTGATATTGACCGAGCTCAAAATTGCCACACTGATCTGGGTAGTGCTTCTGATTGGCTGAAGCCAATTTCAAAAAATGATTTTTGCGCTCGTTTCTCAGATGAGGTAATTTCGCGGCGAAACCAGTGGTGACATTGCGAAATTTTGCTTGTTTTCTCAGACTATAATAACTTTTTTACCGCGGCTATTTTCCCTGTTCAACAAGAATGGACGTAGTATTGAACAGCTAATTTTGTGAGCGGAGATTTGAATTACATTCCCTTAATGTAGTAACATTTTCTTGACAAGAGCAAAACGGTATATTTCTTACAATAAAAAAAGTTTTTTTTTTACTGTATTTTTTTTAAATTAAAAATTCGAACGGGGTTTTTTAGATAATCTGGTAAAGCACTGACATAATCTCTTTAAAAAAAAAAACAGTTTTTTATTTTAAGAATTGATTTCCGTTCTGAGATTACCTCAAAAACCCAGTTCGAATTTTTTTTCCCTTTTTAGCTTTGAGAAATGATGTATACGATTTTTTGTGAGGTTTGGCATATATTAATATGTCTTGCGCACTGAACTGTGGCTATGCATTATTTAAACAATTAAACGTCTTGCATTTCGAAAAAAGAAACAGTATATGTGAAAGTACCGCTGGATTGGTTTCATTTGAATGATTGTACCAAAGACAGTTTGTTCACAGAAGTTAAAGTTGGATAACATATGTTTTTTTCTGTAGTTGACTATGAGAGTTAATTAAATAGATCACACAAAAGCGGCATTTTAAATGTTGATTAAAGGTAACGTCTGGAGCCAGCAGTGAAAAAGACATAGAGAGCTAGCCCTGCGAGCAAGCTTTCCATTTGAGAGTTGTAGAGATACTTAAGCCATGTGGGCACACAAATACGTTTTCAAAAGTATGCGTTTTTCGTTGTCATAAAAAAACGCATCGATCGATTCTCGTCCAAACTACCGTTTTGATGCGTTTTTGATTGCCCACACTAAAACGTTCGAAAACGATAAAATTACATGTTGTGACGTAAGTTCAACTCCATATGTGCATGCTACAAACACATGCGCCTGCGATATTTTGGTCATCGTTTTCATTTTGATGCGTATTCGACCATCCACACAAATACGATCGCGATATGAATGCGTTTTCATTTTGATCCACTTTCAAGAGCGTTTTCAAATCGATGCGTTTACAACGAAAACGCTCATCGTATTAGTCCGGACAGAAGGCCTAAACGCATCGAAGCGTATGCGTTTTCAAAACGCACGAGCGCCAAACGAAAAGAGGCGTAAGAGTGAAATGAAGAGATTCTCCTTTCCTTCCCTCATCTCGGGTTTGCCGCTTGATCTCGCATTCACGCACGATCGTTTTGCTGGCCGCTCGAAATGGAGAGCTTGCTCGCTAGCTAGCGTTTACTCCCGCCACGTTTTTGGAGCCTCTAACTAATCATAATATAACTGACCATATTGATCAACTGTTATGCGGTCTGGGTGAGGAAGGGTTAACCCTCAGGAAAAGGGCAGGGCGGGATGTTAAAAATAAAATCTACTTTTGCTTTACTTGGCTGTGTCTGCAATGAATATGCTTGTTCCTGTTTCCGAGCTGGGTAAACTTTCTCCAACAGTGAGGACATTGAAATGGCTTCTCGCCGGTGTGGATTCTGAGGTGCTTCTTGAGAGTTGACTGGTCTGCAAAGCGTTGAACGCATCCTTTGTATTTACACTGGTATGGCTTTTCCCCCGTATGCGTTCGTCTATGGTTTTTCGCTGCGTTGGAATGTGAAAAGCGACGATCACAAATATCACACTGGTATGGTTTTTCTCCCGTATGAGAGCGCATGTGCGACTCCAGGCCCCCTGCTTGTCTAAACGTTCTCTCACAAACGCTGCACGAGTATGGCCTTTCGCCAGTATGAATCCTCATGTGGATTATGAGGGCTGAATGGCGAGTGTATGTTTTAGAGCAGAAACGACACTGATACGATTTAATAGCTTTATTCTTTGGTTCAAGCTTACAGGCTGTCTCTTTCTTGGCGTCAGTTTGATCATTGGACGTTTGGTTAGTAGTAGCCTTGGGAAGATTATTCCGTTTGGGGGGTGTTTCTTCTAAGAAAGGGCTTGTCGCTTTGTACGACTCTTGTTTAGGTACCATGAAAAGATTTGCCTCGCGAAACATGTATTGTGCATCCGGGTACTGTGAAACTGTTACCCCGGGAACAAACGGAATGGAAGAAGCCTGGTGACCAGCTGATCCTGCACCTATTTGAGGCGCGTCTTGAAAGCTGTAGACCAATGGTGTAGCCTTGGGAAGCGTAAATGGAAAAATATTCATATTCCAGGGTAACGTTGGTCCCCTGCATATTTCAAACGTCTGCACTCCACGCAGCGCTTCGTTTGGGTGAAACACGTAACGCGGAACTCTCATCTTACTTGTGAGACTTTCAAAGGGAGGGAGAATATTTGGTACACGATGCGTAACAGGCTGACTGCAAGGCATTGACTGTAAGGCATCCTTAGACCAAACCATAACGCAATTATCTTCAGCTTTTGACAGTGACGATCTTTTGTGAAGCGGAAGCGGGGAGTCCCAAATATTGCGCCCATTTAGTAAGTTGTTTACTAGAGACGTCGAATTAGCAGCATTTAAACTCGCTGTACTGGCAGCTTCAGCTATGGTTGTGGATAAATCATACCACAAGGGACCAAGAGGGAATTTTTCCATGATGCTTTGCAATAACTCACGGATCTTTCTGTCTTGTAGAAATTTCTGCGTTAAGTGCAAATATAAAAATAGATTAGAAAGCAATGAACAAATTGTAGCCTTTTCTGTGTTTTCTTTTCTTCCATGCTTGAGAAAAAGGATACGATGATAAGGCCCTTCCGTCTTTTTTTTCCTTTCGTTTAGCTTCGAATGCGTTTCCTGATATTGGGTCGGTCGGTCGGTCGGATTGAAAAAAAACCTAGAACAAAAAAAATCTCAAGAAATTGGAAAAGGAGGCCCTGATATCTCAGGATGACGTTAAAAGTTAACACTCACATATTTGGATTAACAAAATGGGCAATATACTGTAAAAAATGTTCCTGTTTTTGTTACTGTTTTTCTCTATGCTATTACTATGCTCATTTTTCAGATTAAGTGAATTATTTCTAGTGAAAAATGGCTTAACTACGTCGCCACGTTTTTTTTTTTTTTTGAAAATGCCAAAAATTTGGTTCGGTCGGACGACGCTACACGGAGAAAAAAAAGAGGATGGCCTAATCACGTCAAAAGCTAGCCTTTATGCACCTATCCACCCCGTGGAGGGGGAGTGCGGGCAAGCGGTGGGGATTTGACAAATTTTTTGATCAAATTCCCCAGGGTGGGATACGAAAGGTCAATCAAAATTGTCAAAAAAGCCCCCACCCCAGGGGAAAAAATCTAAACAAACGATACTATAACACTATATAAAAAGAATTAAAAGAATATTTCAAAAGAACGTTCTTACTACTTTTATTTAAGGTTAACGTAAGCTCCGTTAAATTACTCGCTGTAATTAAGTATTTTCTCTCTCCACTAGCATCTCTTATTTTGAACAACAAAATCACTCCAGGAAGATTGACCGTAGTATTATAATATTAATGATACGTAAAATGCTTTATAACATCTGCTCAACATGTCAAAAAATCCTCTGACTTTCATTGTGGAATTCGATTTCAATCGAGTTTTACAATCAGATGGTAACTTGAAGATAAAAACTTTCTCAAAATGGACATTATCTGTTTAGATGACAGTTCAAAGTATCGGATTATGGCGATTAAAACAAATGAAAACTTCGTACCTTTCTCCGACAGCATGACTTTCAGAAGCCTCGAGGGACGGACTTGGTAACCGCTTCTGAATTGATACTAGGCTTCTGTCGGTCAAAGTCAAATGTCCCGACCCCGGGGTCGCTTCGCACGATCAAAAGCCCGACAGCGGGGATAGTCTCAGGCATCAAATCCCCTCCCCTTGCCCGCACTCCCCCCCCCCCCCACCCCCAACGGGATTTACATTGATAGGTGCATTATACCACTGGAAATTTTAAACGAACTTTCTAAGGCATCGTCCACACGTATCCGGAAATTTGTGAAAACGCAATTTTTTTTACGAATACGGCTTGCGTCCACACGTATCCAGCGTATTTTCCTGCCGCATCCGGAAATTTTTGAAAAAGCTCTCCAGAGTGGAAATTTTTTTATCCGATACGAATACCTATACGTGTGGACGGTCGTAGCCGGAAATTTGCGAATACACTTTCGTCATTCTCTTGGATCCAGTCTTCACGGCGAGCATTATAAACAAACATGGCGTACAGCAAGGTTGTAGCTTCTTTGTTAGTTGCTCTGATTTCTAGTTTGATATCATGCGTTCAGATAAATGCAGCTGTGATAAATTTACACAACCAATACATTAGAGATCGACAGGATGTTTTGAGATTGTTATCAGTGAACAGTGGGCATCATAAAGTCAAAAAAAGAGCGAACCATTACCGAAGGCGATTCTGGACGCGACCTTAACTCATCCTTCTTGTGTGGAAGATCTTTGCCAATAGCAGCAGCATCTTCTGGCGAGGGATAATGAGCACTGTACGCTTCGAGAATCTCGCCATACTTGTCAACACAAGATTCCCCGTCGATCCTTTTGGCGATTTGCTTAGTTTTGTTTTCTTTCGTGACCGTCAGCAGTAGTTCAACTTCATCATTGGTCCATTTATATGTATCAGAATACTTTTTCTTGACTTTTTCAGTAGATTTAGACATTTTTTCGAGTGATAAACTACAAGCTTCGACTGTTTAGCTATGGCGCGAAAGAAATGGCGCCTAAATCGCAATTATGCGCATGCGCATTTCAAGATTCTCTCCGGCAAAACAACTGGGCACTAGAGCAAATCAGAAAATTTCCGGATACAATCGGATACGTGTGGACGGCTGAAAACGATTCGAATACGCTGCCTGTGGAAGTGAAAATTTTCGCATCCGCAAAAAAATATTTGCGGACAAAAAAATTTCCGGATACGTGTGGACATGGCCTTAGTAAAAATAGTACACGCGGAAAACGATGGGTCTTGGTCCAGGGTGCAAAGTAAGTCATTTTTAAAGCTTGCCATTTGGGCAAGCTGAAACTAACATTTACTAGCGAAAACATCATTTCAACTAGCCCCAAACACGTTTTGATGGGCAGATTGATTCCACAGTTCTTCTGTAATTTGAATTCCTCAGAAAACTTCACTTGCCCGTCGGGCAAGTTAATAGAGAGTTTTAGATCCGAGTTTACCGCGAACCTCTAACCGCTGGAGGTCACGTGACAAGTCTTTCGCTTCACGTTTGAGGTTTACGACGTGCGTTTTCAACGTGGGGAGATAGGTTTTCACGTATGTCATTTACCTGAACACTTTTAGCGTATAATTCTTGTTTCATCCCACGTAATGATACAAAAATCTTGTGGAGCAAGTCTTTATCCATTAACAGAGGCACAAATTCGGGCGAAATGCTAAATTTTATAAATCCTATTGGATCTTGAAAACAAGTGCCATTCATGGCTGCTGATTCAAAATGGCGGCCTTAATTTAATCCACCGCCAATCTAAATCGAATTTTGTTTGACCGTCGAACCGCAGACGGGTAACCGCAAACCGCGGTTAGAGGTTTGCGGTAAACTCGGATCTAAAACTCTCTAATAACAGAATTCACTAGCCCAATAGCAAAATCCACTAGCCCCGGGCTATCGGACACTGCTTTCTTTGCACGCTGTGGTCTTTCAGTTTCCGTCCAGCATTCCTCGAACTTTAGTAATTAACGCATCAACGATTTGAAAAACCTTACAAAAGCCCCTAAACCTGACTTCTGGCAACACCATTTCAAAACAATGAGGCCAAACTTTTTAAAATTGACAGCTTTTTTGACCAAAGACGAAAGACTTCGACTTAAGAAATGTAATTTTCGACTTAAGATTCACGGCAGTACCAGGCTCTTTCTTTCTAATGTACATTTTTTTTTGCCGGACTAGACCTCAATTATATTCAGTACAAACAAAACGTTTTAACCAACATGCAGAGGAATGTGGATATATATTGTCGGCATTTTGGAACAAATAAGTCCTCGTCAACTGAAACTGAATGTTTAAAGTGGCGAGTATAAAGATAACAAACAACACGAGGCTGTCAACGTGACGAATAGCTTCAAATTTTTCAAGACTTGCATGAAAAAATCCTTACTGCAATGTCATTGCATTGCTACTTGAAGAGGTACAGCTTTTCCTACAATTTATTTCATCAGCCCAATATCCTGCGTACTTCTTTTTTACAAATTTGATTTTTTTTTTAATTTAGGAAAATTACCTTCAGTTCACAACTTTCATGCACGCGATTTTGCGTGTACGCACCTTGCGTGCCTGTAATTTTTTTCTTTTTGCGTGCTTTCAAGTCAGACACAAAAAAGTAGCGCAACAGAAATATAACAACAACTAGTTTGCCAAGTCACTATTTCAGAGTTTAATTCACTTTAAGCGCATTAAAACTTCTTGACTTTTGAGGTGATTTCAGATTTTTAAAAGGAGACGTTTTGGAAACGCTTTACTTTAGGTCACTTGATCAAGAAAGCCCGGGAATGTCACATGAGAACTTCAGTCGCCTTTTATCTTGCAGAAATGAATGAAATAACAAATGAAATATCATATGAAGAAAGAAAAACCAAATCATATAGGTATTTTAGAGAATTCTTGAAATGCGATGGATTTCGTATGAAAAACCCGACAATTTGATGGAAAAGGCGAGACGAAATCGACGTCCGCAGGTATCCTTGCAGAGGATCACTACTCCGGGTCAGTATGGAAATATTAAAATTTTCTAAAGAAGTACAGGTTTACACATGTATCTTCCAAAAATGAACTTGATTGCGTAATTTCTTATTCAGCTATCGGCTAGGACTAATTAATCTATTCAACTATTAACATTGTTGTCTTAGACTTTTTTCGGATCTCAGCAACTTCCTCAAACTTTGAATTTTACCACAACAAAGTATAAAAACAGTCCCTTCAACGAATATTAAGATAATAGCGAAAACAATCGCAGAAACACAAGATTAAGGAAAATTTTTGAGCACTAAACACAAATACATTTGCAGCGTGTTCACAGCTTTGTTGTTTTCCCAGTTCAGCTTTGGATCAAACTGAAAACTTCTAAAGAAAAAATGTCTGAATGCTTTGACTTGCCGACCGCCCTTGACACTGAATTTTGTTCACATAATTAAGCTTACATTTGTGACTCATCAGAGCTATACAATGTTTATAATTCCAGAATAGCCCAACGTCATTTGAATTTTAATGTTTTCAAAAAAGACTGTTGCTCTAAACAAGATTCATATTGCAAGCGCAAGTTGAATAATTTTCCGCCGTTTTGAGATTTAACTTACACACCGGAATGGTTTGAGTTCATTGACGCAGGGTTAACGTTTCTAGCTCTTAAAAATTGTATAGCAATAAGAAAAACTAATTGTTATAAATTTCGTCAAGCATACAACACAGGTTTACATAATTCACAGTTTGCGATCTCCTTCAAACCTTCTTGCAGATCGAGTAAGCCATTTTATAGCCATGGAGTCCCGATTTTTGAAATAAGCTTCGGCGTGTTTCTATTTAATTTATTCAAACACGTTTCGAACTGTTAAATTAAAACAATTATATAACGGAATTCGGCCAATTCATGTATGTTTGTATTGCTTTTTAACAGATCTGACATGAATCGTACAACACATGTAAGCTTACAAAGAGGCGCAACTAGTTCACCGCAACAGATAAGCTTAATTCAATTTTCTTAAAGATCTCAAAGCTTGGGCTTAGAACTGTGAGCAGTAATTTAGTCCTTAACGAATCTTCGGTAAAACGTAAAACTGCAGACTCATTCATTAACTTAGAAACTGTACTAAGTTTGCTTGTTCTGAATGCTGCTTTCAATACAAAGCGAATTCAAGAAATGGCGCAGCGAGTGTACCTGTAGCCGAATGACTTGCGATTCTTGTTCAGATGCGAAGATCTTTTCGTGGGCAATAATTCTTCGAATAACTTGAAAAGTTGGTTTCGATTTGCTATTGTTTTCTGTTTTCAGAGAAAGGCTTTACTCACCTGGCTTTTACTGCTTTCAAAAGTTGGATGCAGTAGCTAGTGTTCTGCCATCTCACTTTCATTCACACTTTGATTGACAAGTACAGATCAACGTTTTCGACCTTGTGTCAGACCCACGCGTTGTAGCTCTTTCAGTTGAAAAACGAAGAGAAACATGAAAACTGAATGAAAACAAAGTGAAAGAAGGGGAATTTTGGTTTGCGCGGAATCGCGCGCATTTCGCGCGTTTGTTTTTTCGAAGGAGAAGCACTGGGCCGAGAACCAGAGAAAACCAGAGCACTGAAATTAGAGCCCTGGTAATCGACGGGTGCGATCAATAATTGAATGATTTTTGTAGGTACACCTATTAATAATTGGGCAAATTCTTTTACATGAAAGAACTAGTTGACCCCCTTCTGTTGAGATGTCGGGTTCACGTAAATTCACAATTCATTTACGAAATATCTCCAGTCCAGCTGAGGAGTCGAGTCTTGCAGAGCAATCAAATCGTTTGCTGGATCTCCGCTCTCTGTAAGTCATCTTTCTTGGTTATATTTACGTCTTTGGGAGTACATACGTTAATTTACCTACATTATTACATTTTGGGCTTAATCTCTTTTGCTGCTGGTGACAATTTAGAAGGCTGTGTACTCAGCAATCGTTTCATTTTAAATTAAAAGGTGGATCGTCGCTCCACGAAGCTGTCAGACGAGTCACCGTCGCGACTAGATCAGTCATTGAGGATACCTAAATTATTGAACGACTTTCAGCTAAAATGACTCTCTGGTTATCAATGAGCATTATTTTCGCCTCTATATGTTGTGGATATGCTCAGTACAAGCCAACATGGGAATCGCTAGACTCGAGGCCCCTCCCTTCATGGTACGATGAAGCCAAGTTTGGTATTTTTATCCACTGGGGGGTATATTCAGTGCCAAGTTTTGGATCAGAATGGTTCTGGTACCGCTGGAAAGGACAGCAACGACCTGAATACGTGGAATTCATGAAAAAGAACTACCCACCAAATTTTGAATATGCTGACTTTGCACCAATGTTTCAAGCTGAATTTTTTGATGCTGAATTTTGGGCGGAGCTGCTTTCAAAGTCTGGAGCAAGGTAATTGGCTTTGTGCAATTTGAAAGACTGTGCTATTTGGAACAGTTATAAGATTTATAAGCTTAAATTAGTTCACTCAGGGCCAAAGTCTATGATTGCCAAAGGTGTAAGCAAGCTGAGGTGGCCCTGAGACAGTCAGTTTTTCATAAAGTAAGCTTATTTCTTCAGAAAAGTCATACTTAAATACTACAGCCCTGGTTAAAAATGGCTAGGTTGAACAAGTGATGAAACATGTGTCCAGGGTGCAAAGAAAGTCAGTTTTATGGCTTGCCATTCGGGCAAGTTGTTGCTAGTATGTACTACACCAAGAGTCCTTTAAGTAGCCCCAAAAAATTTTGGATGAGCAGCTTTGATTATGCTTCTTCTGTCATTTGAATTTCCCAAAAAACTTCACTTGCCCTCCGGACAAGTTAAGAACAGAATTCACGGGCCTGATTGCAAAATCCACTAGCCCCAGGCTATCGGACACGACTTTCTTTGCACGCTGTGTATCATCAATTCACTATCACAGTGTCACTATTTTTCTTAATCTAGAGGCTATATTTAGAAATGGTATATAATTATTTCCTTATAAATTGTGTCAGGTATGCAGTACTGACCAGTAAACATCATGAAGGTTGGACAAACTGGAGGTCTAATGTCTCATGGAACTGGAACTCTGTTGACAGTGGACCCCACAGGGATCTTGTAGGTAAGCAAATACTTTTATAAAATCACAATTTTTCCAGCACTGTGGCAAATGTTTTAGGATGTTGTATGGGTGATTGTATGAGGAGCGGTTTATACTTAATAGCTACCATCATCATATATTACCAAAAAGAAAATACTTTCTTATGAAAAAAGGTCAACTTCCTCCTTGTAATATAGTTGAAAAGACAGTTTCAAATGTGTGAGAATGATTCACAGATAACTGCAATAACTACATTAAGTGATTTTGGTTAATTACACGTCAGATTTATATGACATCAAAGCTTATATCTGAAGGCCTACTGTATGAACTGGTCAGTAATACAGCATTTTTAGTCTGCCAGAAATATAGATATTATTTACAAGTTTCATGGAGCACTTGTGCAATACTGATGCCCCTTCATCCTTTCAGCGGAATTTTCCAGAGCGATCAGGAAAAACACCAATATGACTCTTGGCTTGTACCATTCATTGTATGAATGGTTTCATCCATTTTACATGAAAGATGTTGCAAACAATTTTTCAACACAGGATTATGTTAAGGTGAGAGACATAAAATCAAACTGTATGATGTATCTATAAAATTTTTATTATTAATTAGTATGACAGTTTAAAATATTTTTTTATCATGAGAAAAAATTACTATAAAATTTCAAAAATGAGCCCCTCCAAATACAAATGTGAATATGTTATTGCCCTCCGTTATAAATACCCTCTGCATAATGTGCCTCCTCTAAGTATAAACTACTTAAATTGATGGCACTTTCAAGTATATGCTTGCTGGACTTACTTTTGGAATTTTAAACCATGTTACAACGTGTTCTTCCTGCGACGTGACAATATATTGCATAACAGCATCAGAACCCAGGTGGGAGGGCACTCCCTATAATGCCCTATAACAGAAAGCTCCGCCCAAAAGGGGTACCTTTTTTCAGGCTTCTGGTATATGGAAGGGTAGGGATTTCTCTAATTGAAGTATATGAAAGGGGAGGGAAATCTGTCATTTTAGTTTGTAAAAAGGCCCAAAAGGGCTAGCAGATGCATTTTATGCTTTGAAAAAGTCGAGAAAACGTTTTGGTTTTGTGATTTATTCATATTTCAAAGACAGTGTATTAATTTACAGCAGTTAACAGGGATGCGAAGTTTGTAAATTGGGTACGTGAAAGGGATACCATTTGTCAATAGAACGTACATATATATGAAACTCAAAGGGGTACCTTTTTTGTCAAAAATGGTATGTAAGAGCAGTGGCGGATCCAGGGGCCCCACCCCAGCCCCCGCCCCTTATTTTTTGACCAAAATAAGGCCCAAAGGGCTAAAAAAAATTTTTTCGGACACTGCCCCCCCTTATCTCAGGGTCTGCATGACCCCCCCCCCCCCCCCCCCCCCCCCGTTATCTGAAGGTCGGGATCTGCCATTGGTAAGAGGGTACTATTATAGGGGTTACACCGTATGGGGGGAGCCTCCCCATATAAGGGAGGAACAACCCCTTATGAGTTTCTGATATTGCATCATATAACTACCAGAATGTGTTGAAACCAGAGCTGTATGACTTGATCAATACATACAAGCCTGAGTATCTATATGCCGATGGACCACATGGACCTGATACTTACTGGGGTAGCCAGGAGTTCTTAGCATGGCTGTACAATGAAAGGTAGCCTGAATAGTGTTAATGTGTAATTTTTAAGAGTGTAATTTATAGTAAAGCTTGTGTGAAAAAGTGGCCCTGAGTTTAAATACGTGAAAGTAAAATTAATTTATTGTTTAGACAGTAAATTGTGAAGTCAAATTCGGAAAACAAGTAACAACTGAAGTATTTGGAAATGACTATTGTGTTGTGACCAATCACAACAAAGATCAGGACAGGCGAGCGAGCGAGCCACGAAACCTTCACAACCTAATGACCATTGTCACTTAGCCTGCTTAGCTTTCTCATGCCTGATTGGCTATTTTTCCCAACTTTTGTAACAAATAACCATCCAGAAGCATTTTGATGATCACAAGTACACAGTGTTCTGAGTTTCACACCAGCCATTCAATTAATAAACCTCGGACACATAAAAACATAAACCTCGAGACCATGATCCGGTGAAAAATTATCAACTTGTCAAAGGATAAGTTTTAAAAAACACTGGCATCTCAAAGGGTAGCTAGTGCTCCTGGGCCCACCTGGCTATGTTAAAAAGGTCAGCAGATATCTCCTTTTGACAGCTGTCAATTGACTTTGATATGGATCAAACAACAATAGTGCGTATACTGTATTCCTCATTGCTAAAATTGGCAGTCTTTTTATGAGTGAGTGTAAAGCAGGATTACAGCAAGGGGATCAAGGACAGCAATTTTGTCACTATGTAAGTTTTCTGTCAGGGTCTCAGTGGAGTTTGGCCTGCGTCACTTGTCCCAGATGTTACCTAACCCGGATTAGTAACATCTGCGAAGCAGCACATATATCCTTGTTCTGGGCCCCAAACAGACTAAATGAATTACCAGAAATGCGTTTCGAAATTTGCTTCAACCTGATTGGCGAATTGACAGTGGCTTTTTTAATAGGCCAATCATGGCATGCAATCAAATCCTGGTACACTGGTGGGTCAGCCCAGAACAAGGGTTTTGGTAACGAGAAGTTAGTTCTGTCTGTGGTGCAGGCTATGTGGAGAATTGAATATTGTTTATACTCTTGTTTAGTCCTGTTAAAGACACCATTGTGACAAATGATCGTTGGTGTGACAATGGTTGTAAATGTCATCATGGAGGCACTTTCACCTGCATAGATAGATATAATCCAGGTAAACTACTGAACTATGTATTTGTTAAGCTACTAGCTTACATTACCAGGTTATATTTTTAAACCATCTCTTTCCAAATTTGGCATAGTTCCAGACACCAGAATTCACTCATTAGTATATGAAGAAAATGTTTTCCTTGCCCTACAGCTTAACTGGCCTTTCCGCTGGTGATCTGTGTCACTCTGATTCCAAGACAACCTCATTCCCAGGGTTCTCTCCTACCCGTCCCTATGGATGATGGGTAGGAGAGAACTTTGCGAACAAAGTTGATTCCAAGAAGTCTTAGAAACACATTGGTTTTAAAGGGAAATAGTCAGCTTTTGAGCCATGCCGACCTTTCCAACTTTGAAAAGTGTTCCACCTAAAATCAAATACAAGTTGAATACATCCACAAATCTGCTTCAATCTTGCATTAAGTGTTTCATTCGATTTCCATATTTTATTGAAAACCTGTTCCCGAGTATTCTTTTATTCATCCTATAATACATGTATTATAATCACATAAACAGTATGAATTGTGTATCTTGTGATATGAAAATCAGCTAAGAAGTGGTATCTAATGCACATGTGCATCCGCTAACTGTGATCCTTTAAGGAAAAATGATAACAATAATAAGGCTAGAGTTAGTTATTGCTGTATGTCTACTTTTCTCTTGAATAAATTATTATATAAATGAAAGCAGTCTGCAAGTCTATAAGAGGACCTAAGATGTTTCATTTAAACCCTTCAAACCCTGTATGATGTCAATTCTTCACACTGTTTTTCAAACATTTCCTGTGGTACCAAAGATTGACAGTTCACAACATTTTACAGGAACACTACAAAAGCACAAATGGGAAAATGCCATGACTGTCGACAGATATTCATGGGGCTTCAGGCGGAACATGATTTTTGAGGATGTTTTAGACATGAAGGAACTGTTATACCAACTGGTTTCCACCGTAAGGTTAGCAAACATTACAGTTACTATAGAGTTGTCTTTAATTGACATTTTAAGAATAATTTTCGAAATAAATGCTAAGTAATTTTAACTCATGGCAACCTCGTTCCGAGGTAAACAAGAGCACTGGGAATGCAAGTTTAATTCATGGCCAGGTTTTCCAGCTTCTACCTTTCAACTCCTTGTCAGAGAAAAATCTATTACGCTGTTCAGCCATGGTGAAAATTATCGAATAAACATCTAATAATCTGCCAAAAAAGATAATCCCTTAATGTTGATTTTTGTTGTGCTCATTTCCATAATATGGAGCAAGTTCAAGTTTTAACTGAAGTGGTGTCCATTTTATATAGCTGTGGTGGAAATATGCTCTTGAATGTTGGACCAACAGCAGATGGCAGAATTGTGCCAATATTCCAACAGCGACTGCTGCAGATGGGAGAATGGCTGTCTGTCAATGGTGAAGCTATTTATAGCACCAAGCCCTGGAGAGCTCAGAATGATACCATCAACCAACATGTGTGGTAAATGCAATAAGATTCTACATCAGCATAATATTTTGGGGAAACTGCCCACCTACCCTTCTCCTAAAATAACATTTTGCCCCAAGTAGGGGTTATATTCAACTTTGGCTTAGGGAAGGGGTAGGTAGGCATTTTTCCTGAATTTACACTTATTTAATAGACCTCTTAAACTTGTATGTTTTGTTTTCCCAATGAAGACGAAGGTCTCAGGGAAATTTGCCCATTTGTTAGCGTAGGCCATACGTACATACGCGCACGCACGGAATAAGACAAAAGAGTTTCTCTGGAGTATATTCTTAATCAGTATCTCAAGTTAGCATTTTGGATAAAAATTTTTTTTGTCAAATAGCGCGATAAGTCCACTGTTTCTGGTTTCTGTCAAACTTTCAGTTAAATTTCTTAACACTTTCAGTGTGTAAATTAGATTTCTGCCTTTCGTTTCGAGAGCCACCCGTTTACTTTGGCGTTCCACCTAATTAACACTTGAGAATGTAAATTGTATTAAAAACTTTCCTCGTAACATATATTTGGGCGGCCTGTGAATGGGTATGAATGTAATGATCACGATCATGGAAAACCTCCACGAGTGACTGCAACCATCATTTTTATAAGTAATGTACGTTTTAATAATTACATACGACTAATGGCTTTGCTTGTCGTTCTTTTTAAAACGTTGTCGATTTGCAATTCTCCTTTACTGTTTTTTCTGTTAGGTACACTTCTAAACTTGATGCAGTGTACGCAGTTCTTCTCGAGTGGCCTTTAACTGATGAACTTACCCTCGGAGCTCCAATCAGCGCCAGTGGAACTCAAGTTACTATGCTGGGTTACGAAGGGGAGTTTAACTGGAAACCAGCTACTGACAAAGGCGGAATTATTGTAACTTTCCCTAGTATCCCTGTGAGCAAGCTTCCTTGTCAATGGGCGTGGGCTCTCAAACTAGAAAATGTCAAGTAGCCAAGCAAAGTTGCGTCGATTCAAAAACTACCACAACCTTGTTTCTGGGAAAGAGGATTAACGCTAGAATTTATGAGGGATTTGGCCTGTTGTCACTGATCTAGCCGATGAGGTGACTTTTTTAACACTTAAGGAAGGTTTCATGAACGATTCTTACATAGTTAATTAACTGAAACTTAAAACGGTTGTCAAGCACGTACTGTAGGACATTAAAGAAAAGGATATAGAGAGGAAATATGAAGAATCTTATACCATTTGTTCCACGTCTGCATCAATAACAGTGAATTAAATGGGCTACGTTTTACAAAATTGTTAGTGTACGTTCTTCTCTAATTGACCTCTGATTCAGGTATTTTCAGGTCAATTCGGTTGGAATGAAAAAGAGTAAGATAGTACGTGTAACCATTCTCATCTTTCTGATCTTTCACCCGAAGAGTTGTACGGTTTGAGTTTTCAACCAAAAGTTACGATTTTCAGGACAAACAGCAGACCAGAAATATTAAGATTGCTATCAAAAAGCGTGAACGAGGCATAGATACCCGGTCTAATTCGAAGCTATCTCGAACGTACTGTAGCTCCAGGTTACAGTGGGGTCTCCTAAGCTCAATTCGGCGCCCGAAAGAGAGTGACCCTCCACCCCCCATGCTCACCCCCTCCCTATATTATAGTATAGTTGCCGTTGAGTCTTTGTGGCTAGTCAATCACGTGGTAGAAAACGTAAGGGACGCAATGGGAGAAATTGTTTGTCTTGCCCCTAGTGCATCCCTTGGTCTCAAACATGGCGCTTTGGACCACGCGAATGACTAGCTGCAAATGGCTTATTGTCCACCTAAGCCTAGTGTTTTTGCTCACCGTACTTTAAAACGACAAAGCTGAAGACTGCTCTTGAGGAAACCTTCGCTCTAACGAGTACAACTCATTGTACGACTCATTAACCGACCGACTTCAGTATCATTCTCATATCTCACTCGGTACGGACATGATGAGAACGCACTACAAGTCCTATCCTCCCATCCTCCCCCATCCGACCCTAGTCTCCAGTCCTCCTCGTTAACAACATATCAAGCCTGAAGGAACGAATTAGAACGTGTCTGCATTAACTAGTCAACCACGCTGATGTGCTTCTCACCACGCTTAAATGAAATGCCTCCGTATTTATAACCCGCGTAGTAGGCGCACAACAAAGGCATCGACAATAGAGTGTGTGTTTACGTAAGAAAATTTTTTTTCCGAAAATTTTCGTTGGGTGCCCCTGACATGACAATTTTTTCTGCCATATTTGTTGGACCGCGGTTTGTTAAGATCTAGAAACTGTGCTACTTCGGCAGTGTAATGTAACGATTTCTCCTCTCTATTCGTGCCTGATCTTTGAACTACTTTGATCGCTATACTTTTTCCCATCCAAGCAAAAATTTCAAGGAGTTTTGAGCATTTTCATCATCAAAAGCGAATTCAATTCTTCTTTTTAAAAGGGCTTTTATTCACTTCAAGGAGTAGCACGAACTCTGCCCCTACCAAAGAACCTGTGAACATGCCAATTTTTATGAGGCCACTTCAAAAAAAGTCACAGCCATGGGAATTCTTGTAATGAGTTTGTTAAAACTACGAGAACCCTTCATCTTGTACGATCGGCTCGTACTGCATCAACATGAGGATCTCCTGTTGGGAGAAATATAGAGTACTCAGGATTTTTGGGATTTTTGAAGTTGTAATGAATCCTCATGCTCCTCTTCAGTGATAACTGTTAATGGCTATATATGAAGTGTAAGCTGGGACATAATTTTCCACCTTTCTTTCTCTATTTCCAAATCACGTTTTAACAATAACATTATGCACTTTCAAAACAATTATGACAACCCCGACAAAAAGATGGCTAAGCCATTCCCTTCTTTACTACTACAAAATTACAAGACGACCGAAAAGAAGCCAATATACACCTTTATTCAAAAATCATTTGCGTATCTAGAAAATCAGTACGAAAATTTTACTGTTTATATTGTGTCGGTCCACAAAGGTTCTCAGTTTCTTTTAATCCAGGCATTTTTCATCCAAGTTGTGGCTTTAACGAACGTTTACAAGCTTAAAAACCCAGGCCCATCTGGACTTAAGTTGATTTTCTGGAATACAAGGAACAGAGATGATAATTCCGCCTTTGTCAGTCGCTGGTTTCCAGTTAAACTCCCCTTCATAACCCAGCATGGTAACTTGAGTTCCACTGGTGCTGATTGGAGCTCCGAGGGTAAGTTCATCTGAAGGCAACTCAAGAGCAATAGCGTACACTGCATCAGGTTTTGACGTGTACCTGAGAAAAAAAGAACAGATTTGCAAACAGCTGAAGCTAAATCTGGAACAAAGGATCAAGAAAAACGAATCCACTTATAACTTAACCCATTCGCCCAGGACCCGCCCGTGCGGATCTACGTCCCTTCCAGCACTTGTGACGTCATCCGTTTTAACGGGCAAGGACAACTTTGTCAGCTAACTTGTGCAGGGTGAAGAGATCTTTCAAAGCATGCCAGAATGAGCATGATTCGGGCAAGGAGGTTGGAGAATAAGACAAAAAAAATGTAACTTTCAACCGACAATTCCCATGAAAATCTTGTTCAACTACCCACCTACCTTTCCGTTCATCTAATCTTAAGATCCTAAAAACTTTCCCAAAAACTTTTCACAATGAAATGAAGCCTACTATATGTTCAGCAAAAGAAAAAACGGGGAAAGAGACCAGAAAACGGCTCTACTAGCTTCAAAACGTGATTTTCGGCCAAATTCCCAGGGTTGAAAGGGTTAATAGACTGAGACCGTGACTTTTGCAGCCATGTAGCTAGTCACACTTATTTGCTTTAATTTGGGATATAAACGCACCAAGACGATTTCAAGGGTATTGGGTTTCTCTTTGCTTTCAGTAGCATTAACATCATCGTCACCATGTATTGATCTCCTTTATAAACCAGCACGGAAATGTTATCACTGCTCTCAGTGACGCTGCCTGTATTCGAGAACAAAAATAGAGAAGGTATTCCTTGCTGTTAAACCTCCCCTGGCACCCGTCTGTATATTTTTCACGTGTTTCAGTGCTTCCTTCACAAAAGAGCTGCGTGCTTTCCACTTGGAAACTAAAGTGGCACTGTAAGTGCCAGCAAAAGTCGCGCTATAAGTAACAGTAAAATAGTGACAGAGGTTCCCCGTCTTCCCGCGCTTTTGACCCCGTTTGACAGAGGATCTATTTTTTCCCTTTATTTTCCCGCGCTTAGCTTCGCACACGCTTCGGGTTTCCTACTCGTATTCACGCTTAGCGTTTGAAGTTGCCCCGCACTCTCCCGCGCTAGGAAGAGGTTGCTTGTTTTCAGTGCGCGGTGCAAGTTGCGTCTTTTGTACGAACCCTCCGGGACTCCGAGACAGATTGCACGTTTTTCTATGCTCAACCTTAAGGCCCAAATGGACCGATCTTTGCTATAGTAAAATATTCTAAACTCACCACACGTTTTTGTTAATGGTATCATTCTGAGCTCTCCAGGGCTTCGTGCTATAAATAGCCTCACCATTGACAGACAGCCAGTCTCCCATCTGCAGCAGTCGTTCCTGGAATGCTGGAATAATTCTTCCATCTGCAGTTGGGCCAACATTCATTAGTAGGTTTCCACCGCAACTGCATAAAACAGCAATACAGAAACGTTTTTTTATAACCATTTTTATTTTTACTTTAACCTCAAAATACGAAGAAGGTATCTTCTTTATTTCAAGCATAATTGCAAGCCCAAACGCTGATTACCGTGAAAGTTCTATTGGTCTAAAAAAAAGCTTGCGGTAGAAAAAGTAGAATCTGAACCAACGCTGGGCGTTGCAACTTAACGTGATCGCAGCACCGCGCGCCTTCACTATAAACGGGCTTTGAGCCACGCAAATTTTCATACAGATGAAAGCCTTAAAATGGCCCCTAAGCAGCAAACAGCAACCGCTTCCTTTCTAATACTTCTTCAGCATATATCAAATTTGACGGCGTTTAGTAGTTCCGATACAAATGACCTTTTACAGGAATTGAGATAGTTATGGGAAGGCACTGATGAATATAGGTGAGCGAAGAAAAAAAAACTGGTAATGAAAATTTCAAACAGTGTTTCTTACAATTTTTGTTTCGTGAGTTTTGTTAGTTGGCAATGTCTATTCCTCTACCTGACTGTTGAAACAAGCTGATATAACAGTTCTTGGATCGTCAAATAATCCATGATATCTGCATTACGTCTGTAGCCCCAAGACAGCTTGTCCACCGTCATCGCATTTTCCCATTTATGATTTATGAGCTTCCCTAGAAAACCAGAGGAATGTCACAACTTGGCATGGAAGAGAAATCTTCAGATAAAAACAGCGGCATTGACATAAAACTTCTAGTTGATAAAAAGAAACTTGCGGCCATACAAAGACCAGTCCGTGGATTTTCCAGATGCAGAGGCTAAATTATATGAACCTGGTAATAACCTTGCCCATGGGCCTTACGATCGTTTTAAGATGTTTATGGCCGTTTAATCCACTGATGTGTGTGAGTTGTCAGGATAACTAAAGCCCCGTCCACTCGTATCCGGATATTTTCGAAAACGGAGCTTTTTTGCTCCGTTTTAGCCTTTCTTCCACACGCAAACGGTGTTTTCGGAAACCAAAAACAAGGTTTTTGAAAACGCTCAATTATCGTTTTAGTGTAGACGGACGAAAATCGAGATTATTAATACATGATGTCATACATCATACAGCGCATGCCCTGTAAGGGATTTTATCGTATTGCCATTGTTCAGCTTTTTCGTGTGGATGGGCGAAAACCGTCCGAAGACGCTACATGTGGGCGCGTATTTTTTCCAAAACGGAGAAAAATATCCCGATCCGTGTATATGTAGAAAGGGCGTTAGGCTCCGTCCACACGTATCGGGATATTTTTGAAAACGGAGATTCTTTTCTCCACGAAATAATACGCGTCCACACGTAGCGTCTTCGAATCGTTTTTGCCCGTCCACAAGAAAATGCTAAAACAATGTAAATACGATTAAGTAAACACTATAGCATCCCTTACGGAGCATGCGTAATCCTTTACATGATGTATGACGTCATCGTATTCGAAAATCGTCGTTTTCGTACAGGTAAGCGAGAAGACTGCGTTTTCAAAAATCTTCACTCTGAAGAGCATTTTTAAAAAGATACGTTTTCGGTGACGGTTTTCACCGGATACGTGTGGAAGGAAGGCCAAACAAGAGAAAACGTGTGGACGAGGCCATAAATATAACCGCGCAAAACTGTCAAAATGGTACAAGGTGTGTCAAATGTATAAGCCGACCTACCTGGGTTGTACCGATCAGAGCATGTATACACACCCCCATGATGACAGGAACATCCATTACTGCACCAGCGGTCATTAGTCACCACCGTATCTTTAACAGGGCTGAAAAATTACCACACGAAAACAGGAGCCATTCATATACCTTTTGTTGGAGCCACTGTTTTCTCTCGCATCACTTGTTAAAAGTAACAAAAGTTGTCAACCAAATCAAACAGTTCTTTAACAAAAACAGTTTTTTTTTAAATTATTTCTTAGCTTTTACTTGAATGGCAGGCAAGGGGTAATGACAAGTTAAAGGTGTGGGATTTTTGTCCTCATACAGGCCCACCCCTTCCCATTTAATGGCCCCACCTTACCCCTGGGGCAGGGATGATCAAGTTTACCTCAATATGACTCAACGTTTTTATTAGTTCCTATGTCGAATAACACCTTTTACGTTTATTTTTAGACATTTTGCCGCTATTGCATTTGCCAGCTCGCTTGATAAAATTTTACCCTAACAGGGACGTTCTAAGGGCCTCGTCATGTGTTCCTTCCCTGCGTGACGAGCCAAAAGAACGTCTGGGTAAGAGGCTAGGCATCACAAGAGTGTTACGCCTTTTTTGTAGCCTGCGTAGTGAGCTTGTTCCAACTTTCGCGCAGTAACTAGATCGGAAACGCTCACTATGCAGGCTACCCTTTTTGATTCACCTTTCATTGTAAAGCCAAGCAAGGAACTCTCTGCTCATCCAGTATGTATCTGGTCCTACAGCCCCATCTGACCAAATATACTCCGGCTTGTAAGTGTTGACCAAGTCATACAACTCAGGAAGAAGCACTTCCTATAATAAAAAGACTGTCACAAACCTGAATTGTGATGACTGCCAGGGAAGTGCTCCTTATAATGGCCTATATGGGGAGGCTCCATCCGAAAGGGGCACTTTTTTCTGGCTTCAGGTATATGAAACGATAGGGACTTCACTAGTTGTAACATAAGAAAGGTTAGGGAAATTTGTCATCGCAGACTGTGATAGGACCTAAAAGGGCAAACAGGTGCATTTCATGGCTGTGAAAGAGACAAGAAACTTCCTGGTTTAGTGTGATTCATTTATACTTAAAAGTCAGTGCAGGGTGCAAAGAAAGTCGTGTCCAATAGCCCGGGGCTAGTGGATTTTGCCAACGGGCTATTGATTTTTGTTTTTAACTAGCTTGACGTGCAAGTGCTGTTTTTTGGGGAAATTCAAATTACAGAAGGATTGTAATCAATCCTGCTAATCAAAATGGGTTTTGGGGCTAGTTGAAATGATTTGTGGGCTAGTACACGCTAGCTACAGCTTGCCCTAATGGCAGGCTGTAAAACTGACTTTCTTTGCACTCTGCAGTGCATTTAGAGCAGTCAGTTAAAGGGATGCAGCGCTTTACCTCTACGCTAGTATGTGAAAGGGATCCTACCATTTGTCAATTAAAGGTGCAGGAAAGGGGTACCTTTGCTGTCAAAACCAGTAGGTAAAAAGGTAAGGGGTTGGACCTTGGGGCGGGGCCTCCTGTCTAAAATTTTTAGAAGTACCCCCACCACGCCCGGGAATGACTCTCTCTTAACATGTGGTTTTCCAGGAACCAAACTATCCCATCAATAAAGGATTTTGGAAAATGAAAGGAGAGAGGAATTCTCTAAAAACCAAACTTCTAATAAAAAAGCTTTGAAGTTGAACTTTAAATTAGTCTGTAGGTGAGAAGAGAATGCAAATAATAGCTTAAACCTTAACATAATCTTGAGTCATGTAATTATTTGCTTGGTCCTTTAAGTAGATGGGATTGAACCATTCAAACAGCGAGTGGTACAATCCAAATGTGATGTTTGTGTTCTTACGAATTGCTTGGGCAAGATCACCTGCGATGCAAAAGAAATAGTGTTAACTGCTTTTATATATTCTTTTATAATCCCCATTAAGGCTGGAAATATGTTTGAGTTTTTCAAAAAGGGAGAATATCCCAAAGGGGGGTAAGAGGGGTGTACTCCTGTAAACTCTTGGTGAAGGTGTGCAGCCCATTTCTCCAAATCCTGACCCTATTTCTGAACCCCCCACTGCCACCCAACCCGTGGAAAATAATTGCTTTCAAGTCAGATCACCTCTCCACAATAATTGAAGACCAATTTACTTCTAAAAAAAGGATCCTTACCCACAAGATCCCTGTGAGGTCCATTGTCAACAGAGTTCCAATTCCATGAGACATTAGACCTCCAGTTTGTCCAACCTTCATGATGTTTACTGGTCAAAACTACATACCTACATAATGATCAAGAAGGAAATAGGGGGAAATGGTCAGACCTTGTAAAGCATTGGTGCATGGTCTAAAATAAAATACACACTACAACTGCTGTTTTGGACACATCAAATGTACTTCTGATCCTCAAGGCACTACACAGGGGTATAACTAGCTTTCCAACTTGTTGTAGGCCTGGCTGACTGTGGGTCAGAATTTCATTTCCACATCCTGACCAAAGCTTGTTTATAATTCTTTTGATTGCATGCAAGACTAGCCCGCACTAACCTCACCTAAACCTTGAGTTCTTAAGCGCTTTAGCTCACCCAGACAATGCATAATTTATTACAATTGATACAGTGATCAAACTGAACATTTGTAGGCCTAGACCTACTGGTCTATGGGCTAGCTACGCCCCTGCTAGATTCTTAATCAATGAAATACACCACTCCATCTACTGTAAGTATTTTTAGCAAACTTAATCAGTGTTTGAATTATACATAAAATGTACTTACACATAGCACAGCAGTTTATAGAACCCAGAGCAATTGCACATCCCATACGAGGCTTACATCATGGCATTTTCAATCATGGGTCAGTTTAATACATTATACAAATCTCAGATTACTTTCCCACAAAAATGTAACCTTTACTCTGCAGGTAATGAAAAGTCAAGCAAACATTCTTTTCCCATCAAAATACCATTTTCCTGTCAGTATTTTTTACTGCTGACAAATTTTCTGATTTCTAGGTGCAAAGTGTACTAATAAAAGCTGTAATGTGAAAACAAGCCAAAAAACGTGTATAGCAGTCAATTTTCTAGGTGATTAGCTAGCCTCCTGAGCTGTGGCTGTACAGAAATATTCGAGAAACATAACATTATTTATATACTTTGAGGTTGTAACAGAAAAAATTTAATTATCATGACTTTATTTATACCTTGCCCCAGACATAGCTAGTAACTGGGCCCAAACATCTGGGTCAAAAAATTCTGCCCTGAACATTGGAGCAAAATCAGTATATTGAAAGTTTGGTGGGTAATTCTTTTTCATGAACTCCACAAACGCAGGGTTTCCAGTCTTCCAGTAGTACCAGAACCATTCTGTTCCAAAACTTGGCACTGAGTATACCCCCCAGTGCATGAAAATACCAAACTTGGCCTCATCATACCACAAGGGGAGGGGTCGTGAATCCAGTGACTCCCAGGTTGGCTGATACTGGGCAGAGACCACAGAGAGGAAGGCAAAGAGAGTCAGCAGCACTTTGGACATCTTCCTTTACTTGTAGTATTTGTTTCAAACCTATAAAGAAGTAAAGTCAAGTCAACCTGTTACTTACGTTACTTGATAGCTTGAATAAATGCAACATGTGAAGCATGACAGCCAGCAAATATACTGCCTTTGAGACGTACTATTTTTCTTATCCCTGATCATCAATGGAAAAACATTGTTAATCCCAAATCAGATGGAATGATGCAATCCCGAAATCACACTTATAATTTTGCTTGGTTTATACTGTTTATAAAATTCTAGCATAATATAATAGAGAATGAGAGGTCCACGGGGAGGGTGGGTAGGTAACTCCCCTCTCCCCGCCTCCTAGACCCTCCCATTATGGGCCTGGGTGAATATTGAGCATGGGAACTATTAAACAGATTCTGCCACGTAAGGAAACAAGCAACCGCATTACTACCGGCCATCCCGGGACACCCAACTGTAACGCAATTCTTGCCTCCCTGTTATAAATTGGCGCCTTCTGTTCAGAATACATGTATGAACCTGCTCAGGCTACAATTTAGATTTCATTATTTTTAGCAGCAGATAGGCTTAAAAAGCTTTCATAGACCACTAATAGATCGAACTACTAGCAACTTTTTTTATGAAGCGTTTATAATAAGACCAATTGACCCAATTGCAAATAGTGACATTAGGTCAGTTAATTTTGCTGAGTAATACGCAATCTCAATTTAAACCAGGAAACTTAAAACTAGTTTATGCACAAGAACAGTGGAAGCTTATAAATAATCTCAATAAAACATGCATTTTTCAACTCTGGAGAGTTCCTGTGAACATTTGTTATTACCTGAACCATTCACCTGCACTGAATTTGCCCTCTTGAAAGAATTTTCACCTGAATGTCACGCGCTCAAGATTAGAAGGAAATTCAATCTCTACGTCATGTAAGGATAGAAAATAAACGATATTTATAACCATGGTTTCGCGGCGGAGAATCGAATGTAAATACGAACGATCCAAAAAATGGATCGTGTGAAAAAAGACCCATACAGCTGTCTATTAATTTGCCGCGTTTTTTCGAATAGTAATTTAGCGATTGCACCTGTTACGGTTTCGAGATTTTTAGAAAACATTTGCCAGAATCCAGCTTGTGGGGTTGAAGGAGCGGGGAATTAAGTTTAATTTAAGTTCAAACAAAACCGGAAAATTCTTCCCTGACTTTCATCGGTGGTACATGCCACAATGTCCACTGAGTGCCTGTAAGTACAGCGTGCCCTGGTAAAGGCAGATGTGTCACGTGGGAAGGCGGCCAGGAACGCCTGCAACATTTCGTATGGTTTACATTCACCGCAAGTCACGTTTGTCTTTGATGAAAGAGATAACGTTTACAGTTTATAAAATTGTGCAAAAAAACCGACTAAACAGTAAAGGACAAAAAACGATCATGTACTAATGTTATGAAAAGATCTTATAGACGATGACCGGCCGCGGAAGAGGCAGGGGAGCTTTGGCAAGATGGGAAGCCTCGAAATCTGTTGGCGAAAATACTACACGAGTCAGCTCTCCTATTTCAACGGCGGTGTTCCCTCTTTCACCCAAAGAAAGTTGGGAGGATGAGGTTAAAAAGATACAGGAAGATACAACCAGGGATGATACGATCGTACGAGTCACGCATGTTATCGATGTGGAAAACTTTTGGGCTCAGATAGGTAAGCTAGTTGTACTCAGCTGTGACCTAGGAAGGACAATCCTGAACAAAAAATGTCTTTGTATTCCTAAACAATGTTTGCTTTTGTTTCCACAATCCCTAGACACAACCAGAAAAACTTCCGACTCACAACTTCAGTTTAGAATTACGTTTGATCTTTGTTCACCTTCTTGGGGGGATGAGCTTATTGATCATGAGTTAACCTTCACTTCACGGTCAATTACCTAATATAAAGGTAAACAATGGTTGCAAACCATTTGTCAACAAAGACGCTCACCCTGCCTCTTGCTACAATAAAGCTTTTACTCAGTCAATTCCAAGTCGGCAGGGACATTGTATACCTTCTCTGCCCTAGTGATTTCAATTAGAGATCAGCAGGTACCTGTTACTAATCACCCTTTAATTTGCCAGGATAGCTTACCAGAATGTAAATGGCAACCCATGTTAGCTTGTTTCAATGCTTACTTCAAAAGTTATTGAACTCCTGAAGTACCCTATCCTACTGTAAGATTAGTAACTTTCCATTGCCCAGCCCTGTGACAGAGAAAGCGAGGACCCTCATCGCTTTATCTACTTTTTAAAGCTGAATAACAAATGTTTTATGTTGTATTAGCTGATATGGAATAGTAGACATAATAAAATTGGGAAGCTCATGGAACAGTGTACTGTGAATTTTTTTTTGTATCTACCCTGGTATTTTCACATTAAAGTACACTGTACTACTTTGAAGCTTAAATGAAATGTTTTTTAAATAGCCGGTAGAACTCTTAATGAGAATCTTCGCAGATATTATACCTCCTGCACGTTCCCCCCCCCCCCCCCCCCCCGTCCTCCACAAATGGCTGCTAAGAATCAAACCTAATTCCTTTACTTTTGTGCTTGTGGTCTAACGAATACACCAACCAGTTATGCGTGAGCCGCAGAGCTATCAAAACATCAAATAAGGAGTAGTTATTTCATTTATTTTATTTTAATTTTCAGGCAGTTTAAATGAGTTGAAACAGTTTGACACTTACATGACAGCATTAAATTCATGGTGCAATGAACAAGAACATTCTGGTGTTCAACAAGCTCCTGTACCTGGCCAGCCTGTGTGCGTCAGACATACAGAGACTTCTCAGTGGAGGAGAGCTCAGATTGCTAGACTTAGCAACAAGTAAATGACTTTGCAATTTTAATTTTGATCTCCTTTGAAAAAATTGACTGTGATGGATTTTATTATTCTAAGGAAAGTTAATTTCCTATTTAAATTCTTGAGGTAGTGCATTTTTTACATGGACAGGTCATATTCCATTTCAGTCTAAAATATGGCTAGGCTGATTCTTAATTTCCTTTTTCCCCTTGGGATATAAGACAAAGGATGAAATCCAACCAAGATTAAATCAAAAGTATTGATTTGTCTGTAACGTACAGTGTTACTTTTATCTATTCAAAATGAAGTGAAAATCACAATCAGTTCCTTGCAGTTTTTGAAGGTGACACTTTTACACGCAAAGAGGAAATATGAAAAGCAGCCATTCAGACCATTCATGTTGTCATGGTTGTACTGTAACCAGGCAAAATCACTTACAAAGTAAATTTGATAAGAAAACTGTAGGAGAATACTTTTTATTTTCTTTGCATGGCATTAATGTACTGTTGTGGTTTCTTTTTTTACAAGCGTGGTGGATGTAATTTACTTGGATTATGGCCAGTCAGAGTGTGTACCTTTAAACAAACTCTGTTCCTCCACTCCTGGGGATATAATGTCTCGTCGGCCAATGGCACAGTATGTTAATCTGGAAGGTGTTCACCCTGTAAGTCAAACGACATTTGTCATTCAGTTTAACAAAAGAAACTGTTTATATTAACAACAATTGTATGACACTTGAACAAAGTTAGGTGCTGTTAACTTTGCAGTCCCTTTTGGGCCATAAACAGTAGGAGTCAACTTGAGATCCACAGTGCTCAAAAAAAAAAATTTCAATTCCAGCTTTTCCTTTGGGCAAGCAGTTGTCACGTTTTACATGCCCAGGACAACTACTTGCTTGTCTTAGTTATAATGATTTTGTTAGGTGATGACTTGCCTGGACCCTAAAAGATAAAAGTTACTTGCCCAGCAGGAAAACCTACTTGTCCTGGTCTACGGAATGGGACTTCTTTGCCAGTTTCAAGCATTACCTTAACCTCTGGCTAAATTTGCTTTTGATAGTCCTTGGTTCAACTCAGGACTCAACATTGCTGGTTAAAAGGGCAGGAACTGCTTCCAGCCAGTTCCGATTCTTTGAGTGTGTTACAACTTGTTTGTTTATTTTAATATTATTTGTTCCTGTCCCTATTAATTTTGTACACCACAATGTAAACTACTCAGGATGTACAATTAATAATGTGTATAGCAATGGATTCGCTTTAGGGTGGGACATTTTAATCTGCTCTGACCCACGTACACTGTCCCTGACCTCTGGCCTCTACAGCAGTTCATGCCCACTGTAAAAAAGAAGGACTCTTTGCAGAGTTACACAAAAATGTTCCCCTGATGTGCCTGCTGGCCGGGCAGTACCGGCCCATAGATTAATTTTGTTACAATCATTATACACTGTATCAAGTACATATATTCATAAATCTGTGTAATATGGCCTCACTCACTCATTCTTTCCTATAATTTTCATAAAGTTTATTGTTTTGTTGAAAGGTTGGTGAACATTGGTCTACTCAAGCCAATAAAAGGTTCAGGGAGCTTGTTTCATCAAGCAACAAACTTAGAATACATTTTTCAGATGGCATTAGAGGGAAACTGTATATAAGGTCAGTTAAGTTAAAGGTGAGATGAAAAAGAATTACGTAAAGAGTATGGATGGTATGACTGTTTCTTTAAATGAAAAGCAGGCGTTGGAAAAAACTTGAATTCCAGCTTGTTCTCAGAGTACAGTGTAGGACAAACTTTTGAACCCCTTTCTTAACTTATAAAATGACTTACCATGCACATGGTATGTGAGCATGAAAAGTTACTGAATGCCCAGTGGGAAAATCTTCTTGTCCTGAATGACTGGATGGGACTTTCAAGCCCTGAATATTACCCTATATTATCACTATTGCAGTTATGAATGTCATGTACACTTTCATTTGCTCATGGGTTAGTGACCTGGCATTTTTATTTGGTAGCCATATGCTTCTACTTTGTAACACACTCAATCCTGCACCTACAGCCATACATGTACATGTAAAGTATGAATTTTGGCCCCAAAGGAAATGAGAGATGAAACACAATTAAATTTATATGTGAAATATCTCACCTGGCATAGATTTAGCTCTTCCAGTGAGTACATGTATGTGTAGGACTTTCTTACCTTTTCGACAATGACATGGTTTTTTTCCTCATGCAGAGACAGCAATGGACGAGAAAGTTCAGTTGGTGACATCCTAATTTCTGAAGGCCTTGCTCAGGTACTTACAGTGCATGAAACAGCTAAAATACAAGCGCGCGCATGATGGCCCATATTGTTCAATTACTTAAGCATGCGTGACATGTACTGTCCTATGTTGTAAAGAGATAGTGTACAAAAGCCAGATAAAAGTGGAGCTTTTTTGCTCATTCTTGCTGGTATAGTAAGCGTAATAATATTATATCCTGCATCTTCAAAAAGCAATTCTCCTGTAAGCATCTTACAGGGACAGATCTAGGGGGAGGGTGCGGCGGGTGCACACCCCCCCCCCCCCCTGATATGACCTGCGGTTTTCTAATACAACTGGCATTCTGCAAAAAAAAAAAACTATGTGGTTTATTGGTGTTAAAGTACAGCAAGAGACAAGTGCACCCCCTCCTAAAAAAAATCCTGGATCCGCCCCTGTCTTAAGATTCGTAACAGGAACAGAGCTATATAAAGCTTGTACATGGAAGGTTTATTTTCAGAAGCAGATATAATTTGGTAAATCATTGGGTAAAGTTACTTGCACAGAGGCCTCATGATGAGCTTCTCATCCACTTGAAGGTTCTGCAGCATGTTAATTCATATATTCACAAGGGCCGTCATTAAGGGACTTGGGGCTGGGAATTTCCCTAGTTGGTTGCTTTGAACATGACCCCTGGCTTCTAATGTAGAAAAACAGAAAAACAGGTTCTCTACCTACTCGTTGTATTTACGCGGCAACTTAAAAAATCTTAGATCACAAGACCAGGGCTGCGTAAAGAAGACCTCTATGGTTGCTGGTAATTATGGTAGATTTTAACACTATCCTCTGGAAAATTATGTGAATCGATTTTCTCTATAATTCAGGGTTCTGTTGATGCAGGAGCTGGTTCAGGATCTTGGGGAAAAGAGAGCAGTTACAAAGAAAAGTAAGTAATGTGTTTACTTCTAGCAAATGCTCTCCTAGTGACATCCTTGCCAGTTATGATGAATAGGGACCTTATGATCTTATAATGTGATGCGAATGAAAACATGAGTGAAAAACCATCTTTTCATCCTTTCAAACTTCCTCTCAATAATTTAGTCTTTTAAAAGATTGGAAATTAAGCTGGAGTTGAAGAAAGAGAGGACCATGTATGGTAAAATTTGTTACCTTTTGAATTATGTTCTCAAGGGAACTTAAAATTTCATGTTGTACATGTTACAGATGTGCAGGGGTGACAAAGAAATTGACAAACAAGCATGATTCATGGGCAGAGCTGTTGTTGTTTTGCTTATTACACCTGTGGGGTTATTGACATGCTCATTGCCATCTCCATCATTGGGGTCCCTTAGCCTATTAACCCTTTAAACACCTAATATCAAAATTCAAATTCTCATTTGTTGTCCCTATATGTTTTCAATAGAAGCAGTGGGCAGAATTTGTTGAAGTATCAATTAGATTCATCTTGTGTGATCAGGCCCTCAATTCTCATGACCACTGTGTTTTATAAAGCAGTGATATTACAAGGAGAAATTTGACGCTGATCACTCTTAGGGCTTAAAGGGTTAAGAGAATAAGGGGAGGGGGGAAAGAAGTTGATCAAGGTTGAATGAGGGTACTGCTTATTCAAGGACACAAAGTTTAATCTGAGTGATAGCCATGTTTGTTATTGTAGGTTATTTCATTCTGAGGAACCTAAGAGTTTAGACCAGCAGTGGGAGTCGCTCACATTCCATCCAACACCATCACAGCAACCATCATGGATAACAAATAGCACATCTACTACAGACCAACTTAGCATGAAAAGAAATGCTCTCAGTGGCTCATTGCTTTCATCTAAGGAGCAATCTCTGCAAGGAGGGTCATCATATTTTGAGAACGCTGTTGATTCAAGACGAGATTCAAATGATATTTCATTAAACAACGTCCCCCTGCCACCAAGTCCAGACATGTTTGCACAGAGTAAGGAAAGTGATCACCTAGAAACTTTCAATCTCAAAAGAGCTGATTCTGGACCTGTTGAAGCATTACGTGTTGCCAGGCCTCATCTGGCAAGTCCAAATGAATTTCTAAGCCATTCCAAAGGGCAGGATTCCGGAATTTCAAGCGGTAAGACAGCTGTTCTTGTTTGCAGTGATGCAGACTTAAATGCAGGATTACAAAGTTTATAAACCTGATGTCTCCCTGGTCATTCTTTAAATTTTAAGGAGTTTTAAATAAGCACCCACACTCTCTGTTAAGCTCCCACCCCTCCCTGTCATCCCCCACCCCTTCCTGCCGTGTCCACTGGCTGTAAAACCAAGGTGCCCTAGGGAGGAGGAGGGGGGCATCAGAGTGTTCTATAGTAGTAAATGTTCATTTATCCTCATTTTTGTTTTTCATTTGTTACTCACTCAGTGTCAAAGGCAGAGATGCCATCCAAGTATCAGCCAGCTCATGTTAGAAATGCTTGGGCAAAGACAAGCAATACAGCTACTATGAACTCAGAACCCAAGTTAGACAAGTATTCTTCATTACCACAAAGTAACAGCAATTCACTGCTTCAGCAACATGATCAACAGCATCCACCATTTTCTAACTTTGCCTTCAGCCCCAAAATAGGGCGGAGTCACATAGCTGCTCAGTTTCAAACTAAACAAGCAAAAATGGAAGATCAATCTTTAAACTCACAGCCTTTGCAGAAACAAACCTTACAGTTTCAACAACCAGAATTTCTCAAACAGCAACCATTACATGAAAATACAAGGGATAAGACAATAAAAGCGGAGCTTGACTGGAAAATCTGGAAGTTTCAACGGAATGTAAAGAAAGTTTTAGACAGAATGGTAGAAGACAGTTCAAAAGACTACTCACATGACTTTGAGAAAATTATTGCTGACAGCAGATTGTCACAAGATTTTCAAGGAATTTCAGAGGTGTCAGTAATCTTGAAATTACTGCTTGAACAAGTGATGGATGGAAACAAGTATGGCAGTGTCGCTGTGAGCATTTGTACAATGTTTAGAGGTATAGAGGTATTTTGTCAATTTTTATTTCAGATTTTGAAGTAATATTGGGTTTGAGATAAATAATAATAGTAGTTATGAAAAAAATATTAATAATGCAGATAATATTTGAAAAACTGTCTATATTCTATGGTGATCTTGAGACTGTTTACTTTCCTATTGAAGTGTGCACGGTCACACCTAAACTGTCTATCCTGACAAGAGCTCTACAGAGATTCTGTCTGATCCACGAGTTTGTTAGCTTCAAATTGGATCACTGCAACTCATTACTTTATGGACTACCTGCTTATATTAAAAATTGAACAGGTTACAGTCACTTCAAAATACTGCTGCTAGAATTGTTACTTAAATTCGGAAATTTAATAATATTTCATTGGTTCTGTAGTCTTCATTGGTTACCAATAAATGGCAGAATTATATTTAAGATTTTATTTCTTGTGTACAAAAGACTTAATGATCAATCGCCTTCTTGCATCTCAGAATTGCTTACAGCTGTAATTACATGACTTTTTCTAGATCACTTACATGTAGGTCTGCTGTGCAGAATTATCTTGAGGTTGGTAAGACCAACACTGCATGTAAATCGTATGGTGATCGGCCTTTTTCCGTCATAGGCCCAAAGCTCTGGAATGACCTTCCCTTGGAGGTCAGACAGTCTGCAAACATAAGGGCCTTTAAGAGGGCTCTGAAAGACACACTTATTTAAACAAGCCTACAAATTCAATTAGTTGTATTTCTTTTTTGATTATTGGAACATTTTAGAGTATTTATGATTATTAGTACATTTTAAAGTATTCCATTTAGAGTATTTAAAATGTTATTGGCAGGTTAATCATAATGGCTTTGATAGCTGCGCACTTCGAACTCTTGTAAAGAATAGTATAATTATTGTATATATGAATCTTTAATCTTGTTTTATTTATATTAGGCATTGTTAAACGCTTAGAGCATATTACTGATTAAGCGCTAAACAAATAAAGTTATTATTTAGTATTACCGGTATTATTAAATTATTATCATTATTATTGTTATTATTAAACTATCGGCATTGCATTTTTCATGTTTGCTAATCATGTTGTATGGTTTTTTTCCTGGCTTCCTTATAAGACATGTGTATTCCTGAGTTTGGAGATTTTCTCAACAAAGAAGTAACACAATGTCAAGATGATTTAATGGAGGTATTAATAAAAAAATACAAAACAAAACAGGAATTTCAAATGGTCATTAACGATCACCTCTTCTTTATACACTTAATTACTACCTGTCAGTGTGAGAATTACATTAGGGATTTAGCACTGAGGGTTTTGTTTTGCACTCAACTCCTAATGGTGGACACTGTATGGACCTCAAGGTAGTGTCCTCATTAGGGAGGGTCCATAATAGCAGGAGTTCATATCAGTCAAATGTCGCAATATATTTTTGCCTGGAATTATCGATTTAGCTGCTGGAGGCAAGAGGCAAGGCAAGAGTTGAGTGTATAACTTTTTGTGATCTTACTTTGGCATTAAAAACTGGGGGGCTGTAGGTTTGTGTTGAATTAGGATTTTCTGCAAAAAATGTAGGTTTTCGTATTAAAACATGTATGAATAATATCACTTTTCTCATATTATTTTTTGGAAATTGTATTCTGCATAATATTTATTATTTGCTTTGTACCAGCCGGTACATGTAATTCACCACTTTGTTGCATTGTTGTACTGTCTGATGTTTATTTTAATTTTTGCTGAACGATTTTTGTGTCTGTTGTTTAGCAATGCAGTGCAACAGATTGCCTTGAAAGATGTAAGAGATTTTCATCATTTCTTGGGAAACTTTATCTGGAAGTTTTAGGTAACAAGGATTCTTCAGGGTAAGTAGTATTACACATACCATCGGTGACAAAACTAGTTGAGACACTTTGTTCTAAATAAAGCTTTCCCTCCCCCATCCCCTCCATGCAATATTGTGCCACTGTTCAAGCTACCTGTAGAAAACAACAAACACCCCAACTTTGAATGGAGCTAGGGGAGGGGGGAGGGGTGTGGATTGTTTTGTTCTCTGAAGTGACCCTATCTGAGTACAATGTCTCAACAATTTTGTTGCCGACTGCAGGTCGAGTATTATAAAAATTAAAATCAATACAGTTTTACAGTTTGTTTGACTTCATGCTTTCAAAATTATCATTTTGAATACAAAATGCATGCACCTGTTCTAAAATATCCATCAAGCCAGTATTGTTAGTAGCCTGTGCGGCTTTCGTCTCCATTTCCTTTCAGCCAAGGGGATTAGAAGCATGAAAGATGCTTGAGTAGAGGGCATTGGCTGGGAACTAACAGAAGATAAGGAGTGGAGGAGGAGAGGAAAGCAAATCCATTGCTGACCGCAGACATTTTACCAGATGCTGTTCGGCATCAACAAACCATCCTTTCCTTCTCCACCCCTCCCCCGGCTCCTAGTTTTTTGCTCCCATTTTGTCCTTCCTTATTTTTTGCACTTCTCTCACTTTGCTAAAAGAAAATGGAAATGGCAGCTATGCAGGCTAAGTATTGGTAGTTTCAATACCTGTCCTCCTTCCCAACACCTCTATTGCTTTCTCATCAAGAAAATAGTGTCTAAAACCCCCTGCTCTGTACTTTGTTGCTCCAGCGTACATTAAGCTAACATTTTATGCTGTTAGTTTGTAGCTATATTAAAAGGATCAGCTAAAAATCATAGCCTTACCAAATTTTTCATCCATGTTTTTTCTATCAGGGTCCGTATTACCCTTGTGGAACACCTCTCCTTGTTTATTGAAAAAGGCTATTTAATCATGTTATTAGTTTGGAGACAGGTCATGCCAAGCCTGTGTTCTCACTGCTGATAGCATGGAGCACTTCCATGGAATGTCTCTCTGTTCCAGGCTCTGGGATAGTGGGGGAAAACGCTAAAGTTAGAGGCACGTGAAAAGTTGGTGGGGCGGGAAAGTTTCCTCTCGTTTTATTTTTCGCGTTTGCGCTTTCTCAATTCAGCGGACCTGACTATCTTGGAGCCTGTAACAGGCTATGATACTTTGTGTGTGTGTATCTGACCGTATTAAATGAGTTATCCCTTTTTTATGCTACAGGTCTAAATTCTCAGTGGATGGCCTTATAGCCAGCAGTTTACATAACTGGTTATCATTTGACCAGGTAAAGTCATATCAGTGAACTATAATTATTAGCCAGCAGTATTGATTTTCAGAAGTGGCAGTCAAGTTCATGCTTAACCACTGTGTTGCTTTCATTTTATGTGTATTCCTTGTAGGCAGATTCAGTACTTATTCACAAACTAAATGCCGCTTGTTTGAAGAGCTTTCTGATGGTGACAGGACCAACCATTGACCTCACAGAAGGGTCAGTACGACAGCCTTTTAGGCTTTGTATTCTCAAAAAATACAACATAGTTCACCATAGTATTGTGGTATAATTTTCTGCATTTGTTGCAACTGCTCTGTTAGACTTGTCCATTATTTTTACTGTTTTAGGCTCTCTTGTTCAAGTAAATGCTCAAAAGCACATGCGTGATGCAGGTTTTGAAGTGTAACCTAATTAAAGTAGTCCTAGGAATAAAATTAATGTAATTTATCATTGTGAAAAACAGTGTCAATTTTCTTGGTCTCCTAACCCTAATAATTTATGCATGAATAATTATTCTAAGGGTTAGAAGACAAAGGAAAATGTGAATAAAACTAGATTAATTCAATTTAATTTTGAACTAACAGACCTTTTATATACTGTGTGTGGTTCTCAGGAATGAGATCTCCAGGTATTTTGGAACAGTCCGGGACCTTGTGCTGTCACAAGATCTAGCTGTGTAAGTCATGTGTGCTTCGTAGAGATATTAAAGATATAACTTTCTTGGTTTGGTTGGTTGTTTAATAGCCTGAGAAAACATTTCGCAATGCCTCCACTGGTTTCCCCGCAAAATGAAGTCTGAGAAACGAGCGCAGAAATTCCGTACTGATGACGCGTCACTACCCAGATCTGAGTAGTGCTTCTGATTGGCTGAAGCAAATTCCCCAAGCGGCACAACCAATCAGAAGCATTACCCAGATCTGGGTAGTGACGCGTCATCAGTATGGAATTTCTGCGCTCATTTCTCAGATGTGATTTCACTGGGAAACCAGTGATGGTGTCGCGAAATGTTTGCTGTTTTCTCAAGCTATTTTTTTAAAAATTGACAATTCTGCCATGCCAAGCCGTGGGTTCTCGTTTGAATGATTGGCGTCCTTCTTTTCACCTCCACAGACCTGTAAAAAGTACTCTGTTGGACATCTTACTTTTAAGAGCATCAGGTTGGAAAGTAGAGGAAGACTCAGATGAGCAGGAAACTGGGAATGAATTCACGGAAGGAGAAGTGTTCATTGAGGATGACATGACAGAAGAGCAACAGCCAGAGGCGACTGAAGAGAATGATGAGGATGAAGGTCTATATGCTTAATAATAATAATAATAATAATAATAATAATAATAATAATAATAATATGTACTTTGTGTTTGGCGTGCCAAATGTAGTTTGTTGTATTCAGTGTCATAATAATGAATTCAACTGAATGTATATCTGTGTGATTTTGCTAAAAGGTACCCGCTAAGTTTTCGCTTGAACATGGGCACCGCCCGTGTTCAAGCCAGTGTAGCCGGAAAAAAACCAGGGGGCTTGCTGTCTTGCTTGGTGTCAGCAGAGAGCCCAGGCCCAGACCTATCTGTGGGTGGGTGGCTGACTTGTTTTGTGTGAAAACCAGGGGGTAGGGAGGGGAGATTTTGTCACTTTGATTAGAGTTTCATGTCAGAAAGCAGTGCAAAGTCAGAGAATTTTTCCTGCAGGCTAGGCCAGCCAAATCAATGCGGTGACTCATAATCATAACACTACTAGCAGAGCTTGGGGGAAGTGATTGACTAGTCATAAGCTTCATGGGTGGAGAGGGTGAGTAGTTGCTCCTTGGACTTGGCTGTCTAGAGACTCAGCAGCAGCAGCTTGTATGAAATCCACACAGATATATAGCCGATGTTTTGAAAACGAACCTGGCGAAATTTGCAGCCATTTGAATGAGGAAAGGGTCAAAGAGCGCGATAAGCTCGAAAATCAGCTTTGAAAAATCCTCCCTGATGTTTGAAGTTTCCGGCCTAAAGAGAAACGAGTAAAAATGACCCTCTGTACCTTAATTTTTCTCACTGTTTCAGTGTCAGTGCTTAACATTGTACTTGACTTAATGTTTTTCCCTGCGCATTTTAGAGTGGGATCCTTACAACAAAGTAAAATCAATGCTAAAGAATCTTAAACTTCAGGATTTGCTGCCCAACTTTTTTGACAACTGCATTAGGGTAAGTTTTTTCTTCTCTTAAATATTGTCTGTCTTGTTTTCTTCTTAAGCTTGAGAAGTGAAACATTTCTACATGATTTGTTGTTGTTGCTGCTGATATCCTCAATCATTGCTCTTGACGTGAAACGTTTTACACATCAATGACATCAAGAGTGGCCATTAAAGCTGCTGTGTTATCAGATTTTAGAGCTGTTCTGAAAGACCTTAGATTAATTGGTTTGTACTAAAATAATCAATTGCTTTTGTTACAAATAATCTATGATTTTCGCTGGTAAACACAGTCGAAATTCTATTGTGAAATTTTAGCTCAAGTCGTGGGAGTGGCTCGTTGCCTTTTACATTAATGTTTATTAAAGCAAAGAAACCTTATGTGTTTTCTACTTTTTTCTCCCAGGACTCTCTTTTAACAGCCGAGTGGGAAGAGCTAAAGAGAACGCTTCAAGTGAGAATGACTTCGATTTATCTACTTCTAGTTATTTGTCCACGATGCGACCCTCTGAATCTCCAGGCGCTTGAGATGCTGAAATAGCCTAGTTCTTCTACTGTCTAGAGTTGCCTATGTATTAATAGTTCTTTACTTTATGTTTCCCTCAGGAGGCAGGATTCCCTCCTGGTGTTATCTTAGAAATAAGAATGTATTTGGATAAAGGTGAGATTTGTGCTTTCTGATAATTTCCGTTTCATTTTAAATATGAACAGTAATCGAGGAAACGCGAGGTATATAGTAGGAACGTCCTTAAAGGCCTTTTTTTGTCGATTATGTATATCCTCTTAACTCAACAGGATAAAATTGCGAGCTATTTTCTCGTTCGCTCATTTTCTACTCAGCTTCCCCTTCACACTGCGCTCTGACGCTTCTTCCACGTGCTATTTTCCCGTTTCTTGCTGTTTGTGTTGCGGAAGTAGAGAGTCTTCTCTGACGTATGGTTTCATCATGGGGTCAATTTAACTAAACTCAGACAAGTGTATTGTACACGTGTAACTATTTTTTCTGACTGTGAAAACAATATTGAATTGAGCCCGGGTGCATGTTAAACTTACGTAGTGTAAGGCTTTCTGATGGGAAAAATTTGTTCAAAATCAAGGCGTCTCTGTTCTCATAATGACCCTCTTGATCGTGCAGTGTTATAAAGATAAAGAAGTTGGTGGTTGTTATAAGATGATTACTGTTATTGAGGTGATGTGTTTGTCTCCGTAAGGTCTGTTGGAGAAAGGCAACGAGAAGGCCTCAAAACCGAAGAGTGAGAAAGCGCCTACAACAACAGCTAACCACACTCATGAACCAAAGAGAGCGTCCAAGTCTCCGTCACCAACCAAATCATTTGAAAAAAACGTTGAAATACGCAAACTCAACCAGGAACTGCAGCAGCTCATTCTAACTGGCATTCAATACACAAGAGGACCGAGACGAGTTTCACCCACGAGACAAATTAGCCCCCCTAAAGAACAACCCGGCCACGATGAAACACCTTATAGTCGAGGAGGACCACGCAAGTTTGTTAGCAGGGCTGAGAGAAGGCATTCAACAGAGTACTTCCAGGAGGACTCTGATGACACAGTAACGGACCCTGTAAGCGATATGTCCGAAAGGATGGCTCCTATACCCGCTACTTCTATTGAACCTCCTAATATAAGCACCTCTGTGGCAACAAGCCCAGAGCCAATTAAGTCGGTCGGTACTATGTCATATAGCGCTGTGCTCAAGAATTTAACATCGGAGACTACGAGGCCTAAAAACGCTGCCGCCGGTGGGAAGCCACCTAATCAGTCCAAAACATTTTCACGTCCTCCTCCAGGGTTTTCTCCTCTCCCCACCCACGGTGGAGACACAGAAATGCGCATGACGGTCCTGAGTACCAAGTCAAAAACAAAGCAAACCGCGGCAGCTAGCGGTGCGCCACGTAACAACCCAACACGAGCTGACTCCAGCATGAATTGGCGGAATGATGAACAGAGTACGCAAAGTAGTACGCAACACCAGCCACAACAACATAGAGCAAACAATTCGGCACAATCTGGGCAAGCTGTTAAATGGCAACGGTCTGTTGAATCATCACAAAACAAACTCCATAGAACTGCACCCATAAGGGAGAGTGGGCGAGGTAGAGACACGCCCACCAAGCCTACGGATTATTCTAGTTCTGATGATTCATCCGAGCCACCTACGGCTCCGGTACAACCCCACCGGGTGTTCGGCCCCGGGGGACTAAAAGCGTGTGTCATATGTGGAAGTAAGGACCATTTACGGTGTAATGACCGCTCCAAACTATTTTTTGACTGACCAAGCCGTGAAAAAATGCTGAAGATGCTGCTTCTATCCAACGTATCTACCTGGTATTTAACGGAGACTTCTGTTACGTGTGGGTTTGTAGCTGTCAAATATCCAACCTGTTAATGTACCTTATGACACTGACTGTTTGCGACATTCTCATTTTCGTTCGTTAAAGTTCAAGAAACTTGAAAAATAGTCCAAGGTATTGCTCTTTGCAAACAGCCAAATTAAGTTGCAAACACCTCCTAGATAAGGTTTTGCAAAACGCTTGATGTTCCAGTACCACTCGGCATTACGGTGCATCATCTCGGTTTTTTTTATCCTAGTATAAAAACCTGTTTTTTGCCTACTATTTATAAAACTTGCCTGGCCATCCGGCGTTTGACTCATGACTCTGACTGATGTTTGACTCATCAGTGTATTCAAGCTTATTGAAAAAAGGTATTTTTTAGCTACGTTCACGTATCGTCAGTTATCCACACCGGATGGCTTTTGCGCCGGCGCGAAAACCAGACCGGATAGGGTTTCCGTTCACACATTGAAAACGGTGATGTCAGCGCGATTTCTGTAATGGACTGAAGCTGCGCCGCCCCGGGCTCTAACGTGGAGAGTTACTTATCGGATAGGTGTTCATACTATGCCGGATAGCTTTTGGTGTCGGCACGTGAAGCTATCGGGTATAGTCTAGTGTGAGAATAGCCTTAAACTCCGTAAAACCTAGATGGTGCGAAATCGTCGCTTCGTTTCACGTTTGAGACCTGGCCCCAGTTGTTCAAAAGATGGATAGCGCTATCCACCGGATAAATTTCTAACCAGTGGATAGTGCAATTGGTTTCCCTAATACTTGTCCAGTGGATAGAGATTTATCCGGTGGATAGCGCTATCCATCTTTTGAACAGCTGTGGCCTGAACCAAATCACGTTTTTAAAATATATTTGGAGTAACTATATAATGGTCTGTTCCCGCATTCCTGTAAACAAATTCACCGACTCGAGGCTTGAGTTGACAAATACATTGATTTGTATACCGCGTTTCATGGTCTATCCAGGCTAGTTCACAGTTAAAATAATCCAATTTTGTTTTTGTTCAGAACCATTGATTCACAAAATGAGAAATTATGTAACTATTTAATTATTTTGATAATAAATTGTTTTTTCTTCCAACACTTATGACTCTTAGCTTTAATTTGCTACAGCTTTAAAACAGACGAGCCAACCCCGAAAAAAGTAAGTCTGGTCGTCTCAGACCCGGTATGATATCTCAGCTATCAACAAAACCAGGCAGTCTACTTTTTTGTAATGTTTTTCGTTGTTAACGGTATAGCTGGTCTTTTTAATTCTTCCCGCTCGCGGGTTGAATAGCCTGCTGTCAAGCTCTCCGGGGCGCTCTGGCGGCAGGGCGGCAAAAAGAAGGAGAGCTTGCAATTGAACACTCCAGAAATACCATAACATACCATAATACTGTTTGTTGGTCACTCCAAAATTTTGCTTAAGCATTGTCTTCAGTTTCTCTTAGGAGTCAAAATGGCCCCAAGAGAAACTGAAAACAATGCATATGCAAAGTTTTGGAGGGACCAACGAACAGTATTATGGTATGTTATAGTATTTTCTGGAGTGGTCAATTACGTCTCTGGGATTTGAATATCTGCATCGAAAAAGTCGATACGAAACATGCCACTTGCACACCTCCCATAATGCACCTTATTTGGCCCCAAAATTTTGCATAAGCATTGTTTTCAATTTCTCTTGGGACAGCTGTAATACCCAGGAAAAATGAAGAACAAGGTTATGCCAAATTTTGGGGGGCAAATAAGGTGCACTATGGGAGATGTGCAAGTGGCGTATGCTGATTGGCGGAGATGACATAAGTAATGACGTCATTACCTTTGGCACGTTTTTTCTTGTTTTTTTATATTCGCGCCCGTTTCCGTATCGCGCTGATTGGCGGAAATCTGACAGCTCAGTCGACGGGGACCCTCAGGGGAATTGGAGGTGGAATTCAAATTCCAGAGAGAGACGTAGTTGCAAGCTCTCGCCGCCGGCAGAGCGCCCCGTAGAGCTTGCTCGTCGCAGGCTAACTGTGAATGGTGGAGTGACCATTCAAGTGAAACCTCTTTTGCGGTACCTAATTTAACAGGTAGTTTGTTTTTTAAGCATTAGAAAAAATCAAATTTTTGGACTCTGCCAACCTCTACAATCATGGCACTAAAGTCTTGGGACAATTGTGCAGCTGTAACGCTTTTCAACACATGACAAATAAATTTCGCGCGCGACTTCAACTGCACCTTCCCAGTCCCTCTTCCCACCCTACCGACAGGGTTGAAAGCGTGAAGCCCCTGGTATAGCCCCTTTCAACATTGTATTGGATGGGGAGTGGGGAGGGGGAAAGGATAGATGGATGGACTGGGCAGGGGGAAAGGGCGGCGGATCCTGGTGACATGAATTCAGATTCTGGTCTCTTTCTCAGATTGGTCAAATGCCTCCCTCCCCAGTCCACCGCTCAGCTTGCTTCGCTTGCCGATTTTTTTTATGCCGTTTCACTCCGTTTTTCACATTTTTTCCCTACAGCGGAGCCTGGTCCCAGGCTAGTTCGGAAGAAAGACAAATCATCATTTGTCCTCTTGTCTTCCATCTGCAGCGAAGGCAAACAAATGTACGAAAAAGTGTGATCCACGTTCAGCCTTTGTTTGCATTCTCGTTGGCGTAGCCATGTTCACAGTATACCGGATACCTTTTGCGCCGGCGCGAAAACCCTACCGGATAGGGCTTTTGTTCACAAATAACAACGGTGATTTATGCGTGATTTCTGTAACGGATAGATGCTGCCTAGCACCGATCTGAGGATTTGCTGGATGGAGGTGGAATAATTTAAGTAAAAATATAGCATCAACCCCAACCCAAAAAAAGAACCTAACCAGTTTCGAAACAGTGCTTAACCCTAATCTGTAAAAGTTCTAAAAGGCAGTGCTTAACTCTAATTAGTATTGGGAAAAACTACGCTGAGTAAATTTCATGCGGTGTCAGAAGGGGTTACGTTCGATGGGATCTAATGACAAAGAAGAGATTGGGATTTAGTGAACCAAGCCCTCTCGGCCAACCGTGTGAACTACTTGTTCCAGTTCTCTGCCTTTGCCATTCATACTATAACAGATGGTTTTTCGTGTCGGTACGAAACTGATTTGGGGGTATCCACTCTAGTCTCTTCCAGGGTCATTTTATTTAGGAGGTCAAAGCGATTGAACACTCGTACCATCCTGACTTAAAATGTTTAATAATTGACTGCAGCCTATTTATTTTTACATTACCAGATAACATTTGTTAACCTAATTATATGCATGAGAATAGTCTGTACACAATATTCATTATTTTGAAAACTTATAAAATTTGTCATACAAAAGTAGTTAAAATTTCAAATTTGAACACAAACTAAATGAATTTATCTCCACAAACCCTCTTAACGTTTTCCCTAGTAAAGTTTTCTTTACCTTTTCGAATGCCCGGTGAAGCTTCTTAAGCCATTCATTATTTACGAAAAAATTCAAAACAAGTTCATCGACTTATTTGGTGGTTAAGATAACATGTGGAAAATTCCTCATTTTCTCATGCTACTAATTATTGTAATTTGGGAAAGCGTTGTTTTCTTCGAAGCCCAGTTCAGGCAGCCACAAATTCTCACAATATTTGGTGAAAGAAGATTGAAACCATGCAGGGTCAAACAATCACGGCGTTCCCATGGACAGATTTATCATCAAGAGTGAAATAAGTTACACCGGCATGCACTAAATTAGTAGCCTGCGAACGGCAGACGTTTCTCCACGTCTTTCAGCAGCGATGAGCGAGGAGAAACCTCTGCCGTTCGCAGGCTACTAAATTAGTTACTGCGCATGTAAGAGGTGGACAAAAATCAGCCTCAACTTTTCGAGGACAAGAGAACTGTGACAAAGCTGAGACAAAGCTTAAAAGAGGTTAAACGCTTCTGGCAACATGTTACAAAATCTCACGTTGTTGTAAGGTGGTGTGAAACAGCCGCAAGATCGGAATTTATACTAACATTGCGAAACGTTGTGGTAGGGGTCATTAAGCCCTGCCCGGCAAAACGTTCGCACCGGGATAATCAAACATTGGACAGCAGCGAGAGTCAAGCTGGGGCTGATGAGTATACTGAGGGGGCTGTAAATATCAATATAAAACTTTGCTGTAATCTGCAATGAGCTTCATAGGTTTCACAGAGGAAAACCACAAAGTATCAGGATAAGGCATTACACTTACATATCTTGACATCACTGCTATGCATGTTGATGTTTTACCGCTTACAGTCAGCCATGCCACATTAAACCAACGGATAGATAGGTGTAGTTCATAGAACTTAAAAATTCCCGTTTTGTACAGGCATTTGCTAAACTCTTTTCAAGCGCCTTCCTTGCCTCTATCTCTTGTCCCGAGAAAAGTCAATTCAAGCTAAAAGGACGACAGGAACGGGAAAGACCTTGAAATATGCGCAACAGATACAGTAAAAACCCGCGAGTAAGAACCTGGTTTTTAAGAACCTGTTAGGCTAACATTTATTAGTTAGACCCCTCTAAATAAGCCCCTGTTTAGCCTAAAGTACACTTGGGCAAATAAGATAAGTCAACATTCAGGATCTTCCTTGGATACAAAGCTACCTTATCACTCCAACTGCACTGTATTGGTATGTAGATTTCATATAAGGAATAAGCTAAATACCACTAATATTTTCAGCTAAAATATATTTTTTTCTTCAGAAATTACGAATGAACCCATTTAATAAGAACCTAAAGAGACTAAATTGCTACTTATTACCATTTAAGTAAGAACCTGTTTAGGCTAACTTGGGAAAATGCTGTTTCTTACTCGCGGGTTGTTTCTGTATTTCAGAACAAATTTGTTGCATAGACGTCACAGTTCGTAGGTGAATGTCGCGGAAGCAAATTGCTCCAATTGCGCCATGAACCTTTGTTTGTAAGATTGTGCAACTCTTCCCTTCATTGGAATCAATACTTGAGTCAATAGACAATCGGGGACCTCAATCAGAATTCTTTGGTTGGAGAACTGGACTCGTGTCCCGCAATGTTTTCCCCCTACGCGTCCCTGTATGCACTGCACATGATTTATCACTGAAATGTCATCTTCGAACGAGATGTTGCCACGATCTCTCATCTCTTACAGGTATTCTTCACACCTTTGTTTACAGGTAAGATTGTTGCATCTTGTTGCCGGAGTGTAGAGCACATTACATCATCGACGCTCCCGAAGATTCCGCATCAAGGGTTTTCAGTCTTTTCAGAATTGTCTCATTGAGTTTTTTACGATCTCGGTCGGCCTTTTTTATCGCTAACATTCGTTTCTTTCCCGTGTCCATCATCCTAGGAGGAAAAAAAATCAGATTCAAGAAACATCCGTTTAAAAAAGACATCTCTGTTTATCATTAAGGGAACACGGCACTCAGACTTGCAAAATTCACGCAACCATTTTATAAGGGTGCCATAATCCGCTTGACTAAGACACCGCATTTGAAATCAGCGGGTCCCAATTTCCATTCTCGCTGCACTGACCATCTTGTTCCTTTAAAATTGGGAGGAAGTTTATAACGAAGAGGACACAACTCAGATAAAGCAAGTTTTGTTTTGACTATTTAGATTGGCCCTTTTGCTTGATACCTTTCCTTGGTAGTGTCAATAGAAAAATATGTGGTGACATTTTTTTCTTGGTCAAACAAAAACTTTGCACTAGAAAAGCTATCCTTACTAAAAGTTAAGTCCAGCTACCCCACCCACCCCACAGATTCTTACGTCACGTACTTCCCTAAGAATTTTATTACCACGCTGGGGTATAATCAGCAAAGCTATCCTCACTGACATTTAAGTCCACACACCCCACCCACCCCATAGATTCTTACGTCACTTACTTCTCTAGGAGTTTTATTACCACGCTAGGGTTCACTCGACTGTATTTACTGGTGGTAGTGCCATGATCAGCAAAGTATGTGGACCAGTCTTCATTTAACAGCAAATCTATCAACTGATTAGCAACAGAAAACAAGCAAACCGTCCATCATCACTACTCGGGCTCAAGTTTACTAGACAGTAACTTAACAATGCCAGTACCTTTTACATTGTGTTATGTTTTTTCTAGGCAGTCTTAAAAGTTAAAGAGTGATGTTGAGATTTTCCTCGCCTTCACTTTGGTTGTGTTTACCAACTCTCTGTACCCTGCGACCAGAGGCTACATTTTCGTGGTATGAGCTGGCGTGCAAAAAGTAGCCTCTGCCGACCACCGTTCAAATCCGTCCAGACATTTGGACAAATAAATTGTTCTTGACCGGTTTAGAACATTGCGTTAGTCTTGCTGAGCTTTCATGCATCCCTTTGCGCCTAATTCTCGCATACGAACGTACCCTGCGAGCTCATAATAACGCGAAAATGTAGCCTCTGCTCGCAGGTTAACTCTCTGCGGTTATTTCCAGGAGATACTTTTTTCCCGATGTCATAAAGCACTATCACATTTTAAAAGTTCTCAATAATTAGGAAACGATGGAGCGTGTTTGACAAAAAATATTTTGTAAAACCAAACAAAATAAGACAACAATGTTTCAATGTTCCAATACCTTCCAGCCAATGAACTGTATTTTAACACACAAACACAACACAAACATCCTAAGATACTATGATATCAACGGTACCTGTCTGAGTTCCATAAATGTCATCTGCAGGATGCCATCACTTATGCCTTCCACGGGATTTGAGTTGACGAACTCTGAAAAAAGGGTTTATTCATGCGTCCAATCTACACTTTATTTGATTTAAGTGAGTATTCAAGTACAAGCCTGCTAATTCTTTCCCAGGCTCCGTCACAGCGCATGAATTTAAATAGGGGGGCGGGACATTGAGGGAAGAAACACAAATAAACTACAATCATCGTCAAGATCGTTGGGAACGTTACTACTTTTTACATCTTTAAAATGTACATCTTCCAAATTATTAACTGGTTCTACTGGGAAGTTCCATTTTGTATGGCATATATTTTTTCACATATGGAGGAGAGAATCTACATGTAGAGATTCTTTAATATGTGTTTCGTTTGTTCCACTCAATCTAGAAATTTTAAGAAGTTCAGACTTTTTGAAATATAAAATATAGTTAATTTAGAATGCTTGAGTCTTGAAATTTGATGTCCTTTTTTCATAATTGCCTATTGAAATAGCAAAAATAAAACCCCGCGAAATACGGTCTCGCCAAATCGCCCAAAGGGGATGAGTAAAAATCAGTTTACCTTCGCACTTTCTAAGATCCTGATTGAAACCCTCCAAGCCATAAGCATTCATGTGCTTCACCTGGAAACAGTGGAGGAATACAATTAGTCACTGAGACGTTAATAAAAGAAAGGTTTGGTCAAGCCATAAAAAAAACCTGATACTTAAGAATTATATCAAGACTAAAGGAGAAGCAACCAATTCAATCGAGAAAACTTCAAAACAACTATTGGATCTACTCAGATCTAGCAAATTAACGATAGATCGATTTTCGTATAACCTAGAAATGAAAACACGCGAACAAAACAGAAACAACAGACGAACGGAAATAGGGCGATTTGATTGGTTTACCGAACGGATGCAAACGCGCGTGGCTTTTGGTTGGTTAAACGAACGCTCGGGTGAAAAAACTTCATGCCCCTGAACTTTCTAGAAATCAAACGATACTTCGCTTTGAAGTCATACTGCAACGCGATTGGCCAATCGAACAATCCCTTCTCCATATAAAGGTTTTCTTTGGCGGGAAAACGGAGAGTCCATGTTTTGATCTTTTCATCCATTGGTTGATAAAAGAAATAACGAGCACTTACCGAAACCACTTTTCAAGGTCATACAAAAATCGCTCTAATGAACACAGACTGAAGTCTTACCTCCTCATCCAGTAGCATCTCTCTGAGCTTGGTGGCCAAATATTTACAAGACGACATACATGCAGTCTGTGCCACATTGCCCTGTAAGGCACAAGTACCACAACAAACATGTCAAAGCTGAAGTTTAAAGGAGCTATGTCACAACGAGGTTGCTTTTTTAGGCCACTTCTGTGCTTAAAACGTTACAGTTTGGTACCTTTACCAATACACAAAATGCTCCTGTAGATCATGAAGAAGATACCAAACATATTTCATCAGGGAGCACTAACCATAATATTGTTTGGTGTCTTTTGCAGGCATTGCATTAAAACTTGAAAACACGGGTTCAACTTTTTCAAGTTTCGATCCATGTCCACCCATGCCATCCTTTGCAAGAGCCGACAGGAAACAATTTCAGTGTCTTTTACTTCGACAACACGATTTAGCTTTTTAAAAACAGTAAATAGCGTGACATAGCTTTAACAACATAGCAAATAGCGTCACATAGCTCAAATAGCGTTACATACCTTTTAACAACATGGCAAATAGCGTGACATAGCTTTCAATAACATGGCAAATAACGTGACATAGCTTTTAACAACGTAGCAAACAGCGTGATTTAGCTTTTAAAAACATGGCAAATAGCGTGACATAGCTTCTGACAACATGGCAAATCGCATAGCAAATAGCGTGACATTGCTTTTAACAACAGCAAATGGCGTGACACTGTAGTTGATTCCCGGAATACGGGCATCGTCTCCATAACCAGAACACTTTTTAAGAACGACTGGTGGACGATTATATGGAAACCAAGTTTTACCAAGGAAACAAGAAGTGCTCGGTCAACTTACCGGTAACGTTGTGAAGTTTAAAAACGTGGTTTGGAGATAGTCCAAAAGATCTACTAAATAGCTACTGGCATGCAATCTGGCCTTCTCGGGGACCCAGTTATAATTTGCTGCAAAACATATGAAGAAAGTTTTTTAAGTACACCTCACCGATTATCGAGCGCACGTATGAAAATAAAAATCACGAGGGATTTTTTGGCCGCTAGCGCTTGGGGTTGGGGTTGGGGTGTTAGTCGCAACATTCGCCGGAAAAACGTCTGTGGACAGGGTCTAGGTCATCGACATAGGGGTTCTTTATCATTCCTGATTCAATTAATTGGAAGAATTAGTTTTTGAGGAGGAGGAAAATCGACGTACCCGGACATAAACCGCTTAGAGCAGAGGCGAAAAGCAACAACAATGGCGCCGCCTCCGGGATTCGTACCCAGGCCGCATTAGTAACAATCGAGTGCACTCAACACTACACCGACCTTGCTCCAAGTTCACAAATGGCAACCTCGTTCCCACAACGAGATTTCACAGAAGGTTATTAATCATTCAAGGAAATGGTGGGGCAGGTGGGCCTCTTGGGGCGCTTTTTTTCTACGTTGTTGCGCCAAGATGAATCAGTGTTATTATACAAACCTAAGTCGATAAATTCTCCAATTTTCATGTTCAGTCTGTCATAAACTTGCTGCTCTGCCTCAGCTCTCATATCCTGATATCAAAGGACATAAAACTTAACAACAATACCGATAATTTCCGTTCTAAAAATTAAATCTTATTTCAACTGAAAAACGAACTCCCTCTCTACTTTACTCCTAACAAGCTAGAGAACGGCTTCAAAAGAGAGAAGTAATTAACGCGATGGTCATTTGCAAGAATATAACTTTAGTCTAGCAGGTTCTTCAAAACCAAGGCCGGGTTGTTCGAAGCTGGATTAAGATAACCTAGGGTTAGTGCGAAATTTTTACCTCAGATATGAGAGCTTAAAAACAAATTCAGTTTAATTCTCTTTGCCTACAATTTGATGGTTGGATACTCTAAAAAGAATAAAAATATTATCCGAAAGAGTGTTTTTGATAAAAGGAAAAAGAAGCCCGGGTTAAAATTTAACCCTGGGTTAGCACTAACTGGCGTTCGAACAACTGGGCCCAGGTTCCAAGACCCTGTTTACATGGAGTGGGGGACCCCGGTCTAGTAGGGTATGTTTCTTTTGTTTTGTGTCCCGTAGAGCGTGAAAACCAAAGAAACCAACCCCACTAGACCGGGATCCCCCACTCCATGTAAACAGGCCTTAAGTCGCGGGTTTTTACTGTACAACAAGAACGCTCTTTCAGCGGCGTTCAGTCTCACTCGCTTGGAGATTAGATTGAGAAATGAGGAGGCGATCAATTCTACACGAAACAGGATTTACTCGCTAAACGTTTTTTACTTCCTTTTTTATCATCGTCGATACTTTTTATTTGTTTCTGAACTGATTTAGTACGCGTGTTAGCGACGACCGGGAATACGTCTGCGGTAGCAGGCCATATGCGCGTATAAATACACGAAAATTCAAGGGCCTCGATTCCAGAGAAATTACATTATTACCAGAGATCAAAGAAGTGATTTACATGGCACGTCATTTCAATCATCCCCGAAAATAAACTGCACGCTCATCACAAGACCATTTGCATAAAATGAAAGTTTAGATCACCCGACCATCGCAGTTTTGCTAATTAAGATTCTTATTTTTTTTCGACGACTCAGTAGTGTTCACTTGTTCCAAAGTAATCAACGCTTTGAAGCGATAGAATTCGCGGACCGACACGTTTCCGAAAAGCTCTAAATTTAATCTTTTCTAAGTTTTCTTCGCAAACCATGCGTGGCTTCGATCACGCAATGATTCTTAGTCCCAGTTTCCACGGTCTCCGCTAGGAACACCTGGTCCCATGACCCCCCATTCTGTGTCCTAAATACGAAGAAAAACGCGCTGCAGATTATGAGTCTCGCTGCTTACAAATTAATCTGATTGCCCAGATTGGAGGTGAACAGCGAGGAACCTTTCTATGCGGGTGAGGACACTCGGGTAAGATTTTGCCAATTTGTGTGTAGTTTGAAAATAAAAAGAGAAAATATTCGGGCCGCTTGACACTCTGCGCAGTATACGTATATACATAGAGGATATTACACGGTGGCGCGAAGATATGAATTTTATTTTCGAGTGGCAAAACAATATTTTACGAACGAGCGCAGCGAGTGAGTAAAATATTGGTTTTGCCACGAGAAAATAAAATTCTTATCTTCAAGCCGCCGTGTAATGTTCTTTTTATTATATAGACAAAATGACATCGATAAAATAATAGAGGGAAATTACAAAAATTACCTCATCGATAAACTCACGTGTGAGATTATGGAAAATAAACCACTCGGGTCCCGGATGTAGTTTTTATGAATTTTACGAGTGGTGTATTTTCCAGTAAAACACTCGTGTCTATATAATAAACGCAATTATTCGCCCCAACGCTGGTAAAGTGATGGATATTCTACTTACGCCCCCTGCGCTTTGGCAGTAACTGTTCAGTTACTCATTTCAGTTGGTTTGAAGAACAGCTAAAGCTTTGGTTTACAGATATAGGAAAGGAATTTCTCTCACAGCTTGCTGGACAGACTTACCTTGAAAGATGACAGACCGTAGACACGAGAAACGTTTATCCTCTCACTGGAGGTGCTGAACACAAAAACAGAAAACACTTTTGTTATACAGTTCAGTTTTGCCTTAACTGGTAGCAATAAATCTGACAAAAAGAATTGTTGAAACCAACAGTACACCTAAACAAGTGTATTCACAACAGCTGTAATATAGAAAGTAAAGATAGCAATATAGTAATTAAGAAAGTAAGATAGCAATATAGAAAGAAAACAAAAGTAAAATGGTGGATTATATTTGCCCGATATTTCGGTTTCAAACCTTTAGCGAACGGTGTCGAGACTCTCCCTACCCCCACTTCCTCATTTTTTTGGCAGATCATTTTTCTTTCCGCCGTCCCCACGACCTGTATCCGTGGAAAAGACTAATAGAGGCTCAAATGTTTGGCTATTCTACTCCACAGCAGCTGCCAAACACCATAAGATGAAAAACGTTCTTACCCTGTGACGGCAGTGACATACTCCTCAAGATGATTACAGGCTCCTTCCAAATGAATACTGTTGATGGACATTTGAACCAACTGAAGTAAATTAATAAACATTTGAAAGAGTCAATGGCAAAACATTAGTTGACACTGAATGTTGTGCCTAATATAATACATACAGTAAACAGTACTGGCTTTTCACTGTATGGAAGAGATCAGGCGGTGTAATACTCAAATGAAAGCTCTTCAGCAGTACGTTCACATACTGCTATTTAATATTATTATTGAATCAAAATATTTCTCCATTTCTAATTGGCTAAAATCTCCCAGCCAATTTCTCTTAGTGTTCGGCCTCGGCACATAACACCCAACTCGATCTGCAAAATTCTTCCGATCACAATCAGCCTCATCCAATAATTACTACGTATGTAGTTCTACCTTTCTAGTCTGTGGATGAAACTCTGTGAAGTGACAGTTGTAAATTTTGGGTTTGCGAATAAACTGTGGTGTGACCATTCAAATGACACCATATTCTCTAGCGGTACTTTTGGAATACTCTTTGGAGCTAAAGCATAAACTTGTGCTTTTTTGGTGTTTCACATCAAGAGAGCCATAGAAATGATAACTACAGACGAAAGACAATGAGATCAACAAACCTGAGGAATTGACATTCCTGGTTTTCTGATAACTGATGTGACGCAAGCTGAAAGGTAACAAACTCTTAAAGTTAAAAGTCATCTCTCACAAAGACATTAGATCGAATTAGATCATTTATCTTAACAAATACAGTAAAAAAACGGCGAGTAAGAACCTGGTTTTGAAGAACCCGTTAGGCTAAAATTTGCCAGTCAGGCCTACTCTATACAAGAACCTGTTTAGCCTAAGATTTGAAACAGGTTCTTATTCCAAAAAAAAAGTTTTGTACACAAGGGCAAATAAGACACATGTTAGTCAACATTCAGGATCCTCTTTGGAGACATAGGTGCCTTATCACTCCAACAGTGCAATGTATTGGTAAGCAGATTTTATGTAAGGGATCAGCTGAATTCCACTAAATACTCGTAGCTACAAAGTATGTTTTCTTCAGAAAATAAAAACCTAAGAACCTAAATAGCCTAAATTTGCACGTTAATTACCATTTACGAAAGAACCTCTTTAGGCTAACTTGGGAAATGCAGGTTCTTACTCGCAGGTTTTTACTGTATACATGTATGTTCATGGAGCACATGACTATTCTATTTACGTAGTTTCCTAATTCAATCATTGGAGCATCCCTAGTATGGTGCAAGGCACTTTTGGATGCCTTTATCTCTAATTTTAATGTATTTGTCGTATAGTAAAGGGTAATAAAACCTAATATTGGTTCGTCACATCTCCATTACATGGAACGCATTAACGTTGTCAAAAGGCTTCAAAGACTTTGTCAAGTGGTTACAGTAGATGACGATCTTCGAACTTCACTGGGCACATGCCTTATCCATTCCAATAAAGTTTTGAATTTAAACGAGAACTGTCTTGTAACACATATAATCTTTGCATAAAATTACACTCACCATTTAAAGTTCTTGTTAGCAGCAAATTGGTAGATTTCCGCACTGAATCACCAATCTCAGTTTGACTAGAGAAGAACAGAATCAATAGAAATCAGAAGCTCATTAAAAGGATTATCATACATGCCCTTATAGCAAAAACTTAAAATTTGCATAGTGTTTCAAAAACATTGAGAAGAAGTTCACTGTGGAACATTCCCTGGTGATTTGAGGTACAAAAACGCTGTTGAGACCCTACTTTTACAAATTCGGGGAGGGGGGGGGGGAGGGGGGGTGGGCGTTAATAGCCTACCATATATTAATGATATCTAACATGCTAATAATGTAACAGCATTTCATGTCGTTAAGTCATGGTTATGGAAATGGTTCATTTAAATTATTTTAATAGTTCATGCAAAAACATCAATGTAAAACAACTGAGTAAATGCACACAATAACTTTCCAATGAAAGCTACATTTAATAAATTAACAAAAACAACGTGCCACATGGCTCCATTTCAGAATACAGAGCAGCATTACGTCATAGTGTACCAACCTTACCTGACATTGAGGTTTTCATTGAATTTTAAACATGAATTGATGTAGTTTTTAACCTGTCACAGGAAACAAATCACCATGGTTAATCTAAAAACATCTGTCCCAACATCATATCCTTGCTAAATGCGCTATGTATGTATAATGTAAAAGGAAGCTTAGCAACGACAACAGCACGCAATGTCACTAGTAAAATGATTTTACATTCTTTCAAAATCCTCTATAGCCTGAGAAAACAGCCGACATTTCCGAACGCCACCACTGGTTTCCCGCCAAATGACGTCTGAGAAACGTGCGCAGAAATTCCATACTGATGACGCGTCACTACCCAGATCTGGTTAGTGCTCCTGATTGGTCGAAACAAATTTCCCATGTAGCACGACCAATCAGAAGTACTACTTAGATCTGGGTAGTGACGCGTCATCAGTATGGAATTTCTGCGCTCGTTTCTCAGACGTCATTTGGCGGGAAAACAGAGGTTGCATCGCCATTTAATGTCGGGTGTTATCTCAAACTAATTTTTTGGCGATTATTTCAACTGACATAGCATGTCAAGAATAGGTGAATTTTCTTGGAGTTGAATTCTTCTAGAGAGCAAAACCATTATTGAAAAGAAAAAGAAAAATTCACCATTGTACGTTTAAGACCCCAAAAACCATCATTTTAAAGAAGTTTACAAATGACTGTGATGAACATGAACAGTTCTTGTAACGGATGTTAAGCCTACTGCTTTTTGACATTCTTGAGATGAACAACTGGTCAAAAACATAGCCTCAACATGCCCCGTTCCGATCTGAGAGATTGTACAATTCACTGGATTCGTTCTCATTTAGATCAAAGAAAAATCAGTGTTACCTCTTTATAAACCTTAACCACTCCTTCAGAAAATGGCAGCTGTCTTGGAAAGTTTTCCTAGAAAATTGAATGTAAAATTAGGGAAATGTCTCAAATTTACTGAGTCAATGTTACTTACAGAGCTGGTTTGTAATATACATGCAAAAGTCTTGAACAAAAACAAGATTTTTTTGCCACAGAAGCATATAATGACAAAATAAAAACTAAATTGTGGATGGTTAAATGTGTGTCTAAACTAACTTCTTTAAAAAAAAAAAAAACAACCAAGTATCACAACCAGATATAAGTTGCAACATGTGGTCCAGCAGGCAGTTTTCCAGTTTAACTTGCTGATAAATGCACATGTCGGTGGTATTCAAATTCTTGGGGTAAAATCATTGAAAATTAAGGAAGAGCCGTAAACCAAGTTTGCAGATCTTTCACTTCCGAGCTTTTAACATTGCTAACTTAATTTTTGTTTTTAGATCACAAGACACCTTGATCTGGAGTCATTATAGTGTCTTCTATTTGGAGAAACAAGGTTATCTGTTTTGAACAACAGATCTCACCTGAGCCATCTCTGGATCATCAAAAGGAAACTCTCTTAAAACATCATTGTATTCACTTTCATCCTTGCAGCTTATTGGCGTGTAATTATCTTCATCAAAAATTTGCCTACACAAGTACAAGCAACATCAAAAAAATGTCGAATTTAAAGATGCATTATCAACTGGCACCTTGTTGTCTGCAGACTAGTAAACACTTCGGGCATTTTCAGAAAAGACTGACTAGACCCCCCCCCCCCCTACTTGCCCCCCCCCCCCCCCCCCCAATCGGGAAAGGGACTTCCATTACTAATCAGAAGTACTTCAGCTAGATCTGTCTGTTCCTAAATAGTATGCATGGAAGTGGTGGGCTTTCAGATGAAAACTCTCAACAAAAGCCCGTTTCGTTTTCAAAATGACCAGCCCAAACCACCAGTTCTGACTTTTGGTTGGTTCCCTGAAAGTCCAAAGATAATAATGTACAACATTGATCCACAAAATAACCATGAGTAACATGGATTTGAGGGACACACCTAAAATTAATTATAGGGCAAAGAAGAGGAGGATACGGAAAAGGAAAAAAAATTGAAAAGAGTGAGTAAGAAAGGGAAGAAAAATAGGATGAACTACAATAAAGACATTAGGACAAATAAGATAAAAGAATGAAAGCACAAGAGAGAAGATAAAAACACATGGCTAAATAAATCAACTTACTTGAATATAGCTTCCCAATCTTTTGATAAAATGTCATTGTACTGATGCCTAGAGAGATGACAGTAAAAGATATTTAGTACAGACTGTACATGTCCTGTAGTTTAGAAATGTTGGTAACTTGTAATTCTTGGGAGGAATGCTTCCTCAAAAAACAGAAAAAGCATTAATATTTTTTGGGGAATGTATCATATCAGAAAATGTCCATAACTAACCCACAGGGGGTATTAGAAATTCCACAGTGGGCAGGAGGGTATCAGGGCTTTGTTATAATTATGAGAAGAAGGCCAGCCCACCTTAACACAACAAACATTTTGTGGAAGTCAGGCATGAGCCATGAAGGCCTAGTGAAGTGGAACAGCCTGGCTAACTAGTCTGGCCGACTTCATTGAAACAGCCAGCCTTACAGGTCGAAATTCTTAAGGTTAAGTATAAGGCTATAATGGAATTTTCAGAGGGGTGGGGGGGTGGGGGTATATGGGATATTTTCTTGAGCAACGCAATGGCAGTAAATAAAACAGAGTAACGAAATTTTTAAAAAAAACTTTTAGTAAAAAGTAGAGTGCATGTGAAGAGTTCGGAACATTGTTGCATTATTTTCAAGCTCACTCACCTCATTTCAAGAAGGACTTCAAAAATTTTATTTACATTAAATCCAAACCCCTAAAAAAAGGCAAGAAAACAAAACATCTTTAACACTTGATGATAGGAGAGTCCTTCAAGTCCCAGTATCCAGATACAATTACTCCAGACTGTTCTCCGTATATTTCTTTAGGGAATTAGTGGAGAGAAGTTGTTTAAAGATCAAAGCATTTTCCTTGCTATGGTGATCAATAAGCCATTTCCAAGTTCCCCCAGGCCTCTTTATCAAAACAAGGTTACATGTAAGTGCTCAGCCGTTGATATGGAAAATATTTTTCATTCTCAAGCAAATAAAACTCATTATCACAAGAAAGGTTGTGCACTTGGCCTCGTTTTGAAACTGAGGGTTTTTGGAACTCGAAAGTGGCTATTCTCCTAACCCTTTCTATTGATTATGGATTGATATTGTTAACGAGAAAATCAACGTTTGTTCCTTTTGGGACTTGAAGCGTTAAAGGCAATTCAAGTGTTAATGCATTTAATTTGGTTAAATGTAATTTAACTAAGTTAACCACCACGCACTTAGCAGTCAAACGGTTCACAAGCTTAGCAGTTACGCAGTCCACAAGTTAAGCGGTCAAGTGGTCCACAAGCTTAGTGGTCAAGCAGCCCACGAGCTTAGCGGGCATCCAGCGGTCAATCCTATAAGTGCAGGCTCACATGGTTTGTGGTAACTTTGTACACAGCTAGGATCTGCGAGTTTCTCGTCAAGTGTTTGTGCAGTGGTTTGTGGAGCGGTTCATTTAGCACCTTACCCCCCTACCATCCCTGTTTTTCTTCCTTCCACTGTTTCATCAGTGTGACGGGTGCCTGGAATGGGGGCTCATGGCTGGGTTGCAGGGATTTGCCAGCCATGGGAGCAGTTTTCTATCTAGGGGCTGGCTGGCCGAAGTGGAAGCCCCTGGGTATCCCAGGCACCCACCTTCCACTTAAGAGAGGCAGTTGGTTAACCACAAAAGCGCTGTTGGGGAAACTATTTTTACATCTCTTCTGGAGAAGGACCGCCATTTTACCAGGTCATCTGAGCCATGCAACAGTCAAGCCATTTACAGGGCAAAGGCATGCAATAACTTATAGAATAGAAATCAAATTAACAGTTGGGGAATATTGAAATTCCTCCCCATATTAACCAAGAGGAGATGAAAAAACTCCACATTAACTAAGGGGAGAGGTGAAAATAAAGAACTCTTTTAATTTCCTACCCATACCCCCACCCATAAATGAGAGAGTCAGAGCATAAATTTGAAGGACAACAGTGTGACACCTACCGAAAGTGTGTGACAAAACCATACAATGAGCTCTTTCACTTTTAATAACAGAGACGGATCCTCACAATAAGCCTTAAGAAGAAGAAGTGTATTAATTACACTGTAAAGGATTTATCACAAAGAAGAGAGATATGCCACTTTTTATGTTTAACAAGTAAAAATTTTATCGTTATCTGCATACATGTACAGTGTCTTAAAAAAACTAAAGGCCAGGACATGTTGCAGTGACATGTTAATAATAATAATAATAATAATAATAATAATAATAATAATAATAATGGAAACTTTACTTGTGTTTTTGAATGTACAACCGTAAATCTTGCTACGTATAGGCAATTTAAAAATGCTGCTTGAGATTGGATTATTAAAAACAAAACAAAAAACAAAACAAAAACAAAAAACAAAAAACAAAAACAAAACCAAACAAAAGCCAAAAAAAAAAAAATATATATATATATATATATATCAAAATTGCATTAAGTCTGGGCTATCCCAGTTCCTATTTCTACAACAAAAGATGTAATATGTTGCTCTAATGGCTATATATTATCATTTTCTTGATTATATAACATTGCTGCTTTTTGTCAATGCCAATGTCATTCATCATGTCTAAGAACGTGGAGCATTCATCGGAGAAAACGCCAAGGGAATTCATGGAGAGATTTACAAATCTCACACATCTGTAATTTCTACTCATTTTGTTGATCAAGTTCAGATATTTTTCTTTCTTACGCACTGCATTGTTGTTAAGGTTAGACTCGACACCAACTGTTAATTCTAGAACATATAGGCACTTCGACTGGATTAGGAAAAGAAGGTCTGGACGATAATTTTCACCAGTTATTATTGAGGGATTCAGAAAACCATTAACAGGTAAAGCAATCAAGGTACTGTTGACAACCAGCGACAACATGAAGGAGTGATTCAGGATTAAGGCAAAAGGAACAATCAGGACTTTGTGATAATCTCCATCTTGCCATATTCTTACGTGTAGGGAGGGAGTTGTTAATGTAGCGGATGGTAAAATTGTAAATGTTCTTGGGTAGATGAGACTGGGCCTCTGACCAAATAGAATTTACAGATGACAATGAGTACTTGATAACATTATAATAATAATAATAAATAATCTTTATCGAGAAAGCTTCCATCACATTTAGTGGTTTTCAGGGAGGTCCTCACTAAGAGAGAGTGCAAGTAGTCTCTTATTTTTCTTTTGCGTCACGGTGAAATGCGATAACATGCGAGGAGTCCTTTTTCCTCTCTTTCCCCAATCTCTCCTCCTTTTTTGCCAGTAATTTGCGTCATTTTAATTTTTCGTGCACCCTCTGCGTGGCACTGCGGAACAAAGGACAACTGTTCACGGTCTATCACTAAGATTAAATAACATTAAAACTACTAATTATTACTGGCTTTGTTCCTACAACATTCATTGTACAGTACACTTATCTCTTACCGACTGTGTACATGTAAGCAAGACAGGTGCAATTTTAGAAGCTGCCATTTCCCAAAGATCATCAACTGTTGATCTGTAAAACATCAGAAAATAACACTAAAACTAAGGACGAAATTAAATCACAACAGTACATGATTTGAATCATCTAGGTGCCGAAACCAGCTTCCAAGATACTGCATAAAAATTTTCAAAACTTTCTCTGTTATTTTGAAAACCTAAAGCAACTCACCTGCAAACTGTAGGAAAAGTAAACTGATGTATGACATGCACTTAGGGGTGTGTCCCAGAGGGTGGAAGGAACAAATTTCCTTAATCTTAGTCTAACTTTTTTGGAGATGGCTTTCATTTTAAAGTTTTGTTATAATCAACTCCAGGGGAATAATTCTGTCTCAGTGACTCATTTTTCCCAGTTCAAATAATTATACTTCAAATCTCACTACCCACTCCACCCCATTAAGGCCATCTTAGAGATGCCCTTTAAGCCACAATATCCAAATACAAATTCTCCAAACTGATCTCTATACATTTCCTTTAAGAATAAAATTAGTTAGTAGAATTTGATAAAAGATCAAAGTATTTCTCTTAGGTGATCATTTTATTAATTCTCATAACCTCATCTCATGACAATGTATGGATATCATTAGGAGAAAATTGCTGTTGGTCACTATTGGGACTTAATGGGTTAACAGAGCAGGTAATGATACACAGTTAGAAATACAACAGTCATACATCGTGTATTTATGTTGTACAGGCTGTAGTTAATCTTTTATGTTAGGCAATTTTTATGTTTCCTTTGTTTCAACTTCATTAGCATACATTAACATACCCAAAAACAAAAGAAAAACAAAAATTACATGAGATAAAAAATTAATTATAACATATTTATCAGTAAATTGAACAATACCTGGTCACTAGACCCTTGGTTGTGTGGAGAATTATATCCTCTACAACAAAAAACCTTTCAAAGAAAACAAAACTGAAATAAGTAATCATATAATGTAATAAAATTGTAACAAAAACAATTAAATAATAACACACATTTTGTGATGAATGAATAATTAAAGCAATGAAAATGGAAAATGGTTTTGTTTATCAATGATTTTTTTACAATTACAAATTAAAATAACATCCAGAGAAACACACTAGCTGTGCCATGCCATGCAGGTAAAATATGTATAATAGTTTGCTTATTGTAATGACATTTTCTTTTTTCTGACTTACCCTACAATTTGATGAAAATAAGCTTTATATGCTTCAATATTTGCATCCTGCCAGAACAAAGTCAAAGAAAAATAATTCTACACATCACAGACATGTGAAATACAACTGAAGGGATGTGTGGGATAAGGTCATAGCCTACTGTAAGTGAATTGCCTAACATACATGTAATGTTGAGTTTTATACCCTTTGATTTACAATTTATAACCATTGAAACTGGAACGACACCAGACTATCAGAGGTCACCTACTGCTTTACTCTTAGTTTAAGCATCTGTTTAAATATCACAGCGATTTTGTGGATTTCATCTTCTTTATAGTAGAGCCCCATGGCTAAGGAAATTTGGAAATCTATACATCGGGGTCAGGTTCCTAGAATGATGATCAAGTTTAACCCAGGATTAAGCCAACTTTTAGCAAGGTTTTCTTCCCTAAGAACCATGCATCTAGACCTTAAAAAAAGCTGTTGAGCCTTTACCCTGGTTAAGGTAATAACAACACAAAACGTTACTCTAAGCAATATATAGGAAAGTGAATACATAAAGTGGAACAAAATTTTAATCCTGGGTTAGCGCTAATTGGCCTTTCAGGAACTTGGCCCTGGGAAATTTTAATTTGCCGGTCTCATTACCATACATCCGCCGAACAACTGTCTGTCCCCACCACAGGGAAACCAATGTAAAATGTCACACTTTCTAGCTAGTATGGGAGCCTGCAATCTAATATTGCACATCCATGTTGTGGTCAATTGACAGCTGTGAAAACAGGGTATCCTCTGACTAGTATCACATGACTGTATTGCACGCTCAGGTGTCGACCCATCGCAGTTACGCTTTTTTTAACTTCTCCGCTGACAAGTTAGTAGTTTTTAATCGATTACATGCTCAACTCCAAGTGGATTTGCAATGGTCTTTTGTTAATGGGAGCTTTTCCTTTAGCCTAGGCTAAATCTATATATCATAACTACCAGATTTACAGTATACATGAAATGTATGGTATTATTTTTGACCTCCAACCCTACTTACTACTACTGTTACAGTAATATTGTTATGACTAATAATATTATTCTTATATCAAAACATAACTGATGCCAATTAAACCTACCCTTGTTCCATGATTGAGCTCGAGGGCTAGTCTAGCCTGTTTTCTTCTTTGCTTTCTGTAGTAAGTGTCAAAGGTTTCTCGTTCTCCCTTAGAAAACAAAGACAACATGCCAAACTTTTCATCTTTCGTCATATTATTTTGTTTTAAAAATGTAGTCTGCATATGCATAGGTAATGTATTTGTACATGTAACTCTGTAAACAGCCTAAATTTCTTTGCTTATGTACATTTAAATTTAGTTAAATAATAAATTTAATAAAGTCATCCACCAGATGAGCTTAGCAGTCTCCAGCGGTCATAATCAGCAGCCAAACTCACAAATCTAGGCTCGCATGGAATATTGTTGCTTCGTCAAAGCCAGGATGTCAAGTTCTTTCTTGAGTGTTTACATAGTGGCTGTACGTGTGTTGATGTGGAACAAATTAAAGCAAATGTTTTAGTGTTCCCCTACCCTCCCTACCCTCTATGTCTCCTTCCACTGATTCCCCAGAGTGATGGGTGCCTGAAATGGGGGCTCATGGATTTACCAGCCATTGGAGCAGATTCTACCTAGGGGCTGGCTTCCAAAATAATGTAAAGGCCCTGCCCAGTAGAGGCACCCACCTTCCATTATAAAGCAAGGCAGCTGGTTAACTGTTACAACAAAGTAACTGGGACCATAAAAAGATTCAAAATAATGGTCAATGTAGGTTTTGTGGGTCAAAATAAAATTTCTCCTTAAAATGGTTCCAACCATTTTAACCTGAATTTCATTTTAACTTTAAAACACCATAGACATAAGTTTTTGTTAAGTCATTATTCTCAGTTCTAGCTGCTTGAACACTGTCCTGAAAAAAAAGCTGCCAGTAGTTCTATACATTGAAGAAATAAACAAATTGACTTACAACAACAGTGAAAATGTACAAGCATTTGTAGACAGGAGAAAAATCAACCAAATCTTGAGCAGACTTGTCTAACTCCTTCAAAACAAAAACATAATCATTATGTATTACAGGGAACCACAATCCACAGGACAGTACAAACTATAATATATCTATTATGGTCATGGAAAAACCCCAAAGAATTTCCTTATTCCACATGAGACTGCTTGAAAGAAGACACTCAGTCCATAAGAAGTGCAAAAAAAAAACTTGGCAAAATATCCAGCCTATTTATATCATTACTATAAATTCTGTATTCATCTGTACTTACTTCATCCTCTCCTTTTTTCTTCAGGCCAACACCAGGCAGGAGGGTCAAGTTGTTTTTTTGTATAGCCTACAGTACACAAGATCATCATTGACTTAGTAATAAAAAACAAAATCCAAAAACAAAATCCTTTGTGCTTGCTGTAATCATTTTTGTAGTGACGCTCTTTGAATGCCTTTTAATTGTCTCAATAAAAAGTATTAGTGCAGTAGATTCCCTCCTAACAGACACCTGGCTAAAATGGACCCCATGAAGTGCTAAAAACAAAGGAGTCTGTCTGAGACAGAGTCAGCTGCATCGCCAAAATACACAACTACATATGAGTATTTCAGAGACTAGAAATATGTTTGCAAACCCACAGGAAACTCACTGTAAAAGCGCCACTAAAGTTAAGGATGTTGGACAGGGTTAGGAAGTACAATGATGTGCGAACAGCCGTGGATATCCTGTTGTGAAGACCCCTACTTGTTTCGATCTTTCTTTTCTTCTTCTTCTTTTTTTTTGTTTCATAGTCCTCTTTTACTCTTAAATGCATAAATTATTATTACAAAGCATAATATTTAGCATA
>OZ037778.1:8728995-8758995 GCA_964035525.1 Porites cylindrica | reverse complement strand
CTTTTTTAAACCCAAGGTGTGGCCTTATGCACCACATGGTGCAGGGTACTAAAAAAGTTGCATTCGATAGCCTGGGGCTACTGGATTTTGCTATTAGGAAACCCAATTCTTAGGTTTTTTTGGTTTCTGGGGGAATTAAAATTACAGAAGAGCTGTAATCAATCCTGCTCATAAAAAATTTTTTGGGCTAGTACATGCTAGCTAGAGCTTTCCCAAATGGCAAGCCATAAAACTGACTTTCTATGCAACCTGATGGTGGAGAGAGAGATTAATAATAAAAAGGCAAATCTCCCTCGCTGTTTTATTCAATGCCCAGGGCAGTACTCAGGATCTTAAGTGACGGGGATGATCGAGGGATTTTTTGTGGTTTCAAATTTTCAATTCCAGGATTTTTTTTGGATAGGAAAATTTGGCTGGTATTTTTTGGATGGCTTGATTTAAGTAGGGATTGTTTTGGGTATTAACAACAATCTGAAGATTCGTGGTAGTGCCTGCATATTCTGGCTCGAACATTCCTCATGGGATTTTTTTGGGCGGGGGGGTTAATTTTTGGTCCACAGATTTTTGGGGGTTTTGTTCAAAGCCCTACAGATTTTTTTGGGTTTTGATTTTTATACCCACTCGATCATCCCAGTCACTTGACATCTGGAGTAACCCCCCCCCCCCCACCCCCCGGGATTCACTGCTCACCTGGTAAGCAAAGGCTAAGAGTTTCTATAGCTGACACAATGTTCCTTTGAGTTGTGCGGCAATGAATTAAATTTTCACACTTGCTAGTCAGCTATAAATCAAAATGAACATTAGCATTTAGTTCCTCTGATAGATATAATGGTAACAGGTAGGTAGGAAGCATATGCTTGGCAAGTGGACCAACATAAATATACATGGTATAATCATACAGACCTCACGTCCTGATTCCTGCATAGCTGCATTGACTTCTTTTACTTTCATCTGATTAAAAAGACGAAGTCTCTTAATCTATTAGACTGCACAATATGGAAGAAAGTCTTACTAGTTTATACTCATGCATTTTATATGGAGAATGTTTAAGGAATAGTTTCACAAACTACCACAACTACACTTGTTAAGGATCTATGTACCGGTATATACATTCCAAGAAACAGATCACGAATCAGGGAGAAACGAGATCTTCACGGCTAAACATGATGGCGTTTTACCCAGAACACCCTAAGTGAGACCAAAAGAGACAACGAGCATCCCCACCCTTTTCATATGCAGAGTACCCCCCCCCCCCCCCCCCCCTCCCTTCCGGGGCACGGTGGCCATAGTGGTGGTCAATAACAAAAGCATTTCTCTCCTCTGGGAACGAAACTCTATTTTCAAGTAAATTCTTAGAGAAAAAATTATGTTGTATTGAACCCCGACATGGCCGCCTTGTCAAGTGGTTGCAAACCAAGGTTGTTTAGTTGGGAAAGGGGACCAGGAAATTCTTTCGTTAACAAACGCTAAGGACAAGGTGTGGAAATAAAGCTTAGTGAAGAAGTTCCCTACCGTGAATAAATATTACGATTAAAACTTTGAAGACATTGATAACATGCACAAATACCTTGAGTTTCCTTGCTTCTCCTCGCACTTTGAGTAATTCGTTTACGGATTCAATGAAGCCTTGATAATGATAGTTACACATTCGTTCGATCTCCTTATCATGGACCCGAATTCGTTCCTCCAGCTTGTCCATGAATTCTGTATGTTGCTCTCCATCATACACGGCTCTGTTTTAGTTTTAAAAAATGAATTTCAGCCAAATGAACAAAGAAACACTTTCTCGATTACACGTTTCCATTTCACGACAGAAAGTCTAGAGTTTTCTGCGAGAAAAAAAAACAACTGTGTTCACCTTAACGTTGGTCCAAGAAGCCCGTCACTTGATTCAATCTCAGCTAGGAGGTGTTCCACATGAGAGCTTGATACTGTTGGCTCTGCCGCCATAGTAGTTTGAGAGAGCTGATTTTGACAAGCTCACGTTATATGAGGCTGCAGGAAAACCCATACTAAAACATCGGCCATCTTAAAATCTAGGGTAGGCATGAGCATGCGTGACAGCTGTTTCCTGCTACATTTTTGCCTCGTTTCCAGTTAAAATACCCGCGAGACTTGGAAACGAATTCGACAGAACTTACATAATTTTTTCCTCGTGAAAGTGAAAGTTTACGTGAAACCATTCTCCATCGTCTTTTTCGTTTTTTGAACGCAAGGAAGAATAATGTCGGGGAAGGCATTGAGTGCTGCAATTGCTGCAACTCCTGAAGAAAAACCAAAAGAGGAGAAGAAGCTGAGAGCATGCTGTGCTTGTCCAGAAACGAAAAAAGTGCGCGACGCCTGCATTGTCGAACGCGGTGAGGAAAATTGTGGCGATCTCATCGAAGCACATAAAGAATGCATGAGGAAGATGGGATTTAATGTCTGAAATGGATGCTAATTTAATGAACAGAATCAACAATCTTTGGTCAAGACTTGATATTGTAGAAGCTGATGTTGGTACATACTGATGCAATTCGCCCAATTGTTACGTCATGTAAGCGCACCTTTGTTGACAACATGACCCAGCAAGTCGTGGGGAATCAAGATCACTTTGAATAATGCTTATACTGCTGCTTTTCGAACAAATAACGTGTGAAATTAATTTTATTTGTAAAAGTTAGAGAAGAAGTCAGAAAAAGAGTATTGTTGTTAGCAGACCATGCTTGTCATTGAATTTTAGAGAGGTTGATGTTAGTCAAACCTTTTATTTCTTGGTTATCTGCTTTGTGTTTGACACCGATAAATAATTAATACAGTTCCCTCCACTTTTCTATCTACGATGAAATTTGAATTAGTGTGTTAACCTAGTATATGGCCTTGCCCTCCATAAGTCGATGCAATGGAATGCCCACCTGGATTTGGAAATTTTAAGGTTCAAATCCTGTTGGGCACTCACAATTGTTTCTTTTCTTTTACTTGTTACATGCTGCCAATCACAATTTTTTGGAAAATATAAAATCAATACTTCCTTAGCATCCTCAAGTGGTTGATGGGCAGCTGTGTTTACCTCTTTATTTCAGTGGAAACTTTTAAGTAATGATCCAGGTAAGAAGGGAAGCAATTTCTTTTGTTGTGGCGCAATACGCTTTCCTTACATAGAAATGTTTTCATTTTTACGCAGCGAATGCATAAATCTACAAAAAGGCTGTTTACGAAAGAAAATGTATTTAAACTCCACTTTTAAAGGGTGTATTTTTGTGTTAAAACATTTCGACCAATCACAAGAGTTGCAAACAATGGCCAAGAAATGTTCACAATTTTACATGATCCGCACATACGATTTCTGTGTTACTTAGACTCGGACGAGATTTTGTTATAAGGAAGTTGGATAGAAAAAAAGGGATTAATATACATGCTGCTTTGCGAAGATTTCGTAAAATTTGATGTTTAAACCAATCAGAACCTTAGTAGAGACAATAGTAAAGTTAGCACCTTTTTGCATTCCGACGTGTTCACTGCGTTTTGGTCCTTTCCTTCTTATCTGGACCATTACTTAATTAGCATGTGTGCAGACACCTCCTATACTAGCTATTTTCTCTGTAACACATTAAAGGGTGTCTACACTTAAAGCCCCATGCAAATGGGTCCGGCATTGTCGGATGTTATATGTTGCATCCATTTGCACAGCCTCTTGCATGTTGTTGAAAGCGGTCAAATTTTTGAGCCAGCAACTCCCAGCATTTCTTTTGCTCCATGATCGCCAAAGTGGAGCGCAATGATGTTAGATCTGTTTGCATAGCTCTTCCAACATTGTTGGGGCCACACACGCGCATTTACACATGGTCTCCTTGAAGGTCATTCACATGTGTCACAATATAGTCACTCGAATTCTTTTAATTTATCAATATTATGGTGTAAACCACTGCAAGTCCCAACATTGTTCAGAGTTGTTGCATCCATTTGCACACCACTGCCAACACTATCGAACAAGCCTCTAACATTTTTCAGGAAGCAATGTTGAGAGTTGTTGTGTATATTTGCGCATAGCTTAAGGAGGGCTACCTTTGGGACTGTAAGCCATTTTTTATAAAATCAGTATTGGACATAATTACCTGGCTGAATCCACTAGCGGGTAAGGTGTTTGGCTCATCTTACCCACGTGGAATTTCCCCCATTGCTCCTGCAAGAATAACTTCTCCTTTTGCCATATAATAAATCCTTTATTGACCAAGCTTTTTGGTCAAGACAGCTGGTTATCAGTCTTATCTTGACCTTAGTCATGGTTAATAATTGATATAAGTTGAACTCTGTTTATCCCTCCTGAAACTGTGTAGATACCCTGTGAGGGAGGCGTTCAAATGGGAAGGGGAAAGGAATTTGGGCACCAGCTTTGGCACTAATTAGTCTTCTACCTGCGTGAATGTAATTTCTCCTTTACTTTACCAAACAGAGCTCAAGCCTAAGCTTTGTGTTATTTTTCACAGGGACCCTTTTTTTAATTGTGAACTCCAACTAGTGATCGTCAGTTGATCATTTAGGCAGCCATTGGGAAACCAATTTTAGTTAGGCTACAAATGGACTGGAATGTCTCTGCCCGTAAGATAAAATTTTGCTCAAAATGGAGTTCACAATTTCTGATCAGAGTTTTTGGAAAAGCTGCTATTACATTTACATGTAATAATCAACCTAAATCATAAGCCTGCTTTTTATCCTCAGAGCTCATTCTCCCTGCCTAGTAACTGCATTGGTGTGAAAATCCATCATAATTTGTACTCTACCTGACAACACCAGATACACAAATCCACTGAAGATAGACTTCACTACTGTAAAAAAATTGCTGACAAAAAGACACACTTCTCACCTATTGAATTACCAAGAAGTTGAGATAAAATACACCATTGTAGAGTTCCAAAAACCCTCACTTTCATAATAAGGCCAATTGCAAAACCTTTCATATGAAAATGAGTTTTATTCAAATGAAAAAATAAAATAATTTTCTTTTGATATCAAAAAATTTCGCGGTGAAACTCGTTTTGAAAGAGAGGCTATCCGTGGACCCACAATGAATTGCTCGTCTCTGGGAAAAACCTTTTTTTTCGTTTTTTTTTTTTTTTTTTAAGCCAGATGAAAAAATTGTTTACAACCGTTGTTTGATTAAAAAAACTTTTCTTTGCAAGCATCAATCTTCAAAAGAGTTAATTTTTGGCACCATTAATCATGTAAATTTTCAAAATTTCCTAACGAAATGATTCAAATCGTCTCTTTGTGAAGCACGAAATATTAGAAACTCACAATAAAGATAAAACTATATGAAACTGAATTAACTCGAGTAAAAAAACCAAAATCCCTTTTTGTCATTAAAACCTTTTTGTCGTTTCACTCACTTTCTTTTAAAATATTATGCAAAACTCTTGTTTAGAAATAGAGCAATGTGAATGTTACGTAACAAATCCTTGTCCCAAAAAATGGTGATAAACGTTACTCCTATTTTGTAAGTAATAAAGTCATAATTCTCTTTTATTGCCATTTACAACGGTGTGAAAAGCAGTAGTCTATTATACATTAACTGCATTATTAATACTTTTTCTTAAGAAAATGAATCGTTCAGAGTTCGCATGCACTTCTAAAACAATTCAAAATTAATTGTCACTGATTAATCAATCTTTTTGTAAAGTAAAGAAATATAATACAAAAGGAGATGCTATTAAAATACCTCGAAGGCACGATTCAGTTTCGAGGAGACGAAAGGAAATTTTAAAGCAAACGATTTCGCGTTACATTTGCAGATAGTCATCAGTGGTCACTGGAAAGGACCAGAAAAAGGTTAGTCAAATTTTGCACTGAAATTTTGGATCTTAAGTATCGGTTTTGTCTGACAGTTTTTCACTTGTGCGGGATCGAGCCAACTGTGAATGTTTCTCATCTAGCTAAAACTTAAACTCTCCCTTTTTTTCTTTGAAAAGGGGAATTTTTCATAATCGTGATCATAGTCATTCCAGGTCCATTCTTCCAGGTCCAGGTTTCATTCCATTCTCATTCCATTGTCACAACTGATTTTCAGCAAAGAATCTTTCAGCACATCAGCAAAGAATTTTTTTATTTATTTTATGAAATATTTGACAAATTTTCCTGTTTCAAAAGAAGGAATCGTCGCGAAATGATAGAGTGATGTAAACTCCCCATAAGAAAGAAAGCGTTAAGAACTAAACCATATAAGTGCTTGTGGTAAAACGGGGAGGAACAGCAGGGATAACCGCCCGGCTTCCGGGAATTACTAAACTGTTAAGAAAGACTTGACTGACTGTAATAGTTGTAAGACTTGTGGGAAAAGAAAAAGCGGCGCGCAGAACGCGACCTTCGAGGTACCGATACATGCCAAAATACAGCAAGTTCATCGCTGTTATGAGTCAAAACAACAGCTCCACACGTGCATGGCGCTTTTTAGTACATTTCTTTGACGTCCACTTCACGACTACGCCGCGAAACCTCCCAATGTGACGTATACGGAGGACGTGAACATAGATGGATGAATTTTCCTTTCTCTTTTTGAAGCTGGATAAACTCCTTAAGAATTCAAGTCCTGGACTGAAAATCGCCTTCATCTGACAAACTGAACGAGTCCAAACAGGCGCGATAAAGTTTTAAAGGTCGAAAAATCATTCTTTTTTGGCGACGTTTTCAGTATCGACGTTGTTCCCTGTCGTTGCTTAACCCTAATATTTTCACGTAGACATGACTAGACAAAAGCTGCCCTCCTGTCAACGGCACACTTGTCATCTCAAACACAGCAATCAAATTGCCTGGGAGATGTAATGGAAAAAAACAAAACTGAGAAAAAAATAAATGTTAAGTAGTTTCCGAGGTACGCCCACAGAGACCCCACGCTAAATATACGTTTCTTCAAAATATAAGCTATTCCCTATGATCTTTAAGCTAGCTTTCCGTAGGTATTTCGTGTGGAGGGATACATTTTTTAAAAAAAATACTAATAACATTTAGAGCCTGGTTTTCTGGTTTAAAAAATTAAGGAAATTGAATATTGAACAAGGTACCCTCAGGGATGAACGCAAAAGGACGATGGAGGATGTAGAAAAACTGATTGCGATGATCAACAGTTAATTATCGATTATTACAATTTCAAGGTGTGAAAAGCAGTCGTCAATTACTGTACATTCAACGACTTCAATTACTATACCATTTTTTTTATAAAAATAAGAAATACCGTCCAACCTCCCGTATAAATATATGAGACCACTAATTACAATGTAAAATTAAAACCTCTACCCCATAAAGAGGTCGTTCAGTATTTCGTTTTGGAGAAAGAGTAAGAGGGAATTGCGCGCGAGAAAGAAGGGAAGGGAACCTCCTCCCGCGTAGCCTGTGAGCAAGCTCTCCTATTTGGGCGAGCGAAGCGAGCCGCGCGCGAACGCGCAAGCGAGCGGCGAAAGGAGAGCTTGCTCCTCCTTTCTCTTCCCCGCCCCCCGCAGTCGCGTCTCCTCTCGCGTGCCTCTCGCGCGTGTACTTTTCACGATATCCCCCAAATGGAGAGCTTGCTCGCAGGCTACCTCCCGCGCCTTTTAGGCACTCGCGTAAATCAATATATTCCCTTCCCATTCCACGCAGGCTATTCTGAGTCTTCTTATCCCTTGACCTCTTGATGTGTTTTTGCTGGGTTCTTTTGAAATGTAATACATGAGTCTCGTCGTTTCAGTTTTTTACCTTTCCAACAAAGCTTAATGCGTTTGTTACGTGTTAGTCTTGTATTTGCAATATCTACGAAGACATTTTTCGCAAAAATTAATGAAAATAACGTATTGCGTAGAAATAAGTGAGCCTTATAACTGCCTTAAAACTCTGCCTTTTTTCTCGCCTGAAGCCACTATGAAGTTCTTTCTGTTGATGACACTGTTCAGTTGTGCCGCCACATACGCACTGGCTGACAGAGATGAAAACGAGAGTGGCCTTATCTCCGATGCCTCTTCCAAAGACAATGAAGTCGCGGGTCAGTTCGAAGAAGAAAACGACGAAGAAATGGAAGATGACGATGAAACGAACAGGTGGTTGGCTCCGGAGGTGTACGATTATCTGGCGGAACGTGAACGGAGGTCAGTAAACGCCAGCCAGATAGCAGAAGAGAAGGAGTTAGAAAAGAAGAAAAACAAAAGGAAAGGCGAAGGAAAAGGGGGCAAAAAGAAAAACAAAAACAAGAATAAGAAAAACAAGAAAAACAAGAACAAGAAAAAGAAAAAGAAACCAAGGAAATATACAGAAAAAGGTAGATTGATGTAGGTTGTAAACACTTGTTTCTAGGGCCAGCTGGGGACAGCCCCCCTGGGAGTACTCCCTTACAGAAGCCGTATCGTACGTGCCACTCCCAAATGATATGGTTTTTGCACCGTTTTGGTCTGAAAACGGGTTTAGACTTTGCCCATTTTAGGCTTGAATCGGGTATGGTTTTCGATTGAGCTATGGGAGTGTATGAATGTATTCCTCGTTTCAATTCCAGATGAATAAGAAAGAAAGGGAAAATATGCGAATTCGAATCTTATTGCCGTTCTAATCTAAGTACGAGTACGGATTTTAAAGGCCAGGTCTGAAAACGGATGTGAAAATGGCTTCTTAGTTTGGTCTGAAGTAGGGTTAAGATTTAGAGAACCGGGCGGCGCACCCCCACCAAAATTCCCAACCCCAAGGGAGGGGTGGGGGGGGGGGGCGGTAGAGACGCTTACCAAAAGAAATAACCAGGAAAGAAGTATCCTTAATTTTTTTTCTCACATTAAAGTGTCTTAAGGGATTTTAATTATCATAAATCGTTGCCGTTGTTTGATTAGTTATCGTACAGTTTTTTTTTTTTTGGTGCAGGTTTAGGTCCTTTTTAAGATCCCTAAGGCTTACACCCAATGGAACATGGCACGGTTGCATGTTAACACAAGGACCTTGGGATGCTCAACCGCTCGCTCTTCCCAAAGAGGCTTGCGGGCGTCGAAATACCCACAATTCACATGGCTAAGAGGCAGGGTTTTGCCTTTTTCACCTCGTCAGTTATCTTTTGTTCTCAGTTCATGAACTATGCGCGCATGATCTGAAGCTTGCCGTCACGTATCATTTGCATTACGCACAGCAGGGCTTTAAACGCTGACTTATTTCCGTATTGTCGCTTCTCGGGGCGGAGAGAAGCGACGACCAGAAATACGTCTCAGTCGCAAGTTACAGGGCTTGAAATGGCCTTATTCGGTTGTGTTTTCATTGGATTAAGAAGCCTTCTAGCCTGCGGACTTAGAAATATTTCGGGTCGTCTTTGTTCTCCACCTGAAAGAAGCGACGACCGAAAATACGTTTGTCTCCACGGGCTAGAAGCCTACTGGTCCAAGGGAAATATTTTGCCGTTAATAAGCAGTATCCAAGTTGCTGCTAGCCTTTTTTGAGTGCGAAGTCTTTGATATGAAAATAATATTTTATTTCTGTTTTTGAAAGGATACGTTAAGTTTTGCACTTCAGGCCATTTTGAAAGAAAGGGTTTTTGGAACTCGGGTGTAGCCCGTCGTCACTATTTAAATATCTTACTATAACTGGACGAGGTTGAGCAAAACATAGTGATTTTCAGTGGCGAGCAGAATGATTATTTGCCACAGGCGAAGGCAAGAGCGAACCGAAAATCGAGTTCAATAACAATTATTGAAATCGATTTTATCATTCGATCACCAATTAAGTTTGTTTTTAATGAATATCTCCGGGAAGCGAAGCGATCTGCCATTTTCAGGCAAGAGCGATCTCAAGAGGGAGAAGAGCGCGGTTTCATTTACGCATGAGCAGTACAGCCAAATACAGTTAGACGACACTGCACATGAACATACTTTTATGTGTAGGCAATTATTTGCAGCACACGTGACGGGCTCTTAGCTAATGTAAAAGAAGAAAAGTTTGCATGGAAATGATAATAGCTTATTTTTGTTTTTTTTTTTATTTTGTCAGAGAAAAAAGCGTGGTTCGCACGGGTGGGTTGCTTCGAGGATAAGGGTCCCGCAGCCTGGAAAAACAAGTCACTTCGTGCTCTAAAAACTCTATACAGAAATGAACGAGGGAAACTCGACTGGAAAACCACTTGGGAGGATTTCTCCAGCGTAGTCATGGATTGCTCAACGGCTGCCCAGATCGAGGGATGCCCCTGCTTTGGTGTCCAATTCTTCGCCGAGTGTTGGTGTGATAAGGCCTGTAAAACGTACAATGTCTACGGGCGTTCGGAAAGGTGTTTCAGAGGCGTTGTTGGCCTCAACTGGACTAATTTCGTATACAGAGGAAGATGCGGTTCAGGTGAATCTCCACGTGATATAATATGAAATAAATAGAAGGGCGTATGGGAAGAGATGAACTCAGAAAAGTTTCAGATGGGAATAGCCCAAGTTCGATATATTAAAATTCTAACACGGCTCCAAGGTCTTTAGGGAAAAATTGCAAATTTTCCACGATTCCTTATCACGCTATTCCCAGAAGAGACGTTTGGCTCAAAGAAAACGAAAGCAAATTTACAAAAATGACCAGAAAGCCTAGAAGTCAAGTTAAAATTTTCTATATCGAACCGTGGGCTATTGAACTTACGACATTCTAGGCACTAGCCAAATGCACTAACCACTGAGCTACTAAGAACTCTAGCGACGAGCAGGCCATTTCTGCGGGCTGACATAACGACTACGCAGTCACATTTGAAACCCCTGGGAGAGGGGGGTTAAGATTATATCCGCCGTATAGGTAAACTGCGAGTGGTCCCTCATTTCCCTGGGGGATAGTGAAGTGAACGAATTACGCGAGCGCGCATGAAAGACGATTTTACCTCGCGCGTAATTCGCTCACTTAATTGGCTACAGTATGGCACGAAATTTTTGTGGGTTCTAATTTTTGGGATTTTTGCTATTTTTCCAGCGATCCGCAAAAATAGGTTCCCGCCTGAAAAGATACTGCGAACATTCTTCCCGCAAAAATTTGCTCCAGAGTAAATAACTCAAATTCTTTCTTCTTCTTTTCTCCCATATTTAACAGGAATTTATTTATTCCCTTTTCTCCAGAAATTGTCGTTTTTCCCCATTTTCCATCCTCCACGAATTATCCCTGTGTGCCAAGACTTTTCACGAGCGGTTTCCGGTTCGGCCTTCGACCGAAGATGTGTCGACCGCGGGCCGACACCGACGAATCTCGCCGCACGCGAGAAAAAACCTCTGGACCCCAGGGTACGAATTCAGGTGCCTTATAACTGACTAACAAGTCACTCACAAATCACCACCTTTGAGTTCTTCGAAACGCGTTGCGTTCTTTTCGGAACATCATCGGCCTTGCTTATTAGATATGAATTTAAAAGAGTAATTTATGGTAAAGAGCCAACATGAATGTAACGTTACGTTTTGTTTTTGCAGTTCATGGTTGCTGTAAAGATGGCGCTATGCCAGCTTCGGGGCCAAATTATAAGGGTTGCCCTGGTGAGTCAGCTTTATTTTTTTCAAAGACATCCCGAGATTATATAGAGGACAATTCTAATATGAACCACTTGGAAAAACAGCAGCTAAAAGAAACAGTACATAATAAAATTAAGGTGCTGCGTCACGGCTGTGTATTTTAGTTTGTTAATACCGTAAATGCTGTATTAAGCCCTCCCTCTCAAATAAGGCCCCTACCTCTAATAAGCCCCCTCCCCCTTTTTCAGGAGGAGAAAGTTAATAAGCCCCTCCTACCCTCCCCTAATTATTCTTCACTAATAAATGATAGACTCTATTAATCAATCACGACTCTAAAACTTCGTGTGGACTGATCCGGTATGGTTTATTTACCAACTGGAAACTCGGATTTGATTCTGATCCTCTGCTGTATAACCTCCAACCTTCTTGTACTTGAGCTTCTCCACTTGTATTCTAGTTTTTCACAGAGAACTAATACCATTGTCTTTTCTTTGTTAAATACACTTCCCCCTCTCCCTTAAATGGGCTTGAAGCAGATAAGCCCCCGGGGGGAGCGTATAGAGATAACAGTTTTTCAAACTCCATTTAGTGTAACAAGGTTTCACAAACTCACAATTGCAATCCGTTTTACATGCAATCTTCTTGAAATTTACCCATCCGTGCCTCCTTGCGTATACCTTCTTTTGACCCTTTAAGTCCCAATAGTGACCAACACCAGTTTTCTCCCAATCATATCCGTACATTGTCAAGAGACTAGGTTAAGAGAATTAATAAAATGATCACCTAAGACAAAATGCTTTGATCTTTTATCAAATTCTCTCAACTCATTCTTTAAGGAATAAATAGAGATCAGTTTGGAGAATTTGTATTTGGATATTGGGGCTTAAAGGGTTAATCAATGTTTTAAGCGGTTGCTTTTATTTCGCGGCAGTTCCTGCGGCCATATTGAATTAATTCGATTTAAGGAGTATTATAGGATGCCCAGGGGGCATAAGAACATTTCGTTTGTATTTTCGAGCGCTTTTCGAGACATTTTTTCTTAAAGTTTTCTTAGAATAAGATTGTAATGGGAAAAAAGATCTTTGTGCCGTTTTTGGATGTAATAATGATCGCCTTTTTCTAGTTAAGGATTAGAAATATGGTGTTTCACTATGTATTTCTCGGGAAATTGAGAGTTTTCGGAACGCGGAAATAGAGTATTTGAAAAATGCTACTTGGGCTTTTAAAACGTTGCCTAGTCGATGGGACATATACAGCGTCTTCCCAGGTCTTCTCGGTCAATTTGGTAACGTATCTGAGAGTCGCAACAAGATATTCGCCGGGGTTTGGTCTCGCAGCCAGTTCCTAAACCATCCCGGCAGGGGCTTACTTGAGTCCCACCGGCCTAGTTTCGCGAGAAGCTGCGAGACACGTATTTCTAGTTTTGTATATAACTTAAAATTTTCTTTTTCCTAAGCGTTGCAAAGACGAAAACTAGTCCAATTTTATTTAAAACAACTTAAACTACGAGCAGTCTCTCTGTTTCTTAGTCCGTCAAGCGAAACGCGCGAGACACGAAAATGACGACGCGCGCGACTGAAGGTGCGAGACGGGAGAGGGGCGATTCAAACGTCTCGCGGCTTCGCCGCTCGGCGCTGCACTCCCCTCACCAAATCTGAAGAAAACGAGAGACTGCGAGCAGTCTATAAACAATTAGTCAGTAGTTACGACCGCAGATAACTTGTCCTCTCCGTTTTTTTATTCTTATTTTTAGATTGCACGACCGCAGTCGATTTGATTTTCGTCGTCGACGCCTCGGGAAGTATCGGCATAAAGAACTTCAGAATCATTAAAAAAATCTTACTGAAGATTATCCGACATTTCTCCGTCAGTTCCTACCATACAAGAATCGGTATCGTCAAATACTCCACTTCCGCGCGCGCTGTTTTACGACTGCCCGGGTCACAGAGAAAAGGCTACCGTGGAGTTGCAAAGGCGATTCGAAAAATGAAGTATTCCAACGGAGGAACGCATACGGGTAAAGCAATAGTAGTGGCTGAAAAGTTGCTTACAGGATCAAAGAGGAGGCTTCGTGGAAGATTTGTTAAACATGAACAGGTATCGTAAAGACTTTTCTTCTTGGGCACTTCGTGGTCTCCTTCGCAGTAGCTGGGAGTCACGCAATGCTCCCCGCCTGAGCATTGCGTGACTCCGGCCCGAGGGCTTCGAAGGAGGTCGACTGGGGCCATTGTAGCTTAATCAAAAATAAAACACAAACAGCGGTAACGTTTCTTATGCTTGTCATTCATACATGGTAGTGACTGTAGTCTCGTCATAATCTTTGACGGTCACTTTAGATCACTTTCGAAAATGTATGTTGACTAGCATACAAAACGTCAACCCCATATGAGTTTCTGAGCAGACTAAGTAGGTAGCAAATAAACAAGAAACTATCTCCCACCTCCCATCATATTTCAGGCAGTTGTTGTTTTGACTGATGGTCTGACCAACCCAAAGGACGTCAAAAGATTGAAAGCCGCCTCAGACAGACTCAAGAAAATTGCTCATGTTATAGCAGTGGGTGTAACCGGCAAGGGGTACGACCGTAAGAACCAGAAAAAACAGCAACAAGAGCTGGGAGAGATAGCCAGCACTCCAGAGGACTTATTTTACCAGTTAAACTTTACGCAAGTCTTGAAGCACGTGGATCCGATCGCAAAACGAGCCTGTCCTTTGGTTTACAAAATAAAGGGGAAAAAATAAACCATAAAAGTAAGTCAAGTTCCTCATATTTTCTTCAGAACCTTCATTTCGCGTGGAAAAATGCACAAACGCTGAGAGAGATTTTATAGAGTCACATTTAACACAAATTGTACCACGTAACCAAGTTTTCTCTTTACTTGCCGTTTACTGTTTATTATAACTACTCGGAAATCAGTGGATTCACGCTATAGGTTGAAACATAAAAATTGCTTCAGCTGATTTTATCTGCTTATTTTTTATTTTGAGAAATTCTCATCTTAAACCTGACGTTTGCCGTTGGTCGTGAAAGTGACTTTAAATCTCTCTAACAATTGTTTGACTTTATTTAGTCTGCTTTGTATTCTTTTTTTTTTTTTCTTTATAGATCAGGGGATTCAACGAATCAAAGCAAGGGGAAATCAAGAAGTTATGTAACAAGGTTCCTGGGATACTGCAATACGCTTTCTTTCTTTTACAAATGATGTAACCAGTGGGAGTTTAAAATAAAGTGAAAACAAGGTTTATGAAATGGGAGCAAATAGTAATGCATTTCCTTTCCCATAAGACTTCTTTCGTAGGCTATATAAGGTCATATAATGAAATGTCTTTTCGTACACACGCAATCCAAAAAGTTGCACGGGTTCTCAGTGCTTTTAAATTTTACGTAACAAAGTGAGAATAGACTGACATGCACGATTAAGTATACTTTGGGCGCGATCCATTCAACCAAAATTTCCGGAAATTTCGGTCCAAAACTCAATGGATCGGTTCGGTCCAACCGGAAAAGTTTCGAAAAAACGGGTCCACCTTTTGAGGTGGACCACTTTTGCCGGTCGGACCGGTTGGAATGTTGGTTGAATGGATCGCGCCCTTTGATTCACGTGGCCATCACGTGGGGCTGACGGGTCCGTAAATATGAGTTACTGACCAACCGTCAGGTCAAGATGGTTGAAAGTCGAGGTCAATGATAAAACCACAAAAAAGAAGGGGGCCAAATTTCATAAAACCATCTTGACCGAGTAAGCTTGGTCAATAAGGGATTTATTACATGGCCAACAAGAGAACTTTTCTTGCAGGACCAACGCGGGAAATCCCGAGGGGGCAGGAAGGGCCCATCTTGCCCGCTTGGGTAGCCAATCAGAACGCAGGATTCGCTTCATTTTGCCCGCTGGCAGATTCAGCCATATAAAAAGACGCAGCTAGTATTACCATGTAATGATTCGACATCTTTTTTCAGTAGTTTTTATTTCAGTCACGAAATGCCCATCCAAGCTATTGAAAACCTTGCGAAAATTCTCTCTTTAATGCAAAAGGAGATGACTTTTTCTTCAAGCTAAAATATTCTGAGATCATGCTTCCTTTCCAGCTCTTTCTAGAGCTGCTTTCTAAGAATCTGGTTTTATCAACCAAACTTTATCTCTAACGACCTTATCCTTGTTTCGAACCCACTCATAATAAAGCGCTGACCTATTTGCTACCAGTACTCTGCCATATCCAAAATCGTTCTCGTGAAAACGAGACCACTCCACTTTGAAATAGCCCTCGAGGTCTAATGCGTATCCTGCTGATCCCACTACGATGTGTGTGGTGCCCATTCCTTCACTTTGACATGTATGCTTATAAACTGCGCATGTCCTTTCGTAGGTGTGGTAGTGTCCCCAGAAGGCTAAATCCACTTTGTACTTGTGAAAAAGCTCTTCCAAATAGTATTGCATTCCAAGAGATACGATGTAGTCATCTTATAAGAGTGTTTAACAAAGAAAATAAAAATAAACAAAAGGAGAATTAATTGATTTAGTCAACAATCAATGTTCAATATGCAACTGTTGAAGAGCTAACTGCATACAGTTCCGACTCCTATAATACGGATACCTCTGAAATGCAGACACCGTGATATGCCCCTTATAGTTGATATAAAGAAGAACCGACTATAATTCCAAAACAAGCAATGTTTCGGTGTGTTTTTCGTGCGTGCTTCGTAAAGTAAGAGGTCAAACCAGAAGACGATGGAGGAGGAGGCGAGAGAAAGAAGCCAGGGTGGTTTTTCGGTCTGTCTTCTTTCCCTCGCCCACTCCTTCAGCGAACTTCCTGGTTTTCTTGTTTGATCTCGTTTCTGCTTTACGCGGCTGTATCTATTACTTCACTAATCACTAACGAAACATACACCTAAAAAAACGGCAGAAAAGCAGGCTTAGCGACCTTCTAAGTCATAACCGGTCATTACCCAGGTATTCCTGACTGGAATACATCGGCCGGTGTCCGCCGAGCACAACCCAAGGCGTTTTCTTCCGATCGACATTTTTTAAGTCATTTTCTAGCCACTTGTATTGCCTCGAACCGTCTCTGAAATCATGCTCTGTGCTCATCATAATGAAGTGTACGATTCCATAATCGTAACTGTACCTAAAAAATATCATATGGTTAGTAACCGCTGCCCGGTTAGCTCAATGAGATGAGCGTCGGTCTGCTGAGCGGGAGGCCGTTCAAAGCCCGGCCGGACCAACACTCAGGGTCTTTAAATAACTGAATAGAAAGTGCTGCCTTTGTAATAACATCTGCAAAAGGTTTGACTTTCTAGTCTTCTCGAATAAGGACGTAGGCCCCGTCTCACAAGCCCTTACACAGGTAACAAAAAATCTGTGGGACGTTAAAAAACCCACACACTCTTCGTAAAGAGTAGGGCACGTAGTGCCCGGTGTAGTGGTTTATCTCACCTTCACTCTCATGCATGTATGGGGGTATCATTACTCATTCCTTCATTACTTGTAAACCGCAACTTAAGCAGTCTGGCAAAGTCCCCCAACCAGTGTTGTAAATTATCCCTGAAAAGCCCTTAGGGGAGTGGATAATATGATATTTACATTTGAATTTAGATTTTTTACATAATATTGTATGGCTGAAGATCCGATAATTGTTGTAGCCGGTAACATTAAAGGTAACCCTTTGAAGATCTAAAGGCCACCAATCACGATAATAAAGTAGTCCGGGAAACAGTCCCCTTAACGTCCTTTGATAAAGTCAACCTAGCAACTCCTCCCCGGATGGTAATCCATCCAAGCAGTGAGGGAATTCTTCGTGAGTTAATTAAAACTTCTTAATTAAAAGCTTCTAGTCCAGTACTATTTTGGAGAAATAGTATTCAAGAGACATTTAATTTCAATTCGCTATTCAAGCGGAGGAAAAATATGTATACCTGATTGAAAAAGTATGAACCATGAACGATGAGGTTTCAAGGATTTATGGGTATATGTTCATTAGTAAAGCAAGTTCAAAGTTCTTTCAACAAAAGCATCTTACATTGTTGCGAGATGCTCGTGCAAATCCCTAGAGTACTTTGTTTAAGGCATGCTGTTGTCTTTTTTTGTCTTCCAAGAACGCTTTTGGGTCCTATCGTAAAGTGTGCGTTAGCGATATGGCTACACTCTTTAACTGTAGAAATCTCTTATGTGTCCTGCACTGGTGAAGTTGTGAGCCAAATACTGGAAACTGTTTTACGTTTTTTGGAATGCATCGTCGCGAAAAGCTTCGTAAATGTAAACATTTTTGACAAGAACTTTAAATTTGCAATGTTGTACCCATAAATCCATTAGGTCCCATCGTTCATGGTTTATGCTTTTTAAGCGACAACGTTTTTTCAATAATCAGGTGTATATGAATACGTTTGGAAATGGAATATGAGCATGAAAATGAAGGGGAACAGTGTTCTTGTTGATTTAATAGAATAAAAAAAAACTTTCACATCAATCACGAAATCAAAAACGAAACTGGGACCCGTGACTTTATTCTGCTTCATTGATTTTGTGGTCACAGTAGTCCGAAATGTCACATGTCGCAACCCCCTACCCGCTGGGGACGCAAAGGAGAAAGACTAGGTGACGTCACCGGACGCCAATATAACGCTCGGAATTCAGACGTCTTTCTCCCCCGCGCCCTCCACGGGTTAGGAGTTGGAGACGCATTTCAGACTTTGGTCTCAGCTTCTATTCGGCCATTTGATTGAGGGGAGAGAGGTCGAATTCTGAGAAATTTGAGTCATTTTGTTGAACCTCGAGTTCTTAATTTTAATCATTGAACTATAATATACAAAGACTACCTGTTTGCACTCTAATGTAAATATGTTTAACAACCTCACCACCACAGAGCATTTCCATTGTCAGGCATGTGGAATCGATAGTACATGGGTACCCCACACTCTCCCCCTGAGTCATCACCAAAGTTGCCCCACCAGGGATGCCAGCCCTCACCTGGGGCTCCACTGGGGTCCTTGGAGCCTCCTGAATTATGGTCTTGCTCGTGATTGCCTATGCCCACCATATATGGCATTATTGTTGCGTAAGGCTCAATGAGTGCGTGCCATTGTTCCCAGATGTAACCCTGTACATAGAAACACGGGTAATATCAAAGCAAAACCACATCTGCCCGAAAATGCAATAGGGACGAGTAACAGGCAGCGGCAGACCTAGGGGGAGGGTGCAGGAGGTGCGCACTCCTCCCCCCCCCCCCCCCGAGATGACCTGCAGTTTTCTAATACAACTGGTATTCTGCGAAAAAAAAAAAAACTATGTGGTTTATTGGTGTTGAAGTAGAGCAAGAAACGAGTGCACCCCCTCCTAAAAACAATCCTGGATCCGCCCCTGATAGGGAACTTTAGATTCTAAGACGAGGACGACTACAAGGATGGGATTTTCTCAATACTAAGTAGTGCGCGCGCGTGAGCCAGCGTCATTTTGGCGGGAAAACGTGATAGCTGTCGTTATTCTACCATTCAGGACAACTCGGATTAATATTAATCAGATTAATATTAATCCTAATGATTATTAATCCAGTAATAGATTATTATAATCCAGTAATAGATTATTATAATCCATTACTGAGGTTTGAGCCGTGCCTTGATCAGTTAGGATTACTATTAATCTTATGTAGGATTAATATTAATCAGATTAATATTAATCCTAATATTAGATGCAGTAATAGATTATTATAATCCATAACTGAGCTTTGAGCTGTACCTTAAACGATTAGGGTTAATATTAATCTGATAAATATAATCCCACATAGCTCAAATTTGTACAAGTCTCTCAATAAAGAAAATATTCTATTCTAACCATGACAAATTTGCTACTTGTGCTAGTAGTTTGTGAACAAAACTCTTAATTACATTCAGTCAATAACCGCACTCCTTATTATACGTTATTATATTTTAGTAGCAGAAGTCGGCAGTTGTCTCAGCTCTGCTGGTAATACAGTTGCAACTGAATTTTTTGCAGGGCCATGAAGATTTTTAACGTAGAATAGAATAAAGATCTTAAGTAATAAAAAAATAACAAAGTGAAAAGGATGTCAGTGTGCACATCATCAAAGGAAATCCTTGAATCTTTTCCAGTTATTTCTAAAAGACGCAGTTCTTCTGAGTTTGATCCATAGAGATAGTTATTTCCCAGGGAGCATTTCATGATTTGGATCGTCTGCGTATATGCTGGACTTAAAGTAGGAGTTTTTGTTAGAAGATTGGGTTTCAGGATTGGTGTCATAGAAGGAGCCATTGTTGTTGATGGGTTAGCTGGTGGCATCCACGAAGGCGTATGATTGACTGAAGTGATGGCACCAATTTCAGCTGGACGGAAGAACTCTAGAGTTATGTTGGCAAGTGACCTTGCAGACAACATATCCTGTATGCGTTGATAACGATACTTTATACATGCCTTGTCATTCACTTTAACAAGAATGTCGCCATCTGTAATCTGGGAGAATGATGCCGACTGTTCGACAGCTTCAACAATCCAGCCTCCTCCAATTATTGTTTCCGGATAATCTAATCCTTCCAATTTTTGCCGTGCCTTAATCTATTACTGGATTATAATAATCTATTGCTGGATTATAATAATCTATTACTGGATTATAATAATCTATTACCGGATTATAATAACCATATTATAATCTATTATTATTATAATCCACGGATTAATATTAATCCGAGTTGTCCTGACCATTAGAGAGTTTAAGCTTCACGTATACGGCAAACGGCAAACGTCAGATTTAAGTTGAGAATTTCTCAAAATAGAAAATGAGCAGACAAAGACCGCTTAAAACAATTCTTATGGATGAAAAATTGCTTGAAACTACTAATTTAGGTGTAGAAATAACGAACAGTAAACGACAAGCAAGAGGAAACTTGGCCAGGAGGTACAAATTCTCGTTTGCCATTTGACGTAAACGTGATGCTTAACCTCTCTATTAAGGGTTTAGTAGCGGAAACAAGTTATCAAATGTTACAATTATGATCATTTTGCAATCGGGACAGGGTTTAACCTAGTTTAATATAAACAGATTACAATCTATTCAGAATTTTGCCAGCAAGATCGTAACAAACTCTAGGAAGTTTGACCACGTAACATCTTTGCTTCGAGAGCTAAACTGGCTTCCTGTTAAAGAACAATTATTCTATAGAGACTCCGTTTTGACCTTTAAATGTCAGAACGATCTTGCGCCTCAATACTTAACGAGCAAGTTTACCAAGCGCTCAAATATACATACTCGTAACACTCGTACACGGAACTCTTTGCAGATTCCGCTATACAGAACGGCTATAGGCCAGCGCACATTTTCCTACAGAGGGGCCTACACATGAAATAACTTGCATTATGAACTTAGGCAAAGTGCCTCATAGGCATCTTTCAAGCGCGCCCTGAAAGACACACTATTGAGGCAGACATTTCCTTTATAAGCTCTAGAATTTAGTAGAATACCATCATAAATTGTGATTTCGAGTTTTTATTGTCATTTTTGCTTTTATAAATTGTAAATAGTTTGTAAATAGTTCCTGAAAAACCTCACGAGGATGTTACTATTAAAGTTATTATTATTATTTTCAATAAAAATAACCGCGCTAACGTTTCTGGCAAGAAAAAGTAAATTGGAGCTTTCCGGGATGTCTTTTTTGAGAAAACGCGAAAAAAAAATTGAACTCAAATCTAGTAATCGAAGTAGACCTCGTATTCAAATCTTAATGTCTGTAACATGACTGTCAGCCAGATGCAGTGATGAAAACAAAAACTGTTGAACTGTTGAAGTAGTCTCTATATGTCCTGTTTATTATGCGAAAGGTACTGGCCAGGTCTGTTACTCAGGGTTCGTACAGGTCATGGAAAACCTGGAAGTCATGAAATTTACGAATTTCGTTTTCCAGACCTGGAAAGTCATGGAATTTAATTGTCGGTCCTGGAAAGTCATTAGTTACCGCGCATGTCAAAGCAAGAACAACAATGTAGGATAGAGGAGAGTAATTAAACAGCGCGAATGACACGAATTTTGGTAGACACCGGAGTTTGTGTCTTTTAAACTGAATTAGATTTAAAAAATACCCTAAAACAAGGATAGTTTTGAAAATTTTTGAAAGTAACAGTTAAACCTAAGGTCATGGAAAAAATGGTGGAAGGTCATGAAATTTGAGGAACTCAAGGAGTAAGAACCCCGTTAGTAATTTATGGTCTGTGCACAAAGTCCTGCGCTTTTTGGCACGAATTGTACACAGAAAGGAACTGTATTCTTCCCAAAGTAGCAATTACTAGGGAGTTTAAGCAGGGACGCTTTTGAGCGGGGCACCTCAACCGGAAGTGAGCTTTTTTCTCTCTTCATATGCCTTGACGCTACCAAATTTGTATTGCTAATAAGTGTCTTAACTCTTATAGAGACGATTTTTAGGAGAATTTACTCAAAATCAAGGCCGAAGAATGCAAAAACTCCACTTCCGGTTGACTTGCGTCGCTCGAAAAAGTCGCTGCTTTACACTCCCTACTAGTTTCACGCGGCTGCAGTGTTCTACTTACAAATCCAACAGCGTATGAGATATCTCCAATGTGAAAAACAAACGAGCGGCCCTTAGCGGCTTCTTCAATCATGTACTTTGCTGTATCATGCGCGCCTGGGACATCTGTTATCCCCATATCACCGTAGACTAAAAAACTGAATGATTCATCCAAGCCTGTGATTGGCTGGGTTCGAAATTTGCGCACCTCGCTCATGATCTGAATAAAAAAAAGACAAAAGGGAAAGAAAAGAAACATGGTATTTAATCTGCTAATTAATATTAACAGTAAGTTACATGAGTCGTACTAAGATCTAGCGTAGCGTCAGAATTCCGGCGGCATAGACCTAGATTTGTAAACAATACTACGCCGGGGAGCGACTCATAAAGTCACTTAAAAATGAATGAATTAACAGTCCTCAATTTATTCCATTTAAAACCATTAAACAGGACTTGCAACCAACAACGAACCTTAAAAGATCCGTAGGAGTAAAAATAATCTGAAGATGAAGTGAGATTTGTTAGAAGAACATCGTGAATATAGCCAGGATTTCTAAAGAAGCTAGTGAAGGATGCTGGTGGTCCACACATATCAGTCTTGGTGTAGGTCTTTGAGATTCCCTTGGCTGTGAGAGGTAAAGACGGGTCTTCTCCATGGAGTGTCATCTAAATTAAGGGACAAAGACTATTTAGAAAACCAAAATCGTAGCCTGCGTAGCTGGCGTAGCGGTTTTTGCGCGTGTGAGAGTTTTGGCGGGAAGCCCAACAAACCTTTCCATGTCTGATCACCTGATGGTCAGGAGAGAGTTAGGGCTAGAAAGGTCCGGGATATTTTTTAACTAAAGCGCAATCAAACCCTGTCATCGCGTGTTAACTACCCAAAGGCTGTAACTCGAGACAACTTTAATCAACTGATAAATTGAGAAAATCATGCTAACAGAAGAAAAACAACACTTTTGCACCCAATCAACTGACATAGCCGTCAGGAGACCAGAAATGTTGACTATGGAGGACGTGGAGTAACTGATTGTACCTCAATAAAACCTCTTTAAAACGGCTTTGGGTCCCACTTAATCCTCTTGTACGGATTACGTAAGCAAATTGCAAAAGAGTTTCCTAATGAAACCTACTAAAGTAGGGGACATACCATTAGGAAAGGTGTGGGGGGGGAGGGGAATTTTCGAGCCGCAGGAATTTTTTTTTCCTTATCAAATTCCTTGTATGAATTTTTTTTAGGCCATAGCATGAATATTTTTAAGGATTCATTGGCGCGCATGAATTTTTTTTTCATTTAGTTTTCCCTTGCGAGAATATTTTTTTTGTACTTTGCCCGCCTTCAAACCCCCCCCCCCCCCCCCCCACTCCACCCCATAAGTTTTCTAATAGTGCGTCCCTAAAATGAAGTTCCCGTTCATTTCCGTGTTTAACTGGTTTACGTAATCTGTACCGGTACACGGTACATGTAGAATCTACCGGGCCTTGTTGCGGGTGAGAAGTAGTAAAATCTACATACAAACAAATTTTTCTGACAGAAGATAAAATATCACACCTGCAGACAACACCTTTTCGATCACCTGATAGTCAGGAGATTGCCGGTCAAGGCCGGCCTGGAATGTTAATCATTAAAAGCCTGACTAGGCAAAAAAAATTACTTGACCTACTGGGGACAAAAGCAAATGTAACAACCAAAATTCGAACCTGTTCCAGACACCCTCAAAACTGTCATCCGTGTTGGATCGGATTGACCCACCGCAAACCGGCTTTGTTAGAGATTACGTAATAGAAGTGGAAACAATTTTGTACCCCTGAAAACCTTACCTGTTCCAGACACCCACATAACTCTCATTTGTGTTGGATCACCTGTGAGAGCAATGTGTCCTTGTAAAGGAGCGTCAACGCCTCCCTTAAACTTCAGCAGGTTGCTCGTTGCAGCATGAATGTAGTTCTTCTGATAGTATCGAAACTCACAGCTCGACCTCATGTTGTAAACATTGACCTGATTCCATCCATACCCAGAGGCATAATTCGCCGACACAGTGACATAGAAATAGTCCAAATACTGGCTTGCTTCAGCATCATTTGGGCAGTAAAACGCAATTAAGTCGCTTTTGTCTGGCTGAGGTATTCCACTCCACGAAATGATCACTGCTGCACCGTTCTCCACCACGTCCGGACTAACTTTCAGCGTGGCAGCCGCCGCAAATTTCTTGACAATGGGACGCGTAAAGTTGATGTGATTCCGTTGATCTCGGACATCCAGAATAAGTCCTTCAGAATTGATCCGTTTGAAAAATGTAGGAATTGGATGGCCTTTCTTTGATTCTATGACAAAAATGCCAAAAAGCAAATAAAAACCCACGACAGCCCAACACGGTGCCATGTTTTTTCTAATGACCTGGAGCGTGGGCTTCCTTCGTTAATAGCACATATTGCGTGACCTTTTTCTCCCAATTCCGGGTTGATCTAAGAACTGTCACGCAAATAAAGGGGAAAAATAAACCATAAAAGTAAGTCAAGTTCCTCATAATTTCTTCAGAACCTTCACTTCACGTGGAAAAATGCACAGACGCTGATAATAGAGAGATTTTGTAGAGTCACATTTAACACAAATTGTACCACGTAACCAAGTTTTCTCTTTACTTGCCGTTTACTGTTTATTACTAGTAGTAATCATAGATCAATAAGTGCGTTCGAGTTTTCTTAGCTCCAGATTAGCTTTTGTGTCGTCAAGCATGATTTCAAAATCATGGAAGAGATCATGAATTAAAAGGTAGACATTCTTTTCGTAAAAAATGTTCTTCGCGTATACGGCTTCAAAATATCTCACTCATTAACTCTCTACTCTTAAAATGTCTTACTCTCCCTCAAGCATGGTCGATAAAAATGTAAAGTAGATCGTAAAAAGTTCTTTGTTGTTAAAAAGATAAACATGTCACTACAAACTTCGAAAAAATGGTAGCCTTGAAGGTTAAAAGTCTTGGCTTCTTGCGTGACACAACTTGAAGTGAAAACAATGATCATAGGAGCGACGGAAACATATTAGGTTTCTGCTAGATTACTGATGTCAGAGAACCGGACAGAATCTTTTGCCATTGTGCAAACTTTTCATCTCATGATTATTTTAAGTTCATGTAGGTCAGTTCAACATGTTTTAAACTTAGCTTGCTTCAGCGAGCGAGATACTTATCATGCAAAATTATCCGCGTAGAGATATCAGACGTGAATAAAGCATTACAGTTGTAACAACCTGCACTGATACGCTCAAGCTTACTTTTTCGTGCATGAAAGAGGTTAAACTACAAATAAGTAAATAGACTCAAACGCACGGGTAAACTTCTCACGGCACAAATGTTACCTGGTCTTTATTTGTGTGTTTCTACGAAGTTCCAGCTCGATTTGAACGGCATTGACCGAAAAGTTTAGCAGAATCATCAGCTCAGTGATAAAACCCGCTTAGAAAACAACTCCAACGTTCATTCTTTTGCCGAACTCAAATATTCCCGTGTAATGTAGTTGACCTTGATGGAACCAGTGATGCACGTGATTGCCATATGACAATTGCTTATGACGTAAATAAAGCTTGAACCACGAGGCAGAATGCTTTGCGCAACGAAATTGTGACGTCATTCAAAATGGCGCCGAAAAGGTGAACCATGGAACGAAAAAACACGGGTCAGCTTTCGCTTGCGTGCACAGGGAACCTACGCGATAACAGGCAACCCAGGAGATTAGGAAGCGTTCTTCCTTCGTCGAACGCAATAACTACTCGGAAATCAGTGGATTCACGCTATAGTTTGAAACATAAAAATTGCTTCAGCTGATTTTATCTGCTTATTTTTTATTTTGAGAAATTCTCATCTTGAATCTGACGTTTGCCGTTTGTCGCAAAAGTGACTCTAAATCTCTCTAATAATTGTTTGACTTTATTTAGTCAGCTTTGTATTCCTTTTTTTCTTTATAGAACAGGGGATTCAACGAATCAAAGCAAGGGGAAATCAAGCAGTTATGTAACAAGGTTCCTGGGATACTGAAATACGCTTTTTTTCTTTTACAAATGATGTAACCAGTGGGAGCTTAAAATAAAGTGAAAACAAGGTTTATGAAATGGGAGCAAAATAGTGATGCATTTCCTTTCCCATAAGACTTCTTTCGTAGCCTATATAAGGTCATATAATTAGATGTCTTTGCGTACAGACGCTAACCAAAAAGTTACTTAAAAGCACGGGTTCTCAGTGCTTTTAAATTTTACGTAACAAAGTGAGAATAGACTGACACGATTAAGTATATACTTTGATTCACGTGGCCATCACGTGGGGCTGACGGGTCTGTAAATATGAGTTACTGACCAACCGTCAGGTCAAGATGGTTGAAAGTCGAGGTCAATAATAAAATCACAAAAAAGAACGGGGCCAAATTTTATAAAACCATCTTGACCGAACAAGCTTGGTCAATAAGGGATTTATTACATGGCCAACAAGAGAACGTTTCTAGCAGGACCAACGCGGGAAATCCCGAGGGGGCAGGAAGGGCCCATCTTACCCGCTTGGGTAGCCAATCAGAACGCAGGATTCACTTCATCTTGCCCGCTGGCAGATTCAGCCATATAAAAAGACGCAGCTAGTATTACCATGTAATGATTCAACATCTTTTGTCAGTAGTTTTTATTTCAGTCACGAAATGCCCATCAAAGCTATTGAAAACGTTGCGAAAATTCTCTCTTTAATGGAAAATGAGATGACTTTTTCTTCAAGCCAAAATATTCTGAGATCATGATCCCTTTCTAGCTCTTTCTAGCACTGCTCTCTAAGAATCTGGTTTTATCAACCAAACTTTATCTCTAACGACCTTATCCTTGTTTCGAACCCACTCATAATAAAGCGCTGACCTATTTCCTACCAGTACTCTGCCATATCCAAAATCGTTCTCGTGAAAACGAGACCACTCCACTTTGAAATAGTCCTCGAGGTTTAATGCGTATCCTGCTGATCCCACTACGATGTGTGTGGTGCCCATTCCTTCACTTTGACATGTATGCTTATAAACTGGACATGTCCTTTCGTAGGTGTGGTAGTGTCCCCAGAAGGCTAAATCCACTTTGTACTTGTGAAAAAGCTCTTCCAAATAGTATTGCATTCCAAGAGATACGATGTAGTTACCTTATAAGGGGGTTTAAAAAAGAAAATAAAAATAAACCAGAAGAGAATTAATTGATTTAGTCAACAGGCAATTTTCAATATGCAACTGTTGAAGAGCTAACAATAGTGGTAGGGAAGGCTCCCAACTAACCTCTTTTCTGGCAAAAATTACCGTTAGCGAGGGTAGTTCAATGCTGTGAGAAATTGTAAAAGCTGAGACTAGGAGTGTGTTCGAATAACTTGAACTACTTGCAAAATAAGACATCACGTCTTTACCACATTCGACGCAAGTATAAGAATGTAAAATGTAAAACTAAAAATGTTATAGAAGCTTTAATAATTTAAAAAAAACTTCTAGAACATTTTTATTTTTACAGTTTACATTTTTTATACGTGCGTCGAATGTGGTAAAGACGTGATGTCTTATTTTGCAAATAGTTCAAGCCAAATAAGTTCTGTTATCACATAACACTCCACCCTTATTACCTTCACACTTCCACTGCCTTAGTCTCTCCACCACCTACGCAATTCAATGGTTTCCATCCACCATCATCACCACCACATTTTTGTTATTTCCCGCCACTAACACATTTTTCCACCACCACCAAATTTGATCATTATACGCTTCTGGGAAACTGCCCACCTACCCCTCCCCTAAGCCAACATCAATACTTACTTATCACTTAGGGCAAAATGTTGGCTTAGGGGAGGGGTAGGTGGGTTAGTTTCCCAGAAAAGTATAATGATCCCAAATTTCTACCACTCCCTCCCACGTATTTTATTGTTCCTCCCTCCCCCGAACTGCTTCACCACAACCACGATTCTACTTATTGCTTTTCACCGTCACTCGTTAACACGAGCTGATAGAGCATATTAAAATTAGGTATCCTGTAAATTTTCAGCCGTTGATCTCAAAAGTAGAGATTGCAGCGCCCGCCGAAAAGGAAGGATTTGTAGGAGAAAAACAACTCTTCAACCTTTACGTGCTTCGTAAAGTAAGAGGTCAAACCAGAAGACGATGGAGGAGGAGGCGAGAGAAAGAAGCCAGGGTGGTTTTTCGGTCTGTCTTCTTTCCCTCGCCCACTCCTTCAGCGAACTTCCTGGTTTTGTTGTTTGATCTCGTTTCTGCTTTACGCGGCTGTATCTATTACTTCACTAATCACTAACGAAACATACACAGAAAAAAACGGCAGAAAAGCAGGCTTAGCGACCCAAGTCATAACCGGTCATTACCCAGTAATTCCTGACTGGAATACATCGGCCGGTGTCCGCCGAGCACAACCCAAGGCGTTTTCTTCCGATCCACATTTTTCAAGTCATTTTCTAGCCACTTGTATTGCCTCGAACCCTCTCTGAAATCATGCTCTGTGCTCATCATAATAAAGTGCACCATTCCATAATCGTAACTGTACCTAAAAAATATCTTATGGTTAGTATCGTATGGCTGAAGATCCGATAATTGTTGTAGCCGGTAACATTAAAGGTAACCCTTTGAAGATCTAAAGGCCACCAATCATGATAATAGGCTTTAAGCAGTCCGGGAAACAGTCCTCTTAACGTGCTTTGATAAAGTCAACCTAACAACTCCTCCAAGGATAGTAATCCATCCAAGCGGTAAGGAAATTCTTCGCGAGTTAATTAAAACTTCTTAATTAAAACTCTCTAGTCCAGTACTATTTTCGAGAAATAATATTCAAAAGACATTTAATTTCAATTCGCTATTTAAGCGGAGGAAAAATATGTATATGAATACGTTTGGAAATGGAATATGATCATGAAACTAAAGGGGAGCAGTGTTCTTGTTGATTTAATAGAATAAAAAAAAACGTTCACATCAATCACGAAATCAAAAACGAAACTGGGACCCGTGACTTTATTCTGCCTAATTGATTTTGTGGTCACAGTAGTCCGAAATGTCACATGTCTCAACCCCCTAACCCGTTGAGGGCGCAGAGGAGAAAGACTAGGTGACGTCACCGAACGCCAATATAACGCTCGGAATTCAGACGTCTCTCTCCCCCGCGCGCCCCATGGGTTGGGGGGTGGAGACGTATGACATTTCAGACTTTGGTCTTAGCTTCTATTCGGCCATTTGATTGAGGGGAGAGAGGTCAAATTCTGATGAAGTTGAGTCATTTTGTTTCCTCGAGTTCTTAAATTTTAATCGTTGAAATATAATTTAGCATATACACACTCAGTGATCTTGGTAATTCAAGCAATCTGATTGGTTAACTATCTCGGACTATGACGTTATATTCACCGCGCTAGGCGGTGAATATAAAGCAGAACAAAATCGCTGTCGTAAACTGGGTGTTTTGCCAAAGTTTCATAAAGCCTTTTTGAAAATACACCAATATCCAAGTGCTGATGACTTTGAAGGCAAGAAAAGACTTCATGGTGTTTAAGCAGCGTGTGATTTATTGTGAAGTGGTTTACCGTAGCTGACTTTTTGCACGCTCGAAGCTATGTTTACCACTACAGAGTAAAACGAGGTCGCTTTGTCACTGTTTTGTGACTTCGGGATTTTCTCGCAAGACCAATTTTGCCTATAAATAGAAGTCAATTTAAGGAGAAAAGAGGAAGGCAAATATTTTCGAAAATTGTACGTGCCAGCAAGTTAACAAGGCAAAGAACTTTGGAGATAAAGAACGCTCACCTTGATCTTAGCCGCTGTTGACAGCATTTGCAAGAAGCGACAAAGAAAACTTTCTCATTGACGGTGAGTTGACAGAAACAAATGAAGCTCTACTTTTCTTCTCAGAATTGGGTAGTAATTTAAATTTTCGGCGTTTTCTTTTAAACCGTTGATGCTAAAGCTTACAAAACTCGATACAAAAAGATTACAACTATCATTTGCCATGTTTGAAGATACTGTAAAGATCTAACATTTGCGCATCCACTGTTTACGGCTTCG
>OZ037778.1:8493995-8726495 GCA_964035525.1 Porites cylindrica | reverse complement strand
CAGGTCATTAAATTGTTGAGTTGAAAATCATCAGATCTGTATGATGATGTCATGTGTTGGTTTTGAAGTATACAAATTTTCGGAGCCCCCCCTCCTAGCGCAACAATTTTTTCAGAGCCCCCCCTTCGGGTGTCTAAAAATTTTCGGAGCCCCCCCTCAATATCTTTATTCCCCCCCCCCCCCCCTTGTCATATTAAATGAACTTTCCCTTATGGTCCCTGCAATAAGTTCTGCGCTTTTTGGCATGAATTGTACACAGAAAGGAACTGTATTCTTCCCACCTTGTAATTAACGCAAATGTACCAAGATAAAATAGCAATTACTAGGTTGTTTAAGGGACGGATCATTAGAAAACTTATCGGGGGGGGGGCGGGCGAACTACAAAAAACAAATTCGCGCAAGGGAAAATTTAATTCAAAAAAATTCTTGCACGCCAATTAACCCTAAGAAATATTCATGCAAGGGACTGAAAAAAAATTCATACAAGGAATTTGATAACGAAAAAAATTCCTGCGGCTCGAAAATTCCCCTCCCCCCCCCCCCCCCCTCCCCATAACTTTTCTAATGATCCGTCCCTAAGCAGGACGTTTTTTGAGCGACGCAAGTCAACCGGAACTGAGCCTTTTTCTCTTTTAACAGCCTTGACGCTACCAAATTTGTATTGCTAAGTGTCTTAATTCTTAAAGAGACAATTTTTACGAGAATTTACTCAAAATCAGGCCGAAGAGTGCAAAAACTCTACTTCCGGTCGCTGCTTAAACTCCCGGCTGCAGTGTTCTACTTACAAATCCAACTGCGTATGAGATATCTCCAATATGAAAAACAAATGAGCGGCCCTTATCGGCTTCTTCAATCATGTACTTTGCTGTATCATGCGCTCCGGGGACATCGGTTATCCCCATATCACCGTAGACTAAAAAACTGAATGATTCATCCGAGCCTGTGATTGGTTGAGTTCGAAATTTGCGCACCTCGCTCATAATCTGAATAAAAAAAGACAAAAGGGAAGGAAAAGAAACATGGTATTTCATGTAATTTACATAAGTCGTAGTACATGTACTAAGGTCTAGCGTAGCGTGGTAAAATTAACTCGAGCAAAAATGGTCCTCTATGAGATAGGGGTTTTAGAATTCCGGCGGCATAGACCTAGATTTGTAAACAGTACTACGCCAGGAAACTTCTCATAAAATCACCTAAAAATGCATGAATTAACAGTCCTCAATTTATTGCATTTAAAACAGGGACTTGCAACCAACAACGAACCTTAAAAGATCCGTAGGAGTAAAAATAATCTGAAGATGAAGTGAGATTTGTTAGAAGAACATCGTGAATATAGCCAGGATTTCTAAAGAAGCCAGTGACGGATGCTGGCGGTCCACACATATCAGTCTTGGTGTAGGTCTTTGAGATTCCCTTTGCTGTGAGAGGTAAGGACGGGTCTTTTCCATAACGCACAACTGGAGTGTCATCTAAAGTAAGGGATAAAGACTATTTAGAAAACGAAAATCGTAGCCTGCGTAGCTGGCGTAGCGGTTTTTGCGCGTGTGAGAGTTTTGGCGGGAAGCCCAACAAACCTTTCCATGTCTGATCACCTGTAGCCTGCGTAGCTGGCGGTATTGTGTGGGTGCGAGATTAAAGTTTTGGCGGCGGAGTCGTGTTCCAAAAAAAGGGAGTAGGGACGAGGCGGTTGAAATACCGCCTGCCAGAAAACCCCGGTATTTTGAATCACGTCCGCACACCAGTGTGTGGGGAAACGGATTGGTCGAGGGCCATACATATGTCAATCATGTTAGGTGAGCCTTCGCATATATTTCCCAATTTAGGGAGCAGATGGCAAACTGAAAAAGACGTACATGTAAAGTGATTGTGATTTCCGCTTTAAAAAGAGCATAATTGATGACCAAATTGCCGAAATGGCGTCTTTAAACTTCACAGCGCTGGAATTGTCTTTATTTAGCCGTAAGAAACAAAGGTCAAAGAAAATTAAAACACTATAGAACTGCATCTGAGATCAAATCCTATCAGGAACACCTACAGAAGAATAAACCACCGGAAATGGTTACTCAGTATGCATGTAACAAACCAGCTTCATGACCTTTTAATGTTAAGCCTGGTGCTGCAAAAAAAGATTTACTCAGTCAAAGTTTAGAATGATACATGCACTGTGTAGTGCTAGTAACCTTCGCGCGAGAGCCGAGAAAATAAAAAAACCCTCTGTTCAAGCAAACTCACCAGGTCACGTTTCCCATTATCACGAGCTTAAGGCAGGTAGTCGTTAACGATAATTGAGCCACAAAGGGTAATTTCCAAGAAGAGATTTAGACACATCTACTTTTTGGAAGAGCATTTATTGCATGTATGTATACGATATGTGTAGTTCCACTATGTATTTGATACTCTGAGCAGGCTAGGGTAGTGCACTAGAGTAAATCAAAGAGATCAGACCATTCGACAAGGTAGCCTGTTCCAGGCTCTTAGGCTTAAGTGAAAGGCCCGAGAAAATATGAGCGCGTGATCTGGGAAAAGGGAGTTGGTGCGGACAGGAAAAAGCTAAAGCCGCCCTTCCTCTCCCCAGTCTCCTCCCGTTTTATTTTTCATGTTCGCGCTTTCTCAGTTTTAAGGACCCGACCATCTCGGAGCCGGGAACAGATCAAAAAGTGGTCGCTTACAAGAGGTTAAAGGCAATGGAAAAGTTTAAGACCATCACCACAAGTGTTGGGGGTCGCTTACGATACGTAGCGCGGGTAATCGTTTACGAGAATTAGCAGTTCATATACTCACACAACAAAACGACATTCAGCTATCAAGATTGAAAATTGTCTTTTTATTCACATGGGCGCCATCTAGAGAGGCAACTTACAACTCTAACCAAATAAGTCTAGAATGCATTTTACCATGTATAAATGTCGCTCATCTTTAATCAGTGACTGATATTTCAGTAAAGCCGTTACCATAATAGCTATTCAAAACCTTGGAAAAATTCTCTGTGTATATTAACACTTTCATCGTTGAAATTATCGTTTCCCTTCTTCTACTTCTTTCTACGAATCTGGTTTTATCAACCAAACTTTATCCCTAACGACCTTATCCTTATTTCGAACCCACTCGTAATAAAGCGCTGACCTATTTGCCACCAGTACTCTGCCATATCCATAATCGTTCTCGTGAAAGCGAGACCACTCCACTTTGTAATAGCCCTCTTGGTCTAGTGCAAATCCTGCCGATCCCACTACGATGTGTGTGGTGCCCATTCCTTCACTTTGACATGTCTGCTTATAGACTGCGCATGTCCTTTCGTAGCTGTGGTAGTGTCCCCAAAAGGCTAAATCTACTTTGTACTTGTGAAAAAGCTCCTCCAAATAGTACTGCATGCCTATTGACACGATGTAATCACCTAAACAGAGAGTAAAATAAGTTTACACGTTAATCTCTTCCCTCCCCTGAGTGTCCAGAATTTAAAAACCATACATATCATTTCCAATATAAGATAAATTAAAGCAGCAAGGGCCACCAAGTACAGCTCAATAAACAGCACCACAGAACAGTACGTTAGTTTGCATAACTTAGAAACACAGTACTCATTAAAGGGGCTGTGTCACGGCAGTCCAGTTCATTTTGTTTAATTTTGCGAATTACTCGCCCTCAATCGCTATGGAACTTAAAGTAAGCAAAGAAAGTACACGTAGATGACAAAATCAGAGTTCCGAGGCACACAAATATGTCTCCTGAGCATTATTTTTGAAGTTGCAAGCATTAGGGATCAACTTTGAAAAACTGTTAGGCGGAACAGTTTTCATTCAAAAATCCTAATTTCAATCCGTTTCAATCTTCTTCAGTTTTGCCCATCCGTGGCATCTGTTGTTTCTGTTATGTTATTTCAACCTTCCTTTAAAGTTTTAAGCGGTTATTTTTATGTTTTTCTTAATTTAACAAGCATTTTGTAATTTTCTAATTTGGCTGAATTTCGTGACACAGCTCCTTTAACGGCAGGAGCCCATCAGGGCAACGGGTTACATTCGAAAACGACGGGAAAGGCTTTAACTTTGTCCACGCACACTGCTAAAGAATCTTTCGGCACCAGATTGGCTTGATATACCAGCTACGTAGCCATCTGCCTCCTCCGTGGGCTTTTCTTAGGCCAAGAGCCATAATGGCTCCTTCTTAGGCTCAGCAGGGAGACGAGCTGGGAACGAGCGCGAAGCGCGAGTGGGGGATCATTGGAGCGAACCACAGAGCAGTAGCAAGGAGAGATGGGAAAGTCGTTTCGTCTAATCTCCCCACCCCCCCCCCCCCCCCACCTCCTCGTATCTTCCTTGGCGCCTACTCTCGATCTCGTCTATAATGATATTAGACCTTTTTAACTTGATATGTTTTGCTTTCCCAGTGAAAGTCTTAAGACAATTTGCGCCTTTCCGCTTACTTTTCATAAATTATACGTATACACGCACGTCAATAAGAAAAAAAATGTTATTTTAAAGAAACAACAGTTCTCTAGAATATCATCAAGGGACCTACCTCGGAAAAACAAAACATAAGTTTAAGGGTACGGAAAAACGGATAACAAAAACGTGCAACTTGTTTCAGTGCGACATTGCTGGAAAACTATTTGAATAGCAATATTGCGCGTTTTACCACCCACGTTCAACCTGCCTTGCAACAAATCAGGTCATTGCAGGTTGCGAAAAATTGTTGCAGAAAGAAGAGAGTGGTTCTTCTTTTCGCGGCAAAATCTGTACGTGTGCTACACGTTATACTAGCCCATGGGGCCAACTTGTTTTGTAGCAAGTGACGTAAATCCCATTTATGACGTGACTCCCGCGTAATTTTATCCAGTCAGGAGTCGGTATTCACGCAACTTGCAACCACCTGTTTAGCCTGCGTTGTAGCCAGCCCGCGTATCGCGTAAACCATTGGTATAGTCTATAAACAGAAGGTAAAGAATGTCTGCGACGCAGGCTATAGCCTTGTTTGTTGCTAGACAGGTTTAAACGTGGTTGGTAAAAAGGCGCGCAACATAGCTTTCCAACCGCTTTGCAGAAATGTTGAAAAACAAGTTATATGTTTTGTAGCCTGTTTTACCGTAGTTTAAGAAGTCTAGAAAATAAAAAATCTCAGTTTAGATAAGCGATCATGAGGGACTGGGGACAAGCCAGCGTAACACTGAGCAGGATTCACCAGTACCAGGATAACTAGACTGACCTCGTCATATCGACAGACGTACCACGAAAGAACATTTGTCAACAAGCTAATCGTGTTTTATAGCCAAAAAGACATAAGCCAAGTAAATGTTGAATTAAGAACTCTTGCGCGCCATTTAAAAGTATTTAAGTTGTCTTAAAAGTTTGTGATAACTAATCTCTCGTTGTAAATTTTAACTATTGTTATTACTTAATACTTCCTGGCTGGTATACATCGGCCGGTGTCCGCCGAGCACAACCCAAGGCGTTTTCTTCCGATCGACATTTTTCAGGTCATTTTCTAGCCACTTGTATTGCCTCGAACCCTCTCTGAAATCATGCTCTGAGCTCATCATAATGAAGTGTACGCTGCCATAATCGTAACTGTACCTAAAAAATACTTGATAGTTAGCAAGATCGTATAGTATTATTGCCTCACGGAATACAGTGGTTAACGACAGTTAATATTCGTGTTCTGTGTGAAATTCTGGAAGCTCATTGGCAGAATGCAGGGTGTCCATTCCTGCCTTACATAGCCTGCGAGCAAATTCTCCATTGGGAAGAGTCGCGAGAAGTCACGCGAGAGCAGCACGCTAAAGGAGACGCGAGTGTGCGAGGGGCCTGATCGCGCGTTCCCTCACGGCTCGCTTTGCTTACAAGAAATGGAGAGCTTGCTATGCCTTACAACGCCATTTTAATGCGTCAATGACTTCAAACATGCTTCAAACAAGTGAGTCTGCTGATGGAAAAAATACTGAGGAGCCATGGTTATAAATTAAAATATATCATAGAAATATAGCGAGTAATCATCCTGTCAGGAGCCCGGTAATCTTTCATTAATGACCAATAACACAAACTCACCACCACACAGCATTTCCATTGTCAGGCATGTGGAATCGATAGTACATGGGTACCCCACACTCTCCCCCTGAGTCATCACCAAAGTTGCCCCACCAGGGGTGCCAGCCCTCACCTGGGGCGCCACTGGGGTCCTTGGAGCCTCCTGAATTATGGTCTTGCTTATGATTGCCTATGCCCACCATATATGGCATTATTGTTGCGAACGGCTCGATGAGTGCGTGCCATTGATCCCAGATGTAAGCCTAAATAAAAAACAGGAGAGACTTAAAATATGAAAGAAATGAAAGTTAACCTGCTTGTTAATTCAAGGGGTGAATTCGTTGAAATATGACAACAGCGGTTGAAAAGCATTTTCCGCAGGTGATGTTTTTTATGCTAAAATTAGTGCTTGTTTTTACTCTTATAAAATGTGCTAATGAAATCCCAAACTTTCTTTTGGTATAAACGGCAAGCAACAAGATATATTCTTCCGTTTATGTGCCCTGAAATGACTATAGATCCGCCGTTCCAGGGCCGTAGCCAGGAAGAAACTACAACCGAGGCGAACACACGGTCCGTTGTACGAAATCAGCCGTATGAAATCTTCTAATATTATCAGTCTGATAAAAAAAATAAAAATCGACAGTATTTGGTAAAATTTTACCGAGGCGAGTCGCCTCATACTGGCTACGGCGGTGCGTTCTGTCCGTTCTAAGGCGGATGAACCTAGACAAAAATAATAGCATATCTAGAGTGTTTAGAAGCTTTTTCCTACATATCCTCGTGCATAAGAGATATCTCCAACATGGAAAACTAATGAGCGGCCTTTCGCGGCTTCTTCAATCATGTACTTTGCAGTATCATGCGAACCAGGGTCAGCGGTCACTCCCATGTCACCGTAAACGACAAAACTAAACGATTCATCTGGGCCTGTGATTGGCTGGCTTCGAAACTTGCGCACAGCACTCATCATCTGAGGAACAAATAAGAACAAAATGATTAAGCCGTATGAGCGTTCTGCTTAACAATTTGTCGATTTACACTCAAAACAGTCAAACTAATTCGGTCGATTAAATTTTGACTCACGAACCTTAGAAGATCCGTAGGAGTAAAAATAATCTGAAGACGGAGTGAGATTTGTCAGTAGAACATCGTGAATGTAGCCAGGATTTGAGAAGCCATTTAGCGATGCAGGCGGTCCACACATGTCAGTCTTGGTGTACGTCTTTGAGGTTCCTTTGGCTGTGAGACGCAAAGACGGGTCTTTCCCATAGCTCACAACCGGAATATCATCTAAATTAAGAGAAAACAAATAATTAGGGAAAGAAACCCGCTAAAGGCATAATCATAAGTTTCGTTATTTGGAAGCCGGTAGAGCAGGCATCAACCAAGGAAAATATTCGGGGTTTAGTAGTTACCCAGTAACTATACAGAGGAGTATTCACCAACGACTTATGTCACAAATCAAACGAGTAACGCAACAAAAGAATCAGAGTGCGTACGAAGATACCAGGCCAACTTTTATCTGCCCTCACAAATACCGTATAAGGCACTTTCCATAAAGTACTGTTTTACAACCAAGAGAGCGTGATGGGCTTTGTCATGACGACGTTCTCTTCTGTGACACTGTCTATTTCATTCCATTTTCCGATCTGCAAGGAAAATCCTTTTTCCTACCTTTTTTTCTTTTATCACGGTCAGAAAACACAGCATGTGTGACTTTGATAAAATAAGGAAAGGCGCCGAAAATACCGAAGGGAGGGCAAATGGACAAGGAAGTCGGGCAGTAACAAAACATTGTTGGTGTCTTCTGATCGGACAAAACTACTATTTTTTTTTCCACGTAAAAAACATCGTTCGCGCTTCTGATTGGCCAAGACTGGTCTTACAATGCTTTTTCAGTGAGTACTTAAGAGGTTTTCTTTCTTTTCTCTCCTCCAACGAAGTACAGCAAAGCCGGATCCACAAAGTCTCGTTTTGAGGAGAAAGAATAAAGCTTTCGCAGAAAAAACCCATTCTTATTTAACTAATTAAGCCGCTTCTGGACTCCATAAATCCCAAACATTCCTTTGCAATTTGTAGCCTATGTCCCCTGGGCGAGGGGAGCGGGTTGGGGGTGGAGGGGGGGGGGGGGGGTGGGATCTGTACAAAGGCTACGCAATTTGCCTTATGGCTTGCTTTCGTTTCTCTTGTAAATGCGCAACTTTTCGTTTTTAAAAATTAGGTTCAAATATCAATTCATGGATTCAGCAAGATGACTATTTTTTGTTGTTGTTGTTCGAGATCGTGCGCTTTGGTGGATAAACAATGACTGTAACACGTCACAACTTGCAACCATGAAGAGGAATAAAATGTCACGCTAACGACAATGAAAAACATCACCCCATCCGATGACCTGATAGTCTAGTCACGACACATGAAAAAAAAGAGGAAATTTTCACAATAGAAATAAACTTACATTTAAACAACTTGACCTACCGCATACCGGCTTTGTTAGAGATTATATAATAAAAGTGGAAACAATTTTGTACCTCCGAAAACCTACCTGTTCCAGACACCCACATAACTCTCATTTGTGTTGGATCGCCTGTAAGAGCAATGTGTCCTTGTAAAGGGGCGTAAACGCCTCCCTTAAATTTCAGCAGGTTGGTCGTTGCAACATGAATATAGTTCTTCTGATAGTATCGGAACTCACAGCTCGTCCTCATGTTGTAAACATTGACCTGATTCCATCCATACCCAGAGGCATAATTCGCCGACACAGTGACATAGAAATAGTCCAAATAATGGCTTGCTTCAGCGTCATCTGGGCAGTAAAACGCGATGAAGTCGCTTTTTTCCGGCTCAGGTATTCCACTCCACGAAACATTCACTAACTCCCCGTTTTCCACCAGTTCCGGACTGACTTTCAAAGTGGCCGCGGGAGCAAATTTGGTGACGATTGGGTGAGTAAAATTGATGTGATTTTTTAAGTCTCGCACATCCAAAATAACGCCCTCAGAGTTACTTCGTCTGAAATATGTAAGAACTGGATGGCCTTTCTTTGCTTCTGAGCTAAATAATCCAAGAAGCAAACACGAAACCACAACAGCCCACCAAGATGCCATGTTTCCCTACGACTGTCAGCAGAATTTGAGCACCTTCGAACCGTTGTGTAACCTCACACATGACCACAATGTGACTCTTTTTTTCCCGAGGATGTGGGATGGTATTGAAGCCTGCTAGCCCCAGGGGAGTGGGAGGGGGGGGGGGGGGGGGGTTGGAGGGCTGCCAGCAAGCTCTTCTATCGGGGGAGCTGTTCTCTCACGGGAATGGAGAGCTTGCTCCTCGCAGGTGCGCAAGAAAACCTGTTACACAATGTCAATAATACGTTGAGCGGGATGCGATTTTGGGGCAGGCAGGTGCCGATGAGGCAGGATTTGGAATCCTAGCAAGGTGGGGGTACTCCAAATTTAAAGTGATGAGATAATCGAAGGAGTTTTTTGGTAGGAAAATTTGGCAGGTATTTTTTAGCGATTTACGTAGGGATTTTTTCGGTTAAGATTCATATAGTGCCCCGCGCCCGTACCGCGGCCGCGTCCAACACGGGGAAGGATACTCTCAATAATGGCCTGTACAGCTAGGGAGGCTCCGCCCGAAGGAGTACCTTTTTCAGGCTTCAGGTATATGAAAGGGCAGGGATTTCACTAGATGAAGTATAAGAAAGGATGCACAGCATGAAAATGGAGATTTACGCAGAATTAAAGTTTGCGTAAACCTGCGTAAAGTTGGTCATCCAACTTTACGCAAACTTTCCACGGCGCGTAAAGGTTTGTAAAGGTAAATTTACGCGCTCGGCTCTTAAAGTTTTCGTAAAGCTAGCATAAAGTTGTTGTAACAGCTTTACGCTCATTTACGCTACATGTAAAGGTTTAGTAAGGTTGTCATATAATGCTACCTTCCTAATGAAGAATTTATTCCCGGCACTGTTTTTAGTAAGTCGTTTTTTTTTCCTGACACTAGTTCGCATAGTTTTTTTGATCACTCAAGACATTTGGTGTTCGATGTTGGTGTGCGATGTAAACAAGCCAACCACGCAAATTGTTTTTTTTTGGCGGTGCAAACGACTTCGTACCCGTTCAAAAATGACGCTGAAAAGAAAATCCTGCCAGCAGAGTTCATGCAAAGATATAACTTGCGACTGTGCGGCAATTTTCGAAAAACGGCATATCTGTCGCGGCAAACACAATAGCCTTCAATACTCAGTAGTATTGCCTCAATGATTTCAGTCAGTACAGTATAACTGTGTTTGATAGTACAGTTTGTTGCAGTTTTAAGCTCACCAAATTCCAGAAAAAATTGAGGTAGTATCATGTTATATTGAGTCGAACCTCGGAACTAACGGCCACCTCTCTACACGGCCCATTTTTTTTTTTTTTTGGCGGACGGTCCATACATGACATACATTCACTCTTCTTTCAACCTCTCTACAATGGCCACTTTCTTCGATGTCCCTAAGGTGGCCGTTGTAGAGAGTTTCAACTGTAATTTGATCAAATTGAAATAATTGGAAAAATAAAGAAAAAATATCGCCGCGCAAAATCGGCGAGTTTTACTTAGAGAAAGAACGCATTACTTAGAGTGAAAGAACGCATTCACAAATTACTCTGACTATTTTACATTCAACGGAGTACTGGCTTCATTGTTGAATCTCCTTTATCACTTCCTTATTTTAAGTCCGCGGACTTCAGTTTTGGGAACGGGCAATTTATTGAAAGAAAGGGGCCTGGAAACAATACAGTGAAGGGACAGCTGGTCAGCGGGCTTGTTCCTTTGCACATGCTCAATCGGGTTCGTTGATTTGGCGTCCATTTTGAAAGTGTCAAACGGTTTCAAACTTGCTTCTTTGGAAGTTTGGAGATCGTTCATACATAATTATACTTCTTGATAGCATCACAGGACATCTTAAGGTTGTTAGAAATTATTATTGCACTATCAGCCCTTAGTAATCGATCACTTGTCAAGTGTAAAGCAACCCTTTCGGGACGAGATGGAGACAGAAACATCGTGTGAAGCGCAAGCATTAACACTGGAATGTTCACAACACAGACCAAGACTGTATTACTAAGGCTCTTCGACACTCAAGATTTCACTGAAAAGAGCAGAAAGTAAGGCAAGGTAAGTTGTCCTGGCTCCCCTTTTCTCTAACGTTTTAAGCTTAATTCCAAACTTGTTTATGATGAGTTCCAATGACTGTGTCAAGTATTCAGTAACTAACATTTCAGTGAGTAATGAAACCAGCATTAACCGTTTAAAGTAAATTATAACTAAACAGGTGTATTTATTTGGCATAACCTTTCAATACTAAACAAGCAACGAGACTATGACGATGAAGATGATAATGTAAAATTATGTAAAGACTTTAGGGGTCTGAAGGAGTGGAGTTTCCTTGTTTTGTACTGGAAAATAGGAGTTTGGTCACTGGTACTGGGAATTACTAAAAGAAATGGAATTAAGAAAGAACATCTGTATAAAGTAAGCTTACATGTAATGTGATACAAACATTCTTATGAAAATTTTCACAGACTATAGAAGAACTAATAAACAGAATAGAAAAGTGTTAACAAGTGTTGAATTTACCAGTAGGCAAAGATAATCTAGTCTGGTTCTATATTTTCATGCGTCAGTTAATAAGAAACCCAAGCTTCCCAATTCCCCAGGCAGTCATAGCGAACAAAACCTCTCTGCAATCCAGGTCATAAGTAGTGAATAATTTAACAACATGCATGTATTTTTTGAAGCAGGTACAAAAGTTTATTTATGATTTTAAATTACGTGGGTTTTAAATTAAATGAACAGAGAATGAATAGACATTGTCATGAGTCTTTCAATGCATAGCTAATGCAGACCATGATTGAATTAGAATGTATTTTCATGTAAGTGCCAACATAGTTGTTAACATCTTCAGAGTTTCATACCTTTATCTGCACTTCAAAGAATGATTCATTTCATATATTACCATTCATTCCAATCTTTACTGTGCACTGCTCTTATGAAATTATATTATGGTTCTTGAGAGGATACAGTGCAGTACATACTGTCAGGAAATTGAATGCCTTACTTTTTGGGAAGCAAAGCACACAATCATGTTAGAAACTAGAAGTTGTTCTATTTGCACCATAGTTGTGTCATCAGTTAATCTAAGTTTTAAGGAAAATAAAATTTAAAGAAACAAGTTGTTGCCCGTCGGGCAAGTTAAGTTCAAAATTCACTAGCTCGATAGCAAAATTCGCTAGCCCCGGGCTATCGGACACTACTTTCTTTGCACGCTGCTTACTCTCTAATAATAATAAAAATAATGTACATCCAGTAGTTTTTCACAGCACTTTACAACAATATTAATGGATGATACTTTTGTAAAAATGCATAGATGAAAATAAAAAAAAGATATACATTGTAAAACATTGAACTCTAATAATATAATAATCCATTATTAATAAATTTAACATATATATATATTATACTTCAGTCAGTCTCCCCATTAATCACTCAACATCAAGTAGGGTTCTAAATGTCAATATTATTGCTTTTACGGAAAGCCTTTAACTCATACTAGTCAAACATTTTGAATCTTTAATAGTCAGATGAATCTTATTCAGTTGTGTGAATTTGTAGGCATTGAACTCATTTGCTGCTCAGGTTTTGCTCTGTTATTAGTTCCCTTGTGGAAAATGCCTTATCAGTTTTTCAAATTTTTAGTCTTGGTTTGTGAAAAGAGCCATGTGGGGAACCCTTTGTCAAGTAAAATTGTGCTGATTGTAGTAATTTGGCCATAAGTGCAGAAAAAAATATTATTAAGTAATAGCAGGCGGTGTCCTCTGGCAACTTAGGGGGTGTTTACATGACACCGGGTTCGACTTTCGCCCCGGAGCGAGTTCACTCCGGTTCCCTCTCATGGCTCCATATTTGTTTACATTATACCACCACAAAATGTCATGCCGGCGCGAGTCACCCCAGAGTAAGGTTACCCCGGTTCTTGTACTGGGGCAAGAATTTCACTCTGGTACGAAATCTCGCAGCGGTATCATGTAAACGCGAAAAGACCACCCGTTTCTGTGTGAAATCAGTCTGCCGGTGGACTGGAATAGGTAGCGCATGCATAATGTTTGCGATTTTGAATCACACGTGTATTTTATCAACATGGAGTGTACCTTCAAATAACGAGATATGAAATGACTCAGTCATAATGTAAACCCGACGCAAAATCAAAAAGTCATCCCGGTATGAGACTCCCGCCAGTGCAAGTTTTCTCATGTAAACACCCCCTTACTGTACATGTACTTGTGCCTTTAGTGCCCGATTAAGTGTATTATCACTAGCCTACAAGTAATCTGTGTAGTTTACTCAAATAATACTTGCTTTCTATTTATTCAGCAGATCAGCCTGGTATGGAATGTTGGTGACAGAAAGTCCTCTCAAAGCAAACAGGATTAATACATGTTAATTACAAGCTTTAGTCTTGTAAAGTGGTTCCAGGGCTGTCACTAAGGGCCATAAACCAGACTTTAAATTGGCTACTTTGAGCCCAATACTTTTCTATTTTGAGAGGAAACGATAGGATAATTTATTAAAACATAAACAACTTACCACCCTTTCAATGTCCCACTCACTAATTTCATTTACTCTCTAATAACTTGCAATTTCAGTGACAGCCTTGTGCATCTAACTTTTACATCATCAGTTTATGAAAATGATTTGTTATTTGGATTTTTTTGTTAAATTTGACTGTGAACACTTCTGGGAGTGAAAGGACTAAGGCAAGAAAACTCTCAATGATATACATGTATCAGGCTTTCAGTCTTTTTATTTCTTATCTAAAATTGTTTAAGCTTTTAATTTGAATTATGCTAAATTATACTAAATATTTTCATTTTGGAAGAGACCATTATTTTTGACCCACCTTTACATTAATTTGTGTGTTAGAGTTGCTGTTTTTTATCAAAATTTGACTTCATCAGTTTTTTGCAGTGATGCTACCAAATAGGTAACAGTTTCTATTTTTACTACACTTGGGATTGCATTTTTTTTATTTTGACACTTGTTTCAAGGCATTTGATACAAACATTGATACAAGAACATGTGTTAAAGTTTCTGTTCAACTTGTTTTTTAAAAAAAGAATGAAGTTTTCAACTTTACATATAGTTGTGCATTTCAAGAAAAAAGCCTTCAATATTTCAAGCAAGAATTAAATTATAAGACAAGGTATTCAAAGATTCTGCTTTAGGAATGAAGTTTTCAATATTAGTGGTAACTGATGTTATTTTGTAACAAGGTTTTCAATTTTGCATTTGTCTCTTACAGTTAGACTTAAAGAGATGATAGAACAAGATTTTAAATGTATCTGTTCAACTTGTCTTTAAGATAAGAATGAAGTTTTCAATTTTACATATAGTTGTGCATTTCTAGAAAAAAGGTTTAAATATTTCAAGCAAGAATTAAATTATAAGACAATTTATTCAAAGCTTCTGCTGTAGGAATGAAGTTTTCAATTTTACTTTATTTTAAGTGGTAACTGATGTTATTATTGTAACAAGGTTTTCAATTTTGCATTTGTCTGTTACAGTTAGACTTAAAGAGATGATAGAACAAGATTTTAAATGTTTCCGCTACAGTATGAAAATTGATTTAAGTACAAATGGTGACATATAAGAAAATGATTTTTGAACAAATAAAACAGAATTTGATTGAATACAGCAGATTGATTGATTTAACTGGCTCCTTTCCTTCCCAACGTTGTATTTTCTCATTTTATTTTCCCTCTAGGGTTTAAAATAATTATGCAAAGAAGAAAATAGCAGAAAATGTAATCATGTCTGTTGTTGAGCTTTGCCTTCCAGCCAATACATGAGCATGTTGCAACTTTACACCAGTTATACATTTAAATCTGGCTTACTAAGATGCCTAAACGCTTTATTTAGATATAAAGGTGGCGTAAATGTGGAGTTTATACCAGCTATACGTATTATGTCTGTTGTCGCGCTTTTTCTGCAAGACAAGAGCATGTTAACTTTACATCACAGTACATATAAATCTGGCCTAAAGATGCCTATACACTTTATTTAGATCTATGTAAAGGTGGCGTAAATGTGAAGTTTATTCAAGCTTTACGCTGGCTTTTAGTCCACTTACAGGTGTTTCTTTACTCCAGCTTTACGCAAAAGTGTAAATGTAGCGTAAAGCTTAACTTTACGTAATGTAAAGGTCGTGTAAAGGTGTGTAAATCCAAACTTTACACCAGCTTTACGCTCACATTATGCTAACTTAAATTTGCCTTTTCATGCTGTGATGGGGAAATCTGTCATTTCGGTCTGTCAAAAGACCCAAAAGGGTTAACGATACATTTTGTGCGAAAAAGTCGAAGAAACCGTTCTGGCTTTGTGATTTATTCATAATTTAAGGACAGTGCATTTACACCAGTTGAAAGGAATGCAAAGTTCTCAACTAGGTATGTTTAAGGGGTACCATTTTTAACTAGAAGGTATACGAAAGAGATACCTTTTCGGCCAAAAATGGTCAGTATAAAAAGTTAAGAGTTGGACCTCGGGGTGGTGCCTCCCCGTATAAAACTTTGTTGTCCATCCTTCTGTATCCGAGAAGGCTTCAATTCAGATAGTATGATAAATAAACGCAAACATTCAATTTCTACATGTTCTTTTTGTAATTAATATTTCCAATTTTTTTCTTTTTTGGTGCGGGATTATATCCATTTAACCCTTGATGGAAAATTTTTAAGACACGGAAATTAGGATTACGATTTTTTGGGTTAAGTTTTGGCACAATGCTGAGATCTTCCTGCTACTAGATATGTTCTGCAATCTCAAACTACCGAAAGAAAGAAATGAGTAGCGAAATAAATAAATAAATAAATAAATAAATAACAAGGATCTGCTTTACGTTTTGATTTTTGCCCCAGTTTAAGGTGTCTACCTTGCAGCCGATTTTGTCCCGTCGCGTCCCGTGGCGCTCCTGAGACAAAAGGAAGCTTTAGCATCGACGACGGCGACCGTAACGAGGTCGTCAAAATAGCAATACGTTTGTTAAGCAAAACAACAACTCTGCACGTGCAGCACACTGAAAGAAACAACCTTAGCTTCGAAGTACTTTGCTTAGCTTTTACAAATTCCTCTCGGCCTTTAACCGCGTGACACGCCATTTATGGGTTGAGTTTGCTGTTGGTACTTCAGTATCCTTGTCCCAAGAGATTTCTTCCTGAGTAGTCCGGTTTTCCCGTCCCCTCTCCTCAAAAACCAACATTTCCAAATCCCAATTCCATCAGGAGACGTAGGCGATTAACCACAATGTAGTTGTGCTACTCTTAATCATAATTTCTTTCTTTACACGTGATTTATTTATTTACTTCACATCAAAATATTTTACAAAAGAACAATAATCGAGAAAAGATTAGACTGAGCACGGGCTTTCCTTTTCCTGCTAGCAGAGGTCTTTCACGGGAGGAGAAGAAGGAGAGGAAAGAGAGAGACCTCTGCTGCCGACCTCCGACGCTTTCATTTAGCCGCGACGACTAGAAACTTACTGGTTTTCAATACCAGTTTCGTTTAATGTGGAATGCGCGTGCCTTGTTTAGACAGCACGCTGGGGATTTCTGAGCCCACAGTTGTTATTGCGCAAACCGGTTGTGTCCTACGTGTCTAAAACGTTACTGGTTGTTAAGTAAACGCCGTACATGATAGAAAACGCATCGGGGGCCGGCAGAGGTCTCTCTCTTTCTAATCATTTTTCTTTCGCCGTGAGAGACCTCTTCTAACAGGGAAGCTTTTCCTAAGTGGAGAGGGAGGGAGGGGTGGGGGGTGGGGGGTGCGAAAATGGGAGAGAGTGATAGAAAGAAAATCCTCACACGAAGGCTTTTATTAAAGTCTATTTAGTCAACCAGACTTGGTCTTTAACGACGCCGCTTGTGTTTTCAACCCACTCCCAATGAAGTGCCGAGCGGTTAGCTTGAGTTAATCTTCCATACCCATAATTATTCTCGTGATATAAAGACCAGCTCATAGGAAAATAATCTTCCAGATCCAAACTCTTGCCAGCTGTGCCCACGACGATGTGCACAGGAGCACCAGGGGTGCACTGGCCCAACCGCACAGGGCATGTACGCTCGTAGCTGTGGTAATGCGCCCAGAAGGCCAAGTCAACTTTGTATTTAAGAAGCAACGACTCGAACGCCTTTTGCATTCCAAGCGAGATGATGTAGTCGCCTGAAATGGGAGGAGAGGAACCTGTTACATACTTGTTACTAACAACCGTGTAGGTACACCGGACAAATATCAGTCAACCAGTACAAGACACATTTGAAGCAAAGGAGCAGACTTTGTTCGATCGTTAGCCAATCAAAGTAAGAACATGTACCGAAAGCCCTAACTGAGTCGAGGTTCGTACTCTTTTGAGTTCTTTAGTTTTCCATGACTTTAGGTTTAGCTGTCATTTTCGAAAATTTTCAAAACTTTACTTGTTTTAGCATATTTTTTTTTACCTTGAACAGTTCAACAGAAACAAACTCTGGTATCCACCAAAATGCGTGCCGTTTGCGCTGATTAATTACTCCTCTTTATCTTACGTTATCCTTGCTTTGTCACCTGCAGTAACTAATCTACCAAACAAAACTTTAATGACCTTCCAGGTTTTCCATGACCTATACGAGCCCTGAGTCTGTTGCAGGAAAAATAACCAGCGGAGCAGGTGCTTGAACGTAATATGCAAAAAAAAAGGGACGCCCGACGGAGATACGCGAGTCTTCCTCGCACGCTCTGTTCTTCCTTGCGTCCATTACTTCCAAGAGCCTGCTAAGCTGGCTACCGGAAAATGATGTGTTTTTGATTAATGTAGGTTTGTAGTGAACTGGACCCTGACAGAATTCAGAATTTAATAATAATAATAATAATAATAATAATAATAATAATAATAATAATAATACAGAAAAGAGATTATCAAGCATTTGTAAATAGGCAGGCTTAATTGAGCACCACGCCTCAAATAAGACCCACTGCTCCAAAAGACAAGAAAGTAAATAAGAGCTTGGTGCTCTTTCAAGTAAATCCTTACTTTCGACCATCTGGCTTGTGTACATTGCTCTGTGACCTGCCATGACCACCCAGGGGGTGAGGGAGCGGTTGACATTCTTCAGGTCTTGTTCCATCCACTCATACTGTGGAGAGCCTTGAGTAAAGTTATGTTCTGTACTCATCATGATGAAATGCACACTGGCATAATCAAAGCTGTACCTATTGGCACCAAATACATGATAGAGTAAATAAAGCATACAGCCTGCATTACAGAAACCGTTTCTCTTGAATTTTCTCGAAAATTCCTTACATTCACTCTTCAGACCTCTGTTCTCACTCAAATGTGCCCCTCTCCATCCCCAATGTTGAGTGGGTTACGCGTATTTTGGAGCACTGAGACGACTGTAATGCCCAAATCAACATTGGGGAAGGGGAAATGCACACAAGTGTTTCAAGATTTTTTACGAGTATTGTAGACTGCTAGCACTCCTTCTTCAGTCAGTTATGAAGGCAAGTAGCCTGCATCGCAAACATAATCTATCCCCAAATAGTAACGTCTGCAAAGCAGCACTGGTATCCCTGTTCTAGGCCCCAGTGGATTCAACGAATTACTGGAAATTTATGCCTTTCAAATTTCCCTTCAACCTGATTGGCACATTGATAATATCTTTTTAACATGCCATTCATGGTGGGTACTCAAATCCTGGTACAAAACAATGTTGGAGGCTCAGAACAAGGATTCTTGGTGCTGTTTCAGAGACCAGAAGTGTAGTTCTTTCGATGGCTTAGGCTAGAAGGCAAGCAGCTGTCACAGTGAGACAGCAGGTAGTGAACAAGCAGAGAAGAAAATGGTCTACACCAGCCTTTTTTCACTTGCCCACCTGAAGAGATACAATATATCCCTTCTTCCTTCTTTAATCACTCAAGTGCGGGACAATCGTGATGGACTGCTATGTTATTTTTTGTACCATTTTGATTCAAATAATATTTGAGTGAAGTGCCCGTTACTAGATAGAGAAGACAAGTGCTCTTTCTTCACCACAAACAAAGAATGTTAAGGAATGGTCTGGATAATGCAGGAGGCAATTTCTTTTGTTATGAGGCAATATGCTTTCCTCAAATAGACACGTTTTTATTTTTACACAAAGAATATATGAAACTACTGAAAGGCACTTTATGAAATATAATGTATTAAAATCCACTTTGAAAGGGCATTTCCTTGTGTTTAAAGATTTTAACCAATCATAAGAGTTGCAAACAAGAGAGGAGAAAAGTTTATGTTCTATGAAATTCACATAAGATTTCTCTGTTATTTGGACAAGATTTTGTCATAAGGAAGTCGTATGGAAAACTAAGGATTAATCTGGATGTTGCTTTGTGAGGTTTTCAAACAAAATGCTGTTTAAACCAATCAGGAGACTGTGTAGTACAGACAATAGTGAGGTCTTGTCACTCTTACTTTCCTTCTTATCTGGACCATACTTGTTTAACATTAAATTTTAATGATCTTCTCACCACCAAACTGCATTTCCATTGTCAGGCATATGAAAACGGTAATACATCGGTACGCCACACTCTCCACCAGAATCTGTGCCATAACCTGGGGCCCACCAAGGATGGAAGCCTTCTCCTGGGGCCCCACTGGGGTCCTTGGACCCTCCTGACATGTGATCCTGCTCATGGTTCCCTATGCCCACCATATAAGGTAAAATGGTGGCATATGGTTCAATAACTGCATGCCATTGTTCCCAAATGTAGGCCTGCAATGCATACAGAATTATAAGGAGGAAATGACCTCAACGGGTAAAAGAGACAGTACTCTGTGACAAAATTAATATTTAATCCACTTATGCACATTGTATATTACCAATTACTACTAAATATATACCATTAGACTAGATGAAAAGATTCTAGATGAGGAAATATGACAAGTGTCTTGGTGATCAAGTGCAGGATTATAAGCAAGAATCAAAGGGGATTACATTTCATCAAATCAGTTTTAATTACAAGCTATCTAGAAACAAAATTTCCATTTGGATGCATTTTCTAATCAGTTTTGTTGCACTGGTGTTTATTTCTCTCACAACTCTTGGTAGTTTAATATTTTCCCTTGCTATTAAATCAACCCTAAAGCAAGCTCCTCTCTATTTCATGAGACCATGAGTATGTTAAATCGGACAGGGCAGTGACTCTGTAATCACTTCATTCTCAGGAGTCCCTCAAGTAACAAAAACCTAACAATAGCATCATGTGAAAGCACTGCCCAAGAAGTCTCATTTGAGAGGTTATGCTATGGGAATACTGTAAAAAGGACCCACAGTCTCAAAGTTAGTCTTACATCACATGGTACATGTCTTATAATAATTTGACTGTGGAAGTAAAAAGGACTCAAGGAGTTCAAACCTTTTTAATAATAATAATAATAATAATAACAATGATGATAATAATAACAATAAGAACAACAACAACAAAACAATATTATTAATTTTCCAGGAATCACAACCTTGGGGGATAAAAAAAACCCAGTTAAATTCACTTACATATCCTCGAGCATAAGATATGTCACCATTGTGAAAGACAAATGAGGCATTTCCACTTAGTGCTTCCTTTGTTGCGTATTCAGCTGTTTTATAAGCCCGTGGTACAGGTGAAACACCCATATCTCCATATACCAAGGCTGTAAACTTATCCTCTGAGCCTACTGGTGGTGAGGTGTTGAAATGGTGAACAGGACTCATTGACTGAAATGAGAGACATTCATAACTTGATTTTAAGAAACACAAAGGACTTTCTCTTGTTTTGACATGGTTGCCATAGCCAGAGGTTTCTGAAATTCCCTGACTTTTTCAAGACAAATGTGAAATTTCCCTGACCAACTGAATTAATAATTTCACAAATTAGTCCTGATAATGAACTCAACCCTCCCCTGACAGCATCCTCTTCATCCACCTGCTATATTCTGCAATTATATACCCATATTATAATATCAATAATTATGAATTATAGCTCTTGGTAATCTTCTCTCTTAAAGTGAATCACAAACTTTGCACTCATAGCTGGTATAATCATATTAAGCTTGGAAATTTACCAAGGCATTAAAATGTACAACCTTTACCTTCTATTAGTAGTTTTCATCATAAAAGGTGGCACGAAAAAGTCAGTTGCTTCTCGACACTAGTAGTAGCCTGCCTAGCAGGTAGTTATTTGGCTGGTTGTTTGGTGTATTTTTCATTTGTGGTTGAGATACAGTGGCACAAAAGTTCTGAGGTCAAAGATGTGGGAGGGGTCAAGAGGACCTTCTACACAATTATTCATGGGTTACCTACGGGTTTACTTTGATAAATAAGTTATTGAAATAGCCATATATAAGTTCTAAAAACCCTACATGTACCTTTTCTGACCCATAGGAATAATAATATCGTGTTCCCGGCTCTAAGTTTGTTAACAAAACATCATGGATGAAACCAGGATCCACAAACTGTGCACTATTAGCTGGCGCTGCACACATATCATCTGCAGTGTATGTTTTGCTGATGTTTCCTTTGACGACAGACATCACAGATGGGTCTGTGCCATAATGAACAATGGGAGTGTCCTCTGAAATGAGAAAAAAAGCACAAGAGCAGAATACAGGGTTAATTTTCTACGGTAAGAAAAATAAAGTTACATTCATTGGGGTTGTTTGGCAGCTCAGCAATCCCAGCTGAAAAGTTGCCAAGCCAGTGAAACATATACCTTTCTCCTTCTTTAAGCCTCGAACCTCAAATGACAACCCACCAAGCCACTGCGATATATACCTTTCCTTGTTCTTTTATACTTATATGTACCATGCTTGCTATCTCAGACTTATCTTCCTCGTTTTTTAAACACTTGTTCAGGACTAGTGAGCCAACGAGCCAACTACTGTTTAGATCTTACTGTATTCTGTAGTTGCTCCACGTAGAAAAAAAAACCTGATTCTTGGTGGCAAGTTGTTGAATGGAAGATAAACAAATACATTTCCCCAAGTTTTTCAATGGTATGTATAGCCTGCATAACAGGTTCTTTATGAGCCAAGCAAGGCGAACGCTGCATTTTGCGCAAAGTGCGAAACGAGTGCAAAGAGCAAGGTGAGGGGAGGAGAAAAATTCACACTTCGCGCAAAATGCCACATTCGCCTCACTGGGCTCATAAAGTGCGTGTTATGCAGGCTACAGTGTGTACATAACCACCGATTCTTCTGACATGGAAATAAGGATAGGGGACTCTCCAATATATCCCAGGGGGGTATGAACTTACTTGAACCGGAAACCCACATAACCCTCATTTCCGTGGGATTCCCTGTCAGCGCCAAATGTCCTTGAAGGGGAATCTCTGCCCCTCCTTTAAAAGTTAAAACTTCACTTTTAGCCACAACGAGAGTGTAATTGTCGTTTCTGTAATATCCAAACTGGCATTCCTTTCTTAAATTCCAAAGTCGAACTGCAAATTCGCCATAACCTTTCGTGTAAGAGGAGATACTACTGACGTAAATAAAATCCAGATAGTGATCTGGCTCGGCGTCTGGAGGGCAATACAGAATTACAACATCCTTGGCACTTGGTGATGACACCCCAGACCACATAACTGTGACTTCTGCGCCATTGTCTACGTTGGAAGAAGGAGACACCTTCAACACAGCGCCCGGGTCGAGATACGTTGGTTTCGGAGGAAAGTTTAGTTTAAGCCTGTTTTCTGGATTTCTAGCGTCTATAATAGTTCCGTTAGGATGCACTCGACCGAAATACGTCGGAGTGGGATGATCGTGTTTGCAGTTTATGCTAGCAAACCACAATAACTGAAGGCAAAAAACAACTTTCGCCAGCTCGATCAGTGCCATGTTTGCCTCAGGGTGACATTTGTGACATGTGACTTTCTCGTGTTCGACGATTCCGACGATAGGTCACGACAGTTGTCACGCGATAGAGCTAACCCGCACATGCACAGGCGGCCCAGACGTAGTATGTGTGGCTGAATGAACATATTAATATTCACATAGACAAATTAATGCCATGAGTCGTCGAAACTCCCATGAACTAAAATAGTCCAAAAGTCAAAATATAACAAAACAAAGCTAAGATACCTTCAACTGAACGTATCCTTGTCTTTCCTGGGCGGTTTAAGTGGCATTTTGTTGAGGTTTGCAATTGTAGGTACTAGAGAGATTAAGATTCAAGTTTACGCCAAACGGCAGACTTGAATTTGCACCACGTGACCAAGTTTTCCCCTTATTTTCCGTTTACTCTTTACTGCTTCTACGCAAAATAAGTAGCCTTATACCTGTTTTAATCATAGGAATCATTCGGGACTGTTTTTATCTGTTTATTTTCTATTCTGCGAAATTCTCAACTCGAGTCTGACGTTTCAGTCTTAGCAGTCTACACGGCCTTATGCCCCGACCGTTCAAAGACTGTAATCCGTACCAAAAACTATCATCCGCGTGCTGACGATCCACTTCTTCTGGCCAGTCAAAACAAAACACCCCATGGGTGATTTTTAGGTAACGCAATCACGGTCGCAGAGACACGAAGGCAAAATCCATCTCCAGCACGTGGAGAGCCAAATTTACGATTTTTAAGGATAAACAACCAAAATTATAGTCAGAACAATCGGCGGGGTAAGGCATATTTTCAGCGTTCAATTATACAAAGGTAGTCTATGGCTTTTCATCCTCTTTTTGAAGCCTCAATACTGATATGTCTCCAAATTTTTAGAGGAAGCGGATAATCAGTACGTAGATGATAGTTTTTGGTTGTTTTACTGATTATAGTCTTTGAACGGTCGTAATTCGAATTCTAGTTTTTGTATCTTAGCTTGAACATAACCTGGTTCTCGCAGATATAGAAGGTGAATTCTCTACAGTTAAGCACTGAATTGGAACCATAGGTGACGCGCCCGTGTCGCGTTACAGGCGACCGTTGAAAATATGAGACTTTGTATGAGAAATATATTACTGAGATCTGCGAACGCTGAATAACGCTAAACCTTACTTTTTCTTAAATGAAATGAATAAAAAAGACTTACCTGCAATGTATTCCACTGCATTTTGGTGTTTGATTGTCGTTTACTGTTTTTTTTTTGTGCTTTATTGCGTAACCACTGTTACTCCATTCATCTCCGGTTTGGGTTCTCATTCGTCTCGGGTTTGCATAGCTGTCTCGAATTCTCCCAACCCCTCTCGTGTATATCAGGCTATGCAAACACGGAAAACGTTTTCTATTGCTCAGAAATATACCTTTATCAAAAAAGGCTCAGCTCGACCTAGATATTCAGCGCACAGTTTATCATTTTTTTTTTTTTTTTTTTCAGGTTTAGTCTTGTATCCTTAATAACCTGTAAACAGACCTTCCGGCTGGGTTAGGACGAGAAAACCGAGCAGAGGGAAAATTAGGAAAACGGCGAGAAATCTTTTGCAGAAAAAAAAAATAAGGAAAGGGTTCTCCCCTGGTTCTCCCCGCCCTCTCCCTTTTCCGCCCTGTCCATCGCTCATTAAAGAACTTGTTCAAAACCAATTCTCAAGATAAATCGTAGGTACTGTTTATAGAATGGTTTTTGCCTAAAAATAATGCTACACAGTTCCCAACTGAGGAACACCCGAAATGAGAAATACCCGAGTGAACGAATGTCTGCGCTCTCTGCGGGACGGAGAACTGAGTCTGATGACGTCACTTTAAAGGGTCAAATTTACTTTTTAAAAACTTCTCATTATGAGCAACATAGACATATTTACATATGAATTATTGACCAAGCGTGACGTCAGGATGGATTCAGAAACCAAGCGGAAGGCACAAAAAGGCAAAAAAAGGAGGCCATTATTCAGCTATCTTGATCGAAAAAATTCGGTCGATAAAGTATTTTTTTTATATGGCCAAAAATAGGAATTTTGAGTTGAGTTCTTGAGGATCCAACGCGGTAAATCTCGAGGGACCAATGTAACAACAACAACAACAATACCTTTATTCGCCTTGTACCAGAAACTTAAGGAGTTGTTCAACCCCTTATGAGTTTCTGCTTGTACTTAAGGTGGCTCGATATAGTTTTTCAAGGTCAGTACCTCCCAAGTTTGAGCGTAAACTACATCGCCATAAACAAAGATTTGGAAAAATTGACACCACAGTTGTAGGAGATAAAGATGAAAATTTGTCATGATCAGGGTTGCAATGACATCGGAGTTGTCATAGCAACGAAATGACGCCATTACCTATTTTACTTGCAGCAGTATTTCTCGGCACTGGGAACTGTTCTTCCAAAATCGTTTACTGGAGCTTTTACCTACGATAGCTGCCCCGATGTTCGTGAAGTTTAAGCGAAATCTGTGAGAGCATTATCGAGTTATTCTGGGATGAAGTTTTTATGGTTAGAAATAGGGTAAAAAATTGACAATCTTGATGTTCGACTGTTACCTGTACTAAACGAAGCGCTTTTGACATGCAATTTCACCTCATAGTAGTTTCAATCTTTTTAAAAACGTGTGTGAAAGATCATGGAGATACCTCCAGCCGATTGCTAGAAAGGAGGATTTGATTAGTATGTATCAAGGCTCTCTTGTTAGCGGTAATGTAAACATTTCGGTCTACTTTAACAAATTAGCGAATAATTTTTAAACCGCTCGATAAATTTTTTAGAAAATTTAAGAATCTTGAGATTAACCCTCCTTTTAGATGACCTCTTAGTTTCAAGATTATTGATATATTGTAAGGCAGTAAAATAAGGGCTTGAATTCGCTAACATTTTGTGAGAAATTTTGTGTTTACAAGTGAGAGCCTCTCATTATTCAGGGGTATTGTCTCCAAGTTTCATATTTTCGTGCATAACAATAGCTAGCAGTTTTGCATATTTCAAATGTATTGTTAGTTACTGCTGTTCACGTGAAAGTGAAACTTTGAGACAATACCCCTGAATAATAAGAGGCTCTCACTTGTAAAGACAAAATTTCTGACAAAATATTAGCGAATTGTAGCCCTTATTTTACTACCTTACAATATATCAATAATCTTGAAACGAAGAGGTCAAATAAAAGGACGGTTTATCTCAACCCTCTTAAATTTTTTAGAAAATTTATCGAGCGGTTTAAAAATTATTCGCTAATTTGTTAAAGTAGACCGAAATGTTTACATTACAGCTAACAAGAGCGCTCCGATAAGTAATAATCAAATCCTTCTTTCTAGCAATCTGCTGGAGGTATCTCCATGACCTTTCACACACGTTTTTAAAAAGATTGAAACTACTATGAGGTGAAATTACATGTCAAAAGCGCTTCGTTTAGTGCAGATAACAGTCGAACATCAAGATTGTCAATTTTTTATCGTATTTCTAACCATAAAAACTTCATCCCAAAATATCTCGATAACGCTCCTACAGATTTCACTTAAACTTCACGAACATCGAGGCAGCTATCGTAGGTAAAAGCTCCAGTAAACGATTTTGGAAGAACAGTTTCCAGTGCCGAGAAATACTGCTGCAAGTAAAATAGGTAATGGCGTCATTTCGTTGCTATGACAACTCCGATGTCATTGCAACCCTGATCATAACAAATTTTCATCCTTATCTAATACAACTGTGGTGTTAATTTTTCCAAATCTTTGTTTATGGCGACGTAGTTTATGCTCAAACGTGGGAGGTATTGACCCTGAAAAACTGTATCGAGCCACCTTAATTACATACTTTGTACTTAATAAGGCCTGGAGCTGAAATAATCCTAAGATTTTTTAGTCAGTTCTCCAGAATTTAAAGTTTTAGAGAATTGAGATGTATTGAATGTATTAAGAGAGAAAGAGTATATGCTTAAGTAATGTTAACTATGTTGTTCTGACAGCAAATAAGGTTTCAACTGTTTTTGGAATTGGTATGTCTTTAGTTCTTTAAGAGTTAAGGGAATTTTGTCCCAGACGGTACATGCAGCATATCGGATTGTTTGTTTCCCCGTATTAGTTCGCACTTTTTTACATTAGCGCATGCACTTAAATGGGTCATTTTTGTCTGGTGAAACAACAAGAGTGGTCCATCTTGCTCGCTTACGCTCTGGAAGCCAATCAAAACACAGGATTCGTTTCATCTTGCCTGCTCGCTTGAAAGAAACATAATAAGTGCTTTTGTCATTTCTGTGATATAAACTACTTTATTTTCTAGTCCCATTTTCATTTTGCTTATCAGAATATCTGGGACAAAACCTGAGAAACAATCAAGTCTTGTTGACCCTTGATCAGATCCGAGTTTGCAGTTCAATCAACTCAGCAGAGTTAAGGGCCGGTCATTATTTATGTGGGGGGGGGGGGGGGGGGTGGGGGGATTTTTTTTGTTTTATTATGAAAGAAAAAACGTGATCCACCTCTTTAAGCCCATTAGTTAATTCTTGACCCACCCCCATATAACTTTATATAAGAGGTGACCCACCCCCAACCCCCTTCAGTCTATACCTCTATAGGGAGTTCCTGTTCACTGAACGAAATCAGCATATCTTGTGGACCAGTGTCCTACTCTGCGGCCACTTCTTGTTGATGTGCCTTCTTGTATTGTTACAGTATGACTGTCATCATCTGATATACTTTCGCTTTCACTTTCATCACACAAAACAAGGTCATTGTCACTGTCACTCTCATCACTGTCCTCACCAACACTGACGCTTGAAGGAAATGTAGATTCCTTTGAAGTTTCATAGTGGTGTACTGTGATTCGCTAGTTGATTTTGTTGATTTTTTTCCGTTCTTGCTAAGTTTATTATGCTCAATGTATTTGTCCAACTCGGGGACTTTCAGAGTGTCAAGCTCCCCCTTCTCTACAAGTGTTTTCCAGTCATAGCAATGTACATCTTTTAAGGCTCGAACTTGCTTTCCTTTTCTTCGCTCTTGCTTACGGATCTCATTGACACTTAGGTTGAATTGCTACATGTGACATCCAGTTGTGTTATATTTTATGTCCAGCATTGCCTTAGAATTTATTTAGATCTTCCACATGAATTGTAGTGAGTGTGATTCTTTACAAAACACACAATGACCCACTCCCAATCATCGTGAAATTCTCTTTTGGCCCACCCCTTTTCTCTAAAAAAAATAGGCCTGGCCCACCCCATGATTTTCCCCCAACCCCCCCCCCCCCCCCCCCCCCACCACATAAATAATGACCGGTCCCTAAATGAGCTCCAGTTGTTTCATACACTTTTTCATCTAGCCGATTCTTCACACTGATTACTAATTATTGTTTGCAACAAATTTCAAAACATCCCGACATATTCTTTCACTTATTTGCAGGTCCAGGGCTTTGATCTTAATTCCTAGAAAAATCGGAAGTCGTTCTCAGAAGCTGGGCATCGTCAAAACATGTCAAACAATGTTTCATGATTGGTTGATGTCAGAAGCTCGAGGGATAACTAATGGGCGCTTGAAAGTATGATCCGAATCTTACTAAAAGACTCTGTGGGCGCCGGCTATAACTCAGACCTTGGTCTCTTCAGATCTGCAAACTGAGTTATGGATTTACAAACGCTGTTACACAACCTACATGAAGAGGTATCCTGTTCTGTGTGTATGAGCCCGTTCACTGAACCAAAAATATTGCCCTGCTTTCATACATTTTGCCTTCATTGTTTGAACGAGCTTCAACGAACAAGTGGCAAACATGGCGAGATTACATGCCCGGAATGTCGCAGAAAGTTTCAAGTTCCTGGAAGTGGTTATCCTAAAGAGCTGCCGGCCAACTTTCGAATGAACAGTTTGTTGGATGTAATGGCTATTGAAAAATGTAACGTCGCTGGAGTGAAGTGTGGAAACTGCGAAAAAACAAGTGGCGAAAGTTTCTATTGCTTTAAATGTTGCACCTTCTGGTGCGACGATTGCATTGCAGCTCATAACATTATCCGAGCCAATAAAGACCACCGGGTGCTAGCGATTAGGGATTTTCAGGATCAAGACATTGAAGACGTATTAAAAAGGCCGGTATTTTGCCAAATAGAACATCACGAAAGCGAAGAGCTGAAGTTCTTTTGTAAAAACTGTGAAAACGCCATTTGCAATACTTGTGCTATAACACTCCACGAGGGTCACGCTAAGTTGCTTCTCCAGAATGTTGCCAATGAACGAAAGTCAAGTCTACAGTCTGCGATGGAAACTCCGAAAGAAAAGGCTCTTCAGATGAAAAATACGATCACCAGACTACAAAGTGAGTGCAATGAAATTCAAGAACAGGTCGCTTGCGTGAAGAAAAGCGCGCAGAGTTTTATTGACAATTTAATGGAAGTCTTGGAAGCGAAGAAACGGGAACTATTTAAAGAGGTGGAAGAGAAGGCTCAAGAGGTGATCGAGCGTCTGGTAAAGCAACAGTCTGAGGTCGAATACAAATTACGGCGGATCGAGACGGCAATTGAAGAAACGGAAAGATTCTTAAAGCGAAGCACAAATGCTGAGATTGTGCAGTTTAGCACCGTATTCCATGAGGAATTCACCGACGAGGCAGGACTAGTCGACTGCGACCGTAAGGATCTTGGCCACTTTGTGTTCTTTTCAAACAAATCATTGATGGCTAAAGCAAACAGTGAAGGTGTTGGTTCTTTGAAACAAATCATCAGCCAGACTAAATCCAGCAACTCAAAAGCAGAAGGAAATGGAATCAATGTCGTGACTGTTGGACTTGAAGCACAGTTTGTTTTAACAACACGAAATGCTGAGAATGAACAATGCTACGAAGAGTGTGATATCGTTACAGTGGAAATCAGAAATGATGACGGCCGTGAATGCGCCACTGAAGCACAAGTTCAAGATAACAAAGATGGCAGTTACAATATCAGCTACTTTGCCAAAGAAGCAGGAACATGCCAAACATCAGTGATGGTAAATCGAGAACATGTTAGTGGCAGTCCATTCACTGTTCAAGTTAAACCCAGACAATACAAACCTGTGTTGTCATTTGGAGGAGAAGGCTCATCTGCTGGAAGATTTATTGGACCTTGGGGTGTCACGGTGAATGAACGTAACAAGATTGCAGTAACTGATCGTCATAATAACCGGGTTCAGATATTTAGTAGTGATGGAACTTACTTAAAGTCTTTTGGCAGGAATGGTGATCAAGAGGGAGAGTTTGTTCAACCTTGTGGTATAGCTTATTTAAATAATGGAAACATTGTAGTAGCTGATAGTGGTAACGACCGACTGCAAATATTCACTGAGCAGGGGGAGTACCTTACCCAAATTGGCAGTGAAGGAAATCTTGATCATCAGTTTAATTATCCATGCGGTTTATCTGTAGACAGTGATGGTAATATTATTGTTGCTGATGCAGATAACAAACTAGTCAAGATCTTCACACCAAGCGGCCAGTTTCTAAGGAATTTTGGTGAAGATTTATTAGTTAATCCCTGTCACTGTATTCAGAAGGATCAATATTTCATTGTATCAGACTGGGGTGATGACAATATCAAAGTGTTTAATACAGACGGTGATTTTCTGAATAAATTCGGGAATAAAGGGGAAGGGGATGGGGAATTCCATGAGCTCCGTTTCTTGTCAGTCGACAAAGCAGGACACCTTATGGTTTGTGATTCTGCGAATGACAGAGTTCAGATATTGGAACTGAGTGGAGAGTTCATCACAGAGTTTGGACTTATAAGGGATAGGATTGAAGACTTTGTTGGACCAATCTGTACCGCTGTCCTGACTGATGGTAGGATAGTAGTGTCTGATTATTGTGGCGATTGCATCAAGATAATTGAATAAATACCTTACAAAATTGATAACTTAGGATGCGCTGGTTAATACCTGTAATATTGTTTACACTATATTTCATAACACCCCTATTTTTTACCGGCAATAAAACCATACCATAATTATTTACACACTTGTTCTTCTTGAGATTATTTGCTATACATAGTTTATCTCGTAGTTAGATCTCTTAGTCTATTTGTCTTTCAAAGATAGTCTGATATACAGTCAACTCCCTTTATAGCAGACACTGTGAGGACCTTGAGTTAGTGTCCACATTAGCGAGAATCCGTATAAGCTGAAGTGTATTGCAGTTAAACATCTCTGATATATTTTTAGAGGGGGTTTAGCTGCTGTCCGTATTGTCAGGGTGTCCGTTATAGCGGGGTGTCCGCAAGGCAAGAGTTGACTATAATGCATACCACGCGAGCGGAACTTAGTTCCCTTGATTGCCCCCACTTAAAGCGGAAGCTAATCTTATCTTAGTTTGCGATTAGGCTCTTGTGCTGGGAGTTTGTGATGCATATCTCACGTTGCCTTCTTATGCGAGGGTTAGTCAGGAGTTACCACCAGGAGTGGGGGGAGGAGAGAGAGAGAGGTTAGATACTGTTCCCGCAAAACTCAGTTGCTACTACTCCGCCAACTCAAAACGCTACTGTCCTCATACTGCTATTAATAAAGAATCATGAAAATATTTGCCGCATACTTGCTGCCATAGAGCATGAATTTTCGATAGTTTCCGTAGCCGAAACTTGGAAGCGAAGCTCAGATTGTAGTGAACTTAAACTGCCAGGGCATCAATTTGTTAGTAACCACCGCAGCGACAGAGTCGGGGTATTCTCAGCAAGATTCGAGCTTTAAAGTCTTGAACGAGCATAATTCACATGATACAAGTCTTTTTGAATCGCTGTTCGTAGGATTTTGTTTAAATAATGTAAAAAACGTCGTTGTTGGCGTTATTTATCGCTCTCCGTCTGATAATAAATTAACACTCTTGGAAAAATTTGATAAACTATTCTCTAAATTAAATAGAAATGAGAAAATATGTTACATCTCTGGTGATTTTAACTTAGCATATTGCAATTTCAAAATAACCCTATTACTGCACAGTTTGTAGGCAAGGGTCGGAAACCGAAGAAGGGAACGAGACGGTAGGCGGGAATCAATATTGTTTGATCAGCAAAGAGAGCAAGAGGTGGATAAGTAAAGACAAGAGGAAATTTCGGAGGGTGAAGGAGAGAAAAGAGATGAGGACACATCTGATGGAGAACAGGTGGACGAGGGTCGAGACGCGAAGAAGGGGCGAGTGAGGACAGAAGGGAAACAATTGTTTGGTCAGCAAAGAGATCAAGGAAGCTAATGAAGAACGCCTGTTTTGCAGGCAATTTTAAAACATGCGTGTCCCAGGGGTCAAGATAGACTATATTTAAGTCGTTTTTGGTCGGGTCATTGACCAAGAGCCGATGGACGTCTTCTCGTGACTTTCTCCGCTCAAAGTCGCAAGTCGAACTGGGGCCACGACAAACAAAGGATTTCCATGTTTGGAGAATTTTGTAAAGTCTGCGTGGATGAATCAGAATCGTAATCAAAATAGTACAATTAATAACACTCGAGTTCAAGACTGGCCCTCAAAGAAATTGCTGTATATTGGGAACTCCATTAAAATCAAACGCCGTGAAATTAAAGAAATGGCTCAAATTGAGCGAAACGCTGCTTTCTCAAGACACAAAACAAGTGAAATGTTTACTATTTAAAATTAGCAAGTCGGAAACAAGGTTAAAGTTTGTTTAATTCCTCCAGCTTCAGTGAAGCTGGTTTTCATGGATTGAAAGCTTACTCAGTAACTTCGTAATTCATGTCATAATTATTTTCCTAAAATAACTGTACACATGCAGTTACAATTCAACAACATTTCTAAACCGGAGCTATCGAAATTCACCAGGACATTCCGCTGGTCTTTATATAACTTGTTTCGTAGATAGGGGATCAGAGGTGACTGGTTGCAGGTCTCATCACAAGAGAAGAGGTTATGTCCTTCAAAGACGCACATCCTCAAAAATAAAAACAACAAACAAACGAATATAATTATATCCACCTCAGTTATATAAACGGACACAAAAATGCTGACAGAAGGGATTACACATAAAGGAGCCGTGTAACGAATTTTATCAAAATTCAAAGAGTCGCAGCTACCACCAAACTGAGTGAAACATAAAAATATCTTCTCAAAACAGTAAAAGGAGGTATAAATAACACAAAAAATACGACAGAAGGCACTGGTGGACAAACTTCCTTAAGGAAGATTAAACGGATTGCGATTTTTGAGGTTTTTAAAAACTCTACAGAGCCTAACAGAGTTAAAGTTCTTTTTTATTGTTCGTAAAGTTTGATTATCAGGCTTGGGGCGACATATTTGTTTGACAGGAAGCTGTTATTTTGTCATTTAAAAGTAACTTCTTCTCTATCATTAAGTTCTATAGCGAATAACGACACATAATTGGCAATACTATCAAAATGAACAAGACAGACTTGAAACAGCCCTTTAATTAAGCAGCGCCGTAGCTAGTATGAGGCCAACCGAGGCACTCGCCTCGGTGAAATTTTGACGAATTTCGCCGATCATTTTTATTTTACATAAGCGATCATCGGAGCCTCTCAGAAAAGATTTCGTGGCCAAAATATAACAGTTACAGTCAAACCAGGTCAAGCGTTCCCGTCGCTAACAAACTAATGAATTCATTAACGTAAAAATGATTTCGTTTGTTGATTCAATAATCCATTCATAAAATGAATAATCCAACGGTCAAATTGTACCTCGATTCAATAATCAAATGTTGATTTGGTTTATGAACAAAATCTACCTGTTCTTTATTCTTGTCTGTTGTGTTCAATCGTATTTGCTTCCCTTTTCCTGCCGTTTACGATTGCGTTTTTCATTGCCTTTAATCAAAATAACAGCTAGAATAGACAGACCGCAAACGCAAAGAAACTGACAAAGGCCGAGGATCGAAATCCACCAATCACCGCACATACACTGACCTCAGTTTGACCGTCGTGTTTTCTAAGAGGTCAGGCCTAGGTCTGTTGCACTGATTATTGGCAGCAAACTGGCGTACATGTAACAGTTTGTTTGGGTTTGAACTTCAGAACTCGCCAGCACTCGACTCTCAGAAAAAAAAAGAGGAAAAAACTTGTGGAGAGTGTAATTTTTCAAAAAACAGTAATCGAATCAACATTCGAGTATGGAATCGAGGCTAAATAAGACTATTGGATTATTCATTTTATGAATGGATTATTGAATCAACAAACGAAATCATTTTTCCGTGAATGAATTCATTAGTTTGTTAGCGACGGGAACGCTTGACCTGGTTTGACTGTAAAAAATATATATATATATAACCAAAATTTTCGCCGTATTAGTACTGAAAACGCAGAAAACGCTGCAAATCGCATTTCCGAGAGACTAAAGTTCAAAATTTCTCGGGGGGGGGGGGGGGGCATGCCCCCGAACCCGCCTAGCAACTCCCGCCTGCCTCAGTTGGCCGTTTGGTCTGACTACGGCACTGTTAAGACTACGCTTTTCTTGAAGTCCTCTACTTTTTTGATTCACTCGGAACTCCTCTTTCTCGTGTCGTTAAGATTTTGCTGGCTCCGCTCTACCTCAAGACCAATTAAACGGTCGGAATTGACTGTTTTAGTTTTCAAAGATTTCAGCAAGGGATGTCTCTTCAGAAAGAGCTATTAGTTTTCGGACTCAGCAAACTTTAACAGGCATAAATATGTTTAGAACGGATGAAACTAAGATCAGACCAGACTAATTTTGAAAGAATAAGCTTGAAGTGTCCCTCTAAGCCTGCCCAAGAGCTGATGGTTATGAGACGTTGAAGCGGGCTGGGGGATACTTCATTCTCGGCGAGTCCACGAGAGAAGAGGGATGGAGGATGAAGGTTTCTCCACCACGCTACAAAGAAAACTCCAGCTATCTTGGCTATTTCGAAAGAGAAATGAAGTACAGAATGTAAAAATGCTAAAGGTTCATTATTTCTGATCTAACCTGCAAGAACCATGGCTGTTTTAAATTCATCTCGAAGCATCTGAAGAACTGCTTTTACACCCTGTTCACCCTAGAGAAAGAGAAAGATCGAATTTGTCTTGATCTCTGGGCGAGATGAAGCTACGATGTCTGGGGAGTGCTGTCAGTAACGAACGACATTTGATAACGTTCTGCAAAGAAGAACACTTGTGAAAAACGCTTTACGCCTCTGTAAAAACACGTCTCACTTTTCTCCTTACAAAGGTTGTCGAAACGTCAGTCACTGTCAACAACAGTCCTATTCAGCCTACGCTAATCATGGGGATCATGCTTCACTTATGAAATTACTCCTGGGTTCAAACCTTTACACAGTTTCATAGTGTACACTGTACCTGGTAAGCAAGTCCCCAAATAGCTGGACGGCCAACAAATACTGCACGAGCCCCCAAAGCAAGAGCCTTAAGAACATCAGTCCCCAGTCTTACGCCACTGTCCATGTACACTTCAACCCCAGTCCCCTGGACGGCGTTCACTATTTCTGGTAGGACTTCAATCTGGCAAGAAGCAAAGATGATGTTAATTTCAGTAAACCCCCTTTATAGCGGACACTTTAGGGACCTCGAGGTAGTGTCCTCATTAGCAAGAGTCTGTAAAAGCGGAAGTTTACTTTAGTCAAACCTCAGTAATTTATTTTTGCTTCGGATTTGACTGCTGTCCGTATTATCGGAGTGTCCGTTATAGCGGGGTGTCCGCAAGGCTAGAGTTGACTGTACTATAATTATTCAAAAATCATTCGACATTGGACAAGTGTCATACATACAGCGGCCGGGACACCATCCAACTGCCGGCCTCCATGATTTGAAACCAGAATTCCTTTAGCCCCATGCTGTACTGCAAGTCGAGCATCCTCCGGTGTCAGTATGCCCTTGACAACAACAGGGAGTGACGTAATCGAACGGAGCCAATCGAGAATTTTCCAGGTAACACTGCAATCCAACAAAGCTATGATATGTGCACCTAGCTCCGCATTGCTTTTGAACCGTTTCCTCTGCTGAACTGACGAGAAATTAGCATATTTCAAATGTCCTGGTAACTCAAATCTTCTTCTTCCTTGATGTCTGCCATACAATGGACAGTCGACTGTCAATAAAATTGCCTTGTATCCTGCTTTTTCGGCTCGTCTTGTGATTGTCGCCATTAACTGGCGATCAGTGTACAACTGCATCTGAAAAAACTTGATTGTGTTTGGAGCTTCGAGAGCTACGTCTTCTAAGCTGGTCGTGGAGTATAAACTTAAACCCATTGCTGTGCCCAAGGAACGTACGGCTGAAACCAAACAAAGAAAGTTAAGGAAAACACACACACAAACACAACCTGTTTTTGAAGTACAGTGAACTCTCTCCGGACACCTTTGGGACTGGCAATAAACGTCCATCTTATAGAGAGTCAACTAAATAGAGTGAAGAAAGGAAGGAACCAACTGTAGATGTCCGTCTTATAGAGGCATTAGCAAATCTTTAATAGGAAACTATTTAAATTTGCCAGACACAAATCACTTTGGGGCCGTAACTGTAAGACTCAGTCCACAAACAAACAAGTTTTTCTAAGCGAACGAGTAAATCAAGCTAGCTTATCAGCAGAAGGATGGAACATTACTATGCGCCACGAGCAGAGGCTACATTTTCGTAGTGTGTGTGTGTGTGAAATGCCTAGCAGTACTTTGCGCACGCCAGCTCACAACGCGAAGATGTAGACTGCTCGCAGGGTAGACGATTACAGAAATTCCCAAACAATTAAATTCTGTCAAATTCTGTGCTGATCTATTTCCTTTTCCCAGAAAGCACTTTTTTTTAAAGCAAAGTATTGTTTCAAAAGTCATTTGACTGTAGAACGCGAGTGTGAAAAATTCTTGCAACTCTGGCTGGGTGTTTTGATCAAAGCTGCGTAAATCGACCTAACTTAGTGCACGGAATCTTGCGTTTCTTGCTTTTATCTCACCTCTTGTATGTTATATGTGCAAAAATCTTCAGTACTACTTTGAATCAGTATATTTCAAAGAGCCACACAAAGACCAAAGCTACAATTGACCGACAACATACGGAGCGGGGGTAGCTGTAGTGTCAACTATTACTAGTGTTAACACTGAATTAAGTAGCCTGAGAAAACAACCGACATTTCGCGGCGCCACCACTTGTCTCCCCGCCAAATCATGACATGTGAGAAATGAGCGCAGAAGTTCCATACTGATGATGCATCCCCTCCCAGATCTGGGTTGCCCTTCTGATTGGTTGAAGCAAGTTTCCTACCGCGGCACGACCAATCAGAGGCCTACCCAGATCTGGGTAGTGACGCGTCATCAGTATGGAATTCTGCGCTCATTTCTCAGACGTCATTTCACGGGGAAACCACCGGTGGTGTCACGAAATGTCAGCTATAAGGTTACCTCTAACAGTCGCAAGTTCTCCGTCAGGGTGAGCCATTGCTTGATATGCACTCGGTGAAACACAGATAGGCATGCTTAATTTATGGCCTAGGACTGTAACGGAAATGTCTTGATGGAATACATCGCGTAGCATTCGCGGGCGCAGTTTAATCCTACAAATAAAAACAGATATCACATTTATGTTTTTGTATTCTACATGAGAAGGCTAAAAACCCGCTACGTGGAATTATGATGTAGCCTGAATTTCATCCGACTACTTCAAGTCGTTTTTACTCCCTCAGTAACGTCTGGATGGACTGGCGGTTAGAACTAAAGAAGGAGACTCCTTCTTTAGTTCTAACCGCCGAGGTCAAATATTCATCTCGCAAAATAGCGCTTAAAACAGCACGGGACGGCCAAAAAAACATGACACATGGCTCAGTTAGCATTTTCTTCAAACGTTTATTGAAAAATTTGCTTTAAATTCTGCATGTTGGAACAAATTATAGCCACCGTATTGTTCATATGTATTTCTTCTATAAATAACAAAAGATCGTTGCTCAGATTTCAATCAACAACGGCCCCCACTAACAGAGGGTGGTCTGCCTGTGATCAAACTTTTGAATTAAGTTCGACAAGCGCTGCCGTGCTACACACAGGCGGCCCAAACTCATTACATGAACGCGGACGTGACTCTTGCTTGCGAGCGGTGTTGTGTTACAAACGGTTATTTACAAAGGCTTGTATGGGATCGATCGGTTTTTCTTAAAAGAGATAAAAAAATGTTATGTTTTTAAATAAAATCGACGTACCTTATTGCCTTGTTGTATTCTTTGTTGTTTGCCCGCTTCTCAGGCCGTTTTGAAGCGTTTTCGGCGAGTTAGCGCTTCAAAACGGCCTGAGACGCGGGCAAACAACAAAGAATACAACAAGGCAATAAGGTACGTCGATTTTATTTTAAAACATAACATTTTTTATCTCTTTTAAGAAAAACCGATCGATCCCATACAAGCCTTTGTTAATAACCGTTTGTAACACAACACCGCTCGCAAGCAAGAGTCACGTCCGCGTTCATGTAATGAGTTTGGGCCGCCTGTGTGCTACACGGCTCTGGCACGGCAGCGATTCAAACGTCGTGCTTCTGCCGCGCTAAACAAAATTCATAAATTACATTAATGTATTTTGGCGAGATTGCGTTCCCACGGGGAGTTGTTACGAGGCATGAGTAAATCCTGAATTTGCTTCGACTCTGGCACGACGTCTGAATCAAAGTTGTTTTCCTGCCGTGCTACAGTCGAACCAAATTACAATTAAGTTTGGCACGGCAGAAGCACGGCATCTGAACTGGGCCTAATTCTTCCCCGGTGAGGATTTCTAGCCACTTGTTGAATCCAAATTTACAGATGAAAGAACCCGTCAGCTTTTCATGAATAAAACGTGACAGTCAGTTGCCTGCACTTGTCACTCACCATTTTGTCATCGATGGCAATCGGTTGCCTGGAAACCCATAATGCACTTTGACGTCACTACTCTTGATGACGTCAAAGCGAACATCAACCAAACTTGATAGATTTACAGCCCTGATTTATAGCAAAGAGAAAATCACACTGGCCTTGCGATGCTCGTGGGAAACACGCACGCTTCGCGAGCGACAAGATTATAAAACCCCACAGCCTGTTCCAGGCTTCGAGATAGTCGGCTCTCTTCCTTTTTCCTTTTTTGCGCCCCGCCAACGTTTCGCGTGCCTTTTTCTTTCGTGTCTTCCCCACTATCTAAGAGCCTATAACGGGCTAAAAACCTTGCGGCAAGGCGCCTCGTCTCGCTCGGAATAATATAGACAAGCGCACCCTTAAGGTGTCTTAGCGTCAACTTATTCTAACCAGTTAAATACTCTACGTTTTTGCTCAACGTTTCGGATACCTGTTAAATGCCAAGCGATTTTCACGCAGTGTTACATCATTCTCTGCTCCTGTTGAATAATAATCAAAGGCATTCTTGTCCAAATGGTTCGAAGCGTATTTCTCCAATTCATCAATTGTCACAGGGTCCGTGATACTTGCCATTGTTTACTAGCTCCGCTATTAAATACGAACAGCAATGTCAGAATACCCCGCCACTTGTCACTGAACTCCTTGCAGAACGAACTATAGAGTGTTTTCACATGACGTCACGGCGGCCATATTGGTGTCCCAAAACAATGAAACGGCGGCCATGTTGGTGTCCCTAACCAATCCTGTGGGAGTTGAACTCTTTTCTAATGCAAACGCTTTCTTTTGTTCCAACAATTTGCATAGATGCTGGCCACGTGAGTGAAAACACTCTATAAACGGCATAAACAAATGCATAAACACAATAATATTCGGACCAGATGCAAATTACTGGCCAGGTATAAGCCGCTGACCACCTATCCAGCCTCAGGGGAACCTCAGGGGCGGATCCCGATGCCCCGCAGCGTAACCGCACCACTAAGGAACTACTGATTTTAACTGCCATTTTTACGGTGTTTAACATAAATTCTTCAACCTCGAAAATGTTTTACTTTTTGTATTCATATTAACATAACAAACTACCAGGATTCTCAGATAACCTTTGCAAAACTATTATAAAATAGCCAAGGTTAAAACTGGATTCTGATTGGTCGAGACAAGTTCATTATATCTCCATAACGTTCGCAGCACACGTCACGCGTGCCTTATAGTGCAACATATGCACGCGAGCTACGTTACACTCTCTGCCAATCACAGAAATTTATTTTGCCTGTGCGCCATTATGACTTTATTATGGCTGAAGATCTTCCGTGCTTTAACCTCGGCTTTCAGATCCTAAATGTTGAAAAAGACGAAAAGAGTGATTGACAGTTGGATAAAATTTCAACTAAAAATAGCAATGCGAGGTTTGTACGTGCCTGAGTGAACAACACAAAAATCAACTTTTGGCGGAACCATGCAAAGGCTAAAACCACAAAAAGTTCAACAACCTGGGCTGTAAAAGTTTTTAAAGGTATGAAAAAAACGTAAAAAAACAAATTACTTCGTTACGAACGAGAGAAATCACTGCGAACTGAAATAGCGGAAGTTCGTTTACGTAAGAAAAAAAATAGGGCAGCTTGAAAAAACCCAGTTTTTTTATAGCACAAATAAACAACGTGTACTATACGATTTGCGACAAATTAATGTACTGCGCACCCTAGTGCAGGATGTTACTAAACAGAGTAACGCAGTAACGAGTAACGAGTCACGGAGTAACGAGAAAACGAGTAAAGGGATAAAAATTCAAGAGGTTAAAAGAATTTAAAAAATAACTCCTAATGAAAGAAAAAACATAAAAATGGTTGTAATATCCTAATAATGACCTTTACCAATCTTGAAAAATATGTGTATTCCAAAAAGTCCGCTCCAAGGAAACTATTAGATCTATTAAATCAAAAACGAACTGGGGGTCTACTTAGATCCTTTAATAGTGCATGGACAGACTGGAATTCCCTTCCAGAAGACATGAGATGTCTACCTTATAATGCTTTTAAAATTTCATTCCTTAAAAATTTTAAATCTCAATAAGTTCGCTTAGTGTGACATTTTTTAGTTCATCTATTTTAACATTTTGTCATTCTTAGTACTGTAGTTTTTGGTTTTTATGCAATGCCCTATTGAAAACCATATTATGTGACATAGGCCATCTGTAAAAAGAACTTTCTTCTTCTTCTTTTTTTATTATTATTATAAGAAATGAAATAATTTTGGCAATAAGAAAGAAAATCTGTAGCTTACCGTCCTCTAACGATTGCTCCTCGATAGTCAGGTGACTTTTCGGCGTAAAAATACTTTCGACTTTGCTGGGGGGAGGGGTGGGGGAAGTTGACGTCGTTTTTTTAAGCACTTTTTAGAATATACATATTTTTCGAGATTAGTAAAGGTCATTATTAGGATATTACAACCAGTTTTATGTTTTTTCTTTCATTAGGAGTTATTTTTTAATTTTTTTAACCTCTTGAATTTTTATCCCGTTACTCGTTTTCTCGTTACTGCGTTACTCTGTTTGAATATTGTAAATTAACGCTTTATTAAGCAGTTTCGCTTACATTTATGTGGAATAGTAGTCTTAAAGAAATTAAAACATTTCGTAAATGATTTAAAAACTACACTTTTTGTCATAGAATGGAGAGCTCAAAAAGTGCCACGCTTACCTGAGCTACAAGAAATGGACGACAAACAATGATGAAAGTCTCTCAAAGTTTTACACCGAAGCTCCAAGTAAAAAGGGCGAAGAATACACCAAGTCGTCGCTAATTTCGTTTTTTTCTGAACTTACTTGGAAAACTGTTTGGTAAAGAGTTTCAAGGACATTTTGCCGATTTGTAATGATTTTTTATAAAGGTAGTTCGCAAAACGGGCGGCGTTTTCATTTTAATTCAAGATTTGAACCAATAAGAGAGTTTGTTCTTGTAAGGAGAAAATCGATATTACATTGTTGTTGATGAAGATATCAAACTCTTTCGTCTGATTTTGTCTTTTCAGTTCATAAAAGAGTTAAAAAAATGAAACTTCTTGTTTTGTTAAAGAAACAAAAAAAAGGATTGTGTTTTATCTATAAGACAATGATAAGAAGAAAGTTTGAAAAAATGTAAAATGATCCCGTTTGATTATAATTTGATCGTTTCAGAACAAGTAAGGGCATTTGTTTTTGCGTTTCTATTTTATAAAAGAAACAAAACACTTGTTTCTCGTGCATTGTTGAGTAATATAAGCACTTGGGAATTTTTAACAACACTCGAGAAGTGCGAGAAGCACTCGCCGTATATTGAACAGAATTTGTTGATGATGATAAGTACATTATTTTTAAAACGCCCTTTTAAAAACGCCATATATGGCAAAGATTGATCTATTATTATTTTTAAAACAGGAAAATTCAATGAACTTTTCAAAAGTGCTAAATTCCACACGCTAAAATGTTCTTCTCGCCTGTTTCGAGACTGTTGCAATCGTTACTATGAGGTTTTTAAAAACTTTTAAAAGTCAATTTTTACTTGCATTCTTGAAGGAGACCGCAGCTACGTCAAGGTTTTTGGTTTGTTGTTTATAACTGTTTGAAACTTACGTTGATCTCCTCCATTCCAATCAATCCCAGAAGCCCATGAAAATCCATCATGCTTTGATCCTTCAGCTCAGTATATTTTATATTTGGGTTGTCCTGTTTGATCATGTTGATGTTCTGCCAAATAACTGATATTTTTAGGTTCAGTCCGATAATTTCAAAGGCAAATTGGCATGTGAACAATAATACAAAACTTTGTTTCAGAGTTTTTGTAAATTGCCATTGATTAATTCATTGTAGCAAGAGTTGATATTAAAACTGTGAAGACAGCGAGACAAAAGAAAAAAAACAACAACAACAACATGCAACAAGCAACAACAACAACAGCAACGTAATTAACAAATGCAGTTCCACGTAACCAGAAGCATCTAACCGAGGGTGGCTCAGTCAACTTAACTGAAATTTAATTTCCAGATTTTTAGTTTGTTTTCACGTTAGAATAGTCATTCTTTGGGTTTATAATTTTACCCTGGACCATCAATAACAGTTTTACCCGTTAACAGTTTGTAATCTACCTGTCAGTTCTGTGTTTTCACCTAAGAAAAAATATTTAATCATTTAGTGTAGCTCTTGGAGTCGGTCAGAGTGCATAGGTAAAGCCACTACTTCTGAGGTTGAAACATGACTTGTTTGAAAAATAATTGTTGTAAAATCACTTTCTAACTCATTCAAAAATAATAATGTTCTCATAATGACTATTATTTTGCATGTTCCACTGGTCTTTTAAATAATTTTACAGTTGCTGTACAATATTAATATTATATCAAAGTCCGAAGTAGTCTATTCACTGTTTATAACTGAAACAAATCCAACTTACAGTAGTATTAACAGCAAAAAAACAAAGAGCATAACTACATGAATTAAGTTGAACTCACTTTGCTTAATTTCATACTTCCTCTGCAGCTGAGAGACAGTGCTCTGTACGTCTTGTTTCTCTCCTACAACAACAACAGGAAACGTTTGTTGCGGGTTTTCTTTGTTGACTAAGAGGATGATATTTCATGATATCTGCCAAATCATGGAATTATGGAAGCTCTAAAACATGGAACCGGAACCCGGAACCGGATTATGGAAACGGAAACGGAAACAGAAACGGAATCAAATATCAATGATAGTAAATTTTAAAAAGAATTTCACGTTGCATTAAAATTTAGTACCAGAGTTTCTGTAAATTGCCTTTGATTAATTTATTGTAGCAATAATTGATTTTAAAACTGTAAAGACAGCGAGACAAAAGAAGACAAAGAAGAAAAACAACAACGACGACCAAAACAAACTAAAAATGCACGGAAAAATACACTAATATCTTGAAACTCATGCGTGATCATCAGTCGACTTTTTCGAGAGGAGACTAAGGGCCACATCAGGATATGACGTCATTAAGTGGAATGGCCGGCGGTTCGGAGGAGGAAAGAAGGTATACTGAAGGTCTTGTTTGAAGACGAAAGCTGGCCTAGAACAAATGCTGGCTTCTACAACTAACGGCTTTTGAAAGCCCTACCTTTAGGAACTGAAATTCAAGTTTTGAAAAGGTCAATGCAAGCCGTTTAAGTGTTTAAGTTAGACATCCGCGGGATTCAAGATGTCGTCTTTCTTCAAACAACTCTTCCCTTTCATGAAAGTCAAGAAAAAGAAGGAATTTTCCTACATAATTCGTGGAGTAGATCCCAATACCGTATGGAACCTTGTGGGCGAATTGGGAGATGGAAGCTTTGGCAAGGTGTATAAGGTATGATTAAACTGCATATTAACTATCTATTTGGTAGCTTACTGAGCTTTAGACGCCGGCTAATTCACGGTTGATTCTACTCGAGAAGATTTTAACACCCATTCAAGCAATAATGAATATTACAGTGCAGCGAAATTACGAGTTCGTGAAATATTTCTGTTGTTAATTCAAAGCTCGATGGATCATGCTATAACTCGTTCAAATACTTCTTTGTACGTTTGGTACAATTAATAGAGCTGTCACTGATTTAGAGCCGAAAATATTTTATTTTAATATAGCTCCTATAAATTCAAGAATCAGCTCATTTATTTCGTAACAGCTTTAGATTTGTACCACCGCAAAGGCACACATTTTGTTTATTTATGTCATGTCTTATGCAAAATAATATTTCAACATAATATGCAAAAACTTGCAGCATTATTTTTAGCAATGTTGAAGCTCATTTGTATGCACAAGGAAAACGGGTTTTAATAACTTAGATTTACAAAATTGCAAAGATTGTTTATTATACTTCCCAGCATGTTTTTACTTCCTCATGTTTTGGTTTAAAATATTCCCGACTGCAGTTTTTCCATAAGCTTACAACAAACTCAATAATTTGTTCTGTAAACATTTAAAGCTTTTTAGCAAGTCAATGGACTGTGACAAAGAGTTTTAACCCTGATTCATTACTGCATTAATATTCATGGTTAAGTTGTATGTGCTGGGAAGTTATTTTAAGTGATTTTTAAGTAGATAACATAATAGAAACAGGAAAGAAATAGAATTGCAAGAAGATGCAAACAATGATCAAGTGAATGTTTCAATATATTCTTGGTGTTGGTTACTTCATTTTGGGCATAGCATTTTTGAATTTGACAGCTGTCCAATTGATGTTCTAATTGTGTACCAGATATATCTTTCAATGGTAGTAAAAGTATCAGTTTCTTAGCAAACCTTCAATGCACTTTTTTTCACCTGCTCTTTGTTGATGACTGTTCACCCTCAGTTATGTTTGATGTCCATAATAATTCTTCTGAACATAGGAAAGCCAAATCAGTAATATTCATTGTTTTATCATTCATTCAAAATTATTCCTAGTTTACAAACGAGCTAAAACATGCTTATCTCGATCGATGTTAACTTCTTGTCTTCAATTGCCTGTTTCTCAGCAATGTCAGGAGAGAAAGGGATGTTTTCTTCTGCAGATAGTCTCCAAATAAAGGGTGCAAAGAAAGTCAGTTTTACAGCTTGCCTGAATGGCAAGCTGTAGTGTGCATGTACTACCAAGCTTCCTTTTAACGAGCCCTCAAAACTTCAACGCTGGCTGGTTATTTAACAATTATTCCTCGAGCCCAAATGGGCTCTGAGTCAATAGCCCATGAGGCCCAAGGCTGAATGGGCTATTGACTCAGAGGCCATGAGGGTGAGAGGAATAAATATTGTTTTAGTAAAATCCAAGTAGTTGGTAAAAAATATCAAGAGTAAAAAACTTCTAGTTTGTTAAAGCTAGACTTTAATCCTTTTTTGCTGCCAAAAAGCCTGTGCTTTTTGCTATTAGTGGGTTATAACATATAGCCTAGTAGTGGCTCAACCAATCAGAATGCAGCATTGATAATAGACCACTAGTTGGAGTTTACTAAAAAGAATTATCCATGGGATTTGAGCCAATCAGAAACAGAAATATTGGAATCAATAATAAGAATAAAAATAAGAACAAGAAGAAATCAGGTGTGCTGAGAAGAAGGAGGTTAATCTTTGGTTGATCTTCTCCAGCTATGTTAAAGTTGTGTTATGTCAGCATTTGTGAAATGTTCTGAGACATACATATACACTTTTTGTGATTTACAACATCAAGTTTTCTGCACCTATATTATATATGTCTGTATTGTGCATTTGATGCTGAATTGGGAAGCCTTGAATGAGATACTGTAAGACCAAATTATTTCAAGTCCAAATGATTCTGAACTAGTTTGCGTTTTATTTTGCTTAATATTATTGTCTCAATCTAGTAGTGAGTGCGCATGCGAATGATGCAAGCAAGTACATGGATTGGTTAAATTTAAATTTATTGAAACTCTGATTGGAACACACAAGTAGTATTTCTGTGATATTTGTCACACACAGACATTTTGCCATCCACAAATTTCCCCTAATTTCTGCTCACTTACAACTCAATGACTTGTTTAATTTCTCATGTGTTGTAGGCAGAACGCAAGACTGATGGTGCCCTGGCAGCTGCTAAAATTATTGATGTTAAAGATGAGAGTGAACTGGATGACTTTATGGTAGAAATAGACATTCTTAGTGAGTGCAAACATAACCATGTGGTGGGAATGTATGAAGCGTACTACCATGAAAATAAGCTGTGGGTAAGTAGCATGGTCAAAGGTTTAGTACACTCCTTCAGTCATGGTTTCTTAACTTTTAGCCCAGTTCAAACGTCGAACTTGTCATGTGCCGAACCTAATCCCTTTAGTTAAGTACATGAAGAGATCAACGTTTGAATCAGTTAAGTCCAACATGTGTAATTTGGGTTGACTCATGAGTTAAGATCAAGTGGCCCACATGAGAATTTTGGCTATGGAGCAACTTCATGTCAAACGTCAAACTTCTCATGTGCCGAACCCAATGTATAAATTACTTAATAAAATTTATTTTCTCTTGTAAGCGTTTTAGGGCATTGAACATTGCGAAAGTTCGACGTCTGAATCAACCGTTGAACTTGTATCATTTGGGTTGATCTAAATAGGTATTCCATGTAAGCTCATTACATGAAAAGATCGATGTTTGAACTGGGCGTTAGTGAAACAGAAAGTCCATCACCACTGCTGGAAAGAGTACCTTAAAATCAGTAAAGCTGCCATTTTGTAGAACAATATGTTTGCTCCACAAAGTTACAAAATTTTTCAGACTTTTTTTGTTGGGTTGGGGGGTGGGGGGGGGGGGTAGAGAATGTGTAACTTCTATAGTTTCTAGATGTTGACGTGCATAAATTATGAGGAAAAGAGAGCTTATGGGATGTTCTGTTTTCATAGATGATGTTGGAATTTTGTTCTGGTGGTGCCTTAGATGACCTAATATTAGGTAAGACTTAACCACATGTTACAATAAATCATATGTAGCATAAAATGTAAAAAAATATGTCTAGATAAAATATTATTTAATGATTTGAATGGTTTTGTCCTTATGCCTGTATTATGCCAGTTTATATGTATCTCATAAATGGACAGAATTAACTGTATCGTTGGATACCTACGTGTTTGTTTGGTGCAGCTCAGAAACAACAGTCCAAGAATTTGTGTGCGAAATGCATGTATGCAATTTGTACATGTATATATGTGTTCATCTTAGTGTGCGTGCATCTCTGATGCGTCTGATTAGTATGTATTGGCTAGCCTACAGACCTCTTTCACAATGGTATGTCACCAGCATGAGAAAATGGAAAAGTTTCAATTTTTTGTGTATGTTTATTCTTGTGCTTATGCTTGCACTGCACTGGTTGACACATTGTTTTCTATTTTTGTTGCTTAAAGCTGTAGGAGCCATTTCTTCTGTCCATAAGAAAATTAATTTTAGAGTACCTATCCAAAACTTTGAAATTGGCCACAACCACCAGTAAACATTTTTTCCTTTGTGGGAAAACTATTATATCTTGCTTCAAGCTAGTAAGCAAAGCCACTTGAAAACACTGACTGAGCTTGATGGTATTTCCTCTCTTTTGTCTCCCAGTCATTTTGCTTCTTCTAATGTTTTTCTCTTTCCAATCAGTGATCTTTTACTAATGATTTTATTCTTGCAAGAAATGGTTTCCTGAATGGCAAAATTATTTTCATTCTAAGAAGTTGTTTGCCATCACATGTTGTTAAAGGGTAGCCTGTTCCAGGCTCCGAGATAGTCGGGTCCACTGAATTGAGAAAGGGCAAACATAAAAATATGATGGGAGGAAACTGGGGAGAGCAGGGGCAGCGGAGCCTGTAATCATTTCTTTAAACGACCCATTTGACAGATTATATCAACACTCTCAAAGCGGGTCGTTTTGGTCACTCAGAAAGATGGCGTGCAGCTCCCACGCTTGTGAAATATGAGATTTCCTGCACATAGGAGCACTGAGGAAGGAACAGAAGACCTGGCTTGTGAACTTGGCGTGAGGAAAAGATGTTTTTGTAATCCTGCCAACCGGCTTCAGTCTTGCCTGATAACAAAACGGGTAAAAACAGAACAGTTGCAAGAAGGAGTTATCTACGCACTGCAGTCCAGACTCGCATTATCTTTAGATCTCTTTCGAAGAACAAGCTGGAGAATCAATCTCAAGAGCAATCTTTACTGACTCACAACGTAGTTCTCCACATTTAAAGAAGCTTCAGTGTAAGCTTTAGTTGTGTCACGACCTCTCTGCATGAAACAAGTGGCAAAAATCACATAGTTTGCTCAGTCAAAATGTACACCCTCCAGAGCATAATCTAACTGTAAGAGAAAATATTCATTGGAACAAGCAGCATTTTGGCACAGGGTAAAAGTCGTGTGTTGCCTACCAACCCGCTTTTTACATTCAAGTTGCTCACGGTTGTGTAAGGGATTAGCGCCGTGTGAAATAATTTTGCGAGAAATTTGATAAAGATTATTTCAACAGTTTGGCAGCTGAAATCTAATTATCTCAAACATGCCAAAAGTGGGCAGAAGAGGGTTGTGAAAGAAATGATTGCTGGCTCTGTTCCCCTTCCTTTTTCCTTTTTCCTTTTTCCCACCCCACCAACTTTTCGCGTGCCTTTTTCTTTCTCGTCTTCCCCACCATCTAAGAGCCTGGAACAGGCTAGTAGAAGGGTTATGTTGTGGTTCAGCTTTATTATTGGTGTTAGATTATATCTTTCTGCAGTTTTAAGCTATTTAATGTACGATAATGAGTTTGAAACAAAGGGATAGAACATTATTATAAAAACACATGTATTTGGATGTATGTGCCATATGCACATCCAGGTCGTTAACCATTATGCTGCTAACTAGTCTTTTATATTTTGGTAGAACTTGAGCGGGGTCTCACAGAAGAACAAATACGAATTGTGTGTAAGCAAATGTTTGAGGTATGTCTCAGCTGTGTTGAATAATGCATTTTTTGATGGCAAGGTTTATTAAAATTCCAAACGCTCTGACATTAAATGGTTACATTTGTATTTGCTCCTTCAGTCATTATTTTACCTTGTGTTTAAAAGGGGTGCATGGAAGAAAAGCTTAATGGAGCTATGTCACACTGTTTCCTATCTTTTTAAAAAGCTGAAATTTATTTAGCATCAATTGAATTCCAAAAATAATGGTTCAGTTTTGTTATGTATATGACTTTATATGAAGGCACTGAAACTGTTTCCTGCTGTCTGTGGCAACAGATGGCAAGAATGGACATGGACTGAAACTTGAAAAAGCCGGGCCGACATTTTCAAGTTTACATGATTTACCTGCAAAAATAACCAAAAACAATGTTGTGGTTGATGCTTCGCAATTCTACAGGAGCATTTTGTGTTCGGGTAAAGGTGTTGGTAATGACTTCAGTACAGAACTGAGCTTAAAGAAGATTATCCTTCTGACAATTAGGCCCTTTAAGTAATTTCTATTTAAATGGCTGCTCTTTGGCAGTTAGCAGTTTGCTTGCCAAGGTAAGTAGAAAAACAATTTGGCAATTAAAATTGCAACAAAGCAGCCCTGGCTCTGTATTTACTTGGCAAGCCATGTTTTTCTTAGACGTGTTTATGGTCTTTGTTAAGTTAAAGTGGGTCAGTCAATTGGATAAAATGTCACTTACACTCATTATTTTTTTAAATAACAGTATTTGCCCCTTTCCTGCTGGTTCTCTGGGTATTAACCCCTCGAGACACTTGTAATGGTCGCCATAAAGTTGGTTAGCCATTTTGATTGTATCAAAACAAAACTGCAAAAACTAACTCATTAAGTTCCCTTTTTTCTAGCCACATCCATTTGCTTTGTGAACTTTGTGTGGTTTTGTTTCCTTTTTTGTAGTGTCTTCACTTTCTACACACCCATAAAGTTATCCACAGAGATTTAAAAGCTGGGAATTTGCTGCTCACAAATGACGGAAACATTAAACTTGGTACAATATCAGATGAATTTTGTTAAATAAGGTTATTTTTAGTTGCGGCCGACAAGAGGAGCTCGCAATCCTTATCTCCGGGAATGCACATTAGTCAGAATGCAATTTGATCACGTGCGTTTTGACCATCTATCACGTAAGACTTATGCAAAGCACAGCATTGCAGCAAAAGCGTTTGGACCTTTGATCGTTGTTGCCCACACTCCCTAACCTTTGGTTATTACTAGTATAAATCTCCTTTTTGTTTTTATTCTATATACCGGTACCAAAGGTGAGAGAGACTTGATGAGTAATAACAGTCTTAAGTGATTAATCCTATTGGATGTTATTAATAATAGCCATAATGACTCCTTTAAAAAAGCAAGTAATTTGCTCTAAAGGGAAAAGTAATATACACTCTATTTATTGGATTGTGTTTTAGATTTTACCTCTAGGGTTTCTATAGAGTTTTGTCAAAATGTAAATGAGTGGTCATTTCAAAGATTCCCTTCACTACCAGTTTAAATATTACATGTACCTCTTAGTTTAATGGTGGTGATGAATAGATGATGAGCTACCTTTGTGTGCTATTGTTATGCCTACATATTTCTGTCAGGCTTTTATGATCCTCATCAGAACATTAAAGAGGTGCGTAAAATTGTTACACAATTATGTCTAAAGGCTTTGGGGTTAGTAAAGAAAAGAGAGGATGGGGATCTTATACTTATGACAACAACAACAACAACAAGCTTTATTACCAAATAAAAGTTAACTTAATTTACAATATAATACATTAATACAAAAAAAGGTAACATTTACTCAGAATAACTAAAAAGCTAATCGAGCTGAGTAAAGCTAAATAATGTTCAGGCATAGGAGGTAGGTTGGCACTAAAGCTAGAACAAACAAGGAATTAGTAAATAGATAAAAGGAAAAAAATGAAAAAGGAAAAAAAAAAAGGAAAGAAAAAAGACAACGAAAAAGCACGAAAAACTATAAAAGTAAAATTAACAGAGCTGAGAAAAGCACACCATGCTCGCATGACAACCACTGACCAGATGCATTGATTGATGATTATGCATTTTAAACCTCTCAGGGAATGCTCTAGCATTAGCTTCTTATTTTGTTTGCCTCATTGCCTCATGTTCTATTGCATTCCATGTCCTTATGATGAACTAAAACTTTAGAGCCAATATTATGCCATACTGCCTTACAGGCTAAAGTAAGAGGGCATAAAGAAGCATTTTCCAGAAATCATTTGTTCCTTTGGTTGTTATGTTGTAGCTGACTTTGGGGTTTCTGCCAAGAATAAGAAAACAGTACAAAGAAGAACAACTTTCATTGGAACACCTTACTGGTGAGTTACAATAGATGTTTCATTCAGGACTCAGATTGCACTTTTGTCTTCTTTAGTTAGTTTTGTTTTGTTTTTGTTTGGATCAATTTAGGTTTTTGAGAATCTACCCCCCTACCCCTCGCTTAAGCCAACATTTTGCCCTACATGAGAAGTACAATGTAAGTGTCATTGTTGGCTCAGGGGAGGGGTAGGTGGACAGTTCTCCAAAAACCTAAATTGATCCAAATTTTCTTGATTAGCTGGGCGTTATTATTTATAGAGTGAATCATGGGATGTAGTTTACCAGATTCAATATGCAATATGCAATATCTTAAGAACTGAAATTACAATGTAATAACCATATGTTAAGCCAAATGTTTTATTGGCTGGTATTTCTTTGAAGTAACACTTATTGATTGTATGTTATTTTGTAGGATGGCTCCAGAAGTTATTGTCACAGAGACATGCAAGGATGATCCATATGATTACAAAGTTAGTAGATATACATCATGAAGTTATATTCTACATGTATAAATATTCCATACAGAGTATATATGCTGTATATGCTGTTCTATTTCTTTGCCATCATTGCTCTGTAATTTTTTATGTTTATTTTTCAGGTTGTAATAATTATCAGTTGCATGCTCTGCATTTTGTGTAATATTAGCTGTTATATTTTGCACACTATTGTATCCCTTGTGGGTTGAAATCAAAGCCACTAGCAGGTTCTATTTCTTGTATTAGAAGTGGACGAGGATTCATCATTTACATTTATACATTAAATAGAGAGTTGTCCCCTTTTGAAATTTGAATCTCAGATATACTGATGTAGTTGATGTGTTTTTTTGACAGGCTGATATTTGGTCTGCTGGCATTACCCTGATAGAGCTGGCAGAGATGCAGCCTCCATACCATGACATGCATCCCATGAGAGTGTTATTTAAAATACCTAAAGCTGATCCTCCTCTGCTACAGTTTAAAAACAGATGGTAGGTTATTGATTCATGATGCATTGCATCCAGGTGTAAAAATGGGAACTTTAAGGTAATGTGTACCAAGGGGGACTGCAACACATTTGCCATTTGCTTATGTGGATGCACCATCCTTTACCACTTGTGGTATCATAAAGGTTAACCTGAGCAGGAACCAGCAATGCTTCAAAGTATGTCCAGCGTATCTCTCCAATGATCGCTGAAATGTAATAGGTGCATTTGTGAGTCCGAAAGGCGTCATAAAAATGTGAAGGCCAAAGGGAGTGGCCATTACAGTGTGATTATGCAGCGGAACCCTGCCTTAAGACTACCCTGTTTACACGGCCACCTCCTTATCAAGACAACAATCTATTGACCCAAACGTAAGAAACACTGGACATTATTAATTTGAAGATTCCGTTAATACCGCAATCTCGTTATTACGAGCACGATTTTACGGCCCAACAGTGGTCGCATTAACAGGGTTTCACTGTATAAGCTGTTGAGATCTAGTGACCATTGCTCATAATCAGTTCGAAAAAGAGCCTTAAAAAACCCCAAACTTCTGTTTGAAAAACAGCAGGAGATGTAGATCTATCTTTTATGGATTACTGGAAATCGACCCCGTGAGTTTTTGCGAGGTGTATGAGCAGACATTTTTCGCCAGTGAAACCACAAGTAAAAGAACTTAAAAGGGAACAAAATGAAACTCTAGTTATTTACAAGTGCACATATAGGTATAAAGCCATGCAGGATTACAAATCTGTTTGAGTTTAAAGAATGTCCTAGTAACTCCTAGCTATATGTTGACTGGTGTTTTAGATTTTGCACATCTAGCTGGATTTTTGAAAACGTTACTGCCGAAAAAACTGTCTCCAAAGTAGCCAATATCAGTACTAAGAGTGCAACAACTGCTTCGGTTTTTCTTCTTTTTTGTCCCTCCTCGCTCTTTCTGTTTTCCCCCTAAAAGATTGCCAGAATTGTTTAGAAACATTTAAACGGATTTTTGAGAGCTTGCCTGGCGAAATTTGCAGCCATTTGAGTGAAAAAGGACCAAAATGCAGGGGCTTTTGCATCCAAAAAGCCCAAAAATAACAGCAGCAAAGGAAAAGGAAAGGAAAGATATAGGAAATAGTGAGCAGGAGGGATGGAGGAGAAGAGGAAAAAGGCAATAATGACACTCTTAGTTTCTACGTTGGTTACTCTGAAAACAACTGCTTTTTGGCGGTAAAGTTTTAAAAAATCTAGCTAGATGTATATTATCGGCAACTGTTAAGAAGAATACAGAAATACAGTTCAACAGCACAGGTCAAACATGCTCAATGAGCACGAGCGCAGTTTTCACATTGCAAACAAAAAGGGGATAGTTGTGATAAGAAGACGGCTTAAATAGCTTGAAATTGTGGAATTAACTTCGTGACCCTCTTCTTTAGTTTAAAGTTGTGTTGGCCCAAAAGTTGTTTGACGGATGTCGTTCATTTATTCAACAGGTCTAATGACTTTCATGATTTTCTCTCTCGTTGTGTTGTGAAATCTGCAGAAATGCGATCATCTGCTGCTGAGCTTCTTGAGGTAGGGTGAGACGCTTTTACTTTGTAGTGTAGCATGTTCTGACAAGAATAAAAGATAGACTAAGGACAAGTGGAGGCCAAGTTAGTGCTATTGTTTAAGTGTGACTAGCTTTCGTGGAAGGCGAGCGAGGCAGGCGTTCAACTAGCAAGGGAGAACTTAGACATGCGAGAACTCGATGGGTGCCTTTTCTTTCCCTCGTGCGCCCTTCACTTTTGCCCGCACGTGAATGGTAATCGGTCAATTCACCCGACTGAAAGTCAGGGTTCGGTTTACTTGACGTTGGCCGCGATGGGGTTATGTTGTCCGCATAGTATTCTTTGGTGCGCAGCCGTAACGGAACTCAATTTTGCCTACTTGTTTTTCTCAAAGCATAAAAAGAAGGAAACGATGTAAGGCTAAAAAGCTGCCATAATGGTATACCAACAGCTTCAAATTAATTTTGTGCGAGATGAATTTCAGTAACCTTTTCGTGCTCAGAATCAATTATGGAAATGTTAGGTAATTCAAATCTTTCACTCTTCTGACTAAATCACGGGCTAGGCCCATTAAGACGGTATATCTTTGGCCTAGCCTGCGTAGCAAGCGTATCCAATCGAGTTATTGCGCCAAAGCTGGAGCAAGGCAAAAGACTGAATGGAGAAGGTCGCCCCAACTTTCTCGACGAACTCGCGCGGAAAGGCATGTTACGCAAGCTATCCTTTGATGTAATGGTAACATATTTTTTCCATTGCTGCAAGAATAAAATTTTGGGTTTAATGGCACTCTAGATATGTAATTATTTTATCTGAATCACTGTTTTGTCGCCTTTCTTCAGCATCTATTCACTGAATTGGGCTGGATGTTTATTATATGAATTACCTTTCTGTGTTCATCTCTTCTTTAGCATCCTTTCATTACCGGTGTTGTTGATGGCAAACCATTGAAAGAACTTTACAATGAAGCCAAGGCCATTGTGATTGAAGAACTCGAGGATCTTCCAGAGGATGAAGAGGTGATTTTGGTTCTAGCGAACATTAAAATGCTCCAACAAATATTGTGGTTCGATTACGTTGTTTAAATTTTTCCGTTTATTTTTGGGCATGATAATGTATATCAATCAGCTTGAAATAAAGGGAAATAAATCTTTGAAATGAAGGGGTATCAGGAAAACTAATCCCTCTCTAGTCTCATCAAATTTGAGGCACGGATTTCGTTTCAAACAGTCAGTTCGAAATGAGACAGTTTCACCAAATAGTTTTACTCAGATTCTTTTTTCCAGGAAAATCAAGAAAATTTATACCCTAGTCCCCTCGTACGCTATACTCTATGGGGAGGTTTCCTTAAGTTAGCGTTATGATACCTTTATCAGTTAAATCGGGATTTTCCGTCATTTTGTGTCTAAATTTCCTTTTTAGTTTGGCCCGCAATAGAGAAGAGAGATGGGGCGATATCACAAAACTAAATTTGGGAAATAATGGGATACTGGCATATCCAGAAAGAACAAGATGAAATATGTTTACTTGACAAAAATGAGCCTGTTAGTACAAATTAGCTTGGGGATATTAGCACTGTTATGACTGATGACTCCCTATAAATCCTTCTAAAATTGGCTTGGATCGTACGTTACTACTGATCCAAAAACAGTCACCGCTACAACTAAACTGAGGACAACAAAAAACACAGCAAGTACAAAGAGTAGTCTCCCTCGCAGCCGTTTTTAGTGTCGTCACGCAATGCTTCTGTGGGGAGGAGCGTTGCGTGACGACACTAAATGGGGAGCACGGATGGATTAACTTGAAAAAGACTGAAAGGGATGTTAATTGTTGTGGTTTTTTTAAAACTTGTTAGCCTAACAATTTTTTAAAGATCATTTTTGTTGTTTGTAACGTTTGTTGTAATGCTTAGGAGACATCATGATTTGTTTGACACGAAGCTGTGATTATGTCATTCACAAGTAATTTCTCAAGTTCAATAGCGACCAAGGACGCGTAATTAGTACTATTAGAGACCTTAAGATTCGAGGACGAGAGCGACTACGATTTTACGAGATTTGATTTAAAGTCGAAAAGTAGACACCCCGGAATGCTTCATTGTACTTTTTTCACTAGAAAGTTTAGCACTGTTATCTTTATTCAGGGGCGGATCTAGGAGGAGGGTGCAGGGGGTGCGCACCCCCCCCCCCCTGTGATGACCTGCAGTTTTCTAATACAACTGGAATTCTGCCAAAAAAAAAAACTATGTGGTTTATTGGTGTTGAAGTAGAGCAAGAGACGAGTGCACCCCCTCCTAAAAAAAATCCTGGATCCGCCCTGTTATTGGAGGAGTTTAAGCCCTCTCGCGCTCGCAAAATGATAAAACTTCTAACATTTGATAACTTTTTCCCGCCACTACGACATTCTCGCCAAAACTCGTAGTTGAATGTCGACGGTTATCTCGTTTTCCCGCCAAAATGACGCTGGTTCACGCGCGCGCACTACTTAATACTAGTCGTCCTCGTCTTTTAATTTAAAGGTCTCCATTTAAATTTGAGACAGCCATGACACGGCCCCATTAAGTTAGTATTTTGTTTTTATGTATGTAGAAAGAGAAGGACGAGTTGAAGGCTGCAGAATCCACTGAATCGTTGGACGAGAGTGAGGAATGGAGCAACGAAGTAGATGAGGAAGGGAAGGAAGTGGAAGAATCGACAGAGAATGAGAGAGAAATTGAGAAAGAAAAGGAAGCAGAAGAACCAACCAAAACTGAAGAGGAAAACAAGGAGGAAGGTTTGGAAGAAAGAAAAGAAGAGGAGAAAATGGAAAAAGAAAAGGAACAAAAAGAGGAACTGGATGAGAGAAAAGAGGATGAACTGCAAAAAGAAGCAGAAATGAAAGAAAAGGAACAAATAGAAGAAGTGGAAGAGAAAAAAGAGGATGAAGAACAAAAAGAAGGAGAAGGGAAGGAAGAGGAACAGAGAGAAGAAGTGGAAGAGAGAGAAGGGAATGAACAGCAGAAAGGAGAAGAAATGAAAGAAAGGGAAGTCGAGGAGAATAAGGAACTCTTGGACGAACCGAAGGTAGAAGAGGCCGAGCAAAAGGTGGACGAGATAGAGAATAAACAAGGGAGAGAAGGAAATGTGGAAGGGGAACAAGTAGGAGGTACTGAAGTGGTAGAAAAAGAAGATGAAGGCAAAGCTGAAGAAAATCATGAACAAAAGGAAGGAACAGAAGAGGAGAAGCAGGTCAGCGAAACAACGAATAAGGAAGGAGTTGTTGAGATTAAAGAAGCTGGAGATGAAGCTCAGGAAGTGGGAGACAAGAAGGGAGAAGAAGAGAACGAGGAAGGTAATAAAGAGGCTGTAAGAGAAGATACGGAAAAGGAGAAAGAATTGGAGAAAGAAGAATTGGAAACCAAACAAGCGGAGGACATGACACCAGAGCCAGTGGTGATTGGAACTGAAGAGGTATCAAAAGAAAATAAGGATAAAAACGAAGAAGCGCAGGTACAGAAGGATAAGTATTCCACACGGCTAGATAATATTTTAGACCAGTTAGAAGATGATGAGCAAGAACAGACACTACCAAATAAAGAAGAAGAAACGAGTACACCAGTTCATGAAGGAAGAGAACAAGAGAGATCGGAAGAAGCTGAAGTGACGAGCAATAAGGACGAAGTAGAAGAAAAAAGTGACAAGATCGAGGAAAATAAGGGGGAGAAAAAAGATGAAAATAAAAATGAGGATAAAAATGATGAAGTGTTTGATGAAAACCAAAAAGCACCCATACCAAATGGTGATGTGTTCGTCCCAGCGATAAAGAAGGAACCGCCAAGTCCTTCTGTGCAGAAAAAAGAAACCACTGATGTAAGTACAATTACCTTGTTTCAAACCAAGGGGTTCTTGAATTCCAGTACGTGCTTTGGGCAAGCACCTCTTGAAAGTAAGCTTTAAAAGTATCTTGCCCAGCAAGAAAATATACTTATCCTGGACTACTGCGTGGAAGGGACTTTTCTCGAGTCATGTGGGGGTTAGTCCTTATAAATGTAGGTCGTTTCGCCAACACTGAGGTCGATTCACCCACACGATCTTAGTTGCTTCAAAGCTTTACTCCTATTTATACAACACCATTACGTGTATAAACTTCGGTGTCTTTAAAACAACTGTAATAGATCATGTAGGCGAATCGACTTGCAAGCGAAACGAACGGTTTTCTTGTGGATTAGCAACACAAGACCCAAATAGTTGGGAACAGAGTGCACCAAGTTTTACAAAATCCCATTGTCTCCAGTTAAACCTCGCCTAAATTATATTTCGAATAATACTCAGCTGTCATTTCTCATACCTAACTTTAATTTGATGAATATTTAGTAACTTTAGTTCTAACTCAAGCCAGTGCCGGTAGAAGATTCTTTTTAACTGATTGTTTTTTACTTTCGTTATCAGGGCGCTGAGGAAGAGAAAAGTTACAAAACACTGAAAAGAACTCGTAAATTTGAAAAAGATGGCAAGATAGTCACAGAAACAACTTCAAGAGTTGTGGATGTGAGTCAAGAGGATTACAGGAATGCTTTGATGAAAGAACAACAGCAAAGGTAACAAAAAAGTATCTTATATCAGCGTGTTATAGTCAGAAACTCGTAAGGGGTTGAAGTGTGTAACTCGCGTTCAATGCTCGTGAATATTCATTTTTTCTAAGTACCATATCTGGAAACCCTCGCTGCGGCCTTTGCAATAGGTTAAACAACAACTTTGCACGTGTATCACGCCCTTTGTACATTTCTTTGCCGTCACTGCCCGCGGACCTTTACTGGAGGGCGAAAACACAATGCAACGATTTTCTCTTTCTCTTCCTGAACTTCGATACAGTCTTTAGACGAACTTAACGAGATGGAAGAAGCGCAAAAAAGTTTAAAGCAGCGCGAATACACGTTTTAAGTGACGTTTTTGTAGCTGTCGCCATCGTTGTTGCTTGAGTTCTCTCAGGTTCCCTCCCAAGAACGCTGAGTAAAATTATGTCGCGTCTTTTACGAAAATGAAAATTTACGAACATCATCCTCCTTGCGATTTTCTGTTATAGTGCCATTTATAAGGTTGTACTAGGTAGCTCTACCTACAGTATAATTAAATCAGGCGGAAAGATCTGTTTTAGCTCTAAAAATGAGTCGAATACAGTCCGATTGTTGATTCTAATTTGGCTCTCTTAATCAGGGCCAATACAATCTAATTACTCAGGGCTTAAATGGGTCCCAGCTTGGGCTGGAATAGGCTTTTGATGGGCTGTTTTGGCTTAAATTGTGCTCAAATGGCTCCACTAGAGGCTGAATCAGACTTTGGCCTGTAGGGCTGGATTAGCACTTTGGGGCTGAAACTGATCTTTTTAATTTTAAGTGTAGCTGGACTATTTGGGGCGTCCTGAGTCCTGACGAGCAAAAACAAACATCTTTTCAAGCTAACGAGCTGTTCTTTTGTGTGGTGTGGTTTATGTTATAGTACCAGCCCACACAAGTTGAAGAAAACTCAACTTGTCACCAAACAAATAAAAACGAGCATGTCATTTTAGTCCGTTTGAGTCGTATCGAGATTGAACAAAATGAAAATTTAACTGATCAAATTTTAAACAACTAGCGTCTATGTATTTTGACATTGACGCTATTAAAAAGTCACTCAAGTGTATTATAATAATCTACTGTGTAGAATTTTTATAGTTGTTAATCAGTCGAATTCCTATAATAAGCGTTATTGTGATTAGTTAGGAAGTTTAATTTTACTGTTTGTATACGACCACATCAGCTTTGCTGAATTTTCAATCGTGTTTAAATAAATGCTGTTGTTATTATTATTATTATTATTATTATTATTATTATTGCATTTCAGGAAAGTGAATTTACGTGAATTGAAGATCCTGCAGCGCGAAGAACAAAAGCAAGGGATGCTGCTTATGGCGAAGATACGCCGCCAGTGGGAATCTCAAGAACAGCGATTTGAGCAAGAGTTACAGGTGACTGATCTAATCCTGGTTACAACATGCTACTGACCAGTTTAATGCACTGTACTTACTATGGATTGTTATCCTTAAAAAAAACTCTATTTGAGTGTCAATGTATTTAGCACAAAAGTGCTAATTGAGGACTCTATTTTAACTTCTCCTACTGGAGACGGGACCGCTATTTTACGAGGTCAGCCGAATCACGCGAAGGTCTAGCCATTTGTAGGGCAAAGGCAGTACCTTCATTTCTCAGTTATTTTAAGACCCTGAGTATTGGTCCAACCCCTGGAATCGAACCTGGGACCCCCCGTTCTGCAGTCAAGCGCCCTCCTGACTGAGATAATCCTGTCTAAATTATTGATCTTTTACTTTTTTAATCAGATCCAGTCTAATTTAGTCGCTTTGCCCTTTCCTAGTGAGTTATCTCTTAACGCCTCGTGTACCAGGCAGTCCCATAGTATGACATACAACCCTTTACCCGCTTTTGTTGATGCCTACAAGTATTCTTTTTTTCCCCGATGTATACTTGTGTGGAACAGTCTTCCATCTACAGTTACGGCTCCGTCTTTGCCCGTGTTTAAGTCCACAGCCAAAACCTATCTGTCATCACCTACAGCCAAATTATGCCAGCCATTGCCATGATTAGCCTATGCTATTGGCAATTAATCGATTGAAGATATACCTTGTCAGTAACTGTGGTCAAATTCTGAGTGGCTCCTCCTGAAATGTTCTACAATTCGTCTAGGATATAATGGAGCCAAAGCCAATTGTGTAAATGAAAGCAGATGTAGACATTTCCAGCAACAACAATTTGCTGTTTGTCCCATAGAACAATGTAATAAATCTGATTTTTAATCGCGTAACGGCGTTCCTTTAGTAACTGTTAAATTCTTGAGGGTAGTAAGTTTTTTGGTCGAAGGGTGGTAACACCAAAACAAATATGCGTAATTGACCCGTCGTGAGGTCAATCGGCCAAGTTCTTTTTTGGGCGATTCAAGGTCAATTTTCAGCCATCTTGACCGAATAAGTTTGGTAATAATTAAGTAAACCACAGTTGTGATTTTTCCTTTCACAGGATTTAGACAGGAAGTACGATGTGGATTTGGACAATTTAAGTAGAAATCAGAAAAAAGAAATCGAAAAACTCGAAGTGACACAGAATGCAGATCTACGAACCTCATCGCGCAAGATGAAACAGGATCAGGTGAGATTCAGCTGAGGTCAGGTCGGCAAAAATGTTAAGACAGTTTAAATTTTCTTGTGTAACCATTCAAGTTATTGCCTCTTCTGAAAATCTATTGCACAATGAACACGTCTGTACAAATAAAGGTTGCGAGAACTTTGATGGTTTTAAAGGGTAAAGTGTAATCAAGAGTAAGTTAGGGATGAACCTCTATTTAAAAAATGCCCGACCCCGCCTTGAAGACATCTTGGATTTTGATTGGTTCTGCATTATAAGGGAACCATGAAAGTTGTCGTGACAAATGGTTTCCGTAAGCCAATAGTTAAAACGATCAACATGGACTCGTTGTCTTCCCGCCAAAGAAATCCTTTCGTTTGTTAAGGTGTAAAGAGAAAAGTTCGATTTTTTTTGAAATGGGAATACGTTACGTGTACGCTAAACCAACCAAACGCGGCGCGCATTTAGTTAGTCCGCTCGCTTTACCATTAACCTGCGGGTGACGAACCCTTCTTAACGCCTGCGTGGGAGGGAGGCTACTCTACCATTCTATTGCGTAAATTCTTGTTCCTTTGTAACCTTGTTCCCAGGGTCCTTTCCTACTCGTCCTCCGAGGGACGAGCAGGAAAGGATCCTGAAGATCCTGAACACTCTTAAGCGGGAGAGTAAATTGTCGGAGACTGGAATTTTCAAATTTCTTATTTCATGCGTTTTTTCTAAGCGGAGGCACCGTGGCCTGTGCCGCAGACTTAAACTAACCCCAGTCAGTGATGTCTGCGAAGCAGAAGCGATATCCTTGTTGTTGGCCCCCAGCGGACTCAGTGAATTGCCGAAAGTGCGTTTCGAATTTCTCTTTAACCTGATTGGCAAATTGACAATGGCTCATTTAACGGGCCAATCGTGGCGCGTAATCAAATCCTATTACACAGGTGTGGGCCCAGAAGAAGGATATCGGCACTGTTGCGCAGACGGACTTTTAAGAAGTTTAGTTCCTTCCTGTGGTGCAGGCTAAGGCGTGGCGGTGTCGTAGTTAACACTGCTGGACTAGCCAGCAAGCAAGCTCTCATGGCCTTGGTTTTTCAAACAGTTAATAGCGCTAGCGTTACTCCAAACTGTCTCTCTCTACCCAGGTACGTTTGTGGGACGGAGATAGAAGACTAAATCTCATCATCATGAGTTTTCTAGACGAAATGTTTATCCACATATATCTATTCTTATTGCAGGAGAAAGAACTTAAACGTTTTAGAGACAGCCTAAGAGAAGAGCAAAAAGGAGCTAAGAAGGAGGTTTGTTGACTGTAGTTTGCTTTTCAGGTCAAGTAAACTGTTCAGTACTTATACACTAAGTGAATTAAGAAACATTAGCCTAGTTCATTTTGGTGAAAAACATGTAGTTACAACGTGGGGACAAAATACGAACTCAAGAACATAAACTGCTTGAACTGTAAGGCTTTGAAAAGCTTTGAGAAGTGAATATTACACATTCATTTTTCAAGAAATGTTCATTGCATATCCAGCAGAGCAGACGAACGACAAGAGAAAGCATAACGATATATCTAAGAGTGATCAGCATAAAATTTCTCCCTGCAATATCAAAGCTTAATAAAACAGTGTGGTCATGAGAATTGAGAGCGTGATCACAGAAGATGAATCTCATTGATACTTCAACAAATTTTCTCCACTACTTCTATTAAAAACGTATAAGGACAACAAATAAGAATTTGAATTTTGTTACTAGGTGTTTAAGGGTTAAAAACGTTTTTTCTCTGATTTTAAAGATGGATCAACTACCGCGAAATCAGAGAAAGGAGTCTTGGAGAAAGAGGAAAGAAGAACTCGAAGTCTCACAACGCCAAGCAGTAAGTGATATTATTTTCAACTGGTTGCTTTCCTTTCCCCCTTTTTACTGAAAACGACAGCAAGAAATGATAACTACTTCAGTAAGTAATAAATTTTATTATTATTCATTCAAAATATTTCCCCGATTCTGACTGGCTAAAAGCACACGTTTAATTCACCATAACCAGTTTCTGATGACCATATTTGGAAGAATTTTGTGTTTAGCGAGGAAATGACGTCAAAAGTGCAGCGTTCTTGTAGGGTTAAGGCACCGTTAACGGAGAAGACCTGGGAACGAGGTTGAGTTGTTTTGGTTGTGAACATGAAAAATGGAGGACATTTCACTCGTTTCAAGAGTAAGAACTAGGCGAAAAAATAGCTAAAAACACCGCAAGAACAGCAAGAAGACAACTCGAAGGGCAACATCTGCTATTTGGGGAATATTTGCGGAGCTGTACAACCCTAAACGTGCACTATCGAAGATGAACTTAACATCGATGGATCGATGGAGGTAAGCATGTTTTAGCCATTTTTTTAAACTAGGAATTATTTTGAATGAATAATAAAACAATTATTGAATTCGGCTTTCATATCATATGAAGAATTATGGAGATATCGGAGGTGTTATCCGTCGAGGCTGTAACACCCTTCTCGATCTCCATAATTCTTCATAAGATACTCGGCCTCATTCATTAATTGTTAAATAAATGATGATTTAGAGGCAATACAACCGCACATAGTGGCTCTCCGTCTTCCACTTCAAATCGGTTACTGGAATTTCGCTTGCCAATACAGCCGCCTTTTATCGCTTCCTTGGACGTTTCACGAGTGCCTGTGCCTGTACCTGCCTGTACCACAAACAAACAAACTAAAAAAATCCTTCTCGCATACTTAGTGGTATACAGCAAGAACGCTCAGTTGTGGCTATATTGAAATATTTCTTCGTTTATTTCCCGTGCTGAACAGGAGCACGAGTTTCTGGCCATGCAGCGGGTGGAGTTTGAGAAGTTCTGTAAGGAATTAATAGACCTACATCGTGAGCGGATGTACAACTTAGAAATGCAGTTCCTTCAGGATAAACATAAGCTCAAGAGAGGTTTGTATGCTCCCTTGATGTCCACAGTGAACCCCTTCTAAGCGCGGACACCATTAATATTTTAATCTTCAATGAGGAAGCCAACTTTACTAACTAAGTGGTTTATAGAGGGGTCCTCTTATAAGACTGAACCATGAAGCTGAAAATAATTGAATTTACTGGTAGGACCAGCAGCAAGTGCCTGCCCCATAGAGTATACTATAGAGACCAACGCTTGGTGCCCGTTTAAACGTTTCACTACCAATAATGGCCAATGCAAAAAATTCTCAAAAATTCCTAATTTTTTTGTACATTGTAAAGAAATATGTAGCACCGTACAAAAGTTCTGCCAATGAGGTTTCGTTTGAAGGCACTGTAAATAAAACAAAACTGTTTTAGCCCTTAAACTTCGCTCCCTTAATCAAGGCGAATTTTAGTCCAATTTGGACCCATGGACTGAAATGAGTCCCAGCGTGCGATGGATCAGGAATTTGATGTGGCTGCAGTTTTGACTTAAAATTGCGATCAAAAGGCTCCAAGAGAGGCTGAGTCAGACTTGTCGTGCAGTGCTAAACTGGCACTTTGGGACTGAAACAGGTCTTCTTAATTTATAGTGTGGTAATACCATAAACTTTCGTCCACAGATTTAAAAGTTATAGTGACAAATTATCCCGCTATAACTTGGTTCAGGAGTGAAGAGGTTAAGGTTTTAGAGGTGTCAATCTTATTGAGACGTTCGTTTAACGAGAGTCTACAGTATCTATTACTGAATTGACACCAACTGTTCTTCATTTTGGTTTTGGAGTATTTTCTAGCCTGTTCACCGTCCCCTATTCTTTCTAAGATAGTTGAGATCGAGCATTTTGCGTTAGGGGGGTGGGGCATCTTGGTTTAAATGCACCGAGGGGGTGGGCCCTAGGGTTTTTAGCGATGGGTGGAGGGAGGTGAGAAAAATTTTTGCGCCTTCTTCCAAACCGTCCACCGCCCGGAAATAGACTTTTCACCTTAAGCATTCCGTGTCATTTTCTGTCGACACACAGTCAAGGTAAAGAGATGTACTGTTCAGTTGCCCATCCCAGTTTGGTGTCTATTTATTTGTTTACCTTTGTTTGTTTATTTGTTTTACAGGTCATGAAGGAGACAGATGGGAGACTGAACAGCGTCAGCTACACGAGAGACATCAGCTGGCCAGAACACAACTAAAAGAAACTTTCTTTTTACAAAGATCGCAAATGTTGAACAGACATCAAAAAGTAAGAGGCAACATTTGACATCTCCTTCTAAAGAAGAAGAAACCTGTTATTACATATTATTATGACGCACTTGTCTTCAACATAATGATCAGGCTTCTTGGTACGCCTTTGCATAGTCTTCAGTTGTGATTGAAAAGTGGTATACTATTACTACTTTAACATGAAATTTTGCGAACTTTAGCGATAAATTTCTGTAAGCATTATTTCTTCTCTTAGATGGTACAATCAAAAAGGCAACGGAAATCATGCACTGTGATGTGTTTGGGTCTATTAATATGACAATGTCTTCCTTTCGCTTCCTTACGCTCTCTTTTACAATCATTTTTTGAAAAGGTTTGGAGGAATTTAGAATCACGTTTACGAGTAAATGACAAACGTCGATTTTTACCGCGGGAGAAAGCTTTCTCTTACTTGTCGTATACCGTTCATTTGTCAAAAAAAATATTCAGTAGTAGTTTCACACCCGTTTCATCCATAAGAATTTGTTTGCACAGTTTTTGTCTGCTCATTTCTTATTTTTAGAAATTTAAAATGAATCTGACGTTAACTTGATTCTAGATCTCTCAATTATAAAGCATTCGACTCTGTGTTTTATCCTAGTGTACATTGTTTGACACATTATAATTACTTTCCTTGACACTCCGTTCTCTGGTGATACAGGCGTGCTAATCAGGCAATTTTGTTTTTCTTTTTGTCAGGAATGTGAACAGCATAATCGTCTTACAAAACTGAAAGACGACGAAATGAAACGACGGCACGAGATTGAGCGCAAACGGCTTCCTAAGATTCAGCGCGATGAAATCAAGGCTAAGTCACAGCAGTACCGCAAGTCTTTAAGGATGGAAAAAAGAGTTTCAGTGGATATTGAGCGGGAAATGATGAAAGAGGTAACTTCACATGAAATTGAATCATTCTTTTGTTTTCTTTCTAAAAGATCGGCCAGGGAGTTGAGGGTCGTGAGTCTATTTTGTGCGCACTGAAAAACCCGGATGTAAACGTCATTATTGGTGCTATAAACAGAGTTCCATGGTAAACAACGGTGTATTTTGACGAAACGTTTGTAATCGTATACCTGCCAACTCTCACGCCTTAGGCGTGAGTCTCACGCCTGCGGGTTGAAAACTTCGATCTCACGCCCGCTCACGCCTGCGGACCAATTTCTCACGCCTGATTGAAAAATGTGAGTTGTTGCCGTCTTGCTTGACACAATTTCCAAAAATATGTTAACTCAGACCCATGTAAGGAACGAAAACCATGTGTAAAATGAATAAATGACAATACCTTCCTCGCGATCTCTGATTTTGTGGATAAGCGTTTTCTCCATAACTTCGCCTTCGGCAGACTTCGGACGTCTTCGGAAGACTTCGGACTTCTTCGGGAATCTTCGGAAATGATCGTGTCGTTTTCAAAAATCCCAGCACTCCCAGGATAAAAATCTCACGCCTACATCTCAGAAAAAGTTGGCAGGTATATAATCGTACCTTTTGGCCGGCCACTTTATCGCAAGCTTCAAAGACAGGGAGAGTGCCGTGATTGTATGTGTGGGTTAAACCTGAGATCAGGCCTTATTTTCGTTTCGCTTGGTACGAAATTCTGGCGCAACCAGGTAAGAGAGAATGTATGAAAGCTGATAAAATTGGGCCTTAACTCAGGTTAATGCAGGTTATGACAAATCCCCGTGGCTGCTTTAAACGCTTTCTATTTGTACATAATTGTAGTTTGCGTTATTGGAACGTAAGAGAGCGCGCTCAGAGTACGAAAAGATGCTGTTTAGACAGGAAATGGAGGGGGAAGAACTACGCATGTCATCGGAATCAGCATTAAAGGAGTTACAACAATTACAGGTCAGTTTGCGTTCAAAATCGAGCAACATTTATTTAGTTAAATAGATAAATGAATGAATGAATGAATAATGACATGACCGGTCATGTCGGCGGGCGCTCCGCACATGCCGGTTTAAAACTCGAAACGTACCAATGCCTTATATCGTAAACTAAAATGAGTCAAGTTAAAAATCGACAGAAGGAAAACCTTAAAGCTGTAAATAGGTAATGAAGATAATTATTTGAATGTTAATTATTTAATAGAATATTTTGTGAAGTTAACCTATACCTATATACCTCCAGTTGTAATTTTAGTTTTTTTCAAATAGCAAAATCCCCTCTACTAGAATTTATATGTAAGGTGTTTCTTTCTGTATGTTTTTGTATTTCTTTTCTTTTCTTTTTTCTTATGTAATTTATTAACGTCTTTTTTTAAAGTCTTGTCCTCAGGACAAGACCTACATCAGCATTATAGCTATTTGTAGGACATAAAGTTGTAAACTTTATATTTCTTTAAATAAATACATTGTTGTTGTTGTTGTTGTTGATAGATAGATAGATAAATAAGTCAGTAAATAATGTCATCTCAGTCCGCTGCTCTTATTACGTTGGCCTCCGTTTTTTTCTTCTGCAGAACGAAAAACGTCACATGTTAATGGAGAGCGAAACGACTAAGTTAAAAGAAAGAGACGAGAAACATGCAGCGCAAGTAGTCGCGTGGAAAGCCGAACTTGGACCACGGAAGAAGGTGAGAGACTCACTCGCTCCTGCCAGCGTTAATATTATTGAGGCATCGGGAAAGAATCCCTAACGAGAGAGAAAAAGAGCGGGAATTCTGTCCCTTTCGTACCATCAGGTCATTTTCGTTGCTGCGCTCTTTATCGTGCCTGTAATTAGAGACCTTCAGACTTGAATACTAGCACGGCGGACTATCTGTACGAGATTAGAGACCTTTAGATTCGAGGACGAGAACCACTACGAGTACGAGACTTGATTCAAAGTTTTTTCGCGTATTCTCAAAAAATAGACATCCCGGAATTCTTCATTGTACTTTTTTTCACCAGAAAAGTTAGAACTGTTATCGTTATTGAAGGAGGTTGAGCTCTTTCCCGATTCCAAAATGCTAAAACTTCTAACATTTGATACCTTGTTCCCGCCGCTACGACACTCTTGTTAAAACTCGTAGTAGAATGACGACGGCTACCACGTTTTCCCGCCAAAATGACGCTGCCTCACGCGCGAGCAGTACTTAGCATTGAGAAAATCTCGTACTCGTAGTCGTTCTCGTCTTAGAATCTAAAGCTCTCTAATTGCTTTTCGCTTATTGTCAAAAAATAGACACCACAGAAAGTTTCATAGTACTTTTTTTTCACCAAAAGAGTTAGCAGTGTTATCTTTATTGAAGGAGCGCGTTAATACCTCTGCCGATCGCAAAATGATAAAACTTCGAAGATTTGATAACTTGTTTCCGCCACTACGACATTTTTTCTAAAACTCGGAGTAGGATGACGATGGCCACCACGTTTTCCCGCCAAAATGACGCTGGTTCACACGCGCGCACTGTTTAGTATGGGGAAAATCCCTTCGGCGTACTCGTAGTCGTCCTTGCCTTAGATCTAAAGGTGAAAGGTCTCTATTAACTGAACGTCTGGAACAGGCTGTAATATAAGTTTTCCTCCAGGCAATAGATCGACCGCAGTCGGTTTGCCCATGCTAAGGCTGGGAATGTAAAATGGAATTAGGCAAAACGATAAAATCTTAGCAACAGGCAATTTTAATTTAACACTCAAACTGTCCATTGACAGATGTGACTTTCGCTTTGATTTCTTAGGTTCTCGAAGAGGAATTCGCGCGCGAAGAGCGAGAGCAGCAGTTGTTTTACGCCGGAAACTCGACCTTATTTCCTATTCCCACGGAAACGGCGGGGAAGGAGGAATCAGAGGGGGAATCTGGTGACAACCAAGTGGATGGAGATAAAACCCCGGATAACCTCTCGAGTAAATCTTCTTCTGGCTCCACGGATGTAATATCATAATACTAGTCAGTTGTTCATGGTGCAGATTCGTGTTATATTGGACGCGAATGACACAAATGAGGCTGATAGTGTAGCCATGCAGTCATTGACACAATGAGCCTACGGAGGAAACTGTCAGGCGGAATCTCGGACAGGGTCTCCCTACCCCAACCTTCTTATTTTCTTTTGATGTTATGGCTCACTAGTGTGAAGACTTCTTGCTATCTCGAATATCTCCGACACTCTTGTTAGTCTTATATTCTTGAAAATCCCAGATAGCAACTGACCTGTCTATTAAGTTACTGTTATAACTTAAATTGCAGAGTCCCTACTACAATCTATTAAGAAACCTTTAGTTGCCTCGCAGTGGATAGTGTGACACCGAATCTGGGGTGGCTGATGTTTTAAAGAATTCACCCCTCCACGCTATAACGGTATCCACTTCCGTGGTTTCCCCCTCCCCCTCGCCCCCTTGACTCAAAAGTTAGAGTTCCAACACAACCCTCGCTGGAAACTTGTAATATACGCTGTTACATACTGCATTACCGTTTCTAGCTATAAGATGAAGTAGAATAGTGGTCTAGGTATTGCAGTGGGTGAGGACCGATTATGTTCTTCTGAGTGAGCAATATGTAGTCTGTTACTCTCGGGTCAAACTCTAACTGGTCCTACTCTTGTGTACAAAACATTCTACGGGAAATTATATTTCAGTGGAATTATGACGTTTTGTTTAGTTTGCCGCGAGCAGAGATGTTTAGAATTTTGGTTACTTATGCCCCATTTATACTGAAGCTATATCTGAGTCTTATTTTTTTTACTTAGTTGTGCTTCGGGGCCGTGGTATTCCTTGGGATTTGCGAGGAAGAAATCTATATGAATAAAAGTCTTAGGCGGCCTATAAAAGTATTGATTCTGAATATACATGAGATCTTCCGCAACTTCGTTCCCAGAGTTACTCTCCGACCCGTCCCTGGGTAGGAGAGCACCCTGTGAACGAGGCTGGGTCTTCCGCTGTTCCAACAGCTGTCGTTCCCTTAAATCCTTTAGCCCCTAATAGCGACGGGCATCCTATTTCTCCCTGTTCTATTACTTCTTAATCAAACGTAAAGGTGACGAGAACGAGGAATTGATTACTAGAGATAATATGCCCTGCATTTTCTTTCCAAATTCTCCTCTGTTTAGTTTCAAGAACAGATTGGAGGATATGCACGTTGATAAGTCAACTTAACTAAAGATTTTAAGGACATAAGAATCGAATTATTCATGCGCCAAAATAAAAAGATAATTTAATTATTCTAAGATTACGTAATAAATAAAAGGAAAAGTCACTGCCGCCTTTATAAAGTCATAAAGTGTTCATTATTATGTGCCAGTCGATGTTGTTGCAATGTTGCTCTCTTTTTCAAGTATGTTGCCTGTCCCCTCCACTCTTTTTAGTGGTTTTCTATTTTTTTTTTTTTGAAACTTTTTTTGTTGCGAACCTTATACTGAGGTCAGGGCTTTCGTTTATCGCTTCTGTTACTCTGTTTTATAATGCGGAGAAGACTAGAAGGTGTACATAGTCATATTTGGTAGACTCAATAAACTCCAGTCTTATAAAATAATTAGTCAGAGTGGAATAACTCTTGTACTGCTGTTTCTAAGGCCAACTTGAATTGCTGTTGTATTACATTATGTTATGAATATCCAGAGGTTTCTTTACCAATAGGAAAATAAAGGTGCTTGAACCCTTAAAATATAAATTTTCGTTCAAAACTGTGGACCTTTTGAGTAGAGCTATGACAAAAGTTAATAAAGATAAATTGAAATGACTGGAGAGTTGTGCTCTTTTTGAAATATAAGTTCGAGCAATAGTTTCTTTTCATTTCACAAGGTTTTCTCTGTAGTATAAGATTTCGTATGTGGTAGAAATATCCCGAGGCATGTTACAGATATCACAATAGGGTGGTCATATATAGTAGTTGCTAGTCAGTTCGTCTTTTGGTGTCGGCCTTCAGATGAAGATCAGTGGTTGTTTTAGTACCGAAAGTAACCTCTTAAGTAGACGACCTTTGGCCCCTTTGGTTCGTCACACTGGTTCAATGAAGGAGAGATTGCCCCATTTATTCTATTGAGAAACTTACGCCTTTTCTTTTCAACTTGATCGACTGATTGTCAAATGTGTAGGACAGCTTTGATAAACTTTTTCCTTCAGTTTTAATTGTTATTATTGTCATTTACAGTAGAAAAATCCAGGAGCCCATGACCACTAGTCATGAGCTCCTGATAAAAAATTCAGTTGCTTGAGGGCGCTCCTATTCCCTTATTGGTATACCTGTGCACTACTAAGACGCGATGGTCGATGGGAAGTGGTTTTGGAAGGGAAGGCCCGGGTCAGAAGCGAAAATACGAAAATGGCGGGCAAGTGTTTATTTCGTATCACGTCGGAATGGTTTTTGGATTATTGTATTTATCAATTGTGGAAGGAATTTAGAGACAAGTGTTCGTTTTCAGATTGCTGGAAAGATCGTATCCAAGGTAAAGAGGAATTAAAGTTAAAATCTAAGAGATTCTGGGCAGCAGTGTTCAATACCAAAGTTAGGAAATTTGGGTTGTCTTTGATATGATTAAAATTTGTAAAGTTCGTGTCCCTACGTTTTGGTTCCCCAGCTTATCCTAGCTGTGTCTAGTCTTCAATTAGAAATTATTGAATGAGGCTGAGAAGGATGTGAAGAATTGTGCAGATCGAGAAGGATGTTTACGTTTTCCACCGAGGCTGAAGGGCAAGGTGGATATATAACGTCCTCTGAGAATTCTTTACGTTGTTCGACGGCAGCTGAAGACTATATACAAAGGACGCCTGTTCATTAAGTTGAAGACAATCGCTTCAAAATATTTTGATGGATGTTATCCACCAAGGGTGAAGGCCCAGATGGATTACGCCCTCCGTGATCTGTAAAATTCTCCACATCTTATGAAAGCCGAATTCAATAATATTGTTTTATTATTCATTCAAAATGTTTCTAAGTCAGGTAAGTGTCGACTGCTTGAGTATCTCTAGAGCTGGCCGGTTTCGGGCTATCAGTACTCTAAGAGACTTGCACACACTCAAGTCCTCATCTCATTCATCGTTTATTGCTAAATCAAGGTACTTTTATACATATTGGTAGCTAAATCATACGTGGGAAAATATAGTAGGGAATGCATGTGGTTTCATTTCTAGTAAATACCCTAATTTGATTGAAAGCTTAAAGCACTATTACACCTGCATTACTTACGTAAATCTTGAGCGGCTAGGTTTAAATAATCATTCCGTCCTACACAAAATCCTACCAGTTTAGTAGCTTTTACGCTTTTCCAATCGGAAAACACATCTAACTATCTGCTTTACACGATGCACATTTTTGCATGTTTGCTTACACCATAGGGATCATATTTCCGGTTCCTATCAAGCTAGTAATTGATCTATTGATCACTCAAGATTAACAAGTCATGATTCATTGTACAAAGTGTCACGAATTCTTTAACTTCACTACAGACATATTTTGCGTATTCTTGCATTTCTTCTGTTCAGTTAATTAGAAATAGGCCATTTCTGAGTTCCCCAGGGCCTCTGTATCAAAACGAGGTTAAGTGCTCAGCCTTTTATATGGAAATGATTTTTAATTCTCATGCAAATAAAACTCATTTTCACAAGAAAGGTTGTGCACTAGGCCTCATTTTGAAAGTGAGGCTTTTTGGAACTCAGAAGTGGCCTATTCAGCTATTTTGTTTTGGGATAGCCGTGAAAGCCATTTTCTTTTTTAGTTCACTCAGCAATAAACAGCTAGGCTGCTACTCCTGGAATCGAGATTGATCTATGGTATATCATAATTTATACCTTCAAATTGATCATGGTATATGCCATATTGTTTGCATCTTCTAAAATAACTGATGGTAAGTGCCAATTGGTTATGGTGAAGTAGCCAGGGGGATTGGAGCCAATCAGAAACAACAAAATTTTGAATGAGAATGCTCTACGTGTAAGTCATGATATCTAAATGAAGGTATTATAACTACTTGGTTTCTCAAACGTCTGCTCTGTCATTTTCAGATTATTTGGAAAACAAACCATTTGTTATAGGACAGGAGTTATCAACTAAACTTCATTGCATTAGATTTATCATTGGTTTGCATGAACACCAGCCAACAGACTCTCAGTTCAGCCAATCAAGTACTTATTCTAGCTCTACTGAGGATGAGAATGAATCAAGATTACTTGGACAGGGCTGTTTAAACTATTTTGATAAGATAACAGGAATATATCCATTTTCTGATGTGGAGAAGTCCCATATGAGAAGTGCTTTGAAGCTTCAGGTAAGCCCTCTATTGTTTATTTTGAAAGAAGTTTTTCAGTGAACCACCCTACAACACTTCCATTTGTAAGTTTAATTCAGGTGTGATGCAATACAGTCAACTCCTGATAATAATAATAATAATAATAATAATAACAACAACAACAACAACAACAACAACAATAATAATAATAATAATAATAATAATAATAATATACACTTATATAGCACCTTTCTCTTAGTGATCCAAAGCGCTTTACAATCAGTAAATACTTAGAAAACAAATAAATCAAACACAACATAACAGGATTTAAAACCCCAACTGGCAGGAGGCAACCAGTTGGCTCTTTACAAGAGTGGCTGAGGATTTGAAATCGGAACAACTGAGAACAAATCCAGCAAGTGGCCAGAGCGGGACTAGAACCCGGGACCGCCAGATTGCGAGTCCGACACGCTGACCACTTGGCCATGCTGCCTCCCTAATAACTTGAACCTTCCAGGGAAATCGAAAAAAGTTCGGGTTATGGCGAGTTGACTATATAACTGAAAATAAGGAAATAAGCATATGGGTAAGGAGGCAATGTAAGGACATGTATCATGCACACTTCACCTCAAGGGCAGCAAGAGATTTATTGATATTTTGAAAAAGGAATTGAAGCAACAAAGCTTGAATAATGTTCAAGGCTGGACATTCTGGACATTGAATTTGAACTGGACAGACAAAGAAGACAGAGAATAGATGGTTTTTTAAAAATAGTAATAAAATTAGATTTTTCAGACTGTAGAACGTTGTCCTCTTTTTGGCTTGTCACGCTCTTAAAAGGCTGTTATTGAGATTATAAAAATGGTCTGCAGGGAAACAAAAATTGTTTGAGTTAGTGGGAGGTGCGAGTTATCGAGGTTTCAAGTTACAGCGGGTAAAATTAGAGTAAATATTATTTTATGTTGGAAATCCAGAGGTGGCTGGAAATAAATTTTGGTTCGAGTTAGCACAGGTTTGAGTTAGCGAGGGTTCGAGTCATGGCGAGTCAACTATTACCACTGTATATCAAAATATACAAGACTCTTGTGAATATTGATGCTGTACCATTCAACTTCATGATCATGAATTTGAAAAAGGGAATCTCAAGATTAACTCGGTAAAAGATACTTTCTTAAAAATTAAGTTAAAGTGACAAAAAGAATTTAAAAAATCAATTTCAGTTAGTAAGCTGTAATATTTATTAACAACCACATTCTTTACTGCAGTTGGTTGCCTGGGATGTCTATGAGCAATACACACATTATAGGAGGGGTGGGGAAAAAATCAGCCCTATTCCCTCTCGTTTGTCTAGTACTTTACGCCCACGTCATGCTTACCCTTGCTTGCCTGAAAAAACTTGAAAAATAAATGCCTGTTCTGCAGGGCAATAGCCAGTAACTTGAAATCTTAGAAAATGCTGTTAAATTCAAACAGTAAAGTAAATTTGTGAGAAAATTAATAACTCACAAAAATACAATGGTTTTGTCCCTATTTTGAATTGTTCACTTTTTAGATTCTTTAAAAGAGAATTTTTGTCTCTTGAAATTACAGATCATCTTATCACACTTTAGACATGGTGACATGAAAGGAGGTGAACAGTTGTACTCAGTTTTGTACAGTGATGACGGTGATGAAGAGGTATTTTTAGGATGCTTATGTCACTTTTCAGACTACCTTAATTTAGGTTTTGTTGTAATCTGCATCACAAACATGGTATACAAGTGCATCATTGTTTCACTCACGCTGTGAAATTCCCTGTGTTCACCGTTGTCAAAGTTGCATTACAATGCCCTTGAAACCAGAAAATGCAAGTGCAAATTACATTACAAGAATGCCTAAAAAATGCAGCAAGGGTTCCTTAGATCAAAGTTTCGTGATAAACAGGATAATAGTCATCTGTGTAATACAACCATGAAACATTCTCTTTTGACGCCACTCATGCAAGTTATTAACCTCTTCTGATCTCTCCGATCAAAACCACAATTTCATTGTCATGCTCAATGTTATAGAGGTGGTTCAAACAAGATTGTGCTGCCATGTGGAATGCATTTGCGCATGCATGCATGAGACTTTGCACTTACCAGTAAAATAATCATGTACACATATGGAAGCAACAATTTAGACTGAGTCACGTGTTCTTTATTGTCATTTTTTGTTGTTAACAGGAATATCAAGACGAGATCAGAGAATTATTTCAATCTGAAAATGACTCATGGAAGAAATTGTTCTTAAGAAAACACACATATGACAGATTCCTCAACCAGGTTAAACAGTTTTTTATGCCAGTGTGGAAAAAGTTTGAGGCACCAGTCTTAGAAGAGGTAACAAACTATATTGATGAAATTCAAAGTACTTCAAGTAATCAGTTGTATGTTTTTATCATTCCTATTAAGTACTGTGGAACCTCTATTCAGGGGACACCCTCTGGACTGAATAGACGTGTCTCTTCAATAGCGGTAACAGATACAAAGATTATGTGGATGTTTTTCTGGGAACAAAGTTTGTGTGTCCTGAATGAAGGAGTCTCTTGAATAGAGGTGTCCCAAAGGAGAGGTTCCACTGTGTATTTAACAATTATTCCACGAGTGCGTGTTGGATATGAGATGGTAGATAGCCAACGAGGGGTGTAGAGCGGAGTTGGCTATAATCGTCTCATATCCAACAAGCACAAGTGGAATAATTATTTTATTAAAAACACCCACAAAATATCAAGAATTCTTCCCGACTTTATTTGTAAAAACAACCAATTTTCAGCTTGTTTTTAATTTTGAGCAGATGTGTACAGTTACCATATTTGGAGAGCATGGTATAATGGCTCATATACCATGAGTTATTGAGAGCTAAGCCAATCTGAGCTCTAAAATTGCATTATCCAATGATTCAGTTTTTAATAATATTTGATCTTAAATAAAATATTATTACTCATTTCTGTAGACTTAGTAATATTGATATAGAGCACATCACGTTTAGGTAAAATTTTATTTGTTCAAAGCAAGGTTAAGATAACCAATAGTTAGCATGAAATGTGATTTCAGATCTAAACACTTACAGCACCAATTCAGGTTAATCCCCTTTACCTACAATTTCATGATTGGCTGCTTAAAAAAAGACACTCCAGAAATCCCAGGTTAGGGATAATTGGCCTTCAATCAACTGGGCCCATCACGATGACATTTGTGCAGTGGAACTGTTCGGTTGTAGACAAGATTCTGTTACCCTGCCCTACCCCTCCTTGGTCATCAGGATGACATTAATTTTGTGCAGTGGAACTTTTCTGTTGTAGACCCTGTTGTTACCCTGCCCTACCCCTCCTTCGTCAGTCTGGACACAATCACAATCACCCAAAATACTCTTGATAAGCTTATTGTTTCCCTTAAAATACAATGTCTAAAATAATCACAGTTGTATATTAAAGACAAGGCTGTGCTCTAGGAAAATTGAAGGGAGCCCAGTGCTCTGAAACTAAAATCTAGGGTGCCCAGCATAGGATTTGTATGAAAAAAGTTACAGTTTGTAGTCACCTGAGAGCAAAAGTTAGGCACCTGGGACCACTGGGCTCTTTTAGAGCACAGGCCTAGATCTATAAACTCACATGAGATACATTTTATGTTTTCTAGGCTTCATTTTTAGAGAATACAAATGAAGAAAGGTATGATTTGAAGAATATTTACCAAGTTGTGAATTACATTATTGAACACAGACATCTTGTCATTTACAATTTTATTATTATTTAACCAACTGCCTCGCTTAAGTGGAAGGTGGGTGCCTGGGATACCCAGGGGCTTCCACTGTGGCCAGCCAGCCCCTAGATAGAAAAACTGCCCCCATGGCTGGCAAATCCCCGCAACCCAGCCATGAGCCCCCATTCCAGGCACCCGTCACACTGATCAAACAGTGGAAGGAAGAAAAATAGGGATGGGAGGGGGGGAAGACGCTAAATGAACCGCTCCACAGACCACTGCACAAACGCTCGATGAACAACTCGCAGATCCTAGCCATGTACAAAGCTACCACACACCATGTGAGCCTGCACTTATGGGATTGACCGCTGGATGCCCGCTACGCTCGTGGGCCGCTTGACCGCTAAGCTTGTAGACCGCTTGACCGCTAAGCTTGTGGACCGCTAGACCGCTTAACTTGTGGACCGCTCAACTGCTAAGCTTGTGAACCGCTTGACCGCTATGCTTGTGAATTGCTTGACCGCTACGCTTGTGAACCGCCTGACCGCTAAGCTCGTGGTGGTTAACTTAGTTAAATTACATTTAACCAAATTTAACCAACTGCCTCGCTTAAGTGGAAGGTGGGTGCCTGGGATACCCAGGGGCTTCCACTGTGGCCAGCCAGCCCCTAGATAGAAAAACTGCCCCCATGGCTGGCAAATCCCCGCAACCCAGCCATGAGCCCCCATTCCAAGCCGAAGGGACTCTCCGAGCTGACGCAGCCAGATCGGAGAGGGAAAGAGGGGCTCAGGGCTGGGGGAAGCCCTGGCCCCGAACTACCCAAGTCCCGAGGCACCCTACAAGGACAACTAGGAAAAGAGAAAGATACGCAAGAAAATACCTGTCAAGTGAGAAGGCTTGCTACCCCCACGATAGTACTGACGGGAGTGTGAATATAGATCTGATACGCATCGCTGGACCATCTGCCAAGTGTCTTGATGAGGTGATCTGGTAAGCCACGAGAGGCTGCTGAAGTAGCAGCGCCAATGCGGAAGCTATGACCGGTGTAGCAACCAGTGACCCCAGCAGCGGAGAAGATAGACTGAATACTGGATGTCAGCCATTGGCGATGTAGAGGGGTGCCATCAGAGAGAAGGAAGAGTGGGCCAGGAGTTGAGCCACGGACGTGTAGATACTGGGTAAGGGCGCGCACAGGGCAGAGATCACGTTTACCAGCACCAATGTAAATATGGCAACCTTGGCGAAAGGGGTCCGTCTTAGAGCACTTAATATGAATCCTGAAGCTGCTAGGATTGACTAGGGAATCTGCTTGGACATCACTGACAGCAAGGTGGATGTCAGGATTGAAGGGAGAGTTGACAGTAAACTCACCAGCACGTAAGAAACCAAAAAACCCGAGACAGCAGGCAGCCCAAAGCATTGTATGGTTGTAGTCAGAGAAGTTCAAGGACTGGAAGATAATGTGCATCAGCTCGATTGTGATGGGTTGGCGCTGACGCTTATTTGAGCCTTGGTGACGTTTGATGCCCCGCAACACCCGCTGTAACCGAAGGCAACCAACCAGCGGAGAAGGATGACCCTCCTCAATGTGAAGGGACCGAATTGCTGAAAGGTAAACCTTTATGGATGAATGGTGAAGAGTATCAGCAAGATGACAGCAGAAACGGATGAGCACGTCTTCACTGGCTGGAAGAGCTGATCCCGAAGGAGATAGGCTATGGTCCTGAGCACAGAAATCCAAGAAGCGGCGTTGGGCAGAAGCATAGACTTTCCTAGTGGAGGGGGCAAGACCCTGAGTCAAATAGAAGTGGTATTTATCTGACAGCGAAGATCCAAGTCCGAGAGGAGCTGCTGCGGAATCTGGGTTGGAATGGAGTCTGCAAGAGGAGCTAGCCGGCGGAAACGCTGAAACTGAAAGCGAGACAGGGAGTCAGCAATGGGGTTAGACTTCCCTCTAACTGGGGAGGCAGTGAAGGAGAAGGAGTGACGAGCTGCCAACAGGGACAGATAGCGAACCAAGGACATGATGGTAGGGGCTCTTGAAGTGCCAGACCGCAAAATGTCCACCACTGAGCGGTTATCTGATAGGAAGTTGACCCGTTTGGAGGCCCACTGGGGACCCCAGAGGAAAGCTGCCACGACGATAGGGAAAAGTTCCTTGTACTCGATAGACTGAGAGACCTGTGATGGGAGCCATGCACCTGAAAACCAGTGACCCTGGAAGACTGCTCCATAACTAAGAGCCCCAGAGGCATCTGAAGAAACCTCGAAGTCAGGAATTGGAGCCCACTGGGGGTACTGAAGAAAGCTGCAACCATTCCAAGACTGGAAAAACTCTTGCCACCAGGCTAGGTCAAGAAAGAACTCTTGATTGAGACGAATCGGGTGGTCATCGCGTCGAAAGGCACATAGTAGGTTAATCATTCGGCGCAAGAATGAGCGACCTTGGGGTACGACTTTGCAGGCATGCTGAAGGTGACCTATTAGGGACTCCAGATCCTTGCGTTTACACCAACGCTTTTGTGACCAATCTTCCAACAAGGCAGTTATCCTATCAAATTTGTCCTGAGGAAGGCGTGCCAGCAGATTAAGAGAGTCCAGTTCAATGCCCAGGATGGTTAGGCACGTCGACGGCCCTTCTAGTTTGTCTGGATGGAGGGGGATGCCGAGCTTAGAAAAACAGTCAATTGACCTGTCCAGATTATGTTGACAAACAGAGGAGCCGGGAGGGCCAAGAGTGTGGAAGTCATCAAGGCAATGCATCAGGAAGGTGACATCGTAGTTTTGCTTGGCCACCCACTCCACTAAGTCTGCTATACATGTGAAGATATATGGAGCTGACCTGACACCGAAAGGCAGGACCATATCAACATAAAAGGCACCACGCCATTTCATACCCAGCAACTGGCGATCTTCCGTATGGACTGGCACAATACGGTATGCATTTTGCACGTCAAATTTCGCCATGAGGGAACCCCGCCCCAGCCGCATTATGCCTGCAATAATGTCATCTACCTTCATGTACTGCAGAGAATAATCCTCGCCCGCAATTCCGTCGTTGACACTGTGCCCCGCAGGGCTAGACAGGTCCAGGATAAGACGCCATTTGCCAGGTTGGTGGCGTTTGGGGATGACGCCGAAACGACTCACGTGGAGGACAGGGAGGGGAGGCTGGGAGAAGGGGCCCGCCACCCTGCCTGACTGAACTTCCGACTGCAAGTAATTGTCAATGACCTGAGGGTTCAGGAGTGCTGAAGCCATATCCCCTGTTGCCGACTTCAGGGAAGTACTGTAATTGAAACCTAGGTGAAAACCATCGCGAAGGCCTTGGACCACATATGCAACTTTGTCTGGGTTAGGATGATGACAGAGTTCATGCTGGAATCTATCCACATTGATGGGAGTAAGCTGAGAAACTGGTCTTAAAGGACAAACAGCTGGAGAACACAACGAAGAACTGGAACTTGGCAGACCCTGCTGCTGAGAAGGTAACACAAAAGGAGAACGCAACTCTAACGCTGAAAAATTACCATGAGAACCAACGTGAACAGGAACAAAACTATTTACAGTTGAATTGGCTAGAGGTTGCCTAGCGACGGCGGAGACCCCCCTTTGACTGAGAAGGGGAGTGGGACCGTTCTCTCCGCGCGGACCGGTGAGGGCAGTGGATGCGGGGGTGGTCCCCGTGGCACGATTCGCAGGAGTGACGAAACCGACAGTGACCAAAGGGCCAGCGACAGCGCCCGTCGTTCCAGGAGTGGCAATACTGGCTAGACCGGGGATTGCCTGAAGACCCAAGAGGCTCTGATAGTGACGAGGCAGAGGAAGTTGAGGAGCCTGAAGCAGTTGAGGTGGTCACTGGAGATCTGGTGTGAAAGTTGTAGAGGTCTGGGTGCATGCGAGACCAGTCGGTTGAACCTGAGGCTGCGGCTTCTTTTCGGAAGGCGATGTCGTAGTGGAGCCACGATTTGTCAGAAAAGCGCCTTGCTGTCTGGATGATGAGTAACTTGTACTGATTTAAATCTTTCCAGCGAGAGGGGAAGGTGTGGCAAAGAATCATAGAAAAGATTGTGAAGGCTTCAATCCAGGTGATGATGTCTGCTATTTCAATGACCCGTTTCTTCGACCCTGATACCACCAGTTTTCCCTCCAAAAACGCTTGGGGTTCGATTTCTTGAGCTCTGATGTTGTCCGGAAGGAGGTCAGCCAAGTCTACAAAAAGCCCTGCGGTAATTTTAGAAACAAGCTTAAAGGGGACTGGAGCATAGCCAGGGCCCACCACAAATGCTTTATTGAGGTTTGGAAGCGTAGAGGACTCGGTTCCGGTCGCGCCACCACAAGAGCCCCCAACCACTACAGGCAAGTTGGCGGAGGACGTGGCGGGAAGAGAGGAGACTACCGAAGGACCGCCAGATGAGCTGTACGTTGAAATAAATGAGGGCACAACAAGCGTACCTGAAGACTGGGAGGTAGAGCCAGGGGTACTGGAGCTAGAGGATGCCGGAGACTGCGTAGAGGTCGAAGTCGAGGAGAGAGGAACAGACGCCGCGGCCGTGATCGAGTTCCCGCCACTGGAATCTCGAAGGGAAGATAGCAACGGAGGGAGCGATTCCGCGAGAGCTCTTGAAATTGCCTGGGCTAGCACGTTGGTGTCCGGCAGGGAAACAGGTTGACTTGGCGGAGAAGCCGAGGTGTTAACTGTAGGAGCTGGGGTAGAACCGCTAGAAGAAGGCGAAGACGCGGTAACCGGGGAAGACATCGTTGACAAGCTGTTGTTCGTGGTACGCATCCTGAACGAACGTGACGACCCGCACGCTTTGAAAAATAAATGAAAGAAAAAAGGATACAAGAAAAAGCACACTGTAAGACTGACGCTCCAAAGATCGCTAAAAGAGGCGAAAGACGCTAAATGAACCGCTCCACAGACCACTGCACAAACGCTCGATGAACAACTCGCAGATCCTAGCCATGTACAAAGCTACCACACACCATGTGAGCCTGCACTTATGGGATTGACCGCTGGATGCCCGCTACGCTCGTGGGCCGCTTGACCGCTAAGCTTGTAGACCGCTTGACCGCTAAGCTTGTGGACCGCTAGACCGCTTAACTTGTGGACCGCTCAACTGCTAAGCTTGTGAACCGCTTGACCGCTATGCTTGTGAATTGCTTGACCGCTACGCTTGTGAACCGCCTGACCGCTAAGCTCGTGGTGGTTAACTTAGTTAAATTACATTTAACCAAATTATAACATCCACAAAAGTGGGAAAGCTTCACAGTTTGGCTAATAAGCAAGGAACTGGAAATTTTGAAGCTTTCGGTGAAATATTTGCTGACTACCCAACATTATTTAGTCTTAGTAATACTGAATAAAAACCATACAAATCAATCTCAAGGCCTTTGCTAACTACCACTCTGATTATACTACCTACTATTGCAAAACATTTTGACTGCAGGTTGGGCTGGTCAGTTGACATTGAGCTTGCTTTGGATTATGAGTTTTCCAGTGTGTTTGGTAATGTGCAGGTTAAATAAGAGGATCTAAGGAGTAATCACAGAACTTTTATAATTTTTGTAGGTCCAGAGTTGATGCTATAACTATTAAAAATCTATACTTTGCTTGGGATGAATCAGAAGAGGCTGAAAAAAACTGGACAGATATTCTGGAGGGAACACACCCTGATATTATAGCCTTAAAAAGTAAGAGAAGCAGCAGACATACTCAAGATACCACTACCAGCAACAGCAGCAAAGACAAGAGTCCTTCAGTAAGGCAACTTAGACAGGTAAAGAAGGTGCTGGAAATATTTGCATGATAGCTAAATCCTTGAACACCCTGCCAGAAGAGCCTTTCTTTCACTTGCTTGCTTTCGGTGTACTTGAGGAAGACTCTGCATGAATTGAGTATCGGTAAGATCTTTTTTGAACATGCGTGGCATGTTGGTAGGATACAGGTTCTAACCCAGGCTTAATAGCTTTGTGCTTGTTACTGAGGGCTTGGTTATGACTATCAGTTTATCAATAAACAGATGTTCACGCGTGAAAAAAAAAAAACAGTTTGACAAAAGAGAACAAAATTGCCTAGTCCAGAAGTTTGGGCCGCTGTGACCTCAAAGGTTTGTCGTGATTCAGGCAGAGCATCCTTTGATCCTCTTCACTCAAGAAGACAAAAGAAGGCTCTTCTTGCTGGGTGCTCCTTGAATCTCTTGAAATTAAGTAATGCTGGTAAATTTTTTTTCTACTCTTGGAAAACCCCCAGAATTTTATAATTATATACATTAGCATGAAAAAGGCATAGGATGAGGCTTGCAAAATTTATGAAATTTACATCCAAATTTCAGCATTGATATAATGTCTGCAACGCAGACATAGCAATAAAGGCTTTTTAGTTACTTGGTTAGGAAACTTGGTTAGGAGCAGTGTTCTGTAAGGAGAAGTTGAATATTGGTTAAGGGATACCAGGGCTCAAAAAAAGTTCTGTCCAGTAGTCTGGGACAAGTTAATTTTGTTATTGGGCAAGTGACTTTGAAAGCTTTCTTGTCCAAAGGGAAAGGGTGGGTCCTGGAAAGTCATCCTCTAACAAAATCATTAACGAAGATGAGCAAGAAGTGGTTTTGGGTAATCAAAATATGAGAGAGATGCTTGCCCAAATGGCAAGCTGGAATTCAATTTCTTTTTCGAGTCCTAGATACAATGGTTAAATAAAAGTGTTCTAGCTGTACGGTCAAATGTTCAAGTCCTGAGCCCTGGAATTTTCATATTTTCACCCTAGAAAACTCTAGTGGTGCAAACCCAGCTATCACGGGAGAAAACAGAGACAATGTGTAACCGAGCTCGATAATTAGCTCACAAAGCATTTTCTTTTCGGTATTATTTTTGCGGTTCCGTTTATCGTTTTCCCACAGTACGTGTTTCTTTAGTTCTGCTTTGTGGTTAGCCGTGTTTTATCTAGCTCTGTGATTTCTCCGCCATTACACCCTTAAACAGGAAAGAAATTAATTGATTTTAGCTTGCTTTAATTTGCCGCCATTGCTGTAGTTAACTGCGAAACTCTCCATTATTTTGTTTCCTCCTATTGTATTAACAGTACACGTAGGTATTCTGCGGTAAAGCGATAATAGTGTTTTGCAAACAGGCGTATTGCCAAAAGGAAGATTTCTCTGTTTTGTGGCTTACCTAGCTATAGTTGTCCAATTGTATTGCTAATAACAGGATGCGAGCTGTTTGTGTTCAGCGCGATATAAATGCGCCTGCACATAGCATTTCTACGCATTAGTACAGTTCCAGTTGCCGCGTTCACTAGTCAAGCCGTAGGACATAGTTTTGTAGAGTTCTCCCCTCGCTGGAGTGGCGCTATTGCCCTTTTCATCGTCCCTTTTCTTTCCCTTTTTGTTGCTTTATTCATTTTCCTAGTATTTGTTCTTATTGTATTTCTTTTCCACTAATTGGCCATTAAATTCTTGTTTGTTTTGTACGCATTTGTCTTTCATTGGTTGTCATTCGCTACCTCCCCTACTCGTGCGGCTCAGTCACAAATGGTAATTCAGAACTCTCATGGTCTGGGGTTAATATATTTGTTTTCCCAAAGGAAACTAGAAGCAGAGCAGAACCAAGTAGTCATAAGAAGTCCAATGTAGCAGTAAATATTGAGAGGTGTGATGAAGCCATGCAGAGGTTAAAGAGTTCTTCAAGAAACCTTTTGTAAGTTAGAAGGTTTTCAATGTTTCTGGTTGTATATCCATTGGCTGCACAGTCTGTCTATGGTTTTCTTTGCTTTTGTTTATGTTTTTCTTTCACTTGAAACCAATTGTCAGAAGAGTTTGAATATTTTTTGGTCTTGTTGTTACTATTGTTAGTGATGTGTTACAGTTGTTGCAAATTTTTCAATCTTTTTAGCAAAGTTGTAAAATTATTAATTTCATTTTTACTTTTGACACCAATAACGTGATGATGTTTTCCCTTAAAATGCACTTACGCATTCTAAGAGCCCCTGATCCGCGGGATACACATGTTAGAGATGGAAGTATGTTGAGGAAGGAGGTTGGGAATGAAGTCTATATCAAATACCCTGGAAATGATTGTTTTTTTGCATCCAAATGTACATATGGTACCCCAAACATAACTTTTTTTCAGCGAGAATGATTCCTTTTAACTTTTTTACAGTCAAGCCCGGTCAAGCTTGCCCCCCAAGATTCCACAAATGAATTTACTATTTGAAAGTTGAATCCATTGGTAGTTGTAGATTTCACATTCATCTCTTCATTCTTGCATGTGTAATAAGCAGTAAATTTTCACCCAAGGTAGTTAGGGAATTTCTACCAGCTCAATTTCCTTAAATTTGATGTAAATGTCTTGGAAGCAATTTTATCCATTCAAAGATTTTCAATTTCAGATTTTCAATCTCACCAGATACATAAAAGTTATAGTAAAAGATTCACTACTAATTCATTGACGCCTACAGGGATGCAGATTTGAATTTGACACTAGTTATGGAAGAGTCTAACAGATTTATTTTTCAAATAACCAATTCATTAATAGAATCTTTTTTGAGGTATGCTTTACCTGGCTTGACTTTAACTATACTTCATTCTTTTGTTTTGTTTTTATATCACAGTTCTGGTCTCAAAGATGTATACTCAAATATGGTGGCTGGAGAAGCAGGACCCAGTAAAGTTAACAGTGAAAATAATAATGACAATGACACAAATGATATCCCAGTCAAAAGACATTGTAAGGCAGTCGTTGCTGAACCAGACAGGTTAGTTTCAATAAGAAATTATTCTCTTCTTTATATATATCTTTTAAAATCTGGGGCAGATGTATAGTGTTACACTTATGTCAATAATGTTGAATGTCAAATGAAATTCAGCTAAAAAAGTTTCAACCTACTTTGACTCTCAGTTTCATTCCTAACCTTAATCATTCATGATCTTGAATAATGAAAAAGGAAATCAGGGTTGTCACTAAGATTTCAAGTTGCCAAGCAAATACAACAAGTAGGCAGGGAATCACACAGCTAGGGATTTCTTTTGGTTCTAGTTTTCTTCTATTTTCCAATAAAAGTAGCCAGGGGCCACTCTCTTAGTAGCCGGGGAAAATCCCCGACCCCTGGCTCTTAATGACAACCCTGGGAAATATTAGGGTCTTGTTCTAGTCTTAAGAGTAAGTTTCTTCTTTCAGTACTCAAAGGTTTTTTGTGGGAGGAAGCCTTATTTTAAAGTTTGATTGATGTTGATTTGGTTGTTATTAAAATATTATTCTAGTGCCAGTGGACAAGAACCAGATAAAAAAGGGAAAAGACCCGTAGAAAGTAGGTCAGCAAAAAGGCGATTTAATGAACATCAAAGTGATGCCGAGATATTGGACTGGGATTCAGATTCAGATGATGCTTTTGATGAAACAGAGATAAAACGGAAGACAATCAGTAAGTGGAGTCAATAAAAATTAGTTTATAATGAGAGGGTGTTATGAAAAAACTGTCTTGCGTAACTAGCGTGACATTCTTGAAGCTTCCTGAGTGTTCATAGTTTATTATTTTAGGACCTTATGTGAGTGTTCCTAAAGCGGTATATTTTGTACTCTTTCTGTAACTAGACTATTTCGAAAGTTCTAGAATCTTATTGCAAAAGTATATACCGGTAAGTAGACGAGTCCAAGCAAAGTTTTAACTAGTTTTCACAAGCCAAAGAGAGTTTAACGTTGGTCGAGTTTAGTCAAGTGTGATGGAAGCAGTGTTTATTCAAGTTGGTGGAGGCTGTGTAAGATTATCGAGTTACGTGCAGTTGTACAGTTTCACTTGGTGGAAACTACCTTCATATTTGGAATAAATCTTCTTGTTGCTGTTCGGACAACCCTGTGTTCAGTTTAGTTACAAGCTGCGTAACAGAGGGCAAATAAACTGTTCTTTTACTGGTAAACATCAGGCAGTTGCTTTAATTTATCATTCCTCCTTGAAGTGGCATAAAAATATTGTACTGTCACAGTGCTTTGGGCAAGACATATAAAGTACAATAATTGTACTTTATTAAATTACACTGCAGGTACCCCACAAGCAGTGTTTTCTCCCGGCTTGACACTACGCTACAAAGGGAGAGAAACCACTGCAAGCAACCCTTTGCTTCTTTGATCGAGCTGCCATCCAGCACCAGGGATGAATATTAAATAAACTTTGACGAGCCAAAACCTGTTTAAAACCAGTAAGGCTCTCGCACATTTGCTTATGCTATAACTGCTGCCTTAATGTGAGCATCTGCTGTGAATTTGGGCTCTTTACATCTTAATAACGATTATTGCTACCCACTTACTTTGACAAATATTGGTGAAGCCAACTGGAGTTGACTTCCTAGGAACCATGTCCAAGTTCAGAAAAAAAAAATAGAATTTTGTTGTTGCTTGTTTACCTTCTCTGTAAAACACAAAATTAGGCATTTTTTTCATGACATAGTCGTGCAAAACTGCAAAGAAATAAACAAAAAGTATGTGATGCACATGCAAAGTTGCTGTTTTGCCTATTAAAACCTATTAGTTTTTTAATGCTCTCATTGCTGTTGCATCATGATCTTATTAAGTCTCTAATGTTTCTTGCAAAACAAGAGGAAGTGATGTCATTTGAGATTTTAATGTAGGCATCATGTGGACGCGCATGCTTGATGGAAAAGCAAATGAGTGCCCACAGTGGTTTTTCTTCCTTTGTAGCGTAACGTCTGGTCTGGAGAAAGCACTTCTCGCAGGGTAGCTATTAGGGAGAATGCCAGAGATTATGATGGCAAAAAGAACATCAGAAAAGCAAGCAAAACAACAACTCTTTTAGTGCATCACATTTTTGTACATTTTGTTGCTGTTATTGTATTACAGTGAAGTGAAATTGCCTCATTTCACTTTTTGTACAAAATGTAAACACAAGATTCTGTTTATTTTCTTCTTTTTCTGAACTTTGTTACAGTTCTCAAGAATTCAACTCAAGAAAAATTTGGCCTACATTTGACAAGTTGACTATGTAATCATGTTCAATAATAATATTATTAATAATAATGATTATAGTAATAATATTATTATTTTAATTATAATAACAATATTGTCTTTACTTGTTTTATAGTTGCATATTTTAAGTTAAATTCTTTTTTTATGTTAGGTATTATACTATATATATTTATGTGAGTCAAAGTGAAATCTCTAAAAACCCATGTTTGGCAAACATTTTTGATTGTCAACAAGTCACTAACTTCTATGATGCTTCTTCTACAGAACTGTCAAGCCCAAGAAAAAGGGTTCTCAATGTGAAACTTCCTGTTAGAGAGAGGCGAAGGTTCTGGACTGACAAGGAAACAAAGTGGTTGATAGATGGAGTGAAAACCTATGGAGAAGGCAACTGGGCAGTAATTCTAGATGCATACAACTTTGTTGGAAGGACATCAGTACATTTAAAGGATAAATGGCGCAACTTACAAAAGAACTAGTACTGGTAACCATTGTAACAAAACTATTGCAGAGCTGTCATTAAAGCCCGGATCTGGGGTTTGCCTGCTACTCTGAACATGACCCCTGTTTACAGTATTTTGAGTTCATAGATAGCGAAAGGAAAATGAAACCTAAAGAACTTTCCTTGATTTTCAATTCCTTGCCTGGCAATTATTGCATATACCGGGTAACTTGAAATCTCTGTGTCAGCCCTTCTAATGGGTGGTCAAAATGTCTGTCAACTCTGACCTGAGATACCCTGTGAGAAGAGGCTTCTCTCTTGCATGGCTTTTAGCATTTACAAAGATGTTCGCACCACTTATCAGCTGCGTTACTTGTCAGGGCGTAAATACCTGGCAATTTGAAATCTTAGTGTCAGCCCTACTCACGGATGGTCAAAATCATTGATGTCTGTCAAGTCTGACCTGAGATACCGTGCAAGCAGAGGTTTCTCTCTTTCATGGCCTTTAGTGTTTACAAAACTGTTCTCCTCTCTTGTCAGTTGCTTGTGGAGGCATAAACAAACCAACAATGTAGCTTACAAGCAATGTAAACGCTAAACCTGAGATGCTGATACATTATTAATCATTATTGCCTTTGTACAGCTTTGCCCTCTGAACTTCAAGGATGCTTTAAATTTTCCTGTGTGAAGGAGTTCTGTAATAATGGCCAGACCAGTCTTTTACTTTTAATAGAAAGTTGCAAGATAACATAGTTACACTAATATATAATGCCCATTGGAGGATAAAGGTTTATCAAGTGTGATGGTTGTCAGTCACCTTACAAACCAGCTCACCTTAATGCAGTTTATCTGTTGTGGTTCAGTTTTTGGCAGTTGCCTGTAAAGTGGCATCTCAGGTGTCTGAGTCTCATATTGTTTTCTGTTACAGTGTGGACACTGAAACCGGGACATTTGGAAGAAGATTGTCAAATCATAATATTTTCTGAGAACAAAAGATTCTCAAGTTTTATGCAAATGGACCAATAACATTCATAAATTTGAGAGCTGTTTCCTGAAAGGGTAGGTAAGTTCAAATGGTTTTAAAGTTTTCATTGGTTGCATAGTTGAACCTTGAGATTCATTGGTCTGCTTGCCAAAATATTTGAGAGTTTTTTTTTTTTTTTCAGAAAAAATTGATTGGACAATCTTCTTACAAGTGTCCCATTTTAAATATCAGTACTGTAAAAAATAGTTGACTTTATATCTTTATATTCCAAATAGGTTATGAGTGCAAAATTTATTTAAGCTGTGACAAAGCATTCAACGAAGGCCTTTTATCATGTCGTAAATAAAGTCAAGTCCAAGTGTTGTAAATAAATATATGATTCATGTTTTTAGTACATCTATTTTTGTATCAACAAAGTATCAACAAAGTGTAACAAAATATTTTATTGTGATTTTTTAACTGGAAATACACTTTATAACCAACACGTCAAGTATATTTCTGTAGTGTGATTTTTAGTTTTCTGTGTTTGAAAGTGGAATGCAGAACTTTCCCCTTACAAGTTACTCGATACAATGAGGCTTTAATAAAGACAAATACATGAAAGTATGTATTTGACATTGTGAATTGTGGGATACAGCTTTTAACAAAATAATTGGATTGTTTTCTGATATAGGATTGGTATTTAATTCCATAAGAAAATGGGGTGAAGTATCATGGTATTGGTTTTTCAAGATGACCTCTCACGCAGTGTAGTAGATATTCCCAGACAACTGCTGACAATGTTAGAAATTGATCCAAAATAGTAAAGTTCACTGATGTGACCCATAGTCTTGCAAACGTGGAGTCTATTTTTGTAACAAACGTTTTTAAAAAAGAAAACTCCGTTTAATAACTGTACCAGTTGCTCTTCTTTGAGCTTTATTCCCACAAAGGCTATGTGCTTCACAGCTTTCAAGGACACTTGGACCGACTTTTCAGCTTTTTGCCAGACCCCATTCTCTTCACTGTTGATGGCTAGATAGATAAACCCACTCACTGGGTTTCATAACACTTATTTCTCCTTAAAAAAAGGAAAAGAAGGAATTTGTTTTGTCCTTTCTGCAGTTAAATTGGATATCTCAAGATGCAAGAATACTTCTGTCTGCCAAGTCCCTGTTTTTACTTGCTAACATTTCCGAAGCAGAGTTCTCAAAACTTTAATCTACGAAATATAAACAGGAAACGACATTTCCATATAAGGATATTTGATATTTCAGTGGTAAACATTTCCTGAAGTGGTTTATATCACGAGTTTTGAGCAGCCAATCGCATTTCTAGATTCATTCAACATCCGGTTAGGGTTTTTCCCCTTCACCACATTGTGATAATAATAAATTTCCCAGAAAAATGATAAACTCACCCTGCCCTCTACCCCGCGTGCAACTACAATGCATGTTTTCTTTATTTACTTTTTTTAACAAATCCTCTTCGCATTTGAACTCATTTGGGGGGAGTTAAGGTCAGATCTCTTAGAAAATCATCAGGGCAAACCATAAAATTACTGGAACTTAGGGGGAAAGAAATGGGTTTAGAGAGAGACAGGTAAAAAAATATGATAAACTCTCACCCCCCGTGCAACTACGATGCATGTTTCCTTTATTTTCTTTTTTTAAAAAATCCTCTTTGCATTTGATCTCATTTTCGAAAGCTGGATGTGTCGGGGGGAGTTAAGATCAGATCTCTTAGAAAATCATCAGGGCAAACTATAAAATTAATGGAACTTATGGGGAAAGGAAAGGGTTTAGAGAGAGAGAGAGAGAATAGAAATACTGTGCTTTGACAAGTTGTCTTCACACAGTCAATTTTATCTGATGTTGGTTATAGGCTTTTGAAGATTTGGGTGGCCCTGAAGAGGGCCGGTGTGTTGTCGTCGATCTGTCTTGTGTCTTCTTTGTCTTGCTACTTGTCTTTACGGTCCTCTAATTAGCTGTGTTCTCTACATTACTTCATGTCTTGATCTTGTCTTTTTGTCCACCGTGTGCTTTTGGGAAGGAGATACTTCCATTTGCTGGCACCTCCAAACTTCCTCAACTGCGGTTTTTGTCACTGGATGATGATGATATGATGATATGATGATGATGGTTGCTGTACTATCTTCGCACTATTTTTTCGTCAACTTCAACGGTCTGTGTTTTCAGTATTCTATGTCCTATTCTTAGTTCTGTGATGTTGAGCAATATCGTCACTGTCCATAATTTTCTAATTCTAGTTTCTATCTTAAAACAAAAAATTCAAACACTACACGTTTGTTTTACACTAACATCTTGTCAGACCTAACGAGATTTCTGCTTGTATACCTTTTGTTTAAAAACGAATCAAGTTAAGTCAAAATGTACAAACAACCTACGATGAAATAAAAAAAAGCGAAAAGAATTCTTAAGTAAACACGTTCACTATCGCCTAGGCGTATAAAGCTTTTTACGTTTGATATAATTACAATTTGAAAATAGTAGCATACGAATTCCTTTCTTACTTATTTACAAATATACAAATTTGTACAAAATCTACAAATTTGTCCTAAATGTCTTTTTATATACACTAGAAATCGCGTCCTTAACTCGTCCACTTTCGCTTTCATAGGTCTTGCTATTGTAGTTACGACTCGACTCCGAGTAACATACGAAGATGTTGTGACATTGCCACTACGTCCATGTCGAATTTGTGGATAGGAGAACTTATCCAGTGCGATGGTGGTCTCGGCAGATCGCTCGGAGGTGGTGGGCTGCTAAATTTTGCTCCCGCATACGGAATATTTACCGCCGAGTCAACTCTGTTTTCGCTTCGGCGTCGACGTGGAATGCTAACAGAGGTGGAAAGTTCCTCATCGAAGGCAGTCGTTGTCGGATCTTGATGGACTTGTTTTGCTCTCACAGAGCGATCGTTCCGAAATCTTGGAGCCTTTTTGGCTTTATTTTTGCGATGAAAGGTGTCTTTATTCGAAATTCGATGGCTTGGTGGCACTTGAGTTCCGAACGTCATCGTTAACAAATTTGCTGATTCTTAGATCGTTTACTCGTCGTTTATCCCTCTCTTATTCTGATATAACTTGAGCTTCCTATCCAAGTAAGAGATTTCTCTTCAGATACCTCTTTTTATCTCCTCAAAGCCTTGAACGCGAAGGCTTATGATACAGTTTTCTTCCACAACTTATCTTCCTCATAAAGACGCCAATTTCACCCAACTCAAATGAATCAAAGGAAAGTCTCTTGCCTTAATATATAGATTTAGCCAGGGCTAAAAGCGAGGCTCCCATTAGTAAATTTATAATTTAAATTAAACAATAAACTTGTATTCGAAAGCCATTAGAGAAAAATAATTTGCAAACAGCCCAAGAGTGAACCAAATCTTACATCGAGTTGATAGCCTCATATGTACACTCAAAAACTGGTAATCATCTTTTATCACATTTAAGAGCCGTAATGGCTATTGATCACCGTAGATCAATTAGGCTTAGAAAAAAAACCAGGCCAACGTTTTGGCGTTCGACAAGTTTACTTTGCAAAATCTTGCCAACAAATCTGGGTGCCTGTAAACCAACCGTTTATACCATGGACAGAAAGCAGTATTTCACAATACAAATTGCTCTCATTCAATATTCATAAACTGTTAAAAAAATTTTCCAAAATCACCTATACGGCCATCCGGTTCTCACTTTTGTAGTGCGAGCTGTAGCGAGTGTTTGAATGAACATTAACAGAGTTACGCTCCAAGATAATAAAGAATTTATCATGTTTATTTTTTATTTGATGGTTTAACGCGCGGCATTTTGAGAACTCCTGCAAGCGATGTTCACTGAACGACTGAAAACAATCGGCATAGCGATTAAAATTGCAAGAGAGACTACTAACAATCAATAAAAGAAATATAATTCGGTGAAACATAAACAGAGACAACAATTTTCATTCAGGAAGACAAGTATTAAAGTGTCCCTAAATATCCTGAATCTTCAAGCTTCAAGCTTAAGTTTGCTGAAGTTTATGTTTTAAGCCAGCTTCCCGGTGTTTGTTTTTTCAAAGACGAACTCGAGGCAAGAAAATCGCTCAAAGCTTTCTTTTCCGGCTGGAATTATAACTAAAGATTCTTTGGAACATTTTCTTTCTATTTGCGGTGAGAAACTGTCTAAAGGCTTTTTAAAGTTCTGTAAGATTATATCAAACCAGATACTCGGTGAGATCGTTGTCTCAAATCTTACAAACGCGCATAAACTAAATTCCCGCATAAACTACGCTCCACTTCATTAAATTAGATACAAAAAACAAACATGAAATACAATAATTTCTCTGGCTTACCATTCGAGATGCAGCTCCTGAAAGTTATCAGGTAAAGCCAGTATCGCTTCAGACTTTGCAATCCTCTTACGCATCAAGCAAGGTGAAAACGAAAACGATGCCATCCGAAATCGGATTTCCGACTTTGACCAGCGACGTTTTCTCAACCAAAAACCCAATAAACAAACTAGCCATGAGTAACAGAAGACTCCTGATAACAGCTGAATTTCATTTTGTACATCCGGTGGAAAAAGACAGTTAAAAACATCACAAGTTGACACAAAACTCTGTCAGCTTCAGCTGTCAAAGTAAACAAGATTCAAGATGCTGCATAAATTTTGCGCATGAACTCACCTGTCAAATTTTGACCAATCAGAGCATAAAAATTGGACGTAGAGCGTGACCAACGCGTGACCATTGTGAGAAAAAACAAAAGCAACTGTCTTCCCTGCCTGTAACAGCTGGCTGAATTTTCACGTCCGATGTCAGTTTGCAATCAAAATTTTAATTGTGCAGCACATAAACACAACACATTTCATATGAATTAAGAAAAAAAATTGAACTTGAGCCTGCGATCACTTGAAAACTAGTTTACTTGTCAGCGGATAACTTCAAAAAATACTTGACCTCGACGGGTCGACACCTGAGCCCGCGATACGGTCAAGTGATACTGGTCAGCGGGTACTCTGTTTTGACAGCTGTCAATTGATCAAAACATTGATGTCTATTATGTGTGCATTATCAGTTTTCCTGTGCCCCCAAACTAGTAAAAGTATGAGATTGAACGTTGTTCGCGATCTAGTAAAACAGTTAACTGGTCAGCGGACAGCTTCCAAATAAATCACGTCACCTCGATGAGTTGACACATGAGCCCGCGATATGGTCATGGGATACTGGTCAGTGGCTATCCTGTTTAGACAGCTGTCAATTGACCATATTGTTAATGTCCTATATTAAAGATGTGGACTTGCCAAGACACGCCTGAGACACCCCTCCCTTCCTTTTGATAGTCTCCCCTACCCCACCCATACAATCTGTAGACGCGTACGTATGTACGTACGTACGTACGTACGTACGTACGCTCGGTCAATCACGTGACAACCAAACGAAAAGAGGTTGACCATATTCCATGGGTATGGGGCTCTGTCCCACGCGCGCTTCGCGCGCGCGGGAGCCCCGCTATTATGCTTACTGAAAGAACCAATCAGATTATTCTTGACGTAAGTAACGTCATAGCAACAGCCAATCAGCGTTGTGCTTTAGCACACACCCTATCATGTGATAAAGATGACGTTATACTATCGAGATGGCAATAAGTGTTCTAATTTTAGCGGATAGGCTTTCAGTGTTTTTCATTTTCTTTTTCTCAAGTCGAAAAGTATTCATGTGAATATTGCTTCGAGGTAGTAAAAAGATAGAACAATAACAAAGCTGTTGAAAGGAACTGAGTATGATGTGTGATCATAGAAAGCGGATGCGCTGTTACGCATCGATTGCATGCTAATTTGTTTGTTCAACCTCAACTTCGAACGAGTTGAAGCGAATTCCGTCTTTCAGTCGAGTCTTTGCCTAACTTTGTCTATGATTTCAAACTTTTAGTTGTTTTTCCAAAATTAGAACAGTGATAAGTTAGTCAGGATGATTTTCGCAGTATACTTTGATTCCAAACACTGTAAACTGAAACATAAACGAAACGCAGACAGGCAGATGTCACGAACCAATCTCTATCCTTGATGGAAACAAAGAGCTTTTCTGATGTGCCAAAACATCACTAATCTCATATTCATACCTCGACTTTTGCATTATTCATGTTTTCTGCCGTCAGAAAACGGTATTATGTTTCATTCTCGTGTGTTCTGCGAATCGAGAAACATGTACTCATTCTCCTTAATTCTCGCTTTTTTATGAAAGCATGTTCGATTGCCTCAAGACAACTTTAATCGTTTTCTGATGGAAACCTCAACATTCCAAGCTGAAAAGCACGATTGAAGTCCGCCCTCTTAACCGGAAGTGCGCTAAAAAGAAGTCTTTTTCAGCAGTAAAATATAATGCAGCAAGTTATGTGCTCTATATTGCTTCCCTTCTTTGTCCCTAGCCCCATTTTTAAACTGGTGATGACTCAAAAGAAAGAGAGTAATTTCCAATGAGCCCTGCACTGCGGACGAAAACCAGAAGTGACATTCGGAATAAAAATCACAAGATCATCAGGCGCTTCCGTTAAATTCAAAATTTTACCAAAGCGTTAATACAGTTTACAAGTGATAAATCATTTCGCAGGAATGAATATCCATATATTTGAAGGTAACTCATAAATCGCGATTCGCGCGTGAATGAATGTAGCCAAAGCCAAACGAACAATATCGCCCATGGATTCGGTGGGTTGGTGCTTGAAGATCTGTCAGTGACGTCACAATATGATGTCAAATGTCAACAAAAGACCAGGGGAGGTTTTCCATTGATCGATTTCACAAAGAACCGCAAGCCCAAAAGCCCATGTGCAAAGGAGTACTTTCTTGATATATACACTTACTTTACCTTCATTTCTTTCCATTTGTTCGGAACGATTTTAGCGCTAGTTCTTGAAAAGGAACTGAGTCGCCTTTATCTCTGAAAGTGGAAATTGTTCGGTTGAGGCCCAGTGAAGACTGAACACAAAAGTGCAAACATTCTGGTAGGTAAGATAGACTGTTTAGGATCCTTATGGAATGAGCCATATGTTGGTTTGTAGTTATTGCTTTCAAAAATCGAGTTGTAGAATTTCATCTCCATAAATTACACAGAACTTGGCCAAATGATATAAAAATACGATTGATGGTGGAAAGAAAATTCTCTGGTCTGGGTAAAATATTCGGTTTTACTTGCTGAAGCGCGCGATCGAACCTTGATCGAACGGAAATGTTTTTTTTCGGAAATTCATTCACATACGAACAGTTCGATGTGGATTTAAACAGCTGAGTAATAGTATAAGAATTTTTGAAGATTCCACGGCTTCTTGAACGGCAGGAAAAACTATTCGCGCGAAAAATTGGAAAACACATGATGGTCAAGGCCACAGTTTCTTGACTATCAGCGGGTCTGACCCGGTCGAGAAATTTGCGTTAGTATTGAGGTGGGTCTGCTTCTAAAAATCTTATATATTAACGAAAATGATTCATGAAATGGCTTAGAGAGAATGCTTCGAACCTTTTTATTTCATGGTGAAACTTACGCGTCGTAAGTTTCATCTCTGTAATTTAATCACATGTTTGTTTCGATGCCATCACGATCTTTTCCCATGTACGGCCTGTAGAGGGACCTTTACTGATCCCGACTGATCCAATCTCGTTTTCACTTCAAGTTACGGTTGCCAGGCATATCAACAAAATTCGCGTTTAGTGCGGTATTGGCTCAATTCCTTAAACTTAACTTTATTACCAGTAACGGGAATGAGTGTTCGCCAGTGCTACATGTACCATACGACTTGGCTATGGCTGTGAAGTTCACATCAAAACAAGAGCAAAAAATGTAGTAGCCAGCTTGAGTTTTTAAATACAGTTATTTTGTTGGTACTTCAGTTACTTGTCAAAGAATTCCGACATCAAGAGGAGAGAGGGTCGAAAATGAACAGAACTTTTGAATTGAGTTTCCAACATATAAGTTATACAGTTTATATGTCCGAAACATAGCAACTTTTCGAGTCTACCGAGGAACGTTCGTGTGGGAAGTTTGATTAGTAAATTTTGCTTCAGTTCTATACACTAGTGTAGAAGAGAAAGTTGAGCTACTGAACTGAATCATTCGAGGACGAATTTTAAGCACCAGTTTTCTTAATTTCTACCGAGGAAAACCATATGCAAATTTGTTTTGCTAATTCCGGAGTTCAGCTGATGTGCTGCCATTTTCTTACTAAAGTAAAACCGAGTTCTGTCCATCCGTTTAGAATTTATATTTTTATGACTGAATGAAGGCTAAAGAGAAAACCACGACTACTAGAAGGCTTATGGAAAAGTATAACCAGTTTGAGCTAACATGTTCTTTGCGGGGAGTATTTCTTACTGTTCTCTTTCATGCATAAATTACAAGTCAAAAGGAATTGTTTGAAATGACGTTGTGGTTCAATCATTTATTTTTTCTCGGACATTATAGCTTCTTTGTGGAGTTTCGAACTAATTTTGAGGTTTTAAACGGGAGTTTCTGTTCCTTGCCATGTGTGATGTGGAACAACGAGTGAATTCGGATCTTTGATCAAAGATTCTAATCGAAAATTGTGCGGAGCGCGTCCGTCACGCCTGGTCGCAACATTGGTAAAGAAGCGGCAAAATCAGAAGAAGATTGAAGGCCCTTGTAGTGATACGGGTCAGTAAATTTTCTGTGAGTAGAGAGCCTGTTCGCATTGTTTTAGTAAGGCAGCTTTTTTCTATTAAAAATTTGATTAACACCCAAGCACCTTTGTCAGTGCACGACTGTATAAAAACATACCTGTAGGAAAGGTGGCCGGGAGATTGTCAAGATTTTTCCCCCCAGATTCTTCTAGTTTGTGGTTTTATTCACTTATCAGGTTTCTGTCTGCGGCTCTTCACAAGGCTATTACAAACCTGGGGTTCACTCTTAAAAACGCATGTCCTTCCGAGTTATCACAAGACTAGCTCACGTAATGATATTTTTAAGTTCTGTTTATAACCCTGTTTTTCAGGATGAACTTGCCGCAATGTTTTATGTGAAAGAGGGAACGATTTTTTTAATGTAAACTCAATTTTTTTTTCTGTGGGGCTTAACTGACAGGAAACATGATTTATTTAAAGCCTTAAAGTTTCCATCAGTTTGATAGAAATGGGGTAGTTTGTTACTTGTGACTGGATCAAAAATAGAAACATTGTGTTGCAGATCAGAAAAGAACCCTTCTCTAAACTTTGTTCATAACCAGCTTGCTTAAGTTTATTATTGTGGACAATATGTGACTCCTCTTAAGTAAGGGATGCATTCTAGGTGGAAAAGGTACTAAGAAATTTGTGGCTAGAACATTCATAAATTATTATCACATGAAATTAGGAATGGAGACTAAACTTTGACCATAAGAAGAGGCCAAGGAATAAAAATAATGTCCAGCATTTTTTAATCTCCGTCTTGAAATTCGAGACCTAAAGTTCCAGACAGCTTAGCAACAACAATGTTGCTGTGAATCAAAAGATTTGACCGAAGAAAGATTATAACGTCATGAGTGCCTTTTTATATATATTTATAAAAAAAACTGACTTCACAATTCCAGCTAGTGCCATTTGATTTTTTTTTCAGTTTAAGTAAATTCAATTTCTGACTGCTTAAGTTAATCTGATATTTTGGGTGTCTATGTATAAGGTTGAGAAATTCCAGTTCTCTCATGATAGAAGCCTTACGTTTGTAGGCATTCGAGCAAGGGGTTATGGAAAGGATTGTTATTATCGTTCCTCACTTGTAGACATAGCAGTTTTAACATTGGAGTTATTATTGTCGGTGCAATTCCATATAGTTCGACCTTTCAAACAAAACTTCCTTAGGAGTACTTTTGCGTGGTGTTGTTTGTTTCTTACTCGGATTTTACTGAAAAGTAAAGGCTAATTACTAGCATTTTTTAAACTTTGCCTGTGTCCACAACTAGGATTAAAAGGTTATAGTTGTTTTGCCTTATTTGTTTCAGGTGTGGTATGAAATGGCCAGAGAGTTAATACCCAGCTTGCCATCCTTCCCCCCTTTGGAACATCATTCTTCTCAAAGTTGCAGTACATTTGTCAAGGTGCAACTTCAATTGAGTATACAATAAACAATATAATATTAACATTTTTTAAGTGACGTTTTACTTTATGAAGACTGAAAAAATAAAAGAAATCCAGGTGCTAAGCTTTAGCTTGACATAGCAACCAGTTGTCTCATTCATAAAATAAATTATATTGTTTCATGTTCCCATGTGCAGTAAAAGAAGACTGTGTGTCAAGTTCACACCTCAGAGAAAATCAGTCTCGCTGTTTTCTTGGCACTTACACCACAGCTTTATCAATTGGCTTTCAAGAGATAATAGCACAGGTTTAGCAGATGACGAAACCTGTGACAGTATAAATAAAGCAAGGTTTCTGTGGAGCTGTGACAAATTTTATTCCCTTAAGTTAACTAAACAAGACGGTGTACAAGCATTACCATATGCAGGCATCTTAAGGTGAATATGTCAATTTTTACCTACTAACATTGTTCTCTGTAGTTTTCTCTGTAATTATTACAGTGGAACCCTGATAACTCTAACTTGGGTGACTGTGGAATTCCTCACTAAATTGAACTAAATTTCCTTTCCCTTGATCAAAAAGTCACTGAAATTTACCCCCAAAACTAAAATTTTGGTTCCTTTGACTCCACTTGGATGCCATCTTATTTGTTCTTCTTGCTGTACGAGGGTAAAAATGCTAAGCAGTTTGGTTTTAATTGTTGAAGTGAACAGATCACATCATAAAAAAATGCCTAAATGTTACTGTTTAATGTGATGAAATAAGCTAAATTTGCACTGCACAATAAACTGAAGTGCGAAAAAATTGGTAAATATCAATTTTTAACATGGCAAATTGAATTTTGTAATTATCAACCCCGATAAGTGGAACCCTCGCTAACTCAAACTTTTTTTGTTTCCCTTCAGAGTTCTAGTTACCTGGGTTCTACTGTACATTATATTCTTTACTGTTTCTCTCAGTGATTCATATTATTTTGGTTGAAGAAATCCCAAAAATTTATCGCTTTTTTTTTCTTTTCAGAGAAATAAATCAAGTTGTACCCCCCAAGTGATTGACCTCACAAGTGAGAACTCATCAACTACCATGTCCCATCAACCACTAAGGCACATGCCTCCTTATCCACCCCACCCTAGTCACTCGTCAGCATTTCACAGAGTAAACCATCTACCTGGCCACATGCCTGAAACTCATGGGTAAGTAGATTATTTTATTATCAACAGTAGTAATACAGTCAATCTTCCATGTGTGACCAACCATCATAATTAAGCAACTACTTCCCATTTGCGACCATCTCAATCCAAAACACAGAGTGAAAACCATCCTAGTCAAATCCCTCTAATCAGAATCTCTCATACGCAATGACGCCCACTTTTGGCTTAAGGGTTGTATAATTTCCATTGGTTTTACCTTCTTGTAAGTGACCACTTGACACATGATGTGGTTTCTGTTCGCTGTATGTAATATGGCTGCTGAGAGTATACAAAGAACTTTCAGTGACAACATGGAACTGCACTTTACACATAACTAATCTTAGAAATGGCATGCAATGACTCATCTTCCAAAAAGATGTGTCAGGACATGTTATCTAGGAAGAGGCTCCCAGTGTTTGTCGATTGTGTTATGCTACCACTACATCTTAACATTTTGTGTGCTCACTTATGGTGGGTTTATCCGCTGTCCCCCTCTCCCCCAAGCAGTGTTGATTGTGCTGAATTAAAACTTGAATGCATAGCATTAACACTGCACCAGAAGGGGAATGGGGGAGGGAAGATGCCTCAATTTGACGAGTTGGTGTGTTGTATCCCAAGAGATTTGACCACGGTTGTAGATAATAAAAATGATTGTTTTAGAAAACATGCTCCAGTATCTGTTATTGCTCTTTTCATTGCTAAATGTGATAAATTAATACTTTTTTTTCAGAAACTTGTCCAATCATACTTGTCCTTTTCTTCAACAACAAAGGCATCAACAGCATCACCACTCATCCCACAACAGACTTTTCCATCCATCAACAAACAATAATTTTTGTCCCCTAAGTATGGCGTCGACAGTTCCTCTTCAGCACCATCCACCCCACCCGGGACCTCCAGTTATTATCGACGTTGATCAAATACCAGATCATGTAAGGGCAGTTCCAGTAACAAGTCTTCCAAACTCATTGCTGGTCGCCAGTGTGCCTGTAGCAGCTCCAACTTATATTCAACCGCATCAGCCTCCAGTGAGTTAATTTTTTGTAGTAGTTATTGATTCAGAAGTGATGTGCAGATCTGCGTTTTAAGGATAACTCAGTTTGGATATTACTAGCAATAACCAAAGGTTAGGGTTAGGGTTAGAAACACTCATTCCAACACTGTGGTTTGCCTTAGTTTCTTTAAAATGTGTGTGATCAGATTACAAGTGATAGGAAGTCCAAAAATACTTGATCAGGTTGCATTCTTTGCATTTTCATTCTTAGTGGAAGACCAAATGAATGCTGATTACGTATGTGCCATGCCTGCATGATAGCAACTTAAACATTAGGTTTGCACAATAACAATATTGTCATGTTTGGTAATTAAACTAAATCATTGCACACATAATCAGTTAGTGATGTTAAACTTTGTAATATTAAAGAATAAATAAGAATTTCTCTCACTAATTTCTTTAGATGGATGTCGACCCCAGAGGAAATAATGGAGTCAGCACACACCATCACCACCACTACCACCACCACCACCACCACCATCATCATCATTTTGTGCAGCCACCATATCAAGTTCCACAAACACAGGCTTACCACCCTTACCCCACACCTGGTGGAATGGTAAGTACATTAAGCTTCAATTTTTTCTCCAAAACAAGTTGTTGACTGTAGTAAAAGCAACCTACCCAGGGAGGGTGGAGGGCTTTAGTGATAATAATGCTGGGTGGGTATTTACAGGGTTAACACTCATCAGAAACTTAAGTATTTTCCTACTTTTCCCTGACCTCCATGCAGTTTTTTGCATTAGGTGGCTAATAATAGAAAATAATCCACTTACTTTCACTTGAGCTTTTTCCATAGACCATCAAGAGAGAATATACCTGTCTTCATTTTTTAACTCTCTTTACTGGAGTTTAGGCACAAGGAAAACACAATTCTCTGACTTTGACAATATCAGAGAACTTCTCCCAACCTTGAGACTTTTTTATTTTCCCGATTTTTCACTGACCATAGCAACTGTAATTTACAGGTGTTGTGGGCTGTTTACCATTAAGGTCTGAGTGTATTATTCCATTTGCCGGTTTTCATCATCAATAAAATAGCCATTACTTTATGATAAAATCTAAATACGGCTTGTGACTGAGAATATTTTGAATGGCAGATCTTGAATTTTTGCTGATAAAAAGTTTGGTTCCTGATGAGATCATTAGAAGAAAAATAAAGGAAGCTGCCACAAAGAGTTGTCTCTGTCCATTTAAAAGTTTTAAATTCACAAAAATAAATAGTTACATTTCCTTTTTCAGCATCACAGACACCACAGAAGATGGCATCAAAACGTCTCATCGCATTCGAGTTGGTCATCACGGCGTACACATGCAGCACCTCCTCCCCCACCTTCCATGCACCCATATCCTGATCTACTTTATCATCTTATATCTGTGATGTCAATGCAGCCCATACCAACACATCCTCCAACCCCTGCGTGGGAAGAAGAACTGCACCCTCGTGAAAATTATGAGGTAACTTTTGATTGATTAGCCTTAACCCATCAAAGTTGTAAGCCTTTGGCAAGCCTTGCATGGTTGGGCCGGAGAAGGAAGTGCTATTATCTGGACTCATAAACCATGAATAAAAGGAGCTGTGTCATGAAATTCATAAAATTTCAAACAGTGAAACATAAAAATAACAGCTCAAAACAAGTAAACAAGTAAAGTTTTGAAAATTTTTGAAAATAACAGACAAACCTAAGGTCAATTGGTAAGCTAGAAAAGTTCTTGGAAAAAGTCATGAAATTTCAAGAACTCAAAAGAGTACGAACCCTGATGAAGTAGAGAGTCATGAAACATCAGCCCCTTAAGGGAATAATTAATAATTATTGATTTTTTTTTGTAAGACATTGGACCATTCTCTAGTTTTTGTGCTTTCTTATACAACTTTTTCATGAAAATCTTCTTGCAGACTCTTCTTAATTTTGCTGAGCAGATGGGCGAAGCAAAGCCAAAAGGGCTCTCTCGTGTTGAAATCGATCAGCTCCCAACATATCGCGTTACAGCAGCATCAAAAAATGAAGACGACGACAAGAGATGTGTGGTGTGTTTAGTGGATTTTGAAGAGAAACAACTTGTAAGGGTCTTACCATGCCTACACGAGTATCACACAAGATGTATTGACAAATGGCTTAAGGTAAGATATTTGAAGGATTTTTGTGAAATTTATTCCTGTAGGAATGTGAAATCAAAGATGAGTATTTTCTGCTCAATGTGGTACAAGGCACCAAATTAATGTGTGGCTTGAAATTTCACAAGATTTTTATAAAAGCTTTTGTAATTGAATATTTAACTGCCTGCCTAGACTGCAATGTAGGTACATTAGAATCTTTACTTCACAATAATAAATTTTTAAGTTACAATCTTTGCTTGTCAGTGTAATATACAACAGTCAGTCTTTTTCTTATGATGCCAGTATTTTCTGCTGAAAGGATCAAAAGTTCAAAAAAGTTTGTCCCTAGAGCTACAGCAGTCTGAAGACCAAACTCACAAAAATTTGATCCTACCCCTGTAATGACTTTATGCCACACAGTATCCAACAAATGCTAAACTGTTAGTAGAGTGAGAAACTAGTATGTGTTTTAACCATTCCTTTTTCTTACAATTTTGTGTGAAGTTGTCAACTTTCTCTCTCATACTTTTTGCAGTCAAACAGAACATGCCCCATATGCCGAGCAGAAGTAAATGTCAATGCAGAGTGAAGTACAGGAGAGCCGGACTTGAAACCCGAAAGCAACTTCATCGCTAACTGAAGGAAACCACAGGGATGAAAAGAAGGATACAGAGCCAAAGCATTCAATGCTTTTCAATTGAATCACTGGGACATACTTGTTCATATAACCTTACATTTTTAAGGCAGAAAATTGCGGCCTGCCTTTAAACAATTTGATAAGAGCTGGCAAGGCCGTAAGAAGCAAAGACGTTTGGAGGAAATATTTGGTGCTAAATAGGGTGTTGATCTTCTTGGGCCCGCCTTTTGTTTAAGACAACAGCATATCACGAAATTTGAAGTTCTCAAGTCACAGTTACTATACAGGCTTGAAGAAAAAGACCAGTTATTGGGCAAAACTGTCACGTTCTGTTCAAAATTATTGTGGGATGGACAATGGCTAATCTGTTGCTATCTTAGGGTAAAGTTACTTGTAACGATCAGTAACCAAATCATGCTAACTGTTTTTGAAGAGTTAACTGTTTCAGCCACTTAAACATGTATATACAGGTGTATATCTGCCAATTCCAAAAGTCAGTCAGTGGCAGGAGATTTATATGCCAGGATTAGACCTAATCATATATCTCTAGTTCTCAAGAAAATGATTGTGAAAAAATACCCTGACAAAATTGATGATTTGGACAGAGAGTTGGGGCGAGTCAGAAAATGATTCCAAGGGAGAGGCTGAAAGGTCAAAATACAGAAGGGGAGGGGAGAAAAAAATATTTTCTCTGTTTTTCCCCTTGCCCACCCCTCCTCCCTAGTTTTCAAGTTGTTTTCATGATGGCGGCTGCAATTAATGTACCTCTTGGTCACGCTTTCGTTAATAGGCCAGGGGAAATGCAATCATTTAGATGGACCTTTCTTTTGTTATATCAGTTGGAGTTTTTTTCCACTTAATTCTTCTTGAAAAATGTGTCAGTTAACGTTATAATAGCTTAACCAGGAACAAAAATTTGGTACACAATGGTAAGCTGGCTTGAGATCAAAGTTTCAAATCTTCAGGCTTTCTTAAAGTTACAATTGGCAGGTATATACATGTATATAATCCTTGGTACATGTCCAAAAGAACTACCTGTACGTAAGAATTACTTTTAAAATAATCAGGACATAAATCTGTGGTGATCATTCCCTTTTGCTTATGATGCATTTGTTTGATTTAGCTTGATAGATATGATAGGGAGAAAATAGATACTGCATGGCAACAAATGCTTAGGGTGTAAGGGTTAAGCTGATGATACACGAGGAAGTACATGTATGGTAGGTTATCTTACGGTCACTACCCACAGCTTTTCAGAGTGTTTATACAAGTGACTGTATAAAAGAACAACTTGCAAAGGATTTTTCTGTTGACAAATGAATACGTGATACATGCCAAACTACCATATTTTGTTCCCCCTAAAGCAAAAAGAAGCTTAACTGCCTTTTTCCAAGCCCTGACAAAAGTTTCTATTTTGAAATTACTGAAAATTATATGAAAGTGTTTCTGCATGATGATGGTCTGACTGTAACCTGCCTCACTTATAGGAATGTAACCACAAACCAACCTAAAATGAGCTTAAAGCACCAGAGTATAAATAGACACTTATTAGATACATGTTAATTAGCCATTATTTGGGTTTGCTGATGGTCTATTAAGCAATAATGTGTCATCAATTCACAACTTGCCTGGGAAAATATTCATGCTTGCATTGTTTTAGCCTGTTTGCTGGTACTAAAACATTATTGTTGTGAATTTAAAAGTTTGCATAAAAATTTTATCGCATGTATGGGTTATTAGCTTTTCAATGTGCTTCAATTTTGGGCGTTAGGACACATTTATACAGTATACTGTAGTTGGTACTGGATGTTTACCTATTCAAGTTACATCACATTTTTGCTGAGAAAAAGAACCTCCGATAAATACAGAACTTTACCCTACTCCATTGCAAATAGTTAATTATTCATCAGCCTTATTACTTAGTGTTCCTATAATTCTCTGCAAAAAACCTTTTATGTCACAGCTGTTTGTAAATAGACTAGCTACTATGGGTAGAAGATGAGCTTGATATGAAAAATGCAGAACTGGGAAAGGAATACGACATAATGATACTTATAATTTTTATAAAGCAGTGTTGCATATATAGATATATAGGCTACGGTTTCATTCAAGTGTACAAATGAAGTCTAAAATGTGCAGTGAGCTTTAATCTGTTTGTCAAGCATTTTCATTTCCCAGCGGCATCAATCCCTTTGGTCAGTACAAATGATTGGGTCAGGTCCCAATCCTTGACTGACTTAACCCTTTAAGTCCCGATAATGACCAACATCAATTTTCTCCTAACAATATCCATATGTTGCCAAGAGAAATGATTATAAGAGTTAGTAAAATGATCACCAAAGAAAAAATGCTTTGATCTGTTATCAAACTCTCTCAACTATTTTTTTAAGGAAATGTATGAAGGTCAGTATGGAGAATCTATATGTGGATATCGGGGCTTAAAGGGTTAAGGATCGAGGCCTCTGGTGATCAGAATGGTTGTCAAGCAACAGAACATTGTGATTGTTTCCATCAGTTGGACTTCTATACCTGCACATCCTTAGTCCTCTGTACATGAAATTGCAATGAAAATAAATTTCAAAATAACAACCAAATTGTGAAATGCTTATTCTAACTGCAAAATAATCTTTGTTTTAGTAGACAGGAACTAATTTTTGATGCAACCAACACATGGACTCATGGCTATAACGAAACTTCAGCTAAGCTATTTGAAATTTTGCCAACCCTCATATCTAAACACTGTTTGCTTTAAACAGCATCAAAAAGGCTTGTTGACCAAACACCTTTTGTCTGCTTTTGACAAAAACTGGGATCAGACTGGACCTTTTCCTGTAATCCTATCCCCAACTGTCTACGTGGATTGCCTCGTTCTGGTCTGGCTAGGTTTTGTTAATGCTTCCATTTTCTTAACAAAAACACCTCACAAACAGATCTAAAGGCAGAATGAGTCCCCTAAACTGCAGTCTAAGTTAGACTTCAATGTAAGATGTTTGCCAGTATTCCTTTTGTTTCACAAGCAAATTCAAGGCTTTTGGCTGAAGAATGTAGAAGCTTACCACATTAAGTCACAACTCACTTTATCCAGGTAAACCTTCAACAGAGGGGATACTTCAAAATATTAAGTGTTAAACTGTCATATTCTCCCTCCAAAATGTGACTCTTGTACATGATCGCGAAGCAAAAAGAGAATTTGATCTTAGATCAGGACTCACTTAAGCCTAGGGCCTTTCTCTTTGTACCACTGTGGGCAGAAAGGGGTGGGGATGAGGCTTGGCCAGGGAAAACCTAAATTTCCATTGCTGTACTTTAGAAAAGCAAGTACTAAACAACACAAATTTGTATGAACACAATATTATATTATTACCGGTAATTAGAAGGAGTGGGGGCTTAAATATAAATAACTATTTTTTGGTGCCTCAGACTAAGGACTAATAAAGAAGAGGGTAGAGGCTTGTGTGGCGTAATAGAGAAAATAAAAATTTGAAAGTCAACATTTTGGTCTGTACAGATGATAATCAAAGTTGGAAATGTTAAAATCATGAATGTATATTAAAACCATTAGAAGTCTCTAGTGTTTCTGTGGTTTGGTGAGGTGAGATCGTAAAAATAATAGACAGGCAGGTTATTAACCCTTGAAGCCCCAACATCAACATGCATCTTCCCCATGCTGTTCTTCATACATTCCTTATGGTACTGCTTGAGAGAATTTGTTGTAACATCACACCATTTCATCTTTGGTGATCATTTCATCAATTCTCATGACCTGTCTGTTTGATCAGGCAGTGTTATTGCTGGGAGAAATTGGATGTGGGTCACTATTGGGGGTTAAAAAATTGTTTATTATTATCTGAAGCAGTTGTAAGTTGTCTTTGGCCACCTATCACTGATCCCTGAGTATCTAAGGAGTGACGTTTATCAGCCTGCAAACAAAGTCGTTTCCGATAGCGCGGGACTAGTGGATTTTGCTATCAGGCTAGTGAATTCTGTTCTTAACTTGCCAGATGGGCAAGTGCTGGTTTTTTTTTTGGCAAATTCAAATTACAGAAGGATTGGAATCAATCCTCTAATCAAAAAGGGTATTGGGGCTAGTTGAAATGACTGGGCTAGTACATGCTAGCTACTGCTTGCCCGAATAGCAGGCAGTAAAACAGACTTTCTTTACACCCTGCCTTTATGCAACTTCTTGCTGTGTAAACAATCTTTAGCAACAGAGACAGACAGGAGGTTGCTCTATTCACCGGCTTGGCAACACATAAACAATAATCCTAAGAATATCTGACAATGCGCAATTAAATATTAGAGCATGATGGAAAAGAAACACACCAGCCCTTTCAGAATTGATATCTGTTGTAAAGTTTAAAAATGCGATAAAGGAACAGGAAGCAGTTTTTATATATCTTGACCAATAACTTGAATTTATTTCAATTATTTATATCTGACTGTGTACAAAATACAAAAATATCACAACATATGTGCTTCTAAAACATTATTTCAGAATTTCACTTTCTACTAAAACTGTTTCTTAAAAACTGATACAAAATGTCAATAACTACTTTCATTAGTAAAATAAGCATTACAATACACTTCTGGAATAAACCTTTCATTTACAACAGATGGCTGAAAATTCCTCTACTTTTCAAAAATACATCATATAAATACTAGCCTTGTAAAAGTTCTGACTGATAAGGACTCTAAAAAGTCAGTTTCATTTGGATTCTAGGTTCTTTGTGATTTTATTTTCATATAATCAGGGAAATATAGCCTGTTCCAGGCTTTCAGCTTGTGTAGATGAGTGAACAGGGGGAAGAAACAGAAGAGGAAAAGAGTGGAAGGACCCTTCATCTTCCCAGACCTTTCCAATCTTTTCTCACACTTGCCTTTGCTTTCGCTCATCACTACTATATCAGTCCTTCCCTTTGCACTCTGTGGCAAACAAAGCCCTACTAAAGAGGCTATTTTACATAGAAGGTCTCACTGGGGTATACTACCCCACTTTCTCACCCACCCCACAGCTACAGAGAAAATTTTGAAAAATTCTTTGAGGCTTTATCAGGTATTGCAAAAATGAAATTTCAACACTCAATACAGCAGTGAAATCACCTGGCGTGCCCAACTGTCTTTATGTTTGACTCTAGGAATTCCTGTCTTTGATCTAGAGTTGCATTAGAATTTGCTAGGTGTCAACAAAACCTGGATTGGATCAATAACCGTAAGTCGCTAAAACACTAAAGGTAAGGGAAAGAGTTACAGGAACTAAACTAATTCAGGTTTCGTTGTTGCCAAAAATTTGATCGCAGACTAACAATGTGACTGCAAAAATGGCCATCATTCATCATTGCATAACAGCATATTAATAAACATTTTCTGACGTCAAAAGTACTCTTGTATTTTACAAAATCATGGTGATGTCAATGATCTTTTATGTTAAAATGTCACAAAATGCTCAAGGCATTAAAATTCCTTTTCCTTTATACAGTATATAACACAATGTACCACTGATTTCTTTCTTGGTTATAAATTGTAAATGATCAGTCAAATGTCAAATTACTTAACACTTAACACTTTTCTAAAAGTCTTACATATAGTGACCCAAAGTTAAGATGGTAAGGAGGCTGAAAAACAGGATCCAAGCCACAAGGTGTTGAGGTACTATCACATCAAATTATTGACATAAAAATTAATAAAATCTTTGCAAAAACAGTTAATATAAACCTTTAAAGTTTGCTACCGTAACATTCCTTTCTTTTTAATTTTCCCCAAGCTATCTTTTTGTTTTTTCTAAAAATTAGCACTAAGTGTGTACCTAAAGAGGTAATCCATCATTTGTGAGATAGGCATCAATGTCAAAGTCTCCGAACAGATCATCAACACTGCTTGGAGTTGAGGTTGACATCATGTCATCATCAGCATCACAGTTACTATCCACTTCCATCTTGACTTCATTTGCAAAAGACTGCAGACTACTGCAAAAGCAAGTAAAATAGTAACAAACTTCAGATGCCTGTAATTTCCATTCATAAGTCTATTCAAGTGTAGCCTGTGTGCAGACGAAAGTAATTAACTCTGGTTAACAGAGTTTAGTTTTGTCTGTGCGCAGGCTAATTCAAGTGCAAATCTAAGAAAAATGTACTTGTATTCCAAATTATCTTTTTAGGATTGATAAATTAAAAAGGAGATAAAAAATTCTAGGAGTTTTCAAGAGTACAGATGTGCAAATTCCTGGAATCAGAACCGTCAATAAAATGAAGCTTAAATTTCCAATGAAGAACTATATAAATGAATAAACAAATAAACAAATTAATCAATAACCATAAGAGGCTTTATTTCTTCATTGCCTCCACAATCAAGAATTTTAAAATTTCCAGGAGTGTTCCAAAAATATCTAAACCAGGGAGAATTTTTAAGGAGTTTTCCAGGGCCTTGAAAAAGAACTTATAAATACTGGCCCCGGAGTTTTTTTAAAAATATATAGTGATAGCACAAACTGAACATACGATTAATATTATTTTGTGAATTGGTGAATTTAATGGTACAAAAGGAAAGTAATGCTAGAAAAGCCTTTTTCTAACATCAGCTGACTGTCCACCAGAAATTCTTTAGTTGCACCATCAAGGATTTGTGCTCTAATAGAGCTCCCTGGCCCCTAACCCAACTTTTGCTCTCAGGTGACCAGAAAATGATAGTTTGTTCATACAGATCATATGCTGGGGACCTTAGATTTTACTGGGCTCCCTTCATATTTTCTTTACAGCACAGCTTTGAACACCATCAGCCTAGCCTAGGTAGTGGGTAACCAGATGTCCATCTGACATCTGGTTTTTGAACAAACCAATGACATTACGAGTCTTCACAGCCAATAACATCGCGGCTTAACTGACAGACGACCAATAACATTGCGACTTAATTGACCAATCAGGTCAATAACAAGAGTTTAAATACCATCAACTGATGTGATACACCTCACTATGACTCTGAGGATAATTACCACACAGGTTGTCAAAAAGTCAGGCACTGTCAACAACAGTCCTATTCAGGACTATGTTCACCCAGACAATCGTACTCAACTTATGAAATGACTCCTGGGTTCAAACCTTTCAAAGAAATGTTATTGTAATGCCATGGTTTAAGAACTGATGGCTAGAGAGTAGTGATTGACTACCTCTGTGATGATGAAGAAAACAAGTCCTCCTGCCCTTCAGCTGAAGGTGGGTCCCAGACATGAAGTTTTCGACGCCAAACCTTGATCTGACCCACCCATGACCTTGTGCTGCACACTTGAAACTTGTCAGGTGTCTTGGGGTCCTCTTTTGTTCGGTCATCCCTGTAGGATTAATAATTTTTAGTAAACTGTAAGCAGTGATCCTTTAAGTCTCAAAACAGTGGCTGCTTGTCAACAGATTTCTGATATAAACAATTCTCAGTCAGCGCCTGACTTTTAATAGCCTGTGTCATAGATGTAATCAAACCCTAGTTAGTAATGTCTGCAAAGCAACACCAAGATCCTTGTTCTGGGAACCCTATAAGCTACTGACTAAACAAGTTACCAGAAGTGCATTGTGAAATGACCTTGGCTTTTTTAACAGACCAATCATGGCACACACTCAAATCCTGGTACACAGGCATGAAGCCTAGAATGATGTTTTGCAGACAGACTTAACCAGAGCTAAGTTTTGTCTGTAGTGCTGGCTATGCTTTGAAGAGCAAAATATAAATTTTACCTAGAAATTTATTTAAAATCAGTCTCCAATTAATGAACACTGCAATGATTTTGACACATTGACATGACATGTCATGAATTTTCTTCAAGACTGACCAGCTGAGACTACAAATTTAAAGCATAATTTTGTGCACCAATTTTACAGTTTATTTCAGTTTCAGCTTTAAATGTTATGGCAGATTTCTATACTAAAATGTTTCTTTAAAAACCATGAGGCCATCTAGTAAGAATTTAAGTCTTGAATTTAAATAAAAGCTTTTTTCAGGCTAATTGATTTAATTCATTCAGGCTAATTTAATTTCCTGGGGCAAATGGGTTAAAGTGGTCCACAATGAAACTATTTTTGATGATCGATTATCAAATCTTGGCTGATTCTCAACACCAGGCCCATGTATCAATTAGGGTGCTGGTTAACCGTGTGTTATCTAATCAATACCTTTTCACTGCTTCTATATACCGTCCATATGATAAAGTATTCTTGCCAATGTCAATCTGTTTCTGTCTTTGGATGAGTTTGTGGTCATCCACCATGACAGGTTTAGTATGTTTCAGTGTGTTATCTTCCTGGCATTCTGAAAGTATCAATCTTCTTTTATACCTACAGTAGGAATGACAGTACATACAAATCAACACCTGTAGTTTTAAAGGTCATTTTGAGAAGCAGCATAACCTCATTATTTTAGGGGTATAGAATGGTAAATTCAAGACTTCCCAAGACTGCAAGACCAAGACCAAGACTTAAGCCTTCTTATCAAATACAATTCTTATAAGTGCCACAAATGTAGAGTTAATGGTACAGCAAAATGACTAAAAACTGAAGATAAACTCAAAGGGAGTATATGACTCTTTCGGGAAGCAATTTAAGATCAAGTACAAATTTTGAGATTCCAAAATTTAAATTTTCAGACTTTGAAATGGTTCAATTTGTAGCGAGCCTGAGATTCCAAGACTTCAATTTCAAATGCCGATATTTTGAGACTCATCTGACATTTTCTGTGACACATCATTTTCTGTTGACCATTCCACACCCCTTATCTTTAATGCTTGATCTTTCCATCACAGTGCCATCAGAAAGCTTATAATATTGGTGATCATACCATGGTTACATCTGACACTTTACCCATTGTGCGGCCCTGGTGAAAGTGGGAATCAGTTCTTAACCATTCCCACAAGTCTTAGAAGGAACACTTGGTTGATGTACGCCTGATCCAGAACCAGGTGTGCTACAGTAAGAAGCAAACCTAGAATAGCCTGAATAACAGACAATAATTTATTTGTCTTATGAATGTGGTATAATGGTGAACGCATGGATAGGTATGAGAAACTAAGCTACAAAAAGAAAAAGAATAGAGAAAATGGATTAAATATGATAAGGCAAAATCACATGACCATGTCTCCTGCACTTCGCTCTCATCACTTGGCACTGATATAGGTACATCACTTTTTTTATGGTAAAGAAAATTAAAGATAAATTACCATTATTTTAAAAACTAACAATAAAACATTTGCATAATGGTGGTCTTAGAGGAGAATTAGTATAAACTAGGCAGAGTAAAAACCCACGTAAAAGAAGAAGTGGATTAAGAACACTCAGGCTGAAATATGGTCATAAAAGTACCATATACAAATGAACTCATTCAGCCTGAAAAATGAAAATTGTTCTTAAATAAAAAAAATTGGCTGCCAGTTAGATTAGAAAAACCTACTGCTAGGGTACAGTACTAAGTAGATCAATAGTTACATAGAAAGTGGGAGGGAGGGGGAGCTGGTGCATTTGGAATTTCCTTGGCTTTTGCTGAGTTTCGAGTTGTTTATCACCAGAACTGCTACCCCTCCCCCAATAAAGTATTATTGCCTTGATTAATGCAGTTAAGATTAGTTCCATCCATTAACTATTAAAATGTTGTGCTTGCACATTGATTTCATCTATTGATAGCCTATGCAGTATTTAATTTAGGAACAATTTTAAGAACACCTTAAGAACATTTTCAGGGTGATTTTGCAATAAACACCCGATATGTAAGAACAAAATCATCCTGAACCCCTAAAACTCGTGTTCTTTTATGGGGGGTTTTTACTGTATCTTACCTGACACTTGTTTTTGGCATTTTTTGTGACCTTGCTTCTTCCTCCTCAACCATAGTTCCCCAGTCCTTGGTAGTTTCTGGAGTAATACTATGCAAACAAAGAAATGCTAACATTTAAAAATAAATAATGTTAACTGGAACATGTAAGAGAAACTCTACAACCAACACAAATTCATTCACACCAAAAAGGTGGAATCATAATTACGGCACGTTCTACTACTAGCAGTTGTCTGCAGTACTTACAGATGACTATCGCACAGGTTGTCGAAACGTCAGTCACTGTCAACAGCAACAGTCCCATTCAGGACTAAGTTCACCCGGACCATCAAACTCAACCTACTTTTGAAATGACTCCTGGGTTCAAACCTTTCACAGTAGTACTTACTTTGTCCTAGGTCACAGGGAAATCTTATTTTTTTCCTCAAAACTTAAAAGCCAGACACCCTAGATTTTATATATTCAGAGCTCTTGGGCTCCCCAAAGCTTCCTCTTAATCCTTTAACCCGAAACCCAGAGCTCATGAGAGCTGTCATCAAGGGCCGTAACCCGTAATGGTTTTACTGATGATGACAACTTCACGTATGATTTTAAGAGGAACTGTAGAGTGTTTGTTTTTGCAAGTGCCACAGGGGCAAATCCTCTTAGCCCATTAAACAAGGGATATGTTATTTGTCCAAAACTCCTTTCATTATATATCAAAGCAAGAAAGCAGCCCTATACGGATAGAGTAGGGTTACATAACATACATACCTTGGGACCCCAAGAGGAGGAAATTCTTCATCGAGGTCCATTTTACTTTGATGCTGTGTTGAACGATTGAATGGAAGATTTCTTCTTTCACGTCTACTCCGGTTGTTCTGAGGAGTTTTGTCAAGTGTTACATTTTCTTTGGAATTGCTTTTGGCAGAGGGGAAAAGTGATATGCATTGATCCTCTGGGATTTGCTTTCTGTTCCTGGCAACACAAACAAAATTCAAAATTTCAAACGCAATGCAAGCTTTGCATAGACCTCCAAAGACGCACACCGCGTGCAAAATTTAACAAATCAAACAATGTGATTTTTTTTATACAAGATCTTAGATAATAATAATTGTAGCTCAAATAACTAAAAGTAAACGATTTCTTCATCTTATATGCTGTGTTATGAAAGATACTTAGTAGATATGGAGACGAATTCATTGACTGATTGCAGTTCAAACTGTTTTCCTTTTGCTTATAAAATGGCGGTAAGTCTTGAACTAGCTACTTTGAGTTACTGTCGTTATTTAACTTAAAGTCTCATGAAAGAAACTTAAATGAAAATATCCTTTTCCCATTCAGCGGTTTTACAAATACAAAAATGAATTAAAGTGAATATAGTCTCACCTTCGATCACGATAATCGATATTCCTTGAATCATTCCTCGACCTTCGCATGGAATCATCCGACTTGTATTCGCGCGAGTCTCTAGAACGACGCTCTAGTCCCCTACCGTACGAACGCGACTGCTTATATCTATCTGGTGCCGTAGGTTTTGTATCCATAATAAATAAAATACGGCAACTAATCACACAGAAAATGGAGAATAAGAGTTCAAAGAGAAAACGAAAAGATTCAAGCAGAAGAAAGTTGCGTTATGTTTGCGCGCTTAGCGAAAGAAGAAAGTTGCGTTATGTTTGCGCGCTTAGCGAAATGAATTTCGCGCCAACAACGCTCAAAGCATCTTTTACCAAATATGGTAGCTCTTGCCAAATTTGGATTTATTCTTTGCCCGAACACCGATGACCAGAAAGAATGCGGATACCAAGCCATTAGGCATCCCATAATAACTCTCACAGCGAGTCGAAGCGTGGTTTTCTTTCAGCAAGAAGAAACGAAAATGTCGAGATATTCCAGACCGCCGAACAGCTCACTCTACGTAAGAAACTTACATCACGAGACAAGGTTAGACCAGTTGAAGCATTTGTAAGTTGTTTTTTCCCGATTTTTATCTAATTTGCGACCTGAACTCTCTTGTCAGACCCGAAGATCTTAGACGCCTGTTCGCCAAATATGGCCGAATTACCGACGTGTACATTCCGTTGGACTACTACACAAGAGAATCCCGAGGCTTTGCTTATGTACAATATCCTTTTTGTTTCTTAAGAGCTTTATTTTGTCTGTGGTTTCTTTTAGTCTGTGTTTGTAAAGGTTTGGCACTAAAGTGATTTTGTTGTCCTTTGATAACCAGGGCAAAAGAGTTTGTAAAAGAGCTAAAGTAACAAGAAAACGTGAGGCAAATCGTTAAAGATTTTAAAGCCCAAGCTAGTCCAACGTGGAAACGAATGTTAAAGGCGCAAGTAGAAAGAAACGAAAGTTCGTAAAGGCAGAGCTTCACTAAAAAGATACGAATGCTCATAAAGGAAAGGCGTCGATTAAAGATTTGAAGTGTCAAGCTGCTTACGTAAATACAGAGTGGCGGTAAAGGTTCTCGGGGAAATAGTCGAAAGTGCGAGTAATACAGTCATGATCACGGCAAAAGAAAAAGAAAGAATCAAGTGTGTAGAGATTAGTGGGATCGGTTCTTCAAAGATTAAAGGGATAATGTAAGTACTAAGCTTATATCATGAAAAAGCCGCCCTGCTCTAATGAACCGCTTAATTCGTGGTGAGCCGTAAGTTTACATTTTTATTTAATTCTTTAAAGAAAAAAGGTGAAATGGTGCTCAATTTCGAAAGCAAAAATGCTTTAATTTGGTGCATTTATAACCTGAAGCAACTTGTGAGTACTGTAAATCCTCTGTTAAGCCACCCAAGGGGCTTCCTTATTCCAAACACATTTGGCGGGGGGGGGGGGGGGGGGGGGGGGGGGCTAATGGCGACTGGGGACTTATTTAATTTAGCAAAGACAATGGTAAAAGCCCAAGTACAAGAAGCTGGAGGACTTGCAGCCAAGGATGGAAGACAAATCTGAATTTCCAGTTGGTGAATAAACCATCCTAGGTCAGTCCAAGGGAAGTTTTACAGTTGTGATTGATTAATTCAGTCTATCATTTATTAGTGAAGAATAAAAAGGTGGAGGGGAGGGGGCTTATTAGAGGATTTACAGTAATTTTTTTTTTTTTTTTTTCAAAAATAGTTTCATGCTACGAATCGCAGCATTTCATTTTCACGTATGCACATTTTTTAACTAAGTTGAAAAAATTTTGTCTAACAAGGAAATTATAGGTATAAATAGATCCCCCACAACTTCACAATATCCTGTGGACAAGGAAAGGTGTTTAGGGCTGAGGTAGGGAAGGGGGGTTGAAATATCTCTATTCTAAGTGGGCAACAACAGTCAATAAATGAGACATTACAGTTGGTGTGCTAACTCCTCTAGGAAATCTTGGTAAAAGTCTGCCATTGAGATGCATGGTTCATATCAAGGCAAGTTTTAAAGAAAAGCTTTCAAAGAAAACATCAAAAGAGCGTGATACCTAAAGTTTGGCAAGTTGTATCAAGCTACAAGCCGTATCAAGCTAAAAGTCTGCCATCCAATTGCACAGTCAAGACAAGTTTCAAAGAAAGATTATCAAAGCAAACCTCTTAAAGTAATGTGAAACCAAAATTTGGCCCTTCATACCCATGTAGAGTTCATATCAAGCCTCCAAGTTGTACCAAGCTAATTCCAAAGCCAGTTAAACCTTCTCAAGTCAAGACAAGTTTCAAAGAAAAGTTGTGAAAGCAAACCTCAAAAGTGCAAAATACCCAAAATTCGACCAGCCACAGAAAAAGTCAAAGTTATGTTCAAGGTAGAGGTTATACAAGCTAAATCTAACACTAAACAGCAGTCAAGGCAAGGACAAGGGTCAAAGAAAAGCATCCAAGCAAACAGTAAAAGAATGTGAAGTCAGTAGCTGTAACTGTATCACAGTTTGTTTCAGTGTAACCAGGTATACCAAACTCTTATACCTATCACAAAAGTAGGGATGAAAAAAGGCTTTTCTATAGACTGTAATATAATAGCATCATTCTCAGGACAAGAGAAGTTTTAAACAAAATTGAAAGGTGGCATTTCAGCTCACTTCGACATTGAGAATGGTGATACCGTCATCAATTCTGCAGTGTTATATTAATTTTGTGGATTAAATATAGAAGATGCAAATCAATGTGTTTCCACAGAATTTTGTGTAAAAGAATTAATTTTGCCAGGATATCAAGGTCATTATTCAATTAAAAGTGACAGTGTTAACGTAAACTAAAAGGTTGTGCTTGTACATTGACAAGGTGATCGATCTTTGGCAGTTTTGAAGATGTCCCAAAAAGGAAGTCAATAAAATAAACTCCTAATTACCTGAATGAGGTGATACAGCAGGGGCATCAACCATCAAAAGATTTTGTCAGCAGGGTAAGCAATTATCAAGCTTTTGTTCCAGGCAAAGCTTGGTGTAGGAAAGTCAAGCCTTAACATACCATAAATTTGAAGATATCCGTGATGCTGAGGATGCGCATTACTACTTGAACAGAGTTATGCTTCATGGAAGAGAACTAGAAGTTCAGTTTGCAGAGGGAGACAGAAAAAGTAAGGCAAAAGAATAAAACATGCAGATTGAAAATAATGTGCGCTAACTATTTACAGTGTACCACACACATTTTCTGATGTTGAAAATAATGATCACTCAACATGAACCTTTTTCTTCCTCTCAGCACCAGCACAGATGCGTGGCAAGGAAAAGAGAGAAGCGTATGGTTACGGCAGTAGCGGTAGGAGAGATTACTACGATGAAGGCAATAGGTATGTTCTGATTCAGGGCTTGATAGACCAATTTTTGACATGTTAAAATTAAGTTAGAATTATTTCTTATTTTTTGCAGTCGTCGCTCCCGTAGTCGCAGTCCCAGGTAAGGTGGACAATAATTTATTAATTTATTTAAGAATTATCCTTTATTGTTCATGTGAATTGTTTTCTAGCCATGTGCACAATACATTTCAGCCTGACTTAAAAAAACCTGTTTCATTGGGCTGATAAGGTTCAATTTGCTCCACTGTTACTGCCAAAAATGATTCAAAAAAAGATTGTTATACAGTCAAGCCAGGTCAAGCATACCCCCAAGATCCTATTAATGAATATGTTATTTCAAAAGTTGAATCCGTTAGTTTTGCCGCAAACAATATCAAATTCAAATCTCGAAAATGAAGGAAATCCTTCATGCATAATGAGCTGTTAATTTTTTACGATAACCTCTCTGTATTCGGCCAGAATGAAACATCTTTGTGTGGATAAAATTGCTTTGAATAGAGTTCATCAAATTCAAGAAAACTGAGCTGGTAGAAATGTCATGAGTACTTCGCATGTGAATTCACTGCTCATTACGCATGAAGTATTTGTATATCTCAAAACGGTTTGTATTTCAGTAACACTTCTAAAATCTCTCCTGTGAAAATACTAAGGCCTTCAAATCGTCCGTTAAGGTTTGCTGAAGGCAAGAATCGGTGTAGCTTCCTAGATACTGGAACACCTTGCAGGTCATTCTTGGAAAACTAACCTATATATATGGTAGGACTTCTGCATAAGAGGCTAATCTATGCAATTTTTTATTTTTTAAGACGCCGACGCCGCCGTTCGCACTCACGATCAAAGTCACGTTCCCCCAAGCGCCGAGAACGCAGCAGCCGAGGTGAACGAAGCCGTGATAGTCATCGTGAGAGCCGGAGAGAACGAGAACGAGAGCGTTCACGATCACGTTCGCGGTCACGCTCGCCATCCCCCGCACGGTCACGATCTGCTTCACGGTCACGTTCTGCATCGCCAGCCGCCGCCGCTGCTGAGTACAGTGATAAAGAAGAAGAGCAGGCAATACAGAGCCGCTCACCAAGCCCTAACTAGATTCAAAACACTGTCAACAACTGCAGTAGTTTTTTTTTTCAAGAATACGATATTGTGGAACTTGCATGTGTAGTACATTAGAGACGTTTAGATTTTAAGACGAGTACGACTGAGATTACGAGATTTCTCAATACTAAGTAGTGCTTGCGCGTGAACCAGCGTCGTTTGGGCGGGAACACGTGATAGCCGTCGTCATTCTACTACGAGTTTTAGCAAGACTGTCGTCGTGGCGGGAACAAGTTATTAAATGTTAGAAGTTTTGTAATTGCATGTGCGCTTGGGGGATGGCTTAACCTCCTTCAATAGAGATAACAGTGCCAACTTTTCTGGTGAAATCAGTGCATCAAAGCTTTCCGGGGTGTCAATTTTTTTAGTATACGAAGGTGAAAGTCAAATCTCGTCTTCATTGTCGTTCTCGTCCACGAATCTATGGGTCTCTAATGACAATAAGGAGTTAAAAAACACATTTTATGGCATGGACTCTCATTTTATGGCATGGACTCTCATTTTAGTGAAGAAATAGTGTTCTGTGGCTTGTTCTTTTAAAATCAATGCCTACTCCAATTGTATTCGCGTTTTGTAAACCATTGTCGTCTCTACAATATTCAGCAGAGTGGTCCTTAAGATGGCTAATTAAAGATTGATGCAAACAAACCAGCCATTAGATTGGAGAACCCTCAGAAAGTTTTAACGTTTGTTTTGTTTGTGCCGAACGTAGATTCCAGTTTTCACGTCAAGAAATATTCCTTTTTTACTTACATTGGAGAAAAATAAATGTAGTACTATTTAATGTCGTTTATTTTGTTATTTCAACTGGTCCTTTATGAAAACGGTTTCCTGGGACACACATTTTATGATCGACAATACCTTCTACCCCAGCATTCCTTATTTTTGATCCGAAAGGACGTATTGAAGCACAAGTTCCCCCCCACCACCCCCTTCTTTAAAGGGGGCGGAAACGATTGCGGTGTATCCCAGTCTTTTAAGGATGTTTGACCTCTATTAAATTTATCATAGTTTGAAATCCGCGGATCTTAAGCCGCATCAGAACCAATAGACGTTTTTGTCCCATTTTTGGAGTCATTTGAAAGACCCTGAAGAAGAAAGGCCGTACCTTTCGAAATATTGGCAAAAATATATAAATTCCCAACTGTGAAATCAGCCTCGCTTCTTTACATTATCTCATCCCAATTCTTTCACCAGACTCGGTCAAGATGGCTCGATGATGGCCGAGTTGAGGAGCAGCTTACCCCGTTCAACTCTCTTCGTTTCTATTGACCGACACGAAGTACACCAAAAGAATAGCCATTTGCATGGATGATTACTATAAAGACCAGAATTCACTTCGTTTTTTCTTTCAAGTTAAAATTTGATAATCCCAGTGAGATTCAAATTTATACAAGAAAGCAAAACCGCAAAGGATTCTGGAAGTAGTATAATTATAATGACGCCGTCTTCACCGACCATTTCAACAAGTTTACTGATAATAGAAACCTTGCGAAGCACTGTTTCTGCCTACGGAAACGGATAGGGGGGCATGGTTCCGGTAAGTACCGTTAACAATGTTGTGGACCCTGTTTGCCCAAACGTGGTATACTGGCATTGTCACTCTACTCCCAACGGCCTGGCTTTTTCTCCGGGGTAAGAGGCAGTCTACTCTAATTTACAGGGTAGGATTAATTAGAGACCTTTAGACTCTACGACGAGAACGACTACGAGAAATGAACCAGCGTCATTTTGGAGGGAAAACGTGATAGCTTTCGTCATTCTAGGTCATTCTACTACGAGTTTTAGCGAGAATGTCGTAGTGGCGGAAACGAGTTATCAAATGTTAAAAGTTTTATCATTTTGCGATCGGGACAGGGCTAAGCCTCCCTATTCTCGTCCCCAGAGCCCGTCATTTCTTGGTCACGTGGTCGGGAAACGAGGTCGGTTACAAATTAAGCCGAGTGGCTCTGGGGACGAGAATGAAGCCTCCCTTAATAAAGATAACAGTGCTAATTTTTCTGTTGAATAAAAAGTACAGTGAAGCTTTCTGGGGAGTATATTTTTTGAGAATACGAGATAAAACTCACCGTTAAATCTCTCGTACTTGTAGTCGTTTCTCGTCCTCGAATCCTGTCGAATCTAAAGCTCTCTATTCACCCCTACACCGAAAACGGCGCCAACTTACAATTACAAAAGCACATAACGTCAATCAAAATGTGAAAGTGATTATTCTACCCATGGAGCACTCCCTTAGAAGTACCCTGTGTCATTTTCTTATCGATCTGCTTTCGCTGTAAAGGAGCGAAGTCCTCGCATTTTTCTCGTGTTGGATCGTCATAAATCAAAGCCCCAACATCTTTGGAAAAATCCTAACACAGTCCCCAATTACTCCACCTTTGACCCGGGGTCCCTACCACCCTTGGGAAAGCGGATAACAAGGGCATTATGCAGGCGGGTCGACCGACATTTCAGCAAAATAAGCCCTGATAACTTTTTATAAACTATCCGAAACTGATGTTTTGTAAACCAAACCTGTTTTTATTCTCTTTCTTCCACGTCTACGAAAATTTACAAAAAGTGAGCAAACCTTTGCGTTTTCAAAGTCCAAACTACCCTATCACGTTACACCGCTTTGTTACAGTTAAAAAATCTTATTCTTGTCCAAGGGTATCTTGGCTCAGGTGACCAAACACTGTAAGCTTCTGTGGATACCTAAGATAATCAAAAAAGAAGGAAATCTGTTTCAATTAGGGATGATAACAATACTCCAAAATACCTAATAGACCTTTGTCACGTGGCGTCCATTTTGTCTCAAGAGATTTAAAAAACTTTATTTATACCCGGCTAGCCTCGTAGAGAGAACGTGGCTAGCCGGGCATAAACAAAGCTTTTTAAATCTCTTGAGACAAAATAGCCACCACGTGACAAAGGTCTACACACCAAATACACCGATACCAGAAAGAAAAGACGTTGCAGGTAAGCGACGTCTGTAATATATAGATTTAGGGCCTGTTTACATGGTAGTGGGCGACCCCAGGTAAGTGGGGTAACTTGCCTGTCCATATAATCTCTCATATTAATTTGATCACGTTTACATGATAGGGGAGTGATCCGCCACATGTTGCCTCACCTATCTGGGGTCCCCCACCTCCATGTAAACAGGTCCTTAGCCAGGGCCAAAAGCGAAGCCTCCGTTTATATCTTATAATAAAAGCAATTAACTTAACTCAATAATTGTAACCCAAAGAAAGAAATCTTCAAATCCGTACTTAACTTTAGGAGCCTTCGGCATCAGTTTACCTTTTAAGGGACGTTAACCACAAAAACTTAATCCCAATCATTCAAGTTCAATTAGTGTAGTAATCTTTCAAACTACATCATCGAGACCCCCACCATACACCCCTTTGCGAAGCTATAAGTCTCTTCAGTAGCAGCAATTTACAGGTTACGATTGCTTAAGGGTCAGTATTTCTGTCTGTAAGGTAGACTGCCAGTCTGTACGGGCAGTCGGGGGTGCTTTGTCGTCATAACCAAATTTTTCTCGCATCAATTGGTTCTCCAAATTTCTATAGCAATGCAGGCTCCGCTCTAATTGCTCTTAAACAAAGCAAAATCAGGTGACGGCAGTAGAAATCAAGAGAAAAGTAGATCATAAACGCTGTAAAGCGGTAAACTGTCAAATCGACCTTGACCCTAATTAGTAAAGGAGAAAACTACGTTGTATAAATTTGATGAGGTGTCTGAAGGGGCTACGGTCGATGGGATCTAATGATAACCACTCAGGGGCGGATCCAGGATGTTTTTTAGGAGGGGGTGCACTCGTCTCTTGCTCTACTTCAACACCAATAAACCACATAGTTTTTTTTTTTGTTTCAGAATACCAGTTGTATTTGAAAACCGCAGGTCATCTCGGGGGGGGGGGGGGGGGGGGTGCGCACCCCCTGCACCCTCCCCCGAGATCCGCCCCTGCCACTTAACACTTTGCTTACATAAGTGCTGCACTGTTCCCAGCCTCACTCCCGGCGATGGAGTTTAGGGAGAAGAGGGAGAGGATTAGGCAATAACACTAGGAAGAAATGTCTCCTGTTTAATACTAAAAATAGAATAATTGATAAAAACGCTACTTCAAAGTGTCTTGGTATCCCTTCAGTCTGGCTGTTTGAGGACTAGAATGTAATGTGCTTCAAGTAGAAAAGATTTCACTACCAACTTAAATTCTGTTTGGTTTTATTAGTTCAATTTCAAGCATTTCTTCCCTACCATCTTTAAGCCATTTATATTTATTTTTTACAATTTTCATTAAACGGAAACAAGGAAAATCGAAGCTTAAGTCAAAAAGAGATGTTTGAATTTACATATAAAACTGTATAGTCTTCACTTGCTACAAATTCGAGGATATCCAGCTCGCAAAACACTAACCTTGACACAGAGATGAGTCAGACGTTCAAAGAAAAATGTGAAAGACTGAAAAAAAGAAAATATTGATAAGTGCATGCTAAGCGGTGTAAATAAGCAAGCTCATGACAAATTTAAGATATCACTGGTATCAAACGCACTTTAAAATAATAAAGCCCTGCAGCCCAAAGTCTGATTCAGCATCTCCGGGAGCCATTCGAGCAGAATTTCAGCCAAAAGAGACCCATCAATAGCCTATTCTGGCGCACGTTGAGACTCATTTCAGCACGCGGGTCCAACTCAGCTCTAGGTAATAGGACTGTGATGGGCCTAATTAAGGGAGCCAAATTAGACCCTATACTGTATTTTACCACTTAAACGGTCCCATTTTTAAGGCTGAAACAGATCTCTATTATTTACAGTGTGTAAGAACAACAACAACAGTAGCTGCTCACCGTCTTGCCTATGACCTCGCAACATCTTAGAATCAACCATGATCTGAGTTGCAATGTACGACTGTAAGACAACACAACAAAGTACATATATATGTTAAGCACAATTTGAGAGCGAAACTGACACATTTCTGTATGTTGAAGGCAAAGTTTACCTGAATCTGCTCCATAACGTCATCTCGCATTTCTTCCGCCATGCGATACCTGATGAAAACCAGTACAATCTTTTTAGAATGCAGAGGGAATGATGGGCGCGTTTTCCAGAAGCATTTAAGTAAAAAACAAAACAAAACAAAAGGTATAGGAAGGTAAGATGAAAAGAAACTATCGTAGTTTCTTTCAAAGCTATGATATATACCTCGACTAAACTATCCTGGCAAGCGTTTGAGAAGGTCCCCTTCCCTTCTTTCATGCGTGCCTATCTGTATCAAGTTCCCGCGCGCCTTAATTTGCACGAGGAGCTTCTAGGTGAAGATGGGTAGAGCGGGGTTACAAATATTAAATCTTAAAGACAAGTATATCACACTGTATCTTACACATCATGATCAGCACTGTTGTACATGAGAGCGTTCTGAAACATTAACATCATATCTCTTTGGAACTCGCTTGTTGTACGAATCGTCTGTGAAAACAACATTGCAGTTTCCATTAGCGCATGAGAAAGAATTTGAAATTATCAACTTGGTGCTAGATTTACGTGATTATATATTTTAAGATTAGAAACTCCTTACCCCGTTTTCAATGCTCTTTTTTATTGACGAGAGATCCATCGGTCTGCATGAGAAGATGGAAAACACACAAGTTATAACAAATCAGAGCACAGGCAGCCGACTGCAAACAAATCACGTGATCGTCAATTAAAGGACCGCGCGAAGGCAATTAGCCGGAGGGAAAGTGTGCCTTAAAAGGGACTCTCCTCCAGTATTTTACTACCTCTACACATTCCTTCATCCCAATCTTGCATAGGTTTCCCCCCGCAGCAAGTTTCGGTTTTAGACCCAACTTCATTGGCCATGCAGCTGTTTATTGCCGATCGATCGCACTATTTGTTCTTGCCTTCGAGCAAGCTCTCCGTTGACTCTTTTCGACTGAGTTTTATTGCAGGCTATTTGCATGCTAATCCACTCGACTACCTGCAGAAAGGCGGCAAAGAGCCTCTTTCAAACGAATTTAACCGTTTACGACAACTCATGCAGTGGGTTCCTTGCATACAAGAATTTGCGCAATAGCAATGAATAAACTATTAATTACTATCAAACTATATGTGTTAACTCTGGCAACAAATCCAAGCGAGTGTTAATTCATTTGGGCCCTCAAATCATTGAGACGAAAATTCACAGGTGATCTGACCTGAAGACAATGCTGTGATATCCTGGTGCTTCATCATCAGTGACTGGATGAAGAAACACGTTTGCATACCTGAAATAATGAATTACGAAGAAATCAGTGATAGATTCGGCGGAGTGCTTTATGTAGCAAGCAGGATCAGAGTCCAGGAGTGTTTAAGGCAACAAATCAGCCCAATTCTTCAGCTCCACCCAGAGCCAAACTGACCATCGTGCGCACACGCGTGCTGCATAGTAGCCTGCAGTGCAGGCGTTTTCTTCGGGCGCACGAATGTTTTGCTCTCGAAAGCGCATGTTGAAACTCCAAAAGAGGGGAGAAAATGGGGCGAGTCAAAAGGAGCGGGGCACCTACCCTTAGGGTTACTATTTTAACTCTCCCTAATCTTCCTCCGTCATGACAAAGATGGCGGTTACAACAGTACGAACATAAACAAGCAGCTTTCGCCCGCCCGAAATACGCCTGCACTGCAGGCTCGCTGAATGGCGAGGAGTACGCACGGAAAGGTCTATTCAGCTAGCCTGCAGTGCAGGCGTATTTTGGGCAGGCGAAAGCTGCTTGTTAGTCGAGCTTGCGTGAGCAGAGCGAGACACTTAAAATGCAGTCGTTTTCTTTGGTCGGTGGGACCTAGTTTGTAGGCCCTGCGTTCCTACCGAAGACCGTGGAAACTGGGGATAAGAATCGTGACGACTTTCATTGTATGGAAATGAGTCTTGTGATGAGAATGCAGTTTATTTTCGGCGATGACTGAAATGACGCATGTAAGTTTGGCAATGACGTAATTTTCCTCGAATGGAGGCCCTTGATTTTCGTGTAATTATGCACGACATGCAGGCACTTTAAAAAGGAAATATCCCCAAGCAGGATGAGAAAATATTATAGCGGGGAAATCCTCAGGATTTTGTGGCTTTTTAAGGCGTTACGTTTCTCAGAATATTCTCGCAATTACAGGAAATGTACGGTTAAATAGATTCACTTTGTTTTATGTATTTAATTGATAGATTTTCGCAGTTGTTACGATGTGAAGTTGTGTTGCACTTCAAAAATACTTGAGATATGAAGTATCCACTGTCACGTAATTTTTACGTGCGCAAGTGCGTAAAACTTGCGTTCGCAAATAAAATAAAGACAATGTATGAAAGGCCGCACGAACAATTATGTAAGCTTCAAAGTACGTAGGAACTCGCTTAATTTGACGTTTAATCTCAATACTATGTCTTACCTCTATTTGATTTACGTGATTAACATTTACGTACGTTAACGTGCGGAGCCAAAAACGCATCAGTGGAAATCCGCCCTAACGTGTAACGGATGTGTTTATACGGGTAGCTTTGAACTTGACTAACCGCACACTCTACTTGCAGCACTTCATGTCCATAGTTAATAGAAATCCCATATCGAGCTTTTCCGTAACAGGTTGCTCCAAGAATTCTATGGCTTGAAAGCGTTGATTATTTTGGAACAACTGATCACTTCAGTGGTCGGAAAAAAAAGAATAATCTTAATGAGCAAAACTTCAAGGTTTACTGGAAAATCAGGATCGAGGATCGAGAATCGAGAAATCAGGGATCGGGGATCGGTTAAAAAGAACTTGAAAATAAAATAAATAAATAAATCGTGGATCAGTGGTGATGTAAGCCGCAAACTGTAGATAAATTTCACAGAAAATAACCCCGTTCGCTGTACTGAACACTAAATTCAAGTAAACTAATCCGAGTCTGTCTTAGTCAGTGATTGTTTTGACGAGGAAGTGAAATTTTCCGGGAAAATGAAACGCTTCATCCCGGTGATACTCTAATACAAGAAAAACCTTTAACAGTTTTGAATTTTCAAGTGTACATTTGCTTTCAGTACTCCTTATTTTTCTTGTAATTGTTGTATGCACGACCCCACCAGCAATGCTGATCTTTTTATCGTGCCGTAAACTAAGGTTCTTACCTTAACTTTAACAGAACCTTATATAACACACAGTTAATTCAGTTCGCGCGTATTCCTGCTGAATTTGTCCGTTTTATAAGATATCAATGTCGCATGAAAGTAATGACATTTCCCATAGCTGCTTACTATCTACTTTTAATATCTCCGTAAGGTCTCAGAGTACAGTGTTTAGAGTAGTATTTGTTGTCACTGTTGTCACCGTTGTCACTGTTGTCGCCGTTGTCACCGTTGTCACTGTTGTCACCGTTCTCACTGTTGTCACTGTTGTCACTGTTGTCACCTTTGTCACCGTTGTCACTGTTGTCAACGTTGTCACCGTTGTCACTGTTGTCACCGTTGTCATCGTTGTCACTGTTGTCACCGTTGTCACTGTTGTCACCGTTGTCAACGTTGTCACCGTTGTCACTGTTGTCACCGTTGTCACCGTTGTCACTGTTGTCACCGTTCTCACTATTGTCACTAGGGAGCTTAAGCATCAACGTTTTTGAGCGACGCACGTCAACCGGAAGTGGCCTTTTTTCATTTTTTGACGGTGGTTTCGCGCAAATTTTCAGTCAAATCGCCTCTATAACAGTAAAGAAGCTAAGGAATACAAATTTTATATCATCAAGGCATGTTAAGAGGGAAAATACCTCACTTCCGGTTGACGTCCGTCGCTCAAAAACGTCGCTGCTTAAGCTCCCTACTGTTGTCACCGTTGTCACTGTTGTCACCGTTGTCACCGTTGTAACTGTTGTCATCGTTGTTACCGTTGTCACCGTTGTCACTGCTGTCAACGTTGTCACCGTTGTCACTGTTGTCAATGTGGTCACCGTTGTCACTGTTGTCACCGTTGTCACTGTTGTCAACGTTGTCACCGTTGTCACTGTTGTCACCGTTGTCACTGTTGTCATCGTTGTCACCGTTGTCACTGTTGTCTCTGTTGTCACCGTTGTCATCGTTGTCACTGTTGTCACCATTGTCACTGTTGTCAACGTTGTCACCGTTGTCACTGTTGTCACCTTTGTCACCTTTGTCACTGTTGTCACCGTTGTCACTGTTGTCACCGTTGTCATCGTTCTCACTGTTGTCACCGTTGTCACTGTTGTCACCGTTGTCATCGTTGTCACTGTTGTCACCGTTGTCACCGTTGTCACTGTTGTCATCGTTGTCCCTGTTGTCACTGTTGTCATCGTTGTCACTGTTGTCACCGTTGTCATCGTTGTCACTGTTCTCATCATTGTCACCGTTGTCACTGTTGTCTCTGTTGTCACCGTTGTCATCGTTGTCACTGTTGTCACCGTTGTCATCGTTGTCACTGTTGTCACCGTTGTCACTGTTGTCAACGTTGTCACTGTTGTCACCGTTGTCACTGTTGTCACCGTTCTCACTGTTGTCACTGTTGTCACCGTTGTCACCGTTGTCACTGTTGTCACTGTTGTCATCGTTGTCACCGTTGTCACTGTTGTCTCTGTTGTCACCGTTGTCATCGTTGTCACTGTTGTCACCGTTGTCACTGTTGTCAACGTTGTCAACGTTGTCACTGTTGTCACCTTTGTCACCGTTGTCACTGTTGTCAACGTTGTCACTGTCTCACTGTTGTCACCGTTCTCACTGTTGTCACCGTTGTCATCGTTGTCCCTGTTGTCACTGTTGTCACCTTTGTCACCGTTGTCACCGTTGTCACTGTTGTCAACGTTGCCACCGTTGTCACTGTTGTCTCTGTTGTCACCGTTGTCATCGTTGTCACTGTTGTCACCGTTGTCACTGTTGTCACCGTTGTCATCGTTGTCACCGTTGTCACCGTTGTCACTGTTGTCTCTGTTGTCACCGTTGTCATCGTTGTCACTGTTGTCACCGTTGTCACTGTTGTCACCGTTGTCATCGTTGTCACTGTTGTCACCGTTGTCACTGTTGTCATCGTTGTCCCAGTTGTCACTGTTGTCATCGTTGTCACTGTTGTCACCGTTGTCATCGTTGTCACTGTTGTCATCATTGTCACCGTTGTCACTGTTGTCACCGTTGTCATCGTTGTCACTGTTGTCACCGTTGTCATCGTTGTCACTGTTGTCACCGTTGTCACTGTTGTCAACGTTGTCACTGTTGTCACCGTTGTCACTGTTGTCACCGTTGTCACTGTTGTCACCGTTCTCACTGTTGTCACTGTTGTCACCGTTGTCACTGTTGTCACCGTTGTCACTGTTGTCATCGTTGTCACCGTTGTCACTGTTGTCTCTGTTGTCACCGTTGTCATCGTTGTCACTGTTGTCACCGTTGTCACTGTTGTCAACGTTGTCACCGTTGTCACTGTTGTCACCGTTGCCATCGTTGTCACTGTTGTCACCGTTGTCACTGTTGTCACCGTTGTCATCGTTGTCACTGTTGTCATCGTTGTCACTGTTGTCACCGTTGTCATCGTTGTCACTGTTGTCACCGTTGTCACTGTTGTCACCTTTGTCACCGCTGTCACCGTTGTCAACGTTGTCACCGTTGTCATCGTTGTCACCGTTGTCATCGTTGTCACTGTTGTCACCGTTGTCATCGTTGTCTCTGTTGTCACCGTTGTCATCGTTGTCACTGTTGTCACCGTTGTCACTGTTGTCAACGTTGTCACCGTTGTCACTGTTGTCACCTTTGTCACCGTTGTCACCGTTGTCACTGTTGTCAACGTTGTCACCGTTGTCACTGTTGTCACCGTTGTCACTGTTGTCACCGTTGTCACTGTTGTCACCGTTGTCATCGTTGTCACTGTTGTCACTGTTGTCATCGTTGTCACTGTTGTCATCGTTGTCACCGTTGTCATCGTTGTCACTGTTGTCACCGTTGTCATCGTTGTCTCTGTTGTCACCGTTGTCATCGTTGTCACTGTTGTCATCGTTGTCACCGTTGTCACCGTTGTCACTGTTGTCTCTGTTGTCACCGTTGTCACCGTTGTCATCGTTGTCACTGTTGTCATCGTTGTCACCGTTGTCACTGTTGTCTCTGTTGTCACCGTTGTCATCGTTGTCACCGTTGTCATCGTTGTCACTGTTGTCATCGTTGTCACTGTTGTCACCGTTGTCACCTTTGTCACCGTTGTCACCGTTGTCACTGTTGTCACTGTTGTCACCGTTGTCATCGTTGTCACCGTTGTCACTGTTGTCTCTGTTGTCACCGTTGTCATCGTTGTCACTGTTGTCACCGTTGTCACTGTTGTCACCGTTGTCATCGTTCTCACTGTTGTCATCGTTGTCACTGTTGTCTCTGTTGTCACCGTTGTCATCGTTGTCACTGTTGTCAACGTTGTCACTGTTGTCACCTTTGTCACCGTTGTCACTGTTGTCAACGTTGTAGCCGTTGTCACTGTTGTCACCGTTGTCATCGTTGTCACTGTTGTCACCGTTGTAAATGTTGTCTCTGTTGTCACCGTTGTCACTGTTGTCACCGTTGTCACTGTTGTCTCTGTTGTCACCTTTGTCATCGTTGTCACTGTTGTCACCGTTGTCACTGTTGTCACTGTTGTCACCGTTGTCACTGTTGTCACCGTTGTCTCTGTTGTCACCGTTGTCATCGTTGTCACCGTTGTCATCGTTGTCACTGTTGTCATCGTTGTCACTGTTGTCTCTGTTGTCACCGTTGTCATCGTTGTCACTGTTGTCAACGTTGTCACTGTTGTCACCTTTGTCACCGTTGTCACTGTTGTCAACGTTGTAGCCGTTGTCACTGTTGTCACCGTTGTCATCGTTGTCACTGTTGTCACCGTTGTAAATGTTGTCTCTGTTGTCACCGTTGTCACTGTTGTCACCGTTGTCACTGTTGTCTCTGTTGTCACCTTTGTCATCGTTGTCACTGTTGTCACCGTTGTCACTGTTGTCACTGTTGTCACCGTTGTCACTGTTGTCACCGTTGTCTCTGTTGTCACCGTTGTCATCGTTGTCACCGTTGTCACCTTTGTCACCGTTGTCACCGTTGTCACTGTTGTCAACGTTGTCACCGTTGTCACTGTTGTCATCGTTGTCACTGTTGTTACCGTTGTCACTGTTGTCAACGTTGTCACCGTTGTCACTGTTGTCACCGTTGTCACTGTTGTCACCGTTCTCACTGTTGTCACCTTTGTCACCGTTGTCACCGTTGTCACTGTTGTCAACATTGTCACCGTTGTCACTGTTGTCATCGTTGTCACTGTTGTTACCGTTGTCAACGTTATCACCGTTGTCACTGTTGTCACCTTTGTCACCGTTGTCACCGTTGTCACTGTTGTCAACGTTGTCACCGTTGTCACTGTTGTCACCTTTGTCACCGTTGTCACCGTTGTCACTGTTGTCAACGTTGTCACCGTTGTCACTGTTGTCACCGTTGTCACTGTTGTCAACGTTGTCACCGTTGTCACCTTTGTCACCGTTGTCACCGTTGTCACTGTTGTCAACGTTGTCACCGTTGTCACTGTTGTCACCGTTGTCATCGTTGTCACTGTTGTCACCGTTGTCACTGTTGTCACCGTTGTCATCGTTGTCACTGTTGTCACCGTTGTCATCGTTGTCACTGTTGTCATCGTTGTCACCGTTGTCATCGTTGTCACTGTTGTCACCGTTGTCATCGTTGTCTCTGTTGTCACCGTTGTCATCGTTGTCACTGTTGTCATCGTTGTCACCGTTGTCATCGTTGTCACCGTTGTCACTGTTGTCTCTGTTGTCACCGTTGTCACCGTTGTCATCGTTGTCACTGTTGTCATCGTTGTCACCGTTGTCACTGTTGTCTCTGTTGTCACCGTTGTCATCGTTGTCACCGTTGTCATCGTTGTCACTGTTGTCATCGTTGTCACCGTTGTCACTGTTGTCTCTGTTGTCACCGTTGTCATCGTTGTCATCGTTGTCACTGTTGTCACCGTTGTCACCTTTGTCACCGTTGTCACTGTTGTCACTGTTGTCACCGTTGTCATCGTTGTCACCGTTGTCACTGTTGTCTCTGTTGTCACCGTTGTCATCGTTGTCACTGTTGTCACCGTTGTCACTGTTGTCATCGTTCTCACCGTTGTCACTGTTGTCTCTGTTGTCACCGTTGTCATCCTTGTCACTGTTGTCAACGTTGTCACCGTTGTCACTGTTGTCACCTTTGTCACCGTTGTCACTGTTGTCAACGTTGTAGCCGTTGTCACTGTTGTCACCGTTGTCACTGTTGTCTCTGTTGTCACCGTTGTCACTGTTGTCACCGTTGTCACTGTTGTCTCTGTTGTCAGCTTTGTCATCGTTGTCACTGTTGTCACCGTTGTCACTGTTGTCACTGTTGTCACCGTTGTCACTGTTGTCACCGTTGTCTCTGTTGTCACCGTTGTCATCGTTGTCACTGTTGTCACCGTTGTCACCTCTGTCACCGTTGTCACCGTTGTCACTGTTGTCAACGTTGTCACCGTTGTCACTGTTGTCATCGTTGTCACTGTTGTTACCGTTGTCACCGTTGTCACTGTTGTCACCTTTGTCACCGTTGTCACCGTTGTCACTGTTGTCAACGTTGTCACCGTTGTCACTGTTGTCACTGTTGTCACCGTTGTCACTGTTGTCACCGTGTTACTGTTGTCACCGTTGTCACCGTTGTCACTGTTGTCAACGTTGTCATCGTTGTCACTGTTGTCACCGTTGTCACCGTTGTCACTGTTGTCACCGTTGTCACCGTTGTCACTGTTGTCATCGTTGACACCGCTGTCACCGTTGTCACTGTTGTCATCGTTGTCACTGTTGTTACCGTTGTCAACGTTATCACCGTTGTCACTGTTGTCACCTTTGTCACCGTTGTCACCGTTGTCACTGTTGTCAACGTTGTCACCGTTGTCACTGTTGTCACCTTTGTCACCGTTGTCACCGTTGTCACTGTTGTCAACGTTGTCACCGTTGTCACTGTTGTCACCGTTGTCACTGTTGTCAACGTTGTCACCGTTGTCACTGTTGTCACCTTTGTCACCGTTGTCACCGTTGTCACTGTTGTCAACGTTGTCACCGTTGTCACTGTTGTCACCGTTGTCATCGTTGTCACTGTTGTCACCGTTGTCACTGTTGTCACCGTTGTCATCGTTGTCACTGTTGTCACCGTTGTCATCGTTGTCACTGTTGTCATCGTTGTCACCGTTGTCATCGTTGTCACTGTTGTCACCGTTGTCATCGTTGTCTCTGTTGTCACCGTTGTCATCGTTGTCACTGTTGTCATCGTTGTCACCGTTGTCATCGTTGTCACCGTTGTCACTGTTGTCTCTGTTGTCACCGTTGTCACCGTTGTCATCGTTGTCACTGTTGTCATCGTTGTCACCGTTGTCACTGTTGTCTCTGTTGTCACCGTTGTCATCGTTGTCACCGTTGTCATCGTTGTCACTGTTGTCATCGTTGTCACCGTTGTCACTGTTGTCTCTGTTGTCACCGTTGTCATCGTTGTCACTGTTGTCACCGTTGTCACCTTTGTCACCGTTGTCACCGTTGTCACTGTTGTCACTGTTGTCACCGTTGTCATCGTTGTCACCGTTGTCACTGTTGTCTCTGTTGTCACCGTTGTCATCGTTGTCACTGTTGTCACCGTTGTCACTGTTGTCATCGTTCTCACCGTTGTCACTGTTGTCTCTGTTGTCACCGTTGTCATCCTTGTCACTGTTGTCAACGTTGTCACCGTTGTCACTGTTGTCACCTTTGTCACCGTTGTCACTGTTGTCAACGTTGTAGCCGTTGTCACTGTTGTCACCGTTGTCACTGTTGTCTCTGTTGTCACCGTTGTCACTGTTGTCACCGTTGTCACTGTTGTCTCTGTTGTCAGCTTTGTCATCGTTGTCACTGTTGTCACCGTTGTCACTGTTGTCACTGTTGTCACCGTTGTCACTGTTGTCACCGTTGTCTCTGTTGTCACCGTTGTCATCGTTGTCACTGTTGTCACCGTTGTCACCTTTGTCACCGTTGTCACCGTTGTCACTGTTGTCAACGTTGTCACCGTTGTCACTGTTGTCATCGTTGTCACTGTTGTTACCGTTGTCAACGTTGTCACCGTTGTCACTGTTGTCACCTTTGTCACCGTTGTCACCGTTGTCACTGTTGTCAACGTTGTCACCGTTGTCACTGTTGTCACTGTTGTCACCGTTGTCACTGTTGTCACCGTGTTACTGTTGTCACCGTTGTCACCGTTGTCACTGTTGTCAACGTTGTCATCGTTGTCACTGTTGTCACCGTTGTCACCGTTGTCACTGTTGTCACCGTTGTCACCGTTGTCACTGTTGTCATCGTTGACACCGTTGTCACCGTTGTCACTGTTGTCACCGTTGTTACTATTGTCACCGTTGTCACCGTTGTCACAGTTGTCACCGTTGTCACTGTTGTCACCGTTGTCACTGTTGTCACTGTTGTCACCGTTGTCACTGTTGTACCCGTTGTCTCTGTTGTCATCGTTGTCACTGTTGTCACCGTTGTCACCTTTGTCACCGTTGTCAGCGTTGTCACTGTTGTCAACGTTGTCACCGTTGTCACTATTGTCACCGTTGTCATCGTTGTCACCGTTGTCACTGTTGTCAACGTTGTCACCGTTGTCACTGTAGTCACCGTTGTCATCGTTGTCACTGTTGTCACCGTTGTCACTGTTGTCACCGTTGTCATCGTTGTCACTGTTGTCACCGTTGTCACCGTTGTCACTGTTGTCATCGTTGTCACTGTTGTCACCGTTGTCATCGTTGTCACTGTTGTCACCGTTGTCACTGTTGTCACCTTTGTCACCGTTGTCACCATTGTCAACGTTGTCACCGTTGTCACAGTTGTCACCGTTGTCACTGTTGTCGCTGTTGTCATCGTTGTCACCGTTGTCAGTGTTGTCACTGTTGTCACCGTTATCATCGTTGTCACTGTTGTCACCGTTGTCAACATTGTCACCGTTGTCACTGTTGTCACCGTCGTCATCGTTGCCACTGTTGTCACCGTTGTCATCGTTGTCACTGTTGTCACCGTTGTAACCGTTGTCACTGTTGTCACCGTTGTCATCGTTGTCACTGTTGTCACCGTGTTACTGTTGTCACCGTTGTCTCTGTTATCACCGTTGTCATCGTTGTCACTGTTGTCACCGTTGTCACCTTTGTCAGCGTTGTCACTGTTGTCAACGTTGTCACCGTTGTCACTGATGTCACCGTTGTCATCGTTGTCACCGTTGTCACTGTTGTCAACGTTGTCACCGTTGTCACTGTAGTCACCGTTGTCATCGTTGTCACTGTTGTCACCGTTGTCACTGTTGTCACCGTTTTCATCGTTGTCACTGTTGTCACCGTTGTCACCGTTGTCACTGTTGTCATCGTTGTCACTGTTGTCACCGTTGTCACTGTTGTCACCTTTGTCACCGTTGTCAACGTTGTCACCGTTGTCACCGTTGTCATCGTTGTCACTGTTGTCACCGTTGTCACTGTTGTCACCGTTGTCACTGTTGTCACTGTTGTCATCGTTGTCACCGTTGTCACCGTTGTCACTGTTGTCACTGTTGTCATCGTTGTCACCGTTGTCACCGCTGTAACCGTTGTCACTGTTGTACCCGTTGTCACCGTCGTCACTGTTGCCATCGTTGTCACTGTTGTCACCGTTGTCACTGTTGTCACCGTTGTCACCGTTGTCACTGTTGTCACCGTTGTCACTGTTGTCATCGTTGTCACTGTTGTCACTGTTGTCACCGTTGTCACAGTTGTCAACGTTGTCACCGTTGTCACTGTTGTCACCGTTGTCATCGTTGTCACCGTTGTCACTGATGTCAACTTTGTCACCGTTGTCACTGTTGTCACCGTTGTCATCGTTGTCACTGTTGTCACCGTTGTCACTGTTGTCACCGTTGTCATCGTTGTCACTGTTGTCACCGTTGTCACCGTTGTCACTGTTGTCATCGTTGTCATCGTTGTCACTGTTGTCACCGTTGTCACTGTTGTCACCGTTGTCATCGTTGTCACTGTTGTCATCGTTGTCACTGTTGTCACCGTTGTCATCGTTGTCACTGTTGTCACCGTTGTCACTGTTGTCAACGTTGTCACCGTTGTCACTGTTGTCATCGTTGTCACCGTTGTCACCGTTGTCAACGTTGTCACCGTTGTCACTGTTGTCACCTTTGTCACCGTTGTCACCGTTGTCACTGTTGTCACCGTTGTCACTGTTTTCACCGTTGTCACTGTTGTCACCGTTGTCACCGTTGTCATCGTTGTCACCGTTGTCATCGTTGTCACTGTTGTCACCGTTGTCATCGTTGTCTCTGTTGTCACCGTTGTCATCGTTGTCACTGTTGTCACCGTTGTCACTGTTGTCAACGTTGTCACCGTTGTCACTGTTGTCACCTTTGTCACCGTTGTCACCGTTGTCACTGTTGTCAACGTTGTCACCGTTGTCACTGTTGTCACTGTTGTCACCGTTGTCACTGTTGTCACCGTTGTCACTGTTGTCACCGTTGTCACTGTTGTCATCGTTGTCACTGTTGTCACCGTTGTCACAGTTGTCAACGTTGTCACCGTTGTCACTGTTGTCACCGTTGACATCGTTGTCACCGTTGTCACTGTTGTCAACGTTGTCACCGTTGTCATCGTTGTCACTGTTGTCACCGTTGTCACTGTTGTCACCGTTGTCATCGTTGTCACTGTTGTCACCGTTGTCACTGTTCTCATCGTTGTCACTGTTGTCACCGTTGTCATCGTTGTCACTGTTGTCACTGTTGTCACTGTTGTCACCTTTGTCACCGTTGTCACTGTTGTCACCGTCGTCATCGTTGCCACTGTTGTCACCGTTGTCATCGTTGTCACTGTTGTCACCGTTGTCACCGTTGTCATCGTTGTCACTGTTGTCACCGTGTTACTGTTGTCACCGTTGTCACCGTTGTCACCGTTGTCACTGTTGTCAACGTTGTCATCGTTGTCACTGTTGTCACCGTTGTCACCGTTGTCACTGTTGTCACCGTTGTCACCGTTGTCACTGTTGTCATCGTTGACACCGTTGTCACCGTTGTCACTGTTGTCACCGTTGTCACTGTTGTCACCGTTGTCACTGTTGTCATCGTTGTCACTGTTGTCATCGTTGTCACTGTTGTCACTGTTGTCACCGTTGTCACAGTTGTCAACGTTGTCACCGTTGTCACTGTTGTCACCGTTGTCATCGTTGTCACCGTTGTCGCTGTTGTCAACGTTGTCACCGTTGTCATCGTTGTCACTGTTGTCACCGTTGTCACTGTTGTCACCGTTGTCATCGTTGTCACTGTTGTCACCGTTGTCACCGTTGTCACTTTTGTCATCGTTGTCATCGTTGTCACTGTTGTCACCGTTGTCACTGTTGTCACCGTTGTCATCGTTGTCACTGTTGTCATCGTTGTCACTGTTGTCACCGTTGTCATCGTTGTCACTGTTGTCACCGTTGTCACTGTTGTCAACGTTGTCACCGTTGTCACTGTTGTCATCGTTGTCACTGTTGTCACCGTTGTCAACGTTGTCACCGTTGTCACTGTTGTCACCTTTGTCACCGTTGTCACCGTTGTCACTGTTGTCAACGTTGTCACCGTTGTCACTGTTGTCACCGTTGTCACTGTTTTCACCGTTGTCACTGTTGTCACCGTTGTCACTGTTTTCACCGTTGTCACTGTTGTCACCGTTGTCACCGTTGTCATCGTTGTCACCGTTGTCATCGTTGTCACTGTTGTCACCGTTGTCATCGTTGTCTCTGTTGTCACCGTTGTCATCGTTGTCACTGTTGTCACCGTTGTCACTGTTGTCAACGTTGTCACCGTTGTCACTGTTGTCACCTTTGTCACCGTTGTCACCGTTGTCACTGTTGTCAACGTTGTCACCGTTGTCACTGTTGTCACTGTTGTCACCGTTGTCACTGTTGTCACCGTTGTCACTGTTGTCACCGTTGTCACTGTTGTCATCGTTGTCACTGTTGTCACCGTTGTCACAGTTGTCAACGTTGTCACCGTTGTCACTGTTGTCACCGTTGACATCGTTGTCACCGTTGTCACTGTTGTCAACGTTCTCACCGTTGTCATCGTTGTCACTGTTGTCACCGTTGTCACTGTTGTCACCGTTGTCATCGTTGTCACTGTTGTCACCGTTGTCACCGTTGTCACTGTTCTCATCGTTGTCACTGTTGTCACCGTTGTCATCGTTGTCACTGTTGTCACTGTTGTCACTGTTCTCACCTTTGTCACCGTTGTCACTGTTGTCACCGTCGTCATCGTTGCCACTGTTGTCACCGTTGTCATCGTTGTCACTGTTGTCACCGTTGTCACCGTTGTCACCGTTGTCACTGTTGTCAACGTTGTCATCGTTGTCACTGTTGTCACCGTTGTCACCGTTGGCACTGTTGTCACCGTTGTCACCGTTGTCACTGTTGTCATCGTTGACACCGTTGTCACTGTTGTCACTGTTGTCACCGTTGTCACTGTTGTCACCGTTGTCACTGTTGTCACCGTTGTCACTGTTGTCATCGTTGTCACTGTTGTCACCGTTGTCACTGTTGTCATCGTTGTCACTGTTGTCACCGTTGTCACAGTTGTCAACGTTGTCACCGTTGTCACTGTTGTCACCGTTGACATCGTTGTCACCGTTGTCACTGTTGTCAACGTTCTCACCGTTGTCATCGTTGTCACTGTTGTCACCGTTGTCACTGTTGTCACCGTTGTCATCGTTGTCACTGTTGTCACCGTTGTCACCGTTGTCACTGTTCTCATCGTTGTCACTGTTGTCACCGTTGTCATCGTTGTCACTGTTGTCACTGTTGTCACCTTTGTCACCGTTGTCACTGTTGTCACCGTCGTCATCGTTGCCACTGTTGTCACCGTTGTCATCGTTGTCACTGTTGTCACCGTTGTCACCGTTGTCACCGTTGTCACTGTTGTCAACGTTGTCATCGTTGTCACTGTTGTCACCGTTGTCACCGTTGTCACTGTTGTCACCGTTGTCACCGTTGTCACTGCTGTCATCGTTGACACCGTTGTCACCGTTGTCACTGTTGTCACCGTTGTCACTATTGTCACTGTTGTCACCGTTGTCACAGTTGTCACCGTTGTCACTGTTGTCACCGTTGTCACTGTTGTCACTGTTGTCACCGTTGTCACTGTTGTACCCGTTGTCTCTGTTGTCATCGTTGTCACTGTTGTCACCGTTGTCACCTTTGTCACCGTCGTCATCGTTGCCACTGTTGTCACCGTTGTCATCGTTGTCACTGTTGTCACCGTTGTCACCGTTGTCACCGTTGTCATCGTTGTCACTGTTGTCACCGTTGTCACCGTTGTCATCGTTGTCACTGTTGTCACCGTGTTACTGTTGTCACCGTTGTCACCGTTGTCACCGTTGTCACTGTTGTCAACGTTGTCATCGTTGTCACTGTTGTCACCGTTGTCACCGTTGTCACTGTTGTCACCGTTGTCACCGTTGTCACTGTTGTCATCGTTGACACCGTTGTCACCGTTGTCACTGTTGTCACCGTTGTCACTGTTGTCACCGTTGTCACTGTTGTCATCGTTGTCACTGTTGTCATCGTTGTCACTGTTGTCACTGTTGTCACCGTTGTCACAGTTGTCAACGTTGTCACCGTTGTCACTGTTGTCACCGTTGTCATCGTTGTCACCGTTGTCGCTGTTGTCAACGTTGTCACCGTTGTCATCGTTGTCACTGTTGTCACCGTTGTCACTGTTGTCACCGTTGTCATCGTTGTCACTGTTGTCACCGTTGTCACCGTTGTCACTTTTGTCATCGTTGTCATCGTTGTCACTGTTGTCACCGTTGTCACTGTTGTCACCGTTGTCATCGTTGTCACTGTTGTCATCGTTGTCACTGTTGTCACCGTTGTCATCGTTGTCACTGTTGTCACCGTTGTCACTGTTGTCAACGTTGTCACCGTTGTCACTGTTGTCATCGTTGTCACTGTTGTCACCGTTGTCAACGTTGTCACCGTTGTCACTGTTGTCACCTTTGTCACCGTTGTCACCGTTGTCACTGTTGTCAACGTTGTCACCGTTGTCACTGTTGTCACCGTTGTCACTGTTTTCACCGTTGTCACTGTTGTCACCGTTGTCACTGTTTTCACCGTTGTCACTGTTGTCACCGTTGTCACCGTTGTCATCGTTGTCACCGTTGTCATCGTTGTCACTGTTGTCACCGTTGTCATCGTTGTCTCTGTTGTCACCGTTGTCATCGTTGTCACTGTTGTCACCGTTGTCACTGTTGTCAACGTTGTCACCGTTGTCACTGTTGTCACCTTTGTCACCGTTGTCACCGTTGTCACTGTTGTCAACGTTGTCACCGTTGTCACTGTTGTCACTGTTGTCACCGTTGTCACTGTTGTCACCGTTGTCACTGTTGTCACCGTTGTCACTGTTGTCATCGTTGTCACTGTTGTCACCGTTGTCACAGTTGTCAACGTTGTCACCGTTGTCACTGTTGTCACCGTTGACATCGTTGTCACCGTTGTCACTGTTGTCAACGTTCTCACCGTTGTCATCGTTGTCACTGTTGTCACCGTTGTCACTGTTGTCACCGTTGTCATCGTTGTCACTGTTGTCACCGTTGTCACCGTTGTCACTGTTCTCATCGTTGTCACTGTTGTCACCGTTGTCATCGTTGTCACTGTTGTCACTGTTGTCACTGTTGTCACCTTTGTCACCGTTGTCACTGTTGTCACCGTCGTCATCGTTGCCACTGTTGTCACCGTTGTCATCGTTGTCACTGTTGTCACCGTTGTCACCGTTGTCACCGTTGTCACTGTTGTCAACGTTGTCATCGTTGTCACTGTTGTCACCGTTGTCACCGTTGGCACTGTTGTCACCGTTGTCACCGTTGTCACTGTTGTCATCGTTGACACCGTTGTCACTGTTGTCACTGTTGTCACCGTTGTCACTGTTGTCACCGTTGTCACTGTTGTCACCGTTGTCACTGTTGTCATCGTTGTCACTGTTGTCACCGTTGTCACTGTTGTCATCGTTGTCACTGTTGTCACCGTTGTCACAGTTGTCAACGGTGTCACCGTTGTCACTGTTGTCACCGTTGACATCGTTGTCACCGTTGTCACTGTTGTCAACGTTCTCACCGTTGTCATCGTTGTCACTGTTGTCACCGTTGTCACTGTTGTCACCGTTGTCATCGTTGTCACTGTTGTCACCGTTGTCACCGTTGTCACTGTTCTCATCGTTGTCACTGTTGTCACCGTTGTCATCGTTGTCACTGTTGTCACTGTTGTCACCTTTGTCACCGTTGTCACTGTTGTCACCGTCGTCATCGTTGCCACTGTTGTCACCGTTGTCATCGTTGTCACTGTTGTCACCGTTGTCACCGTTGTCACCGTTGTCACTGTTGTCAACGTTGTCATCGTTGTCACTGTTGTCACCGTTGTCACCGTTGTCACTGTTGTCACCGTTGTCACCGTTGTCACTGCTGTCATCGTTGACACCGTTGTCACCGTTGTCACTGTTGTCACCGTTGTCACTATTGTCACCGTTGTCACCGTTGTCACAGTTGTCACCGTTGTCACTGTTGTCACCGTTGTCACTGTTGTCACTGTTGTCACCGTTGTCACTGTTGTACCCGTTGTCTCTGTTGTCATCGTTGTCACTGTTGTCACCGTTGTCACCTTTGTCACCGTCGTCATCGTTGCCACTGTTGTCACCGTTGTCATCGTTGTCACTGTTGTTACCGTTGTCACCGTTGTCACCGTTGTCATCGTTGTCACTGTTGTCACCGTGTTACTGTTGTCACCGTTGTCACCGTTGTCACCGTTGTCACTGTTGTCAACGTTGTCATCGTTGTCACTGTTGTCACCGTTGTCACCGTTGTCACTGTTGTCACCGTTGTCACCGTTGTCACTGTTGTCATCGTTGACACCGTTGTCACCGTTGTCACTGTTGTCACCGTTGTCACTGTTGTCACCGTTGTCACTGTTGTCATCGTTGTCACTGTTGTCACTGTTGTCACCGTTGTCACAGTTGTCAACGTTGTCACCGTTGTCACTGTTGTCACCGTTGTCATCGTTGTCACCGTTGTCACTGTTGTCAACGTTGTCACCGTTGTCACTGTTGTCACCGTTGTCATCGTTGTCACTGTTGTCACCGTTGTCACTGTTGTCACCGTTGTCATCGTTGTCACTGTTGTCACCGTTGTCACCGTTGTCACTTTTGTCATCGTTGTCATCGTTGTCACTGTTGTCACCGTTGTCACTGTTGTCACCGTTGTCATCGTTGTCACTGTTGTCATCGTTGTCACTGTTGTCACCGTTGTCACTGTTGTCAACGTTGTCACCGTTGTCACTGTTGTCATCGTTGTCACTGTTGTCACCGTTGTCACTGTTGTCACCGTTGTCACTGTTTTCACCGTTGTCACTGTTGTCACCGTTGTCACCGTTGTCATCGTTGTCACCGTTGTCATCGTTGTCACTGTTGTCACCGTTGTCATCGTTGTCTCTGTTGTCACCGTTGTCATCGTTGTCACTGTTGTCACCGTTGTTACTGTTGTCAACGTTGTCACCGTTGTCACTGTTGTCACCTTTGTCACCGTTGTCACCGTTGTCACTGTTGTCAACGTTGTCACTGTTGTCACCGTTGTCATCGTTGTCACTGTTGTCACCGTTGTCACTGTTGTCAACGTTGTCACCGTTGTCACTGTTGTCATCGTTGTCACTGTTGTCACCGTTGTCAACGTTGTCACCGTTGTCACTGTTGTCACCTTTGTCACCGTTGTCACCGTTGTCACTGTTGTCAACGTTGTCACCGTTGTCACTGTTGTCACCGTTGTCACTGTTTTCACCGTTGTCACTGTTGTCACCGTTGTCACTGTTTTCACCGTTGTCACTGTTGTCACCGTTGTCACCGTTGTCATCGTTGTCACCGTTGTCATCGTTGTCACTGTTGTCACCGTTGTCATCGTTGTCTCTGTTGTCACCGTTGTCATCGTTGTCACTGTTGTCACCGTTGTCACTGTTGTCAACGTTGTCACCGTTGTCACTGTTGTCACCTTTGTCACCGTTGTCACCGTTGTCACTGTTGTCAACGTTGTCACCGTTGTCACTGTTGTCACTGTTGTCACCGTTGTCACTGTTGTCACCGTTGTCACTGTTGTCACCGTTGTCACTGTTGTCATCGTTGTCACTGTTGTCACCGTTGTCACAGTTGTCAACGTTGTCACCGTTGTCACTGTTGTCACCGTTGACATCGTTGTCACCGTTGTCACTGTTGTCAACGTTCTCACCGTTGTCATCGTTGTCACTGTTGTCACCGTTGTCACTGTTGTCACCGTTGTCATCGTTGTCACTGTTGTCACCGTTGTCACCGTTGTCACTGTTCTCATCGTTGTCACTGTTGTCACCGTTGTCATCGTTGTCACTGTTGTCACTGTTGTCACTGTTGTCACCTTTGTCACCGTTGTCACTGTTGTCACCGTCGTCATCGTTGCCACTGTTGTCACCGTTGTCATCGTTGTCACTGTTGTCACCGTTGTCACCGTTGTCACCGTTGTCACTGTTGTCAACGTTGTCATCGTTGTCACTGTTGTCACCGTTGTCACCGTTGGCACTGTTGTCACCGTTGTCACCGTTGTCACTGTTGTCATCGTTGACACCGTTGTCACTGTTGTCACTGTTGTCACCGTTGTCACTGTTGTCACCGTTGTCACTGTTGTCACCGTTGTCACTGTTGTCATCGTTGTCACTGTTGTCACCGTTGTCACTGTTGTCATCGTTGTCACTGTTGTCACCGTTGTCACAGTTGTCAACGGTGTCACCGTTGTCACTGTTGTCACCGTTGACATCGTTGTCACCGTTGTCACTGTTGTCAACGTTCTCACCGTTGTCATCGTTGTCACTGTTGTCACCGTTGTCACTGTTGTCACCGTTGTCATCGTTGTCACTGTTGTCACCGTTGTCACCGTTGTCACTGTTCTCATCGTTGTCACTGTTGTCACCGTTGTCATCGTTGTCACTGTTGTCACTGTTGTCACCTTTGTCACCGTTGTCACTGTTGTCACCGTCGTCATCGTTGCCACTGTTGTCACCGTTGTCATCGTTGTCACTGTTGTCACCGTTGTCACCGTTGTCACCGTTGTCACTGTTGTCAACGTTGTCATCGTTGTCACTGTTGTCACCGTTGTCACCGTTGTCACTGTTGTCACCGTTGTCACCGTTGTCACTGCTGTCATCGTTGACACCGTTGTCACCGTTGTCACTGTTGTCACCGTTGTCACTATTGTCACCGTTGTCACCGTTGTCACAGTTGTCACCGTTGTCACTGTTGTCACCGTTGTCACTGTTGTCACTGTTGTCACCGTTGTCACTGTTGTACCCGTTGTCTCTGTTGTCATCGTTGTCACTGTTGTCACCGTTGTCACCTTTGTCACCGTCGTCATCGTTGCCACTGTTGTCACCGTTGTCATCGTTGTCACTGTTGTTACCGTTGTCACCGTTGTCACCGTTGTCATCGTTGTCACTGTTGTCACCGTGTTACTGTTGTCACCGTTGTCACCGTTGTCACCGTTGTCACTGTTGTCAACGTTGTCATCGTTGTCACTGTTGTCACCGTTGTCACCGTTGTCACTGTTGTCACCGTTGTCACCGTTGTCACTGTTGTCATCGTTGACACCGTTGTCACCGTTGTCACTGTTGTCACCGTTGTCACTGTTGTCACCGTTGTCACTGTTGTCATCGTTGTCACTGTTGTCACTGTTGTCACCGTTGTCACAGTTGTCAACGTTGTCACCGTTGTCACTGTTGTCACCGTTGTCATCGTTGTCACCGTTGTCACTGTTGTCAACGTTGTCACCGTTGTCACTGTTGTCACCGTTGTCATCGTTGTCACTGTTGTCACCGTTGTCACTGTTGTCACCGTTGTCATCGTTGTCACTGTTGTCACCGTTGTCACCGTTGTCACTTTTGTCATCGTTGTCATCGTTGTCACTGTTGTCACCGTTGTCACTGTTGTCACCGTTGTCATCGTTGTCACTGTTGTCATCGTTGTCACTGTTGTCACCGTTGTCACTGTTGTCAACGTTGTCACCGTTGTCACTGTTGTCATCGTTGTCACTGTTGTCACCGTTGTCACTGTTGTCACCGTTGTCACTGTTTTCACCGTTGTCACTGTTGTCACCGTTGTCACCGTTGTCATCGTTGTCACCGTTGTCATCGTTGTCACTGTTGTCACCGTTGTCATCGTTGTCTCTGTTGTCACCGTTGTCATCGTTGTCACTGTTGTCACCGTTGTTACTGTTGTCAACGTTGTCACCGTTGTCACTGTTGTCACCTTTGTCACCGTTGTCACCGTTGTCACTGTTGTCAACGTTGTCACTGTTGTCACCGTTGTCATCGTTGTCACTGTTGTCACCGTTGTCACTGTTGTCAACGTTGTCACCGTTGTCACTGTTGTCATCGTTGTCACTGTTGTCACCGTTGTCAACGTTGTCACCGTTGTCACTGTTGTCACCTTTGTCACCGTTGTCACCGTTGTCACTGTTGTCAACGTTGTCACCGTTGTCACTGTTGTCACCGTTGTCACTGTTTTCACCGTTGTCACTGTTGTCACCGTTGTCACTGTTTTCACCGTTGTCACTGTTGTCACCGTTGTCACCGTTGTCATCGTTGTCACCGTTGTCATCGTTGTCACTGTTGTCACCGTTGTCATCGTTGTCTCTGTTGTCACCGTTGTCATCGTTGTCACTGTTGTCACCGTTGTCACTGTTGTCAACGTTGTCACCGTTGTCACTGTTGTCACCTTTGTCACCGTTGTCACCGTTGTCACTGTTGTCAACGTTGTCACCGTTGTCACTGTTGTCACTGTTGTCACCGTTGTCACTGTTGTCACCGTTGTCACTGTTGTCACCGTTGTCACTGTTGTCATCGTTGTCACTGTTGTCACCGTTGTCACAGTTGTCAACGTTGTCACCGTTGTCACTGTTGTCACCGTTGACATCGTTGTCACCGTTGTCACTGTTGTCAACGTTCTCACCGTTGTCATCGTTGTCACTGTTGTCACCGTTGTCACTGTTGTCACCGTTGTCATCGTTGTCACTGTTGTCACCGTTGTCACCGTTGTCACTGTTCTCATCGTTGTCACTGTTGTCACCGTTGTCATCGTTGTCACTGTTGTCACTGTTGTCACTGTTGTCACCTTTGTCACCGTTGTCACTGTTGTCACCGTCGTCATCGTTGCCACTGTTGTCACCGTTGTCATCGTTGTCACTGTTGTCACCGTTGTCACCGTTGTCACCGTTGTCACTGTTGTCAACGTTGTCATCGTTGTCACTGTTGTCACCGTTGTCACCGTTGGCACTGTTGTCACCGTTGTCACCGTTGTCACTGTTGTCATCGTTGACACCGTTGTCACTGTTGTCACTGTTGTCACCGTTGTCACTGTTGTCACCGTTGTCACTGTTGTCACCGTTGTCACTGTTGTCATCGTTGTCACTGTTGTCACCGTTGTCACTGTTGTCATCGTTGTCACTGTTGTCACCGTTGTCACAGTTGTCAACGGTGTCACCGTTGTCACTGTTGTCACCGTTGACATCGTTGTCACCGTTGTCACTGTTGTCAACGTTCTCACCGTTGTCATCGTTGTCACTGTTGTCACCGTTGTCACTGTTGTCACCGTTGTCATCGTTGTCACTGTTGTCACCGTTGTCACCGTTGTCACTGTTCTCATCGTTGTCACTGTTGTCACCGTTGTCATCGTTGTCACTGTTGTCACTGTTGTCACCTTTGTCACCGTTGTCACTGTTGTCACCGTCGTCATCGTTGCCACTGTTGTCACCGTTGTCATCGTTGTCACTGTTGTCACCGTTGTCACCGTTGTCACCGTTGTCACTGTTGTCAACGTTGTCATCGTTGTCACTGTTGTCACCGTTGTCACCGTTGTCACTGTTGTCACCGTTGTCACCGTTGTCACTGCTGTCATCGTTGACACCGTTGTCACCGTTGTCACTGTTGTCACCGTTGTCACTATTGTCACCGTTGTCACCGTTGTCACAGTTGTCACCGTTGTCACTGTTGTCACCGTTGTCACTGTTGTCACTGTTGTCACCGTTGTCACTGTTGTACCCGTTGTCTCTGTTGTCATCGTTGTCACTGTTGTCACCGTTGTCACCTTTGTCACCGTCGTCATCGTTGCCACTGTTGTCACCGTTGTCATCGTTGTCACTGTTGTTACCGTTGTCACCGTTGTCACCGTTGTCATCGTTGTCACTGTTGTCACCGTGTTACTGTTGTCACCGTTGTCACCGTTGTCACCGTTGTCACTGTTGTCAACGTTGTCATCGTTGTCACTGTTGTCACCGTTGTCACCGTTGTCACTGTTGTCACCGTTGTCACCGTTGTCACTGTTGTCATCGTTGACACCGTTGTCACCGTTGTCACTGTTGTCACCGTTGTCACTGTTGTCACCGTTGTCACTGTTGTCATCGTTGTCACTGTTGTCACTGTTGTCACCGTTGTCACAGTTGTCAACGTTGTCACCGTTGTCACTGTTGTCACCGTTGTCATCGTTGTCACCGTTGTCACTGTTGTCAACGTTGTCACCGTTGTCACTGTTGTCACCGTTGTCATCGTTGTCACTGTTGTCACCGTTGTCACTGTTGTCACCGTTGTCATCGTTGTCACTGTTGTCACCGTTGTCACCGTTGTCACTTTTGTCATCGTTGTCATCGTTGTCACTGTTGTCACCGTTGTCACTGTTGTCACCATTGTCATCGTTGTCACTGTTGTCATCGTTGTCACTGTTGTCACCGTTGTCACTGTTGTCAACGTTGTCACCGTTGTCACTGTTGTCATCGTTGTCACTGTTGTCACCGTTGTCACTGTTGTCACCGTTGTCACTGTTTTCACCGTTGTCACTGTTGTCACCGTTGTCACCGTTGTCATCGTTGTCACCGTTGTCATCGTTGTCACTGTTGTCACCGTTGTCATCGTTGTCTCTGTTGTCACCGTTGTCATCGTTGTCACTGTTGTCACCGTTGTTACTGTTGTCAACGTTGTCACCGTTGTCACTGTTGTCACCTTTGTCACCGTTGTCACCGTTGTCACTGTTGTCAACGTTGTCACCGTTGTCACTGTTGTCACTGTTGTCACCGTTGTCACTGTTGTCACCGTTGTCACTGTTGTCACCGTTGTAACTGTTGTCATCGTTGTCACTGTTGTCACCGTTGTCACAGTTGTCAACGTTGTCACCGTTGTCACTGTTGTCACCGTTGACATCGTTGTCACCGTTGTCACTGTTGTCAACGTTCTCACCGTTGTCATCGTTGTCACTGTTGTCACCGTTGTCACTGTTGTCACCGTTGTCATCGTTGTCACTGTTGTCACCGTTGTCACCGTTGTCACTGTTCTCATCGTTGTCACTGTTGTCACCGTTGTCATCGTTGTCACTGTTGTCACTGTTGTCACTGTTGTCACCTTTGTCACCGTTGTCACTGTTGTCACCGTCGTCATCGTTGCCACTGTTGTCACCGTTGTCATCGTTGTCACCGTTGTCACCGTTGTCACCGTTGTCATCGTTGTCACTGTTGTCACCGTGTTACTGTTGTCACCGTTGTCACCGTTGTCACCGTTGTCACTGTTGTCAACGTTGTCATCGTTGTCACTGTTGTCACCGTTGTCACTGTTGTCATCGTTGTCACCGTTGTCACCGTTGTCACTGTTGTCATCGTTGACACCGTTGTCACCGTTGTCACTGTTGTCACCGTTGTCACTATTGTCACCGTTGTCACCGTTGTCACAGTTGTCACCGTTGTCACTGTTGTCACCGTTGTCACTGTTGTCACTGTTGTCACCGATGTCACTGTTGTACCCGTTGTCTCTGTTGTCATCGCTGTCACTGTTGTCACCGTTGTCACCTTTGTCACCGTTGTCAGCGTTGTCACTGTGTTCAACGTTGTCACCGTTGCCACTGTTGTCACCGTTGTCATCGTTGTCACCGTTGTCACTGTTGTCAACGTTGTCACCGTTGTCACTGTAGTCACCGTTGTCATCGTTGTCACTGTTGTCACCGTTGTCACTGTTGTCACCGTTGTCATCGTTGTCACTGTTGTCACCGTTGTCACTGTTGTCATCGTTGTCACTGTTGTCACCGTTGTCATCGTTGTCACTGTTGTCACCGTTGTCACTGCTGTCACCTTTGTCACCGTTGTCACCGTTGTCAACGTTGTCACCGTTGTCACTGTTGTCACTGTTGTCACTGTTGTCATCGTTGTCACCGTTGTCACTGTTGTCACTGTTGTCACCGTTATCATCGTTGTCACTGTTGTCACCGTTGTCAACCTTGTCACTGTTGTCACTGTTGTCACCGTCGTCATCGTTGCCACTGTTGTCACCGTTGTCATCGTTGTCACTGTTGTCACCGTTGTCACCGTTGTCACTGTTGTCACCGTTGTCATCGTTGTCACTGTTGTCACCGTTGTCACCGTTGTCACTGTTCTCATCGTTGTCACTGTTGTCACCGTTGTCATCGTTGTCACTGTTGTCACTGTTGTCACTGTTGTCACCTTTGTCACCGTTGTCACTGTTGTCACCGTCGTCATCGTTGCCACTGTTGTCACCGTTGTCATCGTTGTCACTGTTGTCACCGTTGTCACCGTTGTCACCGTTGTCACTGTTGTCAACGTTGTCATCGTTGTCACTGTTGTCACCGTTGTCACCGTTGTCACTGTTGTCACCGTTGTCACCGTTGTCACTGCTGTCATCGTTGACACCGTTGTCACCGTTGTCACTGTTGTCACCGTTGTCACTATTGTCACCGTTGTCACCGTTGTCACAGTTGTCACCGTTGTCACTGTTGTCACCGTTGTCACTGTTGTCACTGTTGTCACCGTTGTCACTGTTGTACCCGTTGTCTCTGTTGTCATCGTTGTCACTGTTGTCACCGTTGTCACCTTTGTCACCGTCGTCATCGTTGCCACTGTTGTCACCGTTGTCATCGTTGTCACTGTTGTCACCGTTGTCACCGTTGTCACCGTTGTCATCGTTGTCACTGTTGTCACCGTGTTACTGTTGTCACCGTTGTCACCGTTGTCACCGTTGTCACTGTTGTCAACGTTGTCATCGTTGTCACTGTTGTCACCGTTGTCACCGTTGTCACTGTTGTCACCGTTGTCACCGTTGTCACTGTTGTCATCGTTGACACCGTTGTCACCGTTGTCACTGTTGTCACCGTTGTCACTGTTGTCACCGTTGTCACTGTTGTCATCGTTGTCACTGTTGTCACTGTTGTCACCGTTGTCACAGTTGTCAACGTTGTCACCGTTGTCACTGTTGTCACCGTTGTCATCGTTGTCACCGTTGTCACTGTTGTCAACGTTGTCACCGTTGTCACTGTTGTCACCGTTGTCATCGTTGTCACTGTTGTCACCGTTGTCACTGTTGTCACCGTTGTCATCGTTGTCACTGTTGTCACCGTTGTCACCGTTGTCACTTTTGTCATCGTTGTCATCGTTGTCACTGTTGTCACCGTTGTCACTGTTGTCACCGTTGTCATCGTTGTCACTGTTGTCATCGTTGTCACTGTTGTCACCGTTGTCACTGTTGTCAACGTTGTCACCGTTGTCACTGTTGTCATCGTTGTCACTGTTGTCACCGTTGTCACTGTTGTCACCGTTGTCACTGTTTTCACCGTTGTCACTGTTGTCACCGTTGTCACCGTTGTCATCGTTGTCACCGTTGTCATCGTTGTCACTGTTGTCACCGTTGTCATCGTTGTCTCTGTTGTCACCGTTGTCATCGTTGTCACTGTTGTCACCGTTGTTACTGTTGTCAACGTTGTCACCGTTGTCACTGTTGTCACCTTTGTCACCGTTGTCACCGTTGTCACTGTTGTCAACGTTGTCACCGTTGTCACTGTTGTCACTGTTGTCACCGTTGTCACTGTTGTCACCGTTGTCACTGTTGTCACCGTTGTAACTGTTGTCATCGTTGTCACTGTTGTCACCGTTGTCACAGTTGTCAACGTTGTCACCGTTGTCACTGTTGTCACCGTTGACATCGTTGTCACCGTTGTCACTGTTGTCAACGTTCTCACCGTTGTCATCGTTGTCACTGTTGTCACCGTTGTCACTGTTGTCACCGTTGTCATCGTTGTCACTGTTGTCACCGTTGTCACCGTTGTCACTGTTCTCATCGTTGTCACTGTTGTCACCGTTGTCATCGTTGTCACTGTTGTCACTGTTGTCACTGTTGTCACCTTTGTCACCGTTGTCACTGTTGTCACCGTCGTCATCGTTGCCACTGTTGTCACCGTTGTCATCGTTGTCACCGTTGTCACCGTTGTCACCGTTGTCATCGTTGTCACTGTTGTCACCGTGTTACTGTTGTCACCGTTGTCACCGTTGTCACCGTTGTCACTGTTGTCAACGTTGTCATCGTTGTCACTGTTGTCACCGTTGTCACTGTTGTCACCGTTGTCACCGTTGTCACCGTTGTCACTGTTGTCATCGTTGACACCGTTGTCACCGTTGTCACTGTTGTCACCGTTGTCACTATTGTCACCGTTGTCACCGTTGTCACAGTTGTCACCGTTGTCACTGTTGTCACCGTTGTCACTGTTGTCACTGTTGTCACCGATGTCACTGTTGTACCCGTTGTCTCTGTTGTCATCGCTGTCACCGTTGTCACCTTTGTCACCGTTGTCAGCGTTGTCACTGTGTTCAACGTTGTCACCGTTGCCACTGTTGTCACCGTTGTCATCGTTGTCACCGTTGTCACTGTTGTCAACGTTGTCACCGTTGTCACTGTAGTCACCGTTGTCATCGTTGTCACTGTTGTCACCGTTGTCACTGTTGTCACCGTTGTCATCGTTGTCACTGTTGTCACCGTTGTCACTGTTGTCATCGTTGTCACTGTTGTCATCGTTGTCACTGTTGTCACCGTTGTCACTGCTGTCACCTTTGTCACCGTTGTCACCGTTGTCAACGTTGTCACTGTTGTCACTGTTGTCACTGTTGTCACTGTTGTCATCGTTGTCACCGTTGTCACTGTTGTCACTGTTGTCACCGTTATCATCGTTGTCACTGTTGTCACCGTTGTCAACCTTGTCACTGTTGTCACTGTTGTCACCGTCGTCATCGTTGCCACTGTTGTCACCGTTGTCATCGTTGTCACTGTTGTCACCGTTGTCACCGTTGTCACTGTTGTCACCGTTGTCATCGTTGTCACTGTTGTCACCGTGTTACTGTTGTCACCGTTGTCTCTGTTGTCACCGTTGTCATCGCTGTCACTGTTGTCACCGTTGTCACCTTTGTCACCGTTGTCACTGTTGTCAACGTTGTCACCGTTGTCACTGTTGTCACCGTTGTCATCGTTGTCACCGTTGTCACTGTTGTCAACGTTGTCACCGTTGTCACTGTAGTCACCGTTGTCATCGTTGTCACTGTTGTCACCGTTGTCACTGTTGTCACCGTTTTCATCGTTGTCACTGTTGTCACCGTTGTCACCGTTGTCACTGTTGTCATCGTTGTCACTGTTGTCACTGTTGTCATCGTTCTCACTGTTGTCACCGTTGTCACTGTTGTCACCGTTGTCACCGTTGTCACTGTTGTCACCGTTGTCACTGTTGTCACCGTTGTCATCGTTGTCACTGTTGTCATCGTTGTCACAGTTGTCAACGTTGTCGTCGTTGTCATCGTTGTCACCGTTGTCACTGTTGTCACCGTTGTCATCGTTGTCACTGTTGTCATCGTTGTCACTGTTGTCACCGTTGTCATCGTTGTCACTGTTGTCACCGTTGTCACTGTTGTCAACGTTGTCACCGTTGTCACTGTTGTCATCGTTGTCACTGTTGTCATCGTTGTCACTGTTGTCACTGTTGTCATCGTTGTCACTGTTGTCACCGTTGTCACTGTTGTCACCGTTGTCACCGTTGTCACTGTTGTCACCGTTGTCACTGTTGTCATCGTTGTCACTGTTGTCACTGTTGTCACCGTTGTCACAGTTGTCAACGTTGTCATCGTTGTCATCGTTGTCACCGTTGTCACTGTTGTCACCGTTGTCATCGTTGTCACTGTTGTCACCGTTGTCACCGTTGTCACTGTTGTCATCGTTGTCACTGTTGTCACCGTTGTCATCGTTGTCACTGTTGTCACCGTTGTCACTGCTGTCACCTTTGTCACCGTTGTCACCGTTGTCACCGTTGTCACTGTTGTCACTGTTGTCACTGTTGTCATCGTTGTCACCGTTGTCACTGTTGTCACTGTTGTCACCGTTATCATCGTTGTCACTGTTGTCACCGTTGTCAACCTTGTCACCGTTGTCACTGTTGTCACCGTCGTCATTGTTGCCACTGTTGTCACCGTTGTCATCGTTGTCACTGTTGTCACCGTTGTCACCGTTGTCACTGTTGTCACCGTTGTCATCGTTGTCACTGTTGTCACCGTGTTACTGTTGTCACCGTTGTCTCTGTTGTCACCGTTGTCATCGTTGTCACTGTTGTCACCGTTGTCACCTTTGTCACCGTTGTCACTGTTGTCAACGTTGTCACCGTTGTCACTGTTGTCACCGTTGTCATCGTTGTCACCGTTGTCACTGTTGTCAACGTTGTCACCGTTGTCACTGTAGTCACCGTTGTCATCGTTGTCACTGTTGTCACCGTTGTCACTGTTGTCACCGTTGTCACTGTTGTCACCGTTTTCATCGTTGTCACTGTTGTCACCGTTGTCACCGTTGTCACTGTTGTCATCGTTGTCACTGTTGTCACTGTTGTCATCGTTGTCACTGTTGTCACCGTTGTCACTGTTGTCACCGTTGTCACCGTTGTCACTGTTGTCACCGTTGTCACTGTTGTCATCGTTGTCACTGTTGTCACTGTTGTCACCGTTGTCACAGTTGTCAACGTTGTCGTCGTTGTCATCGTTGTCACCGTTGTCACTGTTGTCATCGTTGTCACTGTTGTCACCGTTGTCACTGTTGTCACCGTTGTCACCGTTGTCACTGTTGTCACCGTTGTCACTGTTGTCATCGTTGTCACTGTTGTCACTGTTGTCACCGTTGTCACAGTTGTCAACGTTGTCGTTGTTGTCATCGTTGTCACCGTTGCCACTGTTGTCACCGTTGTCATCGTTGTCACTGTTGTCATCGTTGTCACTGTTGTCACCGTTGTCATCGTTGTCACTGTTGTCACCGTTGTCACTGTTGTCAACGTTGTCACCGTTGTCACTGTTGTCATCGTTGTCACTGTTGTCATCGTTGTCACTGTTGTCACTGTTGTCATCGTTGTCACTGTTGTCACCGTTGTCACTGTTGTCACCGTTGTCACCGTTGTCACTGTTGTCACCGTTGTCACTGTTGTCATCGTTGTCACTGTTGTCACTGTTGTCACCGTTGTCACAGTTGTCAACGTTGTCATCGTTGTCATCGTTGTCACCGTTGTCACTGTTGTCACCGTTGTCATCGTTGTCACTGTTGTCATCGTTGTCACTGTTGTCACCGTTGTCATCGTTGTCACTGTTGTCACCGTTGTCACTGTTGTCAACGTTGTCACCGTTGTCACTGTTGTCATCGTTGTCACTGTTGTCACCGTTGTCAACGTTGTCACCGTTGTCAACCTTGTCACCGTTGTCACTGTTGTCACCGTCGTCATTGTTGCCACTGTTGTCACCGTTGTCATCGTTGTCACTGTTGTCACCGTTGTCACCGTTGTCACTGTTGTCACCGTTGTCATCGTTGTCACTGTTGTCACCGTGTTACTGTTGTCACCGTTGTCTCTGTTGTCACCGTTGTCATCGTTGTCACTGTTGTCACCGTTGTCACCTTTGTCACCGTTGTCACTGTTGTCAACGTTGTCACCGTTGTCACTGTTGTCACCGTTGTCATCGTTGTCACCGTTGTCACTGTTGTCAACGTTGTCACCGTTGTCACTGTAGTCACCGTTGTCATCGTTGTCACTGTTGTCACCGTTGTCACTGTTGTCACCGTTGTCACTGTTGTCACCGTTTTCATCGTTGTCACTGTTGTCACCGTTGTCACCGTTGTCACTGTTGTCATCGTTGTCACTGTTGTCACTGTTGTCATCGTTGTCACTGTTGTCACCGTTGTCACTGTTGTCACCGTTGTCACCGTTGTCACTGTTGTCACCGTTGTCACTGTTGTCATCGTTGTCACTGTTGTCACTGTTGTCACCGTTGTCACAGTTGTCAACGTTGTCGTCGTTGTCATCGTTGTCACCGTTGTCACTGTTGTCATCGTTGTCACTGTTGTCACCGTTGTCACTGTTGTCACCGTTGTCACCGTTGTCACTGTTGTCACCGTTGTCACTGTTGTCATCGTTGTCACTGTTGTCACTGTTGTCACCGTTGTCACAGTTGTCAACGTTGTCGTTGTTGTCATCGTTGTCACCGTTGCCACTGTTGTCACCGTTGTCATCGTTGTCACTGTTGTCATCGTTGTCACTGTTGTCACCGTTGTCATCGTTGTCACTGTTGTCACCGTTGTCACTGTTGTCAACGTTGTCACCGTTGTCACTGTTGTCATCGTTGTCACTGTTGTCATCGTTGTCACTGTTGTCACTGTTGTCATCGTTGTCACTGTTGTCACCGTTGTCACTGTTGTCACCGTTGTCACCGTTGTCACTGTTGTCACCGTTGTCACTGTTGTCATCGTTGTCACTGTTGTCACTGTTGTCACCGTTGTCACAGTTGTCAACGTTGTCATCGTTGTCATCGTTGTCACCGTTGTCACTGTTGTCACCGTTGTCATCGTTGTCACTGTTGTCATCGTTGTCACTGTTGTCACCGTTGTCATCGTTGTCACTGTTGTCACCGTTGTCACTGTTGTCAACGTTGTCACCGTTGTCACTGTTGTCATCGTTGTCACTGTTGTCACCGTTGTCAACGTTGTCACCGTTGTCACTGTTGTCACCTTTGTCACCGTTGTCACTGTTGTCAACGTTGACACCGTTGTCACTGTTGTCACCGTTGTCACTGTTTTCACCGTTGTCACTGTTGTCACCGTTGTCACTGTTTTCACCGTTGTCACTGTTGTCACCGTTGTCACCGTTGTCATCGTTGTCACCGTTGTTATCGTTGTCACTGTTGTCACCGTTGTCATCGTTGTCTCTGTTGTCACCGTTGTCACCGTTGTCACTGTTGTCAACGTTGTCACCGTTGTCACTGTTGTCACCTTTGTCACCGTTGTCATCGTTGTCACTGTTGTCACCGTTGTCATCGTTGTCACTGTTGTCATCGTTGTCACCGTTGTCATCGTTGTCACTATTGTCACCGTTGTCTCTGTTGTCACCGTTGTCATCGTTGTCACTGTTGTCATCGTTGTCACCGTTGTCATCGTTGTCACCGTTGTCACTGTTGTCTCTGTTGTCACCGTTGTCATCGTTGTCACTGTTGTCATCGTTGTCACTGTTGTCTCTGTTGTCACCGTTGTCATCGTTGTCGCCGTTGTCATCGTTGTCACTGTTGTCATCGTTGTCACCGTTGTCACTGTTGTCTCTGTTGTCACCGTTGTCATCGTTGTCACTGTTGTCACCGTTCTCACCTTTGTCACCGTTGTCACCGTTGTCACTGTTGTCACTGTTGTCACCGTTGTCATCGTTGTCACCGTTGTCACTGTTGTCTCTGTTGTCACCGTTGTCATCATTGTCACTGTTGTCACCGTTGTCACTGTTGTCACCGTTGTCATCGTTGTCACTGTTGTCATCGTTGTCACCGTTGTCACTGTCTTCTCTGTTGTCACCGTTGTCATCGTTGTCACTGTTGTCAACGTTGTCACCGTTGTCACTGTTGTCACCTTTGTCACCGTTGTCACTGTTGTCAACGTTGTCACCGTTGTCACTGTTGTCACCGTTGTCATCGTTGTCACTGTTGTCACCGTTGTCACTGTTGTCTCTGTTGTCACCGTTGTCACTGTTGTCAACATTGTCACTGTTGTCTCTGTTGTCACCTTTGTCATCGTTGTCACTGTTGTCACCGTTGTCACTGTTGTCACTGTTGTCACCGTTGTCACTGTTGTCACCGTTGTCTCTGTTGTCACCGTTGTCATCGTTGTCACTGTTGTCACCGTTGTCACCTTTGTCACCGTTGTCACCGTTGTCACTGTTGTCAACGTTGTCACCGTTGTCACTGTTGTCATCGTTGTCACTGTTGTCACCGTTGTCAACGTTGTCACCGTTGTCACTGTTGTCACCTTTGTCACCGTTGTCACCGTTGTCACTGTTGTCAACGTTGTCACTGTTGTCACCGTTGTCACTGTTGTCACCGTTGTCACTGTTGTCACCGTTGTCACTGTTGTCATCGTTGTCACTGTTGTCACCGTTGTCACAGTTGTCAACGTTGTCACCGTTGTCACTGTTGTCACCGTTGTCATCGTTGTCACCGTTGTCACTGTTGTCAACGTTGTCACCGTTGTCACTGTTGTCAGCGTTGTCATCGTTGTCACTGTTGTCACCGTTGTGACTGTTGTCACCGTTGTCATCGTTGTCACTGTTGTCACCGTTGTCACCGTTGTCACTGTTGTCATCGTTGTCACTTTTGTCACCGTTGTCATCGTTGTCACTGTTGTCACCGTTGTCACTGTTGTCACCTTTGTCACTGTTGTCACCGTCGTCATCGTTGCCACTGTTGTCACCGTTGTCATCGTTGTCACTGTTGTCACCGTTGTCACCGTTGTCATCGTTGTCACTGTTGTCACCGTGTTACTGTTGTCACCGTTGTCACCGTTGTCACCGTTGTCACTGTTGTCAACGTTGTCATCGTTGTCACTGTTGTCACCGTTGTCACCGTTGTCACTGTTGTCACCGTTGTCACTATTGTCATCGTTGACACCGTTGTCACCGTTGTCACTGTTGTCACCGTTGTCACTGTTGTCACCGTTGTCACCGTTGTCACAGTTGTCACCGTTGTCACTGTTGTCACCGTTGTCACTGTTGTCACTGTTGTCACCGTTGTCACTGTTGTACCCGTTGTCTCTGTTGTCACCGTTGTCATCGTTGTCACTGTTGTCACCGTTGTCACCTTTGTCACCGTTGTCACCGTTGTCACTGTTGTCAACGTTGTCACCGTTGTCACTGTTGTCATCGTTGTCACCGTTGTCACTGTTGTCAACGTTGTCACCGTTGTCACTGTAGTCACCGTTGTCATCGTTGTCACTGTTGTCACCGTTGTCACTGTTGTCACCGTTGTGATCGTTGTCACTGTTGTCACCGTTGTCACCGTTGTCACTGTTGTCATCGTTGTCACTGTTGTCACCGTTGTCATCGTTGTCACTGTTGTCACCGTTGTCACTGTTGTCACCTTTGTCACCGTTGTCACCGTTGTCAACGTTGTCACCGTTGTCACCGTTGTCATCGTTGTCACTGTTGTCACCGTTGTCACTGTTGTCACCGTTGTCACTGTTGTCACTGTTGTCATCGTTGTCACCGTTGTCACTGTTGTCACTGGTGTCACCGTTATCATCGTTGTCACTGTTGTCACCGTTGTCAACCTTGTCACCGTTGTCACTGTTGTCACCGTCGTCATCGTTGCCACTGTTGTCACCGTTGTCATCGTTGTCACGGTTGTCACCGTTGTCACCGTTGTCACTGTTGTCATCGTTGTCACTGTTGTCACCGTGTTACTGTTGTCACCGTTGTCTCTGTTGTCACCGTTGTCATCGTTGTCACTGTTGTCACCGTTGTCACCTTTGTCACCGTTGTCACCGTTGTCACTGTTGTCAACGTTGTCACCGTTGTCACTGTTGTCACCGTTGTCATCGTTGTCACCGTTGTCACTGTTGTCAACGTTGTCACCGTTGTCACTGTAGTCACCGTTGTCATCGTTGTCACTGTTGTCACCGTTGTCACCGTTGTCACTGTTGTCACCGTTGTCACTATTGTCATCGTTGACACCGTTGTCACCGTTGTCACTGTTGTCACCGTTGTCACTGTTGTCACCGTTGTCACCGTTGTCACAGTTGTCACCGTTGTCACTGTTGTCACCGTTGTCACTGTTGTCACTGTTGTCACCGTTGTCACTGTTGTACCCGTTGTCTCTGTTGTCACCGTTGTCATCGTTGTCACTGTTGTCACCGTTGTCACCTTTGTCACCGTTGTCACCGTTGTCACTGTTGTCAACGTTGTCACCGTTGTCACTGTTGTCATCGTTGTCACCGTTGTCACTGTTGTCAACGTTGTCACCGTTGTCACTGTAGTCACCGTTGTCATCGTTGTCACTGTTGTCACCGTTGTCACCGTTGTCACTGTTGTCACCGTTGTCACTATTGTCATCGTTGACACCGTTGTCACCGTTGTCACTGTTGTCACCGTTGTCACTGTTGTCACCGTTGTCACCGTTGTCACAGTTGTCACCGTTGTCACTGTTGTCACCGTTGTCACTGTTGTCACTGTTGTCACCGTTGTCACTGTTGTACCCGTTGTCTCTGTTGTCACCGTTGTCATCGTTGTCACTGTTGTCACCGTTGTCACCTTTGTCACCGTTGTCACCGTTGTCACTGTTGTCAACGTTGTCACCGTTGTCACTGTTGTCATCGTTGTCACCGTTGTCACTGTTGTCAACGTTGTCACCGTTGTCACTGTAGTCACCGTTGTCATCGTTGTCACTGTTGTCACCGTTGTCACTGTTGTCACCGTTGTCATCGTTGTCACTGTTGTCACCGTTGTCACCGTTGTCACTGTTGTCATCGTTGTCACTGTTGTCACCGTTGTCATCGTTGTCACTGTTGTCACCGTTGTCACTGTTGTCACCTTTGTCACCGTTGTCACCGTTGTCAACGTTGTCACCGTTGTCACCGTTGTCATCGTTGTCACTGTTGTCACCGTTGTCACTGTTGTCACCGTTGTCACTGTTGTCACTGTTGTCATCGTTGTCACCGTTGTCACTGTTGTCACTGGTGTCACCGTTATCATCGTTGTCACTGTTGTCACCGTTGTCAACCTTGTCACCGTTGTCACTGTTGTCACCGTCGTCATCGTTGCCACTGTTGTCACCGTTGTCATCGTTGTCACGGTTGTCACCGTTGTCACCGTTGTCACTGTTGTCATCGTTGTCACTGTTGTCACCGTGTTACTGTTGTCACCGTTGTCTCTGTTGTCACCGTTGTCATCGTTGTCACTGTTGTCACCGTTGTCACCTTTGTCACCGTTGTCACCGTTGTCACTGTTGTCAACGTTGTCACCGTTGTCACTGTTGTCACCGTTGTCATCGTTGTCACCGTTGTCACTGTTGTCAACGTTGTCACCGTTGTCACTGTAGTCACCGTTGTCATCGTTGTCACTGTTGTCACCGTTGTCACTGTTGTCACCGTTGTCATCGTTGTCACTGTTGTCACCGTTGTCACCGTTGTCACTGTTGTCATCGTTGTCACTGTTGTCACCGTTGTCATCGTTGTCACTGTTGTCACCGTTGTCACTGTTGTCACCTTTGTCACCGTTGTCACCGTTGTCACCGTTGTCACCGTTGTCATCGTTGTCACTGTTGTCACCGTTGTCACTGTTGTCACTGTTGTCACTGTTGTCACCGTTGTCACTGTTGTCACTGTTGTCATCGTTGTCACTGTTGTCACCATTGTCACTGTTGTCACCGTTGTCACCGTTGTTACCGTTGTCACTGTTGTCACCGTTGTCACCGTTGTTTTTACTTTTTGAGTATATACATTATGACATGCAACACTCTTTTTGTATTGCAAACGAGAAAGTAGTATAACAGCGCCGGGGGCCTTTGACAACAAGATGAGATGACAATCTCATCTCCAAGCAAGCGAGACTCACTTACTAAGAGCGTTCTTGTTTATGTTCGTACTGTTGTAACCGCCATCTTTGTTATGAGGGAGGAAGATTAGGGAGAGTAAAAATAGTAACCCTGCAGGCTACTAGTTAGCGCGCGAGTGCGCACGAGGGTCAGTTTGGCTCTGGTTGGAGCTACAAGAAAGAAAATCCTCATAGTTGAAGACGCAACTTATGGCTTGCCGTGACTGGAACACTGACCTCTGTGATACCGGTGCAGCTCTCTAAGAGAAAGCCCGAAAAAAAAGATGATAAAAATCGAGGTTTGGGTGGACAATTTCATACAAATGACTGCGCGGGGGATTGATTTATATATTTTTATTCTATTTTATCAGAAATCCATAACCCCTTATGAGTTTCTGATTTTATTTATTATCATCTTTTTTTTCGGGCTTTCTCAGTTTTCACAACTGACATGATTTTCTTTGCATTTATTTCTTCATTCCGCTGTTGCAGCGCATGAAATTCGTACATATACATTATTTTATTTTCATATTTTCCAGATATATTAGAAACCACTTTAATGACAAGCTCCCAGTTCGTTTTATAGCTCAATTTGTTAGAGAGCTGCACCGGTATCGCAGAGGTCAGGGTTCCAATCACCGCAAGCCATAAGTTGCGTCTTCAACTATGAGGATTTTCTTAACATTTATTTAGTCACCCGAACCTCGAGTTGGTGTCTTTGTTCAAAGCAATGCGGGAACGCGTACAGAGTGTACTGCCAGCTGCGCAGACTATCGGATTCCGGGTAAACTATCGGGTTTCCGTAGGAATCGGAGGTAAGGTAAAAAAGCGATAAGGCGATAAAATATTCGCTCTTACTTGTGATTAGCGGCAGCTCTCCAGACCAGCATGATTGACTTCTTCCACGTTTTCTGCGCTTGGATAGCTTCTTGTTCATCGCTACTTCTAATACAATACAAAAAATAAAGATTAAAAAAAACACACACTCACGGGCCTAGTATTGATGGCATCACTTATCGTGTGTTTCTCTAGTTCTTTCGGTATAATTAAAGAAAAACACCATGCAACACCACGTGACCTAGGGCCTGTTTACAAGGAGGTGGGGGATCCCAGGCAGGTGAGGTAACCCGCTTAGGTGGGGTAACCCGCCTGTCCATATAATCTCTCATTTTAATTTGATCGCCACGGATTCCTTCACCTACCTGGGGTCCCCCATCTCCATGTAAACAGGCCCTTAGAAGCGTATCTCAAGCAATAATTTACATACCCCTGGGATACTTGAGAGGCGGGACTTCCCGGTACCGACTCGGAGCCTCCAATCCCCGACCTTTCCATCAGGAAGTCCTTCATGGTGGTCACAGGTTCATCCTTCTCCGACTGATTCCTGTCCCCGGAGTCCGACACAGCTTCCTCACCGCTCTCTCGCTCCATCTCCTCGTCACTTTCTTCTTTTTTCTCTTCAACAATGGATTCATTGTCTTCCTCTTCCTCTGTTTTTTCTGACTCCACTTCTACTGACTCAAATTTAGATTCCTCGAGGAAAAAAGAATATTAGCGGCACCTTAGAGCGCATTTCTTTAGGAAAATCCAAACCTGGATGAATGAATCCTACAAAAGATTTTCAATTTCTTACTAAGATCCAAACAGATTTTGAATCCAAACTCGTCTCCGAAAACAACAAGCAAGCGGTTTAAGAAATACAGAAGGCACGTTTTTCGCCGGTTAACGCTTATGTTACGGTCCGCTTCTTCGTTACTTTCGTCGAAACAAACCCAGAGATCTGAGATTAAGAATCATATCTTGGTTTCTCTCAAGGGAAGCACTCTTAGAAACGATTAATGTGACACAGTGTAAAAAATTTTTGACGGAAAAAAAATTCTAAAACTGTAAACGATGCAATACTCATAAAGTCAGGAATTGGAGACGAAGAAAAAAACTGATTCAGCAAAGGATTTGAACCGATGACATCGCAGATCCCGGTCGGTAGTTCCAGCCACCGGGCTATAAACTGAGAAGAGACTCCTTCCCTCCGATTCCTGCCAGGTTAAATTTATCCCTACCTCTTCATGTTCTTCTTCGATATCACCTTCATTGTCCTGCAAAGGAAATGTATGAAAAGTAACGTTATAATGGATTTTTTATTAATAGTTTTACGGAAGTGACGAAGGCCTTACTTACCGTGGAGGTCGCCGATTTGCTGCGATTTCGCTGATTTCTACGCGCCGCTCTGGGTGGTCTCCCTGTGGCAACAAAAAAATGAGAGAAGTCAAGGTTCCTTAATCTAATTCCTAAAGAAACTAATCAGATTTCAACTTTACTCTAAGAGCTCACTTGGTAGAAAGATTTCTCGAGTAAGCGAGAAAAGGTTAAACTTTTCAAAAAGAAAATATACAATTTCAGGCTCCTAACAATTTGTTACTTGTAAAGTGGAGCCGCGTTTAATTTCTTTCCTTACCTAGACTGTTCACAGTCCTCGATTTTTCCTTAAGATCATCCAGATCGAGCGCTTTGTGTTACGGGCTGCCATCTTGCATGAGCGTCAAAACTACTTAGGGGGCGGGACGATACTCGTGACGGTAAGACGCGGTATATCTAAATGATCTTACGAAAAAAAATAGGGGACTGTGAACAGTCTATTCCTTACCAGGTCTGCCAGGTTTGGATGCTCGTTTAGACACTCGTGGAGAGGTGACTGGGGTGTCTGTGGTCTCCACTCTTACTTCAGGGACGGTCCCTGACTGGTCGTCATTTGCCCGTTCACTGTTGGCCTCGTTTTCAAGACTGACACTGGTTATTTCAGCATCGCTTATCTTCTCAGCATTTTTCACTTTTGGTTCAAACTTATCGGTAATCATTTCCTGTGCAAAGAACGTAAAAAAAACACATGGAGCGAAGCGGTTTGGTTAATTTTTCCTGATTTTTCAACGTTTGCAGTTCAACTGACCTTTCTGTCTGCCGGAGGGGTGGTGGGTGGTGGTGTGATTGCCAGTGGGGAGGGGAGTGTTGCTGTGAGAGCAGCAGCCTAGAAAGCAAATGAGCAAAAAATGTGTTAATTAATAACCAAAAGGGTTGGAGATTTTACCCTTGCGGTTTACGTACAGTTTTTGTGCCGGCCAAACACCTTTCAACCGATTTAATCAAATCACTGCTGGTGGCGTGAAAGCACAGGAAAATGCTCGCTAGGAAGTCAGGATTCGTTTTAAAATTGAATTGTGATTGGTTAGGAAAGTGGCAAGAGTTTTTTTCAGGCAATCGCGATGCACAGCCACAGCAATTGCATGATAAAGTGTATTTTCAACAACATTGCTCACTCGAGGAAAGCCAACCTAAGTTGAGAGAATGAAATTTGTAAAGTAACTCAATCACAACACCAAAACAAACTTGAAAAGGCACAGAAAAAATAGAGCTTTATGCAATTACCTTAGGGTTGACTGAGATTGATGGCATGGACGTAGACACAGTCAGAACAGACTGACTGCCTGTGAAAATAATATAACACACGCACAATTATCGTAGGCTCAGCTCATAACGTAGGACTAGCTTAAACGTCGAACTTTTCAGGTACCGAACCTTATCTCTTCAATTAAGTACATGAAAAGATCGACAACGTTTGAATCAAATATATAATGTGAGTGTACCCATGAATTACGTTTGACTGGCCCAAATGGTAATTTCGACCTAGGTTTTCGTTTCAATCGTGGAGCTTTTCATGTACCGAACCTAATGCATAATATACGGTACTTTATTTTCACTGGTAAACATTGTAGACTATTGTACATCGTGAAAATGAATTGAGTCTGACTAATTAAGTTCGACGTCTGAATCAGCTGTCGAAATTGTATCATTTGGGCCGACCCACTAGCTATTAAGTTTGAGTACATAAAAAGTTCGACGTTTAAACTGGGCGTACCCCGCGAAAATGTAACCTCTACTCGCAGGGTACGGATCTCAAAGAGGTTAGCCTGACGTCAAGCTGTATAAATTTATTTTATTTCAGCGGACCACGTAAAAGAGAGAGAACGAGAACTGCTGAAATTCAGCCTCATCTGAGGTTACTTAGAAGTATTGTAATGAGCTCAATAGTTTAAAAATTTAAAATTATATGAACCGTTTAGGACTTCAGACCTAGGAAATGCCAAATCAATGCCAATGAGCTACAGCCATGGATTTCGTTTATTCTTAACAGATTTGATACTTCGAAGTTCAACAGATCAAACAACCATAACAAACTCAAACTAAAATCAGATTGCATCAAATTTCTAATTTTGAAGTTCTTCACAAGTTCTCCTAAAAATACAGAACTCACAATAACAATACAGACAATTCAATTTTTTACACACGTATGTAATCATCCTTTATGTAATTGATCATGAGGTATACCTTCAGCGGATCCTCTGCCTCCACCAATGACAGACACAGCGCTCTCCACTGGGTTCCCTGTGGACTCCAAAACTCTGCCCTCTACCCTTCCAGTGGTCTGAAAAAAATATTCTTTGATGAATCACTTCGATGTTCTTTTCCTCTTAATGTGTCTGAAAAGGCTCTCTTTTCAAACTTTTAGTGAAAACAATTGTATTGGGTAAATGAACCATATTTAGTTTTTAAAATATATAGACATTTTCTGGAAATAAAGAAAACTCTAAGAAAGACCTTTGGGAGTGGCACCATGTGTCCATCTTAAGGAGATATCCGTCTTATAGAATAGAGAGCCAAAGAAAAGGCTTGAATTAAGGCAGAAACCGCCTCTTGCTGTGTGTTCTAGTGAAGAGTTCGCAATATAGACGTGCGCGTTAATTCATTAAGCTCCAATATCCACATACAGATTCTACAGACCGATTTTCAGACATTTCCTTTAAGAATTAGTGGAGAGAATTAAATCAAAGATCAAAGCATTTTCCCACTGGTGCTCTTATTCTTGTAAACTTTTCTCTTGGTTATGTACTGATATCAAGAGACTGCTTAAGGAGTATGGTCGTTTCGCTGCATAATGAAGTCGATTCGCTGCAAAGTTGTAAAGTCGTTTTGCTAACTTAACTCGTTATTACCCGTTTATAGTTCATTCTAAATTGTTTTAAACTGTTTAATACAAAAAAGTGGCTGCAGCGAATCGACTTTATGATGCAGCGAAACGACTCCATAATGCAGTGAAACGACTTGTAACGAAACGACCTTAATTCGTTGATATTATTAGGAGAAGACTGATGTTAAATACTCTTGGGACGTATATCGTTCAAGGAGCTGTGTCACAAAATTTATCAAAATTTAAACAGTAGGAATTAACTGCCACCAAACTGAGTGAAAAATGAAAAATAACTGCACAGACACAGCAAATACAAAAGGAGGCACGGATGGACGAACTTAAAGAAGATTGAAACGGATTGCAATGGAGGTTTTTGAAAACTCGTTAGCATAACAGTTTTTCAACGTCAATAATGCTTGGGAGACATACGAAGCTGTAATTTGGCCATTCACAAGTAACCTCTTAAGTTCCATGTAGAATAAGGGCGCGTACCGTAAATGATCGATTAAGCGCCGCGACGCTTATACGAGAGCGGCGCTGATTTCAACTACGGGTAAAACACTGAGGGGAATATAGAGAGAATTAAGTGGGGCACGTACTAGGTATGCACAATTTAATGTAAAATATGTAAGAGTTTCCCTTCATTAAAACTTACGAGCTCACGAGTTGGTCGAGGTCTTATCTCTCAAGCAATATGGTTTTGATATCTCTTTTTATCAAGCACCGCGGTAACAAAGGTGGGGCGTTAGTTTGTAAATATCCAAATTAGCGCCGCGGCGTTTATTCGAGAGTCGCGCTTTTTAAATTATTTTGGGTAAAGGTGCGGCGCTTAAGCGATCATTTACTAATTGGCACTGTAAACAAAATGAGCCACACAGCCGTGAGACGGTCCCTTTAAGAGGGAGGTGAGTGTACCTTGGTTATGGCTCCCCCATGAGATGTGATTGCATTTAATGAAGCAGCTGCTGCAGCAGGTGTTTCAGCAGCCAGTAATTTAGAGAGTGTAGGTGCGCTGACAGATGGTGCTGCCGCTGGTGCGGTTGCCGGGACTTGTGTTATGTTTCCTGGTATCTCCCTCATGGAATCCAGTTTTTTGGTAGACTCCATGGAGGGAGTAACCCCTAACAAATAACCAACATTAACGTCAATACCCACAACTACCACTGACAGCATGTTTATTAGGAACAATGGAACACCTTAGAGATGTTGTAAGTAAAATTCGTTCTCAGGTAAACTAACCACCAAGCGAGTCTTTTGTAGAAGAAGAACATGATACGTTTTTTGCATCAAATGGAAACTGGAGAAAAAAATCCACGCCCCAGGCGGGATTCGAACCCACGACCCTCCGTGATCTAGTCGGATGCTCTAACCACTGAGCTACCAGGTATCCAAAATTTCCTTTGCTTTCTAGCCCTAGTAATTTGATAGGCAACAAAGAAATTTCTGGTAAAGGTTAAGCCTGAAAAACGATTTTACCTACAGCAAAGATATCTCACTCTCCTAGGTTTTTGGAGGTTTAAATGAGTTTTTGAGTTTGTTTTTTTCTTCACCTTTTAATGAACTGTTTCACAACGCCATTTTCTATATAAATCGTTTATTCTTTCTGTTCATTTGCATTTGACAATGGTGACATGTCGTCACCGAAACGTCATGTGTTTATGGCGTTACTTTTTGTGCTTAATTACTGGTATTAATAATCACAGTAACAACATACCTAAAAAATGCTTTCCGTCAGAATTTTGAGAGTTTGAAGTTTGCTGTGATCCTGCTGCCTGTGATGGTGAAGAGGCTGCTTGAGCCCCCTGGCCACTCACAGAGGATCGACGCTCAGGCTCCTGAAATATGAATAAATTCCGTATAAAGAAAACCACATCAAAGACAAAGCCAGCTTAAAGGGATACCCACGGGGCCACGATCTGCTATTACGGCAGCTCCATTTTGGCAGATAAACTTGTTGTTAAGTAAGAAACTTAGTCATTTTATATTATTTGCTGGCCAGTTAACAGAGTCCCAACAAACAGAATTGTCAAGAAATCACTGTATACAGAACGTCTATGAAGTGATAACCTTTATTACATATAAGTCGGCACTTTTCCCTTCCCTGAGTGTAGGTACTTTGAAGAGGTTTACTGTATTTGTTTACCAACAACTTCAAAAAAAAGGACAGGTTTCTGTTTTGCTAAAAGTCAACAAACCAGTGCAGAACAAAGAGAGATGTTTAAAAGCCTTGTGCCTTTTTCCTGAAGAAATAGGTTGTGATTCACTTGACTTGCTTGAGTTATAGGGAAGACAAAAATCGATGATTCTACGATTTTTAGGCCTTCTGCTCCATTAATGATAGCAGCACTAAAGTTCTATGGGCAACAACAGAACTTATTTGAAACAGTTTACATTTCATGGCAAACTAGTCATTCATTTTTCAAGCAAACCCTTCAACTTTATTACATGGCATCACCTTGGTTGGTTGTAGTTCCTGGTCAGAAAAACTTCCCCTTCTCAACTGCTTCTCATCCTTAGCAGATGGTTGTGATAGCAGTGATACAAGGGTGGACTCTGACGAGCCATGCGAACTGGCTGCTGTTGACTGTAATGTGCTCTGTTGTCGTGCAGGTACATGATCAGCCCTTCTAGGAGATACCTGAGGAGGAGCCATCTCGCGTTGGGCACCAGACAGCACAATGTTTCCCACATCAACATCCATTGGTTCCCCTTTAGAAACCTACAGTTTAAATTAATTATTAATATTAAAAATTATGTAAGTTGAGAGTCCTAAGTGCATGAAAACACTCAAGAGTCAATCTCCCTTAACACTGAAGACTGTTTTACTCTTAATTTGTTAAAATGTTACAGAAGATTTCCCTTTAAGATTGCAAGACTGCATTAGGCAAGATGCAAGTCTTAATTTTTATTGTCTTAATTCACGGCTCTGTTTACATTTTAGAGAGCAAGCTAATTAACAATGGCTTTAACTTTACTTTCTTGGATACTAGAATCAAGATCCCCGTTTTCAACAATTACATTTATCTATCCTCTGTTCCTGTCACTTAAAACTTTATTACGCAATTTTCTAGAGGATACAAAATGCATAATAATTCATATAAAAAACCAAGTCATCAGATGACTCCACAGTCCCACTTGGCAACAGTACCCATGTGTGGACAACGAATAACTTGAATAACACAGTTGAAAAATAAATTCACCTGAGCCCCTCCTGGAAATGTTCCTGCCTGCCCTACTCCCCCGACTGGCCCTCCACCATGTCCCAAGGAAAAGCGTCTGCCATCTCCAGGGGATAGTTCAGAGGTAGAGGCCAGTCCCTCTGCTGTCTGATTCAAAGGGGAGGACTGGGAAGAGTGGCCATGTTTCTGTTGGAGCTGCTGTTGATATTTCTGAAACCTGCGTTAAAAAATTAATCACTTTTAAGATTTTCAGGTCAGACATTCTGCTCTACCCATACAAAAAGTGCCTATATTAGGTTTAATGGGCCAATGTGGAGATTAAGTTTTTTAAAAACTCTTTCTTTAACGACGTGAAGTATATGACATAACTCATTTTTGAACTGCGGTTGTAGATGAGAGTGAAGAATGATCATCACCGTAAATTTTCCAATTTAAGCAACTGGAAAGAAGGAGCCTGAAAAAAATCAGGGCTTCAACGGGATTCGAACCCGTGACCTCCGCGTTGCCCGTGCATTGCTCTACCAACTGAGCTATGAAGCCACACATTGGGAGCGAGGTCAATTTATTGAGTTCATATCTCCCATGAGGAGAGATATGAACTATAACATTTTCACTCTGGGCTTGGACTTGGCTAAAGTCAAAATTCAAGATTCAAGATATTACTTCCGAAGAGTTTCATTTGAATGGTCACAATGAGCCATCTTACAAGACTCCATCACACCCTTATCCATACAGTCATAATAATCAGTCTTCTTCCAACAACAGATGCGATGAAGCTAACATGAAAACACATGTAAGCTCTCATAATATGCCACCCAAACTGCAAGATTTGGGAGTCACTTAAAATACAGCTTACTGGATAAAGTGATTTTGATATTTCACATGGGTGATTGCATATGCAGGTTTCACTGTATCTAGTAATAATTTATTTCAATTCTAATTTCAATGTTATTGTTAATTTATTATCATACTTTGCTGTTGGTTTTGGAACTCGCAGCTGCTTTCCCTTCTGGGGAGAGGTCATTTGTTGGCTTCCAGGAGGTTTAGGTGCACCTAAAATTAGCGATAATACATTAATAATTATTTTACTTTCTATTCAACAAACCTATTGATTTGCCAGCTTCTCAAAATTCATGTAGCCTCAAGGTATCAAAATATTCTTGGTTTATTTTACTGCAAAATAATCATCAGTTTTAAATCTACTTATGACAGCTGTCTTTCTGTTTGGGCAAAGGAAAAAATGTAGAATTTGTGAATGGCTGGGAACGAAATCATGTAACACATAAAAGTGTTTTTCTCTACCCATGAAGACTGTTGAAAAGAAAGTCATAGTTAAGTTATCACTGGTACAAAATTTTATCTATGTAGCCTTAACTTGGTTTTTGTGAATCAACCATAATGGAGTGGAAAAATCTTTTCTTTCAGCTGTTTGCTACGTGGGGTAACAAACCTACCTTTTACTACAAACAAGCAACAGCAACATTACCTTGTTGCATCACAGGTTGTCCTCCATGTGTAGTAGGGGTGATCGGAGTAGTGGGTGTGGTGGGGGTAACAGGAGCAGGCCCATCGCCATCTTGATGGGGTATGGGTGGTGGCCTCATCTTTTTCCTCCTGAAACCAGAGTGAAACAAGTGGGAGTTAATTAATGGGCTTTGTTTCTCGTTTGTCTCAGGAAAGTGACCAGAGCTGTCATAAATGGCCGTAACCCAAAACACCTGTTACAGCTGCGCTCACTTGATTTTATGGGTGATCAAAGGGGGAACCTAATGGTGGCACCATAGAGTTTTGAAGAGATGTTACGGGTGAATCTTTATTTGTTATGGCTGCTCTAAAAATTAATGACAGCCCTGGTGACTTGTTCAGTTATTGCAGATATATTTTGATCACTTATTGCTGATCTTCATCAGGTGATGGCATTGATTTGCTGCTGTCTTTCAAATGCCAGTTGAGTACAGGTCAGTAAGATTCCATCTACATGAAGATATTTTGTCAAGCTTTCTTATCGTACATGTATCTTTCAGTAAAAAATCTTTACATAGAAAAATGCAAAACTACAAATCAACCATGCAACTAATCTGTTTAGAGAGAAATATTGTCATCCAAGTAAAGCATTATGCAGAGTATATTAAGGTAAAGATACTAACAGCTCACTAGTGTCTAAGACCCATATCAATAATAATAGAGTCCCAGTTTTGTAAACACTATTACAAACTGACTTCCCTCTATCAGTCAAACACTGCAACTAGCCACAAATTTTTTAGACTGTTCACAGTCCTCTATTTTTCCATGAGATCGTCAAGATCGAGCACATCTTACTGTTCATGGCCGCCACCTTGTTTTTCAAATGTACCGAGGGGGTGGCAGAGGGGTCTCAGATTATAGCTCTAGGGGAATGGGGGCGACCTCCTCCCAAACCGTCTCCCACCCACTAAGTAGGGGACTGTGATCGATCCACAAACTTTTTAACCTCCAGAAAATTTGAACCACATTTTTTTTCTTAACAGGTTTGAAAATATAGATTCCACTATATTTGTGAAATGGTTATGAATTTACTCAGATCATTACTGATGTATATCACAAGTTTCTTTGAGGATACAAACCCAGGTCATTATCTTAGAAAATGTGTGCTTCTTGAAAATTTCAAAAGGCAAAACTTTCAAGGCCAGTTTAATTCATATATAATCCCTTTAAGAATCTACATATTCGATGATTTTTAAGCTGGTTAAACTAGGAATACTTTGTAGGAGTTTCCCTCAATATTTCAAGGTATATAACTACGGTAATAAATTAATATACAGCTATTGGTACAAGAAAAAAGAATGACCATTTTCCGATGGTAGGACTCATGATAGAGCATACTTATACACTGTAAAGGAAGACTGTTTCATGTATCCCCAGAGAGCAATGTGCCATTTTGTAATTACATATTCTCACACATAGGACCATTTTCTGTAAACAGTAGAAACTGGATTGGATCTACAGTTTATGCTTGACTTATCATTAAAATAAAATCAAATAGTACATTATTGTAAGTTTATAGTAATCTGTCACATTCTGGATGTATGATCTTCTATTCAACTATAACTTATCTGCAACATCTAAGACCATTACTCACAGTTTAATTTCATCCCAAAAGGCTGGCAGTTGATTATCAAGCTTTCCACCTCTGATATCCTCTATTCTGTCTTTAAGTTTCCTACAGGAAAACATAACATTTAATTAGTTTTGTCATTTAAACAGTTTTATAAAATTCACATAATCCTACTATGATTAGTTTGATACGCACATGAGCATGGCATAATCAGCACAAAACAATCATATCTATTGTCCGTCAAATCTCCCTTACACTAAACCTTGGGGAGATAATTTGTCAGCATATGCCAACTTTTTTCTCCTTGAATGATATCGTGAAAATGGTTTTACCATTTAAATGAAACCTCTTTGGTAGAACTTTTGTATTCTACTTTCACTTTCACAACTTTGTCCTCTGTTAGCAGAAAAAGGGTTGTATCTCATAGACCATAAAATTCTAAATAAAATGCAAAATGAAAATTAAGCCTCTTAGTCTGTATTACAGTATTTAAGATTTCTTTTGCAAACCTGGTAAATAAACATACCATAAGAAAAGAAATACAGTGTAATTAAATATCTTACTTGTAGGTTAGTTGATCATTGCGGATGGACTTCTTCAATTCCTCGATTCTCTCAAAGGTCAATTTTCTTACAATTTGATCTCCAGGTGTTTCTAAGTTAAATAAAGTTAAAAAAAGATGTTGTTTGCTTTCCAGTCACAGTAGTTAAGCAATCCTCAGCCTGTGACTTTCAAAGACCAACATACAAGATTTGTTTAGTATACAAATTTTAAGACCTAGAGCAAAATTTGAGCAAAATTCAACATTTTGTTTGAATTGCTCGACCTTCATCTGTGATGTGACATGACAGGTTATGTAACAGCAAGGTTGTTACATAATCTTAGGAGAAGTTTGTAAATGGATGGGAGGTCCAGTTCCTTGTCCTTATTCAGAGAGGGTTTTCTTTGTTTTGTAGCAATGGCCTCCCTGACACAGTGTTTGATATTGTTATTTTCGTTGGATAGTCCTTTTGCATTGTGTGGGTTGATTTTATGACCTGTTGCCTGGCAGTGCTTGAAAACAGCACAAATTTCACAGGATTGGTGTTCTTTGACTGCCAGGTCTCTTTGTACCCAGATCAAAAAGCATCAATCCTGTTAAGAAACTCGTCATTTCCTATCAGTGATGAAGTTCACACAATTCGAACAAAATATTCACATTTGTCTAAAATTTTGCTCTGAGTCTTGAAATTTGTATACTAAATGTCTTTGCTAGAGCAAGTAAATACATTTGTGGTAATACAGTATAATAAAATTCTGCTTTTCAAATTAGAGATAACAACGAACATTGTGGTTTGCTGCTTATGTAGTTCTAAATGAATAATATATCTGTACAACAGCACTGAACCCCTGCTAACATAGTGCTCTAAGATGCAACCATTTTGGTCACTATGGAGAGTAGAAAAAAAGTAGCGACAAAATTGGAGTGAAAGTCGTCCATTCGGCAAACTGAGTTCAAGGGACTTGCGCCAAACCATTCTGTTTGTGGTCTTTCTAAAGTTCACGTGAGATAGACATTTGCATGAAATTTTATTTATGCTCTCCATCATCTATTTTCTAATTATTAGACATTTTAACCTTGGTTGACTGTTGAAGCCACAAGGTCAATGTCCTTGATAGCAGTAGTCAACTCCTTACCTGTTCCACCTCCTTCATTAGTCCTTTTTCGCCTATAATTAACAACAGGATTTTTTCATTTGTATTCTCGAATAAAACTGTCTTTATTTCTTAAACAAAATGACTATTTTTTAAATACTGCAACAAGAAATGTATAACATTGGAGAATAGTGGAAGAGAATATGCAGGTTAATATACTGAAACTAAAAGCACTGTAGGTTGAGAGGGTTGATTAGAGAATTAATAATCAAATTAACAAGTAAGGTAGTTATTGATAAATTGCAAATTACAACAATGAACCTCCAACCTTTAAATCTAACAAGTATTTTATCAGATTAATATGGCCAATTTAATCAGTCATCAGCACGTACTTTGGCGTGTTCACTTTTTCAAGCATTTCAGAGTAATGAGATGCACAGTTCTGTAGAATTAAAATAAAAAATTACGTTAAATTCTATTTCTAAACATAAGGACAAACTATATAACATAAAAACTGCCCAGGTAAACAGAGAAGGAAGGGTTGTTTCAAAAGAAGGTCATCACAGCCTTGCTTCCATCAACAACTACAAGTCTATCAGAAGTCAGATGGGGCTTCATTCCAGCCACCCTTTTAATATTATTGAACTTTTGCATCAGACAATAATGCTTACATGGTGCTGTTGCACTCTATAAAACCAGGATAAATAGAGGATATTACGTGAAGATATGAATTTTATTTTCGAGTGGCAAAACAATATTTTACAAATGAGTGCAGCGATTGAGTAAAGTATTGTTTTTGCCACGAGAAAATAAAATTCACATCTTCAAGCTGCCGTGTAATGTTCTTTTTATTATACAGACAAAAAGACGTCGATAAAATGATAGATTTTTATTCGCCAAAAAGTACTCGTGACGGCTCAAATTTACAGTGCAGCAATATAAGACATTGTTTACAATAATCTTGAGAAATAACACTGAGCTGAATAGGGCTCTACAATGACAATACAAGGAAAGCTTTGACAAAATGTGTAAGTAACATTCAAAAGACACAAGACGCCTACAAATTTCGAAGGGAAATTACCGAAATTACGTCATCGATAAACTCACGTGTGAGATTATGGAAAATAAACCACTCGGGTCCCGGATGTAGTTTTTATGAATTTTACGAGTGGTATATTTTCCAGTAAAACACTCGTATAATAAAACACAAATAACTCATAAAGGAGAGTAGATGATTCACTTTATACCAGTGACACTAAATAATGTTACCTTCTGTGAAAAAAAGTCAGGTGGTCTTTGTTTTGCACAACATCCTGTTTCAAGTATTGGTTTAATAGTGCGACTGACAGACACCCTAGAAGGAAATAAACATGTTAGTTGCAACCTGTCCTGATTAGGACAGTTTGATTGTAATGAAGCTGTCCCACAAGTAGCCTTCCCCGCAGATGTTCTTTTGGCTCATCATGCAATCCTCCCCAACGAGTGTCTGCTGAAACGAGCAAAAAAAACGTAGACCAATCACAGCACTCTTCCAAATCTGGAAAGTGCACTTTGGACCTTGAGAAATTTTGCGTGAGACTCCAGTAAAGATCAGAAAGGTCTCATGAAAGGGGAAGACCTTACACTTTTTAGCACAAACTACTTGGTTAACTCACATGCCTTTGCACTAGAGGCTACCCTCACAATCTTATTGAAAAAAATTACCTCACAGGTTAAATTTGCTGAGCGGAAGTCAGCTTTACTATAAAACAATAAACTGCGAAAAAAACAAAATTCTGCCTTTTGTTCAGTTACAACATACCATCGCGTCGCTGCCTCACCAAAAGAACACCCTTATGAGCAACTGGCATCTAATCCAGCATTTACAGAGGCAAATATGCAAAAATTGAACCTTTATATCCTACATTCTTGTAAGGGGCAAAACTCTTTGGTCACATAACACACACTACAGAGCTTGTACATCGTGTTTGGCTGGTCAACATTTTGACTTCAACAGCACCGATTGGTTCTCCCATAATCTGCACATGAGTTCCAGCTGATATTTGTGAACAATGGGAAAGGAATTTAACCACTTGTTTCAGTAGACATTCGTGGGGCAGAAACACGCGACAAACCCCTAAGAACATCTGCGTAGGAGGCTATCCCACGTGGAAATGATGGCATGTTTGAATAATCACTGATCACAGGCTCATCGAAAAACACAACATTGAGTTGAAAGTAATCAAATGCATTAAATTTACCTCACTTATGCATTATATACAGGATTTACAACCCAACAGCGACAAAGTGCAGCACATATTAAATGATAAAACCTCTATAATGTGTATATTTGACCATTTTTGCCACGCTTAGCGTTCCATAGAAAAATGTACATTACATGTATTATCTTTAATAAATGCATGTGAACAGCATGAACCCTTTTTTTTTTACATGCAATGGAAGCTACAGAGTGAATCAAGAAAAACAAACCTTGCAGACCAGGCCAGCCTGCTTTGACGAAACACAAATTCGACCAACTGCTTCGCCTTCCATACTGTAAGCTGAATATTTAACCCTTTTGTTGTTTAATTTCAGGTTCGTATAAAACACTAACACAGGTATGAAAGCATCCCTTAACCCTCGAACAAATACAGTAGGTTCCGAATAGATAGATTTGCTTTCTAACAGTAAGTTGAGCAATTTAAAAATCAAAATAAACGACATAAACAGATATCTAAGCTTATTTATTTTTACCAATTTTGATCACCACTTCGAACCACTGAAGAAGCTAAAGTTAACTTTTCTCTAATCGTCCACTCATCTGGGTTTTGACCAGGAGGTAACTTGTGCTCTATGTCGATAAAACATGAAAGTGGAGTTTACAATAATGTAAGCATGGATAGAGCAAGTCTAGAAGTAGAGAAAGCACAGAATAATAACTTACTCTGACTGAGCATGGAGGCCGCCATGTTTTCTAGTATTTCGTTGTTTGATTGGTACCAGTCTCCTTGTCCAAGAGCGCCGCCGAGTTCCGCCGAGTGGCCCTCCGTACGATGTCGCGAGTTATATAGCGAGTTAGGCCCGATTGCATATAACGACGAGGAGGAAAGGGAGGCTCCGTAACTTACAATAGGGTCCATAAATGAAAACAAAACAACGTTCACGGGACCTTTCCTTTAGGCCAGAACTAGCCTGTCCCAGGCTCTCAGATATTTAAGGCATCGCGAAAATACAACCAGCCCCCGCCCGTTTTTCGAATCACTTCTTGACTGAACGACCGTCGTGGAACCTAAAACAGTCTGGGCCAGATTAGGAAACTGCCCTGGCCAGAATAATTCCTACAGTCTGTCACAAGCCTCTTGGTCAGTGCTCAGTTCCCTCTGGGTGCCTAGCCTACTAACGAAACGCCAGAATCAGCCAAACAACGTACATTGAATTTTCTTTCTTTCTTTTTTTCCCATAGCTTGATGTTACTTGAACGAGGTTCAAGAAAATCAGTGCCTTTCACGATTAAAGGATTAGCGATAAGAACTGAAAACAGTCAGCCGTTCTTAACGTGGCCTCAGTTTCAGGCTCCGAGATCCCTTTCTTTTTCCCGCCCAGCCAACTTTTCGAGTGCCTTTCACTTTCGTGTCTTCCCCACTGTCTGAGAACCTGGAACAGGCTATTCTTAACACGAAGGGCGCGCTTCGAGCGAGCATCGCGTTCTTTAATTTATCGCCGGCCGTCGTGTCCTTCCTTTTACGTCTGGCAACTCTGTCACGTATGCTAGAAAACAGTGAACGCGCAAACGCTTGCACTCGCTATCGCCATCAACGAAACAAGGTCTGTTTGAAACAAAACGCTAGAAATACACTTTTCAGCTTCAGTGTTGAGGTGAACCATATCCGGTCGACTAGCTTTGCCAAGGCAAGCCCTGGTCGATGGATCCCACGTCATTTCTGTCGAGATGCATTCCAAGGATAAGAAAAATGCCGGTGCTCCATAGGACTACAGCAAGCCTATTTTAAACCAGCTCTTCAGACGCTAGAAGGAAGGCAAATGTCTGGGCGATAGGGTAAGCACTTGTTTCTAGCGCTTTGCAGTACAAACAATTGCCATAAAATTTACTTTTTTGGCGGTTATGCCGCACGGTCCATTTTACGCTACTACTCTCATGATCATTTCTCAACATTTGGTCAAGTCATGGATGATTTTATTAGAATTTTATACAAGTCATCCTAACTACAACAACTTGATGATGACACCAGGACAAGGAATGGTCTAGCGGGTCGTCCTGATAGCTGACCCTTATCTGTCTGTCGAGTGGGATTGTTCAAGAAAACTAATCTGATCCTGCCAGAGGGCAGCGAAGAGAGCCAGGTGTGTCAAAGCGAGTCGCGAGACAACACGCAGGAGAGCGGCGAAGCCGTGAGAGGCAGAGGAAATTATCTTCCCCCCTCGCACTCGCGTCTCCTTTGGCGTGTGGCGCTCGCGTGACTTCTCGCATCTAACACCAAATAGAGAGCAAACTTGCAGGCTAAACTACGCTGAGAAAGGAAAGTAAGCGGGTGGGGGTAAACGCTCGGGGATCTTACTCCTCACCTCCCTTCAATCCCTCCGTTTGCGGTCGTTACCTTCCCCGCCCCCACCCTCCTCACTGGCTCTACCATCTCCATAATCCATTATCTTCCCCCCTCGCACTCGCGTCTCCTTTGGCGTGTGGCTCTCGCGTGACTTCCCCCGACTAACACCAAATAGAGAACAAGCTCGCAGGCTAAACTACGCTGAGAAAGGAAAGTAAGCGGGTGGGGGTAAACGCTGGGGGATCTTGCTCCCCGCCTCCCTTCGATCCCTCCGTTTGCGGTCGTTACTCCCCTGCCCCCACCCTCTTCAACTGGCTCTACCAGCTCCATAATCCGGGACCACTAGAATTCCTCCTTTAAAGAGATTGGTTATCTCTAATCTCGCGGCACATCCTCAGATGTTTTCCGCGTTCAAGATCTACTTATACGGGTAATCAGGTATCTCAGAAGAAGGTATAGGAAGAAGAGATTATCACGATGTCCTTCACTGCTTAATGACACTGAGACGTTACTTGCATTATTTTATTAAGACCACAAATAAAAATAAATAGATACGATTTAATAAATACAGTATTGATCCTCGAGCCAGAGTAAGAATAAATAGACGTTTTGGAATATCGCTTACACTAAAAATGACTGTAAAACACAACGCGTACGGCGAAACTTGCGTTTGTATGAGCCTTTTTACAATGTTATAGTCCGCTGAATACAAAATCACAGACTCTAAGAAAATGAGTAGTAATTAAAGTACCGATAGTCGCTGTACCTTACACCATAAGGCCAGTTCATACGGAAAGAGGGTGGCCGTGCTAAACGAGCTTAGGGCCAACTTTTCATAATCTTTCTTTAGAAAACGTTTTGAAGCGTTTACATATATGGCAAGGCAACCCACATAACGGCCAAACTAGCTTTTTAGCGGACGATCTTTGATAAGGCCGAGCTCAGCGAAGAATATCCCGGCGAACCACAGCTAGCTGTCTTTCGAGCAGGGTGTTTAAAAATGGAACTGGATGGACTTCCAATACAAGGCCGCGAGCATGAGCGCGCGTTTTTTTCCGTCCACAAAAGACAATAAACAGTCCCTCTAATCGGATAGTGTTATAAAACAATTACCGGTCAATTGATTATATTTTATCAGTTTGTGATATGTATCTGAGCATGCAATCTCGTTTTTGTAGCTGGGTCAGTATAGTGGTTATACTTCTGGAACTGGAGTACGGGCAGTTCTAACTCTTTTACGAACATCTTTAGCGATGCTCTTCGTGAGCTTGGCATCCATTCCCACCTCTGCGAAAGGAAAAGATGACAAATGATTACTTAAAATAGTTAACGACAACTGACTGGTGAGGCCTTAGTGTCTCCCTTATTACTTCAGACCCTGTCCATTCTTACCTACTGCAGAACTCTTGATTGTTTGAAGCAGTTCTTCTTCCGTAGCTGAACTGTTCTCAGCCAAGGTAGCTATAAACTTCTTCTCTTCCTCCTGTAAACAAGAATTAATTATCACAGGATGTCAGATGGACCTTTCATTGAAAGAACTGCGATATCTTAGTCCCTCGATGACTTTGGCCAGCAAACGCTCGAACCCAGCTAAGTTTCAGTGAAATAATAAAGAAGCCTGAGAGCCTTAGAGCCTGCGAAGTGGATCTTACTTCACATACCAGACTTGCTACCAGTCGACCTCACGAGTTTCTTAGCGAGTGGAGCGAGCTTTCGGACGAAGGACGTTTCTGAAAATCTAGTCACATACCCGCTCCTAGTGATCTCGCATTCCCTCATCAAGAGTAGCCCTCCACAAGAGAGAATGATCTAAGCTTAGCTCATTCTCTCTTGCCCTCCGATAGGCTTCCGAGGCGGTGTTAGTAGAGAGAAAAAAAAAACAGGAAAAAAATGAAAAGAGGCACCGTTGAGCTGTAACAAGGCCTGAGAGGTTTGGTTGCGAAAACAATGAAAAAAAAAAAGACAAAGTAGAAAGTGGAACAAAGCCTTAAAACAGACGAGCTGTCAACATATAGGGTCCAATGAAGTTAAAAGTTTCAAAGAAGTGAAAGGCTACTGTATGAAACACACACAAAGTAAATTTATTGGAAGTGGTCATCAGATCTAAACAACAAGAAAAGCAACATCCATAGCCTGTGAATACAGCCGCCTCTCGTCTTTGCCCGTCGCTGGGGACGATTCTATCGCGACATATTAGAGTAACATCATTGGAACTGGAAACTAATTGAACCTGTAAGTCTGTTAACAGTTGCTCGTCCATTTCTCTATTTAACTGCTCCAACTGACGTGCTAAATCCATCTGCATCTCACGCTCCATATCCTGTTAAACAAATACATCGAGAACAATGTGCGATGAATAATCTAAAACGAGCCACGACACGCAAACAGGGCAATATTTAAGCACGAACGCTTTGTAACACTGCAAACTAAGAAATAAGAAAGCTAAATCCTACAGCAGCAACCAAACCACGAGCACGAGCACGATCAACCAAAGCACGAGCTGTTTTGGCTGCTTAACTCAGCCTTAAAACCCAAAACGCGTGACTAGTCCTTTCGAACGAGTGGGACGTAGTCGTCTCATTACCGCAATCGTTTTTTTTTTCGGGGTGGGGGGGGGGGGGGGGGTGGGCGGGGTCTAAGGATGTACGCTTACTGGAACACTTACGACCATTCAAACAAACGGGGACAATCTAAAGAGCCAATCACATCTCGAGGCCAAACACGAAGCACGCGCCAAGCGCTGCTGTTGGTTTTCCTTTTTAACTGGTTGATAATGGCGCGAGAAGTTTCAGCCGATCACATAGGGTAATCGCACAAACCACAGTAATAAGTAACATGTACAATTGTTCTTTCCTTCAGAGAAAAAACTGAGTCCTACATAAAACGCCTATTACCTCTAATGCTCTCTTGTGGCGCTGTTCCGCTAAAAGCAGGGAAAGTTTTACACCAACTGACCTACAGAGGAACAAGTATAATATTGGTTGAAATATTTGCCACGCGGCACGACCAATCAGAAGCACTACCCAGATCTGGGTAGTGACGCGTCATCAGTATGGAATTTCTGCGCTCGTTTCTTAGACGTAATTTGGCGGGGAAACCGGTGGTAGCGTCGCCAAATGTCGGCTGTTTTCTCAGGCTACATATAAAGCCGCCTTCAATCGCGCACAAACTTGCTATGGCACTTGCAATGCGAAAGGCGGGAAAGGATGCAACCGCTAAAAAGCAACATTACAAAGTGGAAAGGAGTTGAAACTTACTTAGCCGCTTTGCTCTTTTGTTCCTCTTTTTCTTGATAAAGTTTTGCTTCTAAAGCTCTAAAATAGAACGTTAAGAAATATTGCATTATTAGAAAATAGAGCCCAGTGACGGTCAACCTCGTTCCCAGGGTTCTCTCCCACCTGCATAGGAGAGAACCCTGGGAACGAGGTTGAGTGACGGTGAAAAAAAAAAGCATCTCTTATTCACAAAAGAAACTAACCTTGCTTTCTTTAACTGTTTTGCTTCTAGTTTTTCTCGGATCTTTTGCATCTGCTTTTCTTTTTCGCTGTGAACAAAACAGTAAAATCACTTGGTACAAAATAACATAAATCAGTTGCAATGGTTTTCTTTGAGGTGCAAAGACTGGAAACAAATGTTCTTCTAGAAGCCTTCGAATACAGATGTATTTCTAGCTATCACCATACACGGCCAGAAATACGTCTGCCGTAATCACAGACTAATCCCTTCTCATCACTCACCGCTTTTCAAATTCCCGCTTATGCAAAACAAGAGCGTCACAAACTGTCCCTGTTTTAACTAGTTACTTAAAAAACGATTGCTTTCTTCAACTGAATTCCGAGTGGAAGCAAATATATTTTTTCCGTTGCAAGACAAGCCGTAGATAGAGAATCGGCGACTAGCAATACGTCTGCGTTCGTAGGCTAGCCGGGGACGTGAAAGATTTATTAGTGTTTTGAACACCGAGAGTTAATCTGCTAAAACCAGTGCTGCCATACGTAAATCTACAGCAAGATCTTCCCAGTTAAAAACTGTAGATGACATGTCAGAACTCTAATGAGAAGTCGGTGTTTAATAAGCGAGCAACATCAGAAAAGGTGAAAAGTCGAGTCTTACGCGTCTATCTGCGCATTTAACTTGTCCACTTGTTTCTGATGCTGCCTTATGATGCGATCTGTTTGCGCATCAGCCAGTGTCCCTTCTCTTGTCATGTTTTCAACGAGTTTTTTCTACAAAGAAAAGAAATCATATAAAAACGGTTTATTATACAGTTGGAAGAGAAGCTTTAAATCCCTAATGAAATAAAATAATTTTTTCTACAAAGATTCTGCTAAAATATAAATGGAAACTTCAAAGCTGCCAACAGCTAGTGGTATAAATAAATATACAAATTTACCAGTTATCAAGAGAAAGAAAGTTATCAAGAGTTGAGTTACCTCTAAGGAGCGAATAGCTTCATCTTGTCGCTTAATAATTTCTTCTCGCCTCGCTACTGCAACCTTGAAGTAAAATATCGTGTAAAAAATAAGTAACAGAAAGTGGTGTCTGACTCCAAAAAGAAGCTGATCATTGCATGAATTGCACTGAAAAATAACTCAGCTCACCTGTAGTTTACCCAGGATTTTCCCCAGTTTCTCGTCCTGTTCTTTCAGGGCTTCATCTGTCTCGGCTTCCAAGCGTCTAAAAAACACAAGGCGCGTGAACGTAATTTTATAAAACCCAAAACCAAAGGAACTGAGCCCTGTCCACGCGAGCAAATTTTATGCCAGAATTTTTCGGTGCTCGAGTACATGAGAATACTTATTTAAATTTCATGTGACAAAATTATAGCTACTGAAAAACAGGCAAAGAGGTTTTTTAGTGACAAGAAAAAAGTATTTTCATATGAGATGCGTTGTCCATGGCTCGGTACATTAAAGCTGTCAGAGTCGACAGTGGCGCTAAAGCCCCCCCCACCCCCCCCGACACACGCGCGCACTTGAATCCATGGATATCGCCGCTGTTTAGAGTCATTCCTGCCCTGAAGGGAAACGAGTTTTTATCAAAAATCATGCTTGTGTGGCGAATTAAATATACGGTGTCAGCGCTAGATCAAGATTTCAGCTACCTAACACAGCTGAAATAAATCCAAATGACAACCAGCCAGGATAAATGGTATTTTGGGCAATAAAACTGGAACGCTATTCACCTTCTGAAGTCTTCCAGAGCAGCTTGATGTTCAGCCTCAATTTTCTTCACTTCTGCCTGATATTCAATGTTCTAGAAAAGGTGACACGAATTTTTTGACATGACATAATTTATAGCATATGACATAACTATAACAGTATACTATTATGTCGATTAGAAAACGAAAATAGTAAATCGTTTCTTTCTCGTGTCTGTCATGTTTTAAATCGCTCCTAACCTTATAATCTAATTTTACATTTCTTCTTCATGGGGAACTTGTGGATATTTCGTTTAAGTCTGACAGGATGAATACTCAACAAATAGTCACTAGAAAACTCGAATAAGGAGTTATAAGAAACACCGCAAGAGGAATATAAACTTGGAAATAAGGAACTAACCTGCACCCTAGCGAGTGCTTTCATGGCCTCTGGATCGTTCTGAGGATGATTTTCTCGCTCCACTTCCATTTGTTGCCTGAGTTCAGCGAGTCGTGCTCTTCGGGTTGCGAGCCGCTGCTCCAGCCTGTAGGTAAAAAATTGAAGCGCTTGTTAGCTTAACTAAAGAGTATCTCGATTGACGGGCGGGGATTTACACCGGTTTCCACCAAAACACTCAGGTAATTGACATTAAAAGGAATAATAGTACGACAATTTTCTTTAAACTGATATTAGTTTGGTTTTATACTAGAAAAGGCTGATGTGACCACATTCAAAAAAAGGCGTAAATGTAAGGTTCAATTCTGCCTGTTGCAATGCCTTTCCTAGTAAACCCCCGGGAAATTTATCAGTTTTTTCCTCCTATGGAGGTATATCCCCACCCATAGGCACACAGAAAGAGATAATTTCCCCCCCTCCTCGCGACTCAGATTGAACTAAACGAACCTTTTTTGTTGCCTGAGTCTTGTCATTTGCAGATGATTATTCAACGCTGCCATGTTCTGTTCGTGTTCTAACATGACCTGCTTCCTTAACCTGCAAAAAAAAGTAAATGTCTTAATCTAGCTATAAGTCACTTGAATAACAAATAAGAAAAGTTATTTTAATAAAAAGCTAAATTTTCTTTTTCAAAACGACCACTGATGCAAAGAGGTACCAGCCATTTCAGGCTACGTAGAAGACTGGTTCGGTGTTGTGTCGTATTGCACTATGGGAAAGTTAAAAGGAGGCTTTCTCTTCTTTTATTAGATATTACTCACCCTGGTCCCCAAGGATTCCCTCCCATTTTTGAGGGAGACACCCTGGGGACGAGGAAAAATTGCAGAGGAAACTGGGTCACAAGTCGTCCCCCAAAACAATCCCATAGTGCAGTTCAACTCAACACAGACCCAGTCTCAAGGTCACCTAAAAACGGCCAACGCGCCAGTTTACAAATCTAAGTACAATTTCTTTGCAGCCTAGTCGTCGACATAAACTTTTCTTATTTATTCTTTTCAGTTAACAGCTTTTCTTTCACTCATAGTCATGTTATTAGAAAATTTGGTGGACACGTACTCTTCAGCCAGTCCCGCTTGAGTGTTGAGAACTTGTTTTATTGCTTTCTCTTGTTCTGCCACTATTTGACTTTGTTCTGCTTGCTGTTGCTCCATTTCTCTTTCCCATCTCCGCTTTCTTTCTGCTAGTCTTTCTTGAATTGTAGCTCTCTGTCGCTCTCGCTCACGGTTTTTCCTGTCTTAAAAGGTCATAAACAAACCTTGTTAGACGCTGCTTTGTTGTCCACCATGAGGAAAGACGAAAAGCGCATTGGGGAATCAGGGTTCTATCTAGGATTTATCGTTTGGGGGAGAAGTCCTGAGTGGCCGAAGGCGACGAGGTTCCTAGGGGGTCCGGGGACATGCCTCCAGGAACCTTTTTTTTTAATGAATATGCGTTGAGATACAATCTGGTGCATTTTGAATGCGGGGTAAAATACTCAGTGCCGAACTGAATTCGTCCGCTACCGTGTGAATGTAACCCAAGCAAAAAAGAGCGTTAAAAATAGCAGCAGTTGACCAGGGAAAAGAGCACAGGAAGCACACAAAAGACACATGTACCCGTGATCAAGAAATGCATGGTGAAGACAAGATGTGAGGAGAGTGCTAGAGTTGGTGTGCACGCGCGGAACGTGCGTGCGAGAAACATCTGTGTAGAAAAGTGCACGTATACATGTAGATAAAACAACTATTTGCGCAACGGTAGATAAAAAATAACTAATACTGAAGAACTCAACAAACCATTGGACTCTTTAAGATCTTCCAAATGCTTGTTCATCAACTTCTCTGCTTCTTTGGATGATAAATGCGCCTCTTTTCTGATCTGTTCAAACAAAGCTTCTTCCCTTTCTTGCAATTTTTTCTGCTTAGTCTCTTCCAGTTCCTAAATCGACAAAAACGAGAAAAAAATCTGTTAAATGAATTGTGACTGCCGTCAACTGAACAGATTGTTACTAATGTTGTGACCATTGAACTTAAAACAGCGAAAATCGGGAAATAATCTAAAGGAAAATTTCCCACGAGGATTTTAAATTTTCCTCCAAAAGTTGTCTAACAGTAGCACTTCCTTGTCACTTGTTTGTTGTAAATACAGAAAGCTTAGTGACCGTGTAGCTTAGTGGTAGAGCGTCTGAACTAGCATCCAGATGATCACAGGTTCGATTCCTGTTGGGAGTACTAGGATTTTTCTTCAGCCGCCTGTGTCACGGACTGAAATATATCTTTCAATATAATACCTGTCTAAGGTTGTTAAGCTCCTCCGCTTCCATGTCATCAGCTCGGTCTTCCTCTTCCTCTCTCGCAGTTTGTTGTTGAACTCTTAGTTGATGGTTAGACTCTAGGAAGTCCTCGACTGTCATGTTACCTTCATTGACCAACTGGCCAGCCTTAAACAAACAAATAAGAGCAAAAACGTATTCAACTGTACACTCTTTGTTGCAGCTGAAGATGACAGGAGCATTACATTTGCATTTGCAAAGCTGTTCCCGGCTGCATACGCACGTCAAGAACTGTTTAGCGGTTTCCAGTGTTAGGTGGAGATGGCTTTAAAAAAAGTCTGCTTTGCACTGGCCTCGGTAATGAAGAGCTTCTGAACGCGTGTTATTCCGTACAGGGATCTGACGGGTAAGCCGTAAGAACCGCGAGAAAGCTGATCATGGATCCCACTACCCCAGTGACGTGGTGGAGCGCATGCATAAGTGCTGGCCATACCGCGAAGCTTGTATTGTGCTGCTAGCCTGCGTAGCAAGCGTTTCCAGTCGAGTTATTGCGCGAAAGTTAGAGCGGATTTTTTTTTGCTCTTGTCCCGGCTTTCTAGACGAACCTCGCGAGGAAACGCTTGCTACGCAGGCTATTGTGCTGCAGTCTGTTGTTTCTTAACGCTTTTGTTTTCCAAATACGTTGGAACTTGATAAAAATATTGTATGAAGCTCACTTTTTTAGCTTAAGACAAAGCGCTCTACTCTGCCGCTTTGACCGACTCAAGTCCAAACTACCCCCACGATGGCGGTAGAAAATGCTTTGCGCTTTACGAAAAGCCAATCAGACACAATCTTCTTACTTTTATGCTTCGCTTAACTTCCTCTTTCTTCATCGAGTTTGTTCAAATAAATTCTATCAAAGAACATTTGTTGATTACTTCAGCAATTCAATTCCCCTATTTTTCCGTTCGATTTTATCGAGATTGATCGTCGAATTGAGGAGAAAAACATCACATGGAACATGGGGAACGGTTTGAGACAATAATGTGATTTTACTGACCTTTCTTTCGAATTCTTCTCTTTCGGCTGCCTGTTCCATTTCTAGTTTTCTCATTCGTTGCTGCCGCTTTCTCTTTAGCTTCTCAGTGAGATCTCGTTGACTTTTTAGAATAGCTGGAAGAGAATTTCATCGATAAAAACTGATGATATGCATTTAAAGTATATCATCTGACCACAATGCTGATCATCGTGCGCAACTCGGCTTTTCTGTCTCAATTTGCTTACAAATGGGTCATATCCTTTAGCTTTTACAGCTCATACGCAGTCATTAGGTAATATAATTAATATCTCTAAAGGGATAATAAAATGTGAAATTAGCAGTATCATGGACTTATAGCGCGACATAAGCGAAAACAATCATTCCCATACGAACCGATCGACAAATCTTGATGACCTGAATTCTAAAAGCAGATTCGTTTTTGCTTCATTTAGCTTAAAACAGTTTCCCCTGTGCTATAGTATGTTATGGTAACATACCTTTCTGATTTTTTTCCTCCAAAACACGCAAATCTTGTTCGTATTCCTCCATAATCCTTTGGTCCAAACAGAAGAAGAACACACGATGAACGCACATTAAAGGTAAGAAAAAAAAAATGCAATATGTACAGCTTCTAACTAACCTGTTCAGTATTATTACTCACATGCACTAGTTTAAAATCTTACCTATCCTTCTGGTCTTCCAAGAGCTTTCCCTTTTTGTGTAGAACCTCTAAATTTTTTAGAGGCTGCTTGGATCGTTCCTCGAATTCATCTTTCTCCTACAAAATAAGAAATTTCAAGAACTGGTTTCCATATGATCGCTGCGATCGCTGAGAAAAAAAAAGTTCAGTGATCGTATGGAAACCACTTTCCAGCGATCGTAGCGATCGCAGCGACAACGATCGCTGAGATAGGACTTTTTCTATCTCAAACTTTAACGCACTTATTCCAACTTGTTCAATGTTGGCAAATTTTTCTGGAGTTGTCTAAAAGACTGTATTGAAGATTAGGAAAGAAAAAGAAAGTCGTGTTTTGTTCACGTCTTCCAGAAAGATCGTGAAATCAGGCACTTTCACGTCGTAGTCGTGCAGAGACGGCAATGAAACACACAAAAAAGCCGAGGGTGATTCACGTGCAGAGTTGTCGTTTTGCTCATCTAAACCTTTTTTTGACGTTCTCGTTGCTGTCGCCGTCGTCTTTGCTCAAGCTCCTTTATTAATCTGTCGACTGCTCTTCAAAGTAATCGTTTGATTGCATCTATTGCTTTAGCGTAGATGATTGGTAACTACTCGGCTAACCTGTTGGTTGTCAGCTGCCCTTTGCTGGGCAAGTGCTTGTCTTCGTGCAAGTTTTTCATGCAGTACCTAAAAAAAAACACACCAAAATCCAGTTAAATATAGGCTGTAGTTACAATTCTCACCCTCATCCGTGTAATTTGGAGTTTCTCCTGCGTAGTGCCAGATTCAACACCTTGCACATGCATCTCGATGAACAACTGCTAGAGGCCCTTATTTTACGTCGTTAACTCGTAACAGTACTAGTTAGACCGACAAACCTGAGGAAAATACTTCTTCATAATATTCGCAACGACGATTTTCAGCGCAACACAGCATTGCAACATTGTTGCTTCATGGTTTCGACTAGTTACAACATTGTTCCTACATTGCAACTATATGTCACCTTAACCGTGTTATGGGTACTGGCGTAATTTACCAGCAGAAACGGGGTATTTTATGGTCCCTATTATCTTTATAATATTTTTTAAGTAAAAGGAGACAAGGATTTTGTATGCAGTTAAATATCACACATGTGTAGGTTTTGGTTAACCATCACGCACAAAAGGTAATTCTGCTTGACCACTTCTGTTCCATTTTTTTTGTTATATTGTGGTTATGAGATTATGACACTCCTACATTGTAATTACCATAGCCTGACGATTCTGTTCTTCCGCCAAGCGCTTGTCAGCAGCCGCCATGTTCATCATAAGTTTAGCAACAATCTGTTCTGCCTGTAAAAACGGGGTAATCTCAGCTTTAGAGGACAGAGAGCAAAAAATACTAATATCTGCATATTTAATTGTACAGAGGTCGTTGAAAGAAGGATAGCCCGCATAACAGGGCAAAATGGAGGGGTATAAAAATGCAATTGGGTATAGGGGGAATTCCCTCTACCATTCCACCCCTCTCCCTCCTCAGCCCACCCGCTCCCCTCCCCCCCAGCAGGAAGGGACAAACACCATGGCTGTCCCCCCAGCCCGCATAACTGGTGTTTTTTCTGGTGAGCGCACTCCCAATCAAAACCACAAGCTATGCAGGCTACTAGAAGACAGATATAAGAAACATAGCAGAGAAAATGCAAATAACGGTTCATTAACTGCACTCTAATACATGTATCTTCCGCAAAACCTGATAACTTACAGAGAACAAAGTAATGTTATATTATTATAGACTGAGGCAGGTCTTTTGTCCGGCTCTATGAAAGACTAAAGCAAGACTGGCTGACCACAATGTTTCAAGTATTGTAGGGGCATGATCGAGTATCCCAGTAAAACATGTAGCTAGTATTCAATTTGTCCATCGTTAGTTATTTCTAAAAATCAAGGAAAAATGCCCAGTTCCTGAACACAAACAGCATAAAATACAAGCCTTGTGTAGCTAGGCCAAAAAATATGTATTTTATATGCATCAGCTTCAGACATATGTTTTGTTACAACACAAACAATTTTTCAACCCACCTCTTCTTCTGACAGTTCTGTGCCTTGCAAGAGATCTGTTTTCAATTTATCCTGAAGTTCTAACCTCTCAGAACTCTTTAGATTTAAAAAAACATGAAAAAAGGGAGTATTAAAATAGGAATGGGATACAAGAAAGTGTATAATAATCAACCCCAAGTCTGATCAAACTAGGCGTTTAGTTCAATCAACATCCCATTTTCTGTCTATTTCAAGGTGTTCTTTTTAGTGAGGCATCTGTCTTATAGATGTGTCCATTATAGTTAAGAGAGAGTTGACTGTAGATCGAAATGTTCACAAAGCAAATTCCGTAAATTCTTTAATGCTTTAAAACAAAGAAACAGTAACCCAGACTGAAATTTTACCCCGGCAAAATCATAACCTGCCTTTGATCAACTGGACCCTGTTGTTCAGAATTTAACTTACCATTTTCTTAGAGTACTTTGAATGAAGGCTTTCTATTGCTTGATCTACTTCAAGTGGATCTGTAATGGTGCTTCTTAGTTCCTGAAGATGAAATTATATTAATGGCTATTTCCAGGCATTTTTTTTTTCACTAAGTTTCTTTAAACTACATAAACTACCATATCATTTTTTGCAAGCCAAATATCAAAAGGCTTTTAATATAAATATTACATAATAAAAACAAACAACAAAACTGTTTTATTTCTTAAATTTCTCATACCTGTTCTTCAACTTTCATTTCCTCTTTTGCATTTCTGTCAATGTCCTCCATTGCCTAAATTTAATGCATTCACACTATTATTAATGTAATATTAAAGTCTTAAGACTTGACTTAATAGTAAATTAACTTTTTAACAAGAAAGAAGCATCCATCATCATCATCATCACAGCACCACCAGCACCATCATCATCATCATTACTACAATCTTACCTGCTCATATTTTGCAAGGGAATCTCTGCGAAAGCCTTCAGTTATCCTGGATTTGCTCACTAAGAAGCTCAGTATCATCTTTAACAACTGTAAAAATGTCTGGTAACAAATAAATATAGGATAACAAACATTATTAAAAAAACATGTTACAGAGTGATTAATAATACAATGTAAAATAACATCCTCTTGAAATCCCCTAAAAATACATGTTTATGTAGCAACTTCTATTTCCTGGCCACGTACAAAAGCTGATGATGAGAGCTTTGTGGCAGTTTCAATAACATATCAAAGTAGAAATCAAAGCAAGCTGAAGTAGGAGATGTTTGAGAAACTCTATGGATCCCAGTTGAGTCTAAAAACAGATCAAGGGGTCTGCACCCTTCCCACCCCTAGAACAACAGTGAAAAGTACATGACTTCTTCTTCTGCTGTAAAATCTAGAACATGTTAGACAATCTGTTAATGTTCCAAAACATATCTACACTACTCATGGGAGTTTTTTGAATTGAAACATCTTGGAACCAGCATTTCGAAATTTCAAGTTACCTTCCAAGGGAAGACAGGCAGAATGTCTCTGATCACAATGAAAATTAAACTCACTTCATTTTTTTGAAGCTGCAAGTTGTTTTCCATGATTTCAATGGACCTGAAATCTTGATTTTGGAGTACAACTTCCATCTCTTCACTGAAAAAATGGTTAAAAATCTATTAAAGATTTAAATAACATACAAAAAGTGACGTATTTGAAAAAATTAAGCTGGTATAAAATAATAAAACCTCGACCTGAGTTAAAAATTTTGAACTGATTAAAAAAAAATGTAACTACAACATATACAATTTATCACAATTAAATTTTAGTAACCATCATATTAAACCAATACAGTGTAAGTTATCAAGATACATAAAATCATTTAAAGAAACAAAGAAGATTTGACAAAAAGTAATCCAGCAGAAAGTATAGTGTGGGGTTTTAATGAAATCGCCCAAGGCAATATTAAACCACCCATGCAAATATTTAAAAGGCTTGTTAATTAGTACATGTTCATGTAACAGTCACTTACAAGGAGAGTCTGAGATCAGATTAGATTTTTTAACTCAGATAATCTTCTTCCAGGAAAAAAGATAGTTTCTTATATAATAGTGTGCACGCTCCATATTTTAATGCATGAGAAGACCGCTAATGCCAGGTGATGTACAATTTTTGGGACTCAGAGTGTCCAAAGAAATGCACAGATCCCAAGATTATCCTAAATACTTCTCCTAATAAAAACATTCTAAATGTACATTATTTTGGATAAATTTTGTGCAAAGAAACTGAAAATCTGTTTAAGGATTCACGAATTAAAATTTAAACACAATCTTGGTCTGTTGTTCTACTTGTAATCCTTCCACCTGTTACACTGTAGAAAAGCCAAGGAAAGTGTTCTGAAAAGGTAGACTGAGAATTTGTCTGTTAATTTTATTGTCTTGTAAAGAATATAATTTAATCCAAGCATACCCTGAAGACTTGCTTAATGCATAAACCACAGACTGGTCATTATTATCAGGTTCAGTTTGTGCTGCTTGACTGTGAAGACTGCCAGTACTGAGATGAGTGGGCTGCATTTCTATAGCAATATCAGCTGTGTTCTTTGCTGGTGTTGTTGGCATGGGGGCAATTCTGTTACTGCCCATTTTCTGATTGGAAAAAAAAATGAAATCAAAGAAAGTAAAAAATTATATCAGAGACCACTGGTTACAGAGTATTGAGTGATTCACAACAACAATACTATACCTGCCAACTTTTTCTGAGATGTAGGCGTGAGATTTTTATCCTGGAAGTGCTGGGATTTTTGAAAACGACACGATCATTTCCGAAGATTCCCGAAGAAGTTCGAAGTCTTCCGAAGACGTCCGAAGTCTGCCGAAGGCGAAGTTATCGAGAAAACGCTTATCCACAAAATCAGAGATCGCGAGGAAGGTATTGTCATTTATTCATTTTACAAATGGTTTTCGTTCCTTACATGGGTCTGAGTTAACATATTTTTGGAAATTGTGTCAAGCAAGACGGCAACAACTCACATTTTTCAATCAGGCGTGAGAAATTGGTCCGCAGGCGTGAGCGGGCGTGAGATCGAAGTTTTCAACCCGCAGGCGTGAGACTCACGCCTAAGGCGTGAGAGTTGGCAGGTATACAATACTAATCAAATCAAAGACACGTCGTATATTTTATTACATGTTTAAGAAACCACTGGTTACAGAGTTAGTGATTCATAATAACTATTATATTAAAAGTAACATGATGTTATATATTGTTTTCACTTACACACACTATAAACCCTTCTTTATTACAGTGTCAATGGACTTAGCACTTAAGTACTGATAACGTACTGGAGATGGGGCCTCCATAATTTCCAAACTTACGCTCATCTAAGCCACATGAAGGTCTAGCCATTTGCATGGCAAAGGCAGTATCATATTTTAAGATCTGGAGTTTCCTCAATTTTTAAAACAACTGTATACTTTTGCTGCTAAAAGCGTTCATGGTAGCCTGAACACAGGCAACATTCAAGGAATTTGTATTATACCAGTACACAGAACCATTATAATAACATCTCAGTAAATAACTATATAGTTAAACTTAATACCTTTGTCGCCATTTCTTGCACCCGCACTTCATCTTCTGTCTCCAATAAAATTGCCACAGACTGGGATTTGCTTCTTTTTTGAGAGTACTCCTCCTGAAGAATGAGACATATTTATTTCAAATGTACAGCTGTACTGTAAGTAAACATGATCAGGACCATCGCTAAGATTGAGAGTTGCCAGGTAAATACATCAAGTAAGCAGGCAACAACACAGCGTCTGTTTTCCTATCAGAATGGCCAGGTGTGAATTTTTTTTTTATTTGTTTATTTACTTAGGTTCACCAAGTTGGTAGGGTCAACACAACAGCGCATGGCGCCAACTTCTGCGGATCCATAACAGTCCCTTCCTCCATGAGAGATACATGTAGATGTTATAGGTCAAATTTGTTCTCAGGTTAAAAATTTTTAACCTACAGTAGGTCAATTCTTGATTTCCTTTGTCTACTAGGGCTAGAAGACAAAAGGAAATTGAGAAGCAACCCAGGTTACATCGAAATTAACCTGAGGTCAAATTTGACCTGTAACATGGACTACAACAGGAGGAACTACGCCTACAAATTAACGCATGGGTTTTTTAGTAGCCAGGGGAAATCCCCAGCCTCCTGACCTTAAAGACAGCCCTGATGATATCAATTTACAAAATAACATTAACAAAATTAATGTTACAGGTATATAAAAAATATTCATTTATAAAGTAGCTTTTTATGCACACTTAGGGCAAATACTGGTAATTTGAATTTTGCACATTAATATTGTTCACAATATCTTGTTGCAAAATTATGTCCCCAAATAGTGTGCCTACTGCACAAATTATTACAGCTTACATTTGTAGCTAAAAGATTGTTGTTGTTTTCTTCTAGAAAAATGATTCAAAGTTAGTTCTGCCAGCCTTAGCAACTTCAAGAGGTGCCCTGTAGATGTTAAAGGTTAAATTTGATTTCAGGTTAATTTTGGTAATTTAACCTAAGTTGATTATCAATTTCCTTTGTCTCCTAACCCTAGGAGAGAGAGGAAATTGAGAATAAACCGATGTTAAAAATTGAATCTGAAATCAAATCCTGTCACACATAGTGTAGACACCTGCCAGCCATCATGGACAGCTTGCTGCAGGGACTCGACAGTTACGTCTGGACAAAAAACTCGTACCAAAATTTAAATATTTCTTATACCATTGTGGAGACAAAATAAAATGTCTCACGGTTGTCTATTAATGTGGGATACCTCTTTGGAAGGGCAGAAGAGTCACTGAGCACCATTAGTCCCAGCTGAGACTAATACAGCAAGCCTAGAAGGAAGATGTTCTTCATCACTTTAAGTCTATTATTATGACTTTGTTTTTTTTTGCTTGAGTTTTCTCCATTACCCACATCCACACGAAAATTCAAGGAAAATTTTCGAAAGCTTCTGGAAACACTCCACATGGATTGTTTAAGCTTAATCACTAACTCAGCTGCTACATGTACAAATGTATGTAAAGCATGTTTACATAATTCATAATGTATTTCTTACACTCTAATTCTAAGAAACAAAGTACCTCCAATTCCCGCAGTATGCAGCGTGCCAAAAGTAGCCCAAGAATAAATCCCAGGATAAGACAGAAAAGAAAGACCAAGAATACATAGCCCCCAAGTGTATCAATCTTCGTGACTTTTTCCACGACTGTGACAGACAGACACTCTCCGTCCATTGTTTCAAATTTTTAGATCAATCGACAAGTGATCAAAGCTTCTGAAACAAATTATTACCAAGAAAAACCTCAAATTTTGTGGCGCAAGACGACATTCTCATTATTTTTCCTGAATCACAACATCTTCTACCGCGGGCTCCACCGCCACCAAATATGGAGATCACGTAACTTGTCAGTTTATAAAAAACTATGGCAACTGGTCACAACAGATAAATTGACCACGTATTCGCGTGGAAAGAGAAATGATTACAACTTGGCAATTTACATTTGTAAAAATTTATTTTAGACAGTAGTACTACTTATAAACACCTCTTAGTCGGACAACTTCTCGGAAACAGTTTGTTTCTACACTTCTCTCTCCATCTCAATTCTCTCATACCCAGGCTCTTTTTGTTGTATAGGGTTAGGTCAACTGTGCAGGCGAGGTTACATAAATCATGGTTCACTCAATGACGAATTTCTCTTTTGTAAATTAAAATCAAAACCGATCATAGCGTTCAATTTTTAAAATGCCTACAACAATGATAAGAAGTAAAGTCAAGTACAAGAAGATTTCTAACGATGATGGTTACATTGATGCTCAGGTTAGTAAGTTTTCACTCGTTTGAACCCTGGGTGCATGTTGTCAGTAGAGAATCAGTGGTAGTTGATTCCTTCTTCAGATTAAACCAGAATTTCCTATGTCTCCTATGAAAACTCATGTCTAGGAAACAAAGGAAATTGCTACAGCTGTAGTTTCACTACTGGTTGAACCTAAGTATAAATTCTTCCTACAACATACAGTGTGGTCTATTGCATTTAACATCCGTACCCCTTGTTTGACGACCAATGAAATTCTTCGGGAGTATATTATGAAAATTGAGGATTTCTTCAGGTGTAGAGCAAAAAAAACTATGGTACTCTTCAGCGGTAGATCTTTAATTTTCGTGAAATTTTTCATGTGTAGACCCATGCTCTTGAGGAGTAGACCCACATTTGTCAGCAATAGACCCATACTCTTCAAGGGTAGACCCATATTCTTCAGTGGGTAGACCCATGTTTTATGGAAGTCTTCAGGGGTAAATACAATTTTAATATATCTTCAGGGGTAAGAAGAAAAGGCAACTACTCCATAACCCTTTAGCCGGCAAATGTTTTTTGGAAATTTTATCACTGCAGCTGTGTTGTGAAAATATGCTTACAGCTTCCATACTATAACTCCCAGGGTCATTAACTATATATCAAAATGTTCGTCACAGAATGCTCTTCTGAATGCAGCAATAAAAATTTGAAACAAGGTTTATTGTCAATATTTTACCAAATTGTTTCCAATTTCAACTCTCAGAGTTGCTTCATACTATCAAGTCAATTGAGTCAATCGCCAATGTTACGAATCATCAGGACTTGTTTTCCTTTGCTTGAAGATTTATCTTCAGAATTGCAAGTTTTGATCTATGTTGAAGGTCACTTGAAGAGAATAACACCCAGTACAATTCATTAAAGCTCCACAGATGACAAGAACAGGGATTCTACAGCTAAGAAAATTAGCAGATTTTGTCACAACGACTACCTCATATAAAAAGCACTGAAACAGTCCAGGGGCCAAATCACAAAACTGGGGAGATACATGTTCATGTAGTTTACCCAAGGAGGGTCCTTTCGTGTGAGATCGTACAAACGCTAGTTAAAGGGTTAACCGGGGAGGGCACAGGGTCTAGTATAAAATGCAATATCCCTATCATCTCTGACAATTATATCTCAGTGAACTCAAACTCATGACCCCTGGTCTGTGAGAGCAATGTGGACACTCAGCCTCTTCCACAAACAAACACAGATAAAATATGGATTATGTCATCCTTCCCTTTGATATATGTTAAGAAAATGATATGAAATACTTTTAAAGCACTAGTAATCCAGAGGCAATAATTTATAACTCTTTTCTTTCAGTTTGTCAAACCACCTCCCAAGGTACCATGGAAGGCTGTACTGTTGGCAATATTTTTATTCTCTGTGGGAACCGTTTTACTTGTGGTTGGATCTTTGCTGTTTACAGGCTATATTGACGTGAAGGTAGGTACACTGTAAATACCACAGGCAGATCCAGGGGAGGGTCCGGGGGGGTCTGGATCCCATAAATACACCCTTCAGACTGAAATGTTTATTGAATTTAAATGACTGTACTTAAATCGAAGGGTTGCATGTATACTAGGTAGGAAATGGCTTGTAATAGGCTGTAAAAAAGTCCGAAGAGTGAGGACATGCTTGAACCCCTCCAATTATAAAAAATTCCTGGATCTGCTTCTCTGAATACAAGGCTGGGCTCAAACAGTACTCAGTGACCCTTGCAGCCAACTTTGTCTTGGGGCGGCAAAGAAATCTTTGATTTTGCATGCAGCTTGTATGCTAAACACCTTGGATTTCATAGGTTCGCTCTAACTAGTAAATCCTATGGTGTTACTAGTTGAAAGAATCCATTTTGGCAGAACTTGTTCATTGTAATATTTATTGATTATAATCACCTTCGCTGACCTCATAATTTCTTAAGAACAAAAATTATTCAAATAAAGAATCATCTTATCTGGAGTGAGGTTTGTGAGGCTGATTTGAATATGGATGAAAAATCTTAAACTTGCCACCATTTTTAGAGTGGCTATTTAGGCATGTAGATTGTGTTTGTGGTTTAAAAGTGAATCAGGCTAATTTTTTTTTTCCTTGCAAAAGTTACTGTTACTGAGTTTTTCATCTGATGGTCTTGTACATTTAACAATACATTTATTGGTACTTCATTTACTCCCAATTTCTCTCTAAAAGAACTTTTAAAATTCACAAGCCTTTATAGTAAGTTTATTTTACTGGTATTTTCTCGTATTTTACAGTATGCTGATCGCACATACCCAATGTTGATCCTTGGTTCTCTAATGTTCATCCCAGGATTTTATCATGTCAGAATAGCATATTATGCCTGGAAGGGCTGCAGAGGATATTCATTCGAAGATATTCCTGACTTTGATTGATAATGTATTGTCACAAATCTATCAATGCTGGCTTAGTTCTTTTATTTGGCTGTGGAGTCTAGCTTGGGCAAGAAGTTATGCCTGCTGATCAAGAAGATTTGAGTTAAAATTTAGATCATGAAACACAGACCAACTCTGCATGCATGTACGTACAGCTCAACATTCTGGATTTCTTGGAGAAACATGCCATCATGTCAGCTACAGAGTTCATTCGCAGAGGGGAATTTGCCCTATTACCACAGCTGATGATACCAAATTCACTTGCTGCTACAATACAGCTGTTAAGTTTGGCTTTAAGCTAATGACAGTGTAATTCAAACATAAGACACAACATGTATCATTCACCTACCAACTTTTACTAGTTAGTGGGGTGTTGAGAGTGGGCTTCTAAAAATAAGGGCACTGTATTTAAAAAAGAGACTGTGAAGAACAGATAATTAAATTAACAACCAAAATAAAGTGCTATCCAAATTTGGCCTTCCTTTACTCACGTCTGTATAATAGGGTCACTGCAAACATCGGGCATTTCAGTTACTGATCATATCTAGGATTTGTAATGGAAAATAACAGACAAGGCTGTTATTATGAACCATAGAGCATTAAAAGGGTACCATTTTCAAAGAAAAGGTCATGGAAAGGTTACCATATCTATCAGTGCGTAAGGGCTTGGACCCGAAGGTTGTTACCTCCCATCTTTTAGCCTTTTTAAGAACCCCGGTGGTAATTTAAGCTTTCGTGTGTCTGAGGAGATAAAAACTCTATAAAAGCATGAGAAAAGGGAGCAAAAAATGAAATGATGTAAATTTTCTTCTGTCCTATTCCTGAGGACAAAGTGGACTTTTTAGTCTGTGAAGTTATTTAAAATCATCACTGAAATCATGGTTCACTTTCTATTTCCCCAAATTAAAAAGGTGAATATGTATCATATGACTTTGTTTCTTTGTGTTGTTGTTTTTAAAGTTATTAAGCTAAGCAAATAGAATGAGGATTTTTATAGTTAGCCAATGGCTTGAGCATCCTCTCAAAATGGGGAGGGAGTTTGCTTACAGGCTACTATTGAAAAAACTCAACCTCGTTCACAAAGACTATATAACGGTCTTGCTTAGAATAATGTATTTAGGCAGGGGGAGGAAAACGTCGTTCGGTACCCCTGATTTGACGTGGAAACTTTGGTGTTTTGGTTAAGTGGTCGTTTTTGGGAGGTGGTCGCACATGGAGGTTCGACTGTAATTACATATTCCTTCTATCAGGATTTGTGAGCCACCGCCATGGTACAGTCAAACTTCCACTAACTGTCACCTCTCCAAAATGGCCACTTTCTTCTGTCTCCAAGGTGGCCATTGAAGAGAGGTTCAACTGTATTTTCAGTTGAATATTGCTGACTACCATTCGAAGCAAATTTTTCTTTCTTTTCATTGGCCGAGAGCCCATCACGTGACCTGCAAATAATTGCGTGCAAATAATGGTCTGCTCATGTGCAATGCCATCCAACTGTGTTTGGCTTTTTGTTTGGCTGCAAATAATATTCTGCACATGCGTAAAGGAAACCGTACTTTTCTCCTTCTTGCGACCGCTCTTGCGTGAAAATGGCAGATCGCTTTGCTTCCCGAGGATATTCATTAAAAAAACAAACTCGGTGATCGAATGATAAAACAATTATTGAACTCGGTTATCGCAAAACATCGTGATTTGTCAATGTCTCGCAGATCAATTATTTGCTCTGCTCGCCACAGACAAATCACGATATTTTGCTCAACCTCGTCCAATAATTGTTAATTCACGGTATGCAGCTATCAGGAACCTTGCATGGGTTCGCGCGCAGATGCTACAGCGCAAAGAATAACTAAACAAACGATTGCTAGAGTAAATTCCGTTTATTCTTAATTCCTAAAATAACGATGCTTTACTGTATTTTATTAGCTCCCCAATACCAAATCAGTGAATAGCAATTTTCGCGCGTTTTGATTGGCTCCCGTAACTCGGAATGTCCTTGGCCATTCACTGTTTTGCGACCGGAGCCAAGATGGCGTCTCGTTTCGAGACATTTTCGGAAGACGCAATTTGTGCGATAAATGAAGCAGTGGTACAAACAAATACCAAGAAAGCGACGAACTTTGGCTTGTCGGAGTTCACTGGTAGCTAGAATTATTTTCATGCTGAATTTGCAACAAAACTGTAAAATGCACTTGAAAAACCCTGAAATGTTTCTAAATTGTAAACAAAGTTTCTAATAAGTGACGTTTTTAATTTACAAAAAGTTACTTTTTAATGCAACTGGTTTGGTAAATAATAGAACAAACTATCCCCCTCAGGGTCGGTGAACAGCGCGAGGTGTATACCTCGAAGCTTCGCGTCTCGGTATATCCACACCATCATTCACCTCCCCTTCGACAGAGGGATAGTTGTATACTATTAGCCCTTTTAGGCTACCCCTTTTACATACTTCAACTAATGAAATGCTGAGGCCGTGGAAAAGGTACCCCTTTCGAGCGGAGCGTCCCCGTAGTACCCCCACCCTCCCCTCGGGCTGGAAATCGAGGCTGAGCAATCTAGTGACCATGATTCTTTTAGAGTTTTATACGGACAGGAAATTAATGCTTGCTTTTGCTTCTTTACCGGACAAAATGTCCACTGCTGTAACCTTAATCTCGGTGCCACCAAAAATCATACACGCCTTCAATTCTCTTGGTTTGTTGAAATCGTAATCGTCTACTACAGGCATTTCCAATGATAGCTGACCGCATTTCTTCACTCCTTGGTCCGTAACAAAAGTAACATTTTCACGCTGGGTGGAATAAATCGTGATGGTTGTTGAAGTTTTTCCTGATCTGGCGGGCGCGTATCGTCTGGTAACAATCTCACCAAGCTTTATTGGCTGGTCAGAAGTCACAAATTTATCAAAAACATCAGTGCACCATTCCACGCCCGATTTTTTCACGAGCTTGTTTCTCGGGTGTTTTCCGTCGACGAACCGATTGAGAACTCCCACTCCGTAGGTCATTGCCGCCCTCCGCACTTGCACGACTGTAGGATCGAGCCCGAAGAGCACAGCACCTCGTAAAATTGTCAGCCCGACCTCTTGCGGAATAATTACCCTCATTTTCGAGTCAAAGGCTTCGCGAATAGTCGTTTGAAGCAACGGGGACTCAGCAAACCCTCCAACGAGGAAAAGAAAATTTAGTCCTTGGACATTCTCTTTGCTAATAAGGTTGTTGATATGCTGAACAATTTCAGTCAGAACAGGATCAAAAAGTTCTTTCATGGTCTCCGGAGCAATTCGCAACATTCCCTGCGAAGACCATTTCACGTTTGGATTTCCAAACTTCTTCACAACCGAGTCAATACTGGAGCTTTTATGTTTCTTGTGATAGTCAATGAAGGAGTAAGGTATTGAGATATTTAGTGGGTTTGTCTTGTTTGGGCTTGCAGTTCTCTTCTTTGCCTCAAAAGCTATCATAAGATCGACCCATCCAGCAGGCCGCTTATTTTTGAACTGTTCAATAAAGTCTTTGCCAAAAATTTTCTTTAGGAGAAGTTCAAACTGTTCATCGACGCCAGTGGCTCCACAGGCCCCTCCAGTGCCCCTGTGGAGCTCTTGCAAGGTACCCGTCTCTGCGTCTAATTCATGCACCGTAAGGTCCACAGTGCCGCCGCCACAATCGACAACCAAATAACGCGTGTTTCCTGGAGGAAAATTGAATGGGTTAGCAACTGCTAATTACACAGACAAACCACTACCGATACCTAGACGATCAAACCCTTTTCCCCAACAGTTACTTTTTGCTTCTTTATCACAATTATTTACCTCAGTGAAACATCAAATAAATAAGAAATTGGAAACTGAAAGCAGCTAGGGACACACTCGAACACCAACCACGTTGTTTCCCAACTACAGCCGGTACGTTATGCTGGTGCACAGCCTTATTACCCGGGAAGTAGCAGCCACTGGCAGCTAGCTGTTTCTTCCTTGTTAGGACTCATCAGTAAGGTATAGCTCAGAGAAACAGCTGTCCATGTCTTCCATTTCCCAGGGAATATTGCTGTGTACATGCTTAACGTGCTCTCATGCTGCCGGCGTGTTAATCTTGAGTGTCCGTGTTCCTTACTGTTGCCACTTTTTAGAGAAATTTGACGTGCAAAACCTACCAAAATAAAACTTAAATACATGGAAGTTTTCAGTCTTATTGTTGTTTCTTTTTACCACAAAATATACACTCTTTTATAACAACTTCTCGGTCAAAAATTACCCTCTACAAAGAAGTGAATAACGGCATAAGCTTATCTCGAAAATGGAAAAGTTTATGATCTCCGCGCTGCCAGAAAAAGAACGGGTCTACCATGGGACTCTCACTTTCTAAGGGTAAAAACCTTGGGAAAGAGGTTGCGGTTCTGCAGCGGGTTGATGTTTTCAAAAGAGAGTAAATTATTTTCTGTTGACGCGTTATAGGTTGAAAGATGGTGTCTGATGGAGGTAAGCGAAACAAAGTAGGGACCGAACAAAAAGGATAAAGTAGAAAATAAAAAAAAGGGAAAGGGAAAAAAAGAAAAAGTGGTCAGGTTTTATCCTCTTGAGAACGTTATTTGAAGCGCTCCTCACTGAGTGGGTGGGTGGTCATTTGTTTTTTGTTCAAATAAGTACCTTGAAATTCATCTCCGACCAATGCATCCATTTGTGAAGATACAGTAGAACGCCGTTTTGTCTCCTCTGCCCATGCACAGTCCCGCAAACGTAACTTCCGACAATAGATCGAGGCTGCTTCCGGTTCTAAGGCAATGAGGAGACGGTCTGGAGAATCTTTTGTGGTTAGGCCAGCCTGTAATAATGAAAAAGGACACAGTTTCGTTTAGGAAGTTGTCTTTAGTACTACGCTTAGCAAGGTGCATCAAGCAAGAGGCTTAATGTTTTCCGTTGTTCAAGGAACGCTTCTGCATTACGTTGTCTTCTCATGAAGTTTCTTGATTTTTTTCCTTCGGCTGCGTTCCAAAGAAGAAAAAGAAAAGAAAAACGACCACAGATTTTTGGTTGTTATAACTGGAAACTTTAGGGGGACACTCCGGTTACGAGTAAATCTACACACTGCGAAATCTAAAGAAAACGAATCGGTCTTCCTACTATGATGGAAGAAACCGTCTTTACAACAATGTCAAAAAACCCCTAAGGAGAAGTTGAACTAATAAAAGCAAAGAGCAGAAAACAAGATAACAACCAAAAGAGCGATCAAAAAGTCGAGAACATAGGTCTGTTTCAGTAATACTAAACTTGGCAATTAAGTTTTATTTGCATGAAAATTAGTTCATATCAAAGACCCTCTCAAAAAGGGACTTCGGGTAACTGCATGTGTAATGGTGTGTGCGCATGCGTAAAATCAAACTTTTTCCCAGCTAGCACAACAAGTCTTGTTAGCAAAATTGTCAGCAAAATTGGCAACGTACATTATGTGGCACTCTCTCAATACAAGTACCAGAAAATGCACCAGAGGGTCTTAAAGGCACATGACCATTATTATATGAGGACGGTTTCTAAATAAACCTGTATGTTGTTTCACTAAGAGCTACTAAGGCAGGTAATAAGCACTATGTAAATCAACAACTTCTCCTGCTAAATAATAAACGAGTTTCAAAATGGCACATTAAACATACCTGCCCTAGTTTGCAGGAGTTCTAATGATATAAATTAGCATTCGAAGGTTGAATTTTTGCAAACGTGTTTCTTATAATTCTGTTAATTAAGTGACCGGCACACCTCTGAAACAAACTACCCGTTTCATTTAACCGAAGGAACTGTCGCACCTTTAGGAGTTTTTTAGAAAGAAAATGGTGAAATTGAATGAAATCTGCAAGGATTTCACGAAATGCAGAACGAGTTCTGAAACGAAAATCTAAATGGAAAATACGCCCACGCTTCACGAACGTCTAATCAAGGCTCCTGGTGGGCAAAGATGTTCTCTGTTGCCATTCTGGTGACTGTACTTGTGGTAGCTGGAGTAACAATATTTCATCTTTACTACGTGGGAAGTTTGTGTTGCGGCCTTCGACAAAGGCACAAGTATCGGATGAAAAATTACGTCAAGTGATAAACTGATAAAGCAGAATTTAACTTTGTGCACGAAACAGAAAAAAAAATTAAGAATATATTCGCTTCAATGCAAAGGATCGTGGAATTGACTGAGGGGAAATTCCTAACTCTAAAGAGGTTTGCTCGATAGACAGCTTGCTTGCAGGTAAGCAGATAGCTTGCAACTTAAGCACATAGTATGTTCTGTTAACGTTGCAGCTGTGCAACCATGGAGTTATGGATGCAAATGGGAGGATTGCTAAGGACTCGAAAACCCCCGCTAGAGTTGCACTCGGCTATCGCCTCGTGGCTTCTTTCGTGCTTAGCAAGCTCTCGCGTGCATCCATAACTCCATGGTTGCACGCTGCACGTTTACCATTTCTTAATTGGTACTGAACTAACTTATTTCATGAGTAATATTTCACGCCATGTAAGAGAATCCAAGACAGTCTTGGATTCTGGATTTCACGCCATAGATTCCAGATTCCAGCTACTGGATTTCAGTGGAAATTTTATTCTGGATTCCGATCGTTGGTGGAATTCCGGATTCTAGAACCCAGGATTCCGGAAAAATTTTATTGGATTCGATATTACGGATTTCATACAAGCAAATTTAATATTTCCCGGATTCAGGAATCCGGAATTCCTTACATGGGGCGAATTATTAGCCTAAATGCGGAAAATCTTTCCCTGTTTTTACTTTTTTAATGACATATTTTTGATACAACATATAAGGGGGTTTTATTTTCAGTGATATAAGGTTAGTCAGTTCCAACTTACGTAACGAGAACGGATGAGTACTTTTTAGCCTGTGGGAAAACTGTAGGGAAAGTTGCGAACTTGGCAAAAATTGATCTTTGAAAAACAAAAACTGCTAATTCACCTGCATATGACCTCCAGGCAAATGCGATTTGCCCGCATGCGTAACTGAACTACATATCAATTTTTACAGGTGACTATATTAAGAAAACAACAGAAATCCATACGTACGGCATAGATTCCAGAAAGCAAGAGATACAATATTTCAGAATACTTGATCTTCAAAGCCGCCAAACAAGCCAAAACAAGATGAAATAATTAAATAAAACGAAACTGTTGCAAAGAAGTGGTAAAAAGGAAAAACGCAACCCTGTAACAACGAAGTTGGCCAATCTTTTTTTGCTCTTTAATAAGAGATAAAGCTCCAGTGTCCTGAATATAATTCCAAGAATTGGCCATTCTAATCGCTTAATTAATTCTAACCGTTATAATTTCGTATAAAAAAATCTAGACTGGAGATTATTGAGGGCAAAAAAGGTTTTTGCTCTTATAATCTGGAATTGTCAGCATTTAATCTAATTTCAGTGTTTTTTTTTTCAGCCTAACTACAATGTAATAAATATATGTGTGAAGAGAAGAACTCAGAAAAAATTTTTCTGAGTTCTAGTTGGAAATTTTTTGGCAAAAGCTCTTTATTTCATCATTTACTGGAATCATATATCTTGTCTGTGATAAAAGTCAAGGATTGAGCACAAACTTTGAAGATCGCCATATGCATAACTATTTTGCATGTCATTTTTTTTACAGGTGGTAATATTTTTTGGAAGCCTTCCAACCATCTAGTCAAAGAATAGCAATTTCATTATATTTACTGGAACGTGATGTTGTGCATTCAGCTCAGTTTAAATTGTTCACATGCAGAACTGAAAAAGCAAAAGCTTGGAGTTTAATTATTATGGTGGTTACAGCTGTATTTCTCGGAGTAATCGTGGCTGGCTTGAGCATCCTGGATATCTATTTGTTAAAACAATGCTTTGGACAACGGAGAGAGCAAGACGAAGATGGCGAACAGCCTGCCCAGTTTCCGCCCTTGACAGTCCCTTACTTTGCCTTTGCTAGATGAACTCTTCACGCGCGACATTTCTTGATGTGGAGATTTCAGCGCTAAGAGCTACTGAGAACTTCAGTTACATTATATGCATTATCGTTAATGGTTTAAAGAAGTTATAAGTTGCATTTCAATTGCGGATGTGCGAAAATTAGGTCTAAAATCACCTCTGTGAGATGTTAGGGTCATTTACAACGAAAGACTAGCTAAGAAGCTCTAATAAGGGAAAGATAGAATGACGTCTTCGGTAAGAAGGATATGTAACCTGACACTTTGTCTATCAAAGATGTAGAGAATTTTGTAGGAATCTATAGCTATGAAGTTACTTGTACGTGTGACGAACACTCTCCAATTCACTCAGTTCAAGGAGTAAAATGCAAAATGCCACAAAGCCTGACTTAAAATGATGAGTGTCAAAAGTTTTTTCTTAGTTTTGAACATCTGTTTTAGGATTCGTGAAAGAACAACAATGTACGTATATCATAACATAGCATGTTTACTAAATTCAATTTTGCGACTTATATTTTGAAAGTCTTTAGCGGTTAATTAGATAAACTAGTACCTTTAAATTTTCATTTCATGAGATTTAAAACCAAATTTGTCATATTATCTTTCTAATAAGATGATCTGAAAAAGATGACATTCATTCGTCTGTTTTTTCTTCTTTGCATGTATTACTTCATGTATCTTGTAAATCATCCTTTTAATCTCAGAGAGGAGCGTTTCTCTATTTCCAGTTCCACCTGTTAGGCACTCTGCCAAATATCAAGTATTTTTTTACAAGTGCGTCATTGGCCATTAGCGAGTTGATTAAACATACGCGTTTCCTTGCCTTTCTTTATATCAACACTGAACAAATTAGGTTCGTAGACGCATATCTACGATAAATGAGCCGAGGAAGCTTACAAGGAAAAAGATTATCTTCAACATGGTCGTGGTGGAGATAGTGGTGCTAGGGACGTTTACAGCTCTGACGCTTCTTGATGTCTATATGCTCAAGAAACTTTGTGAGGGGAAAACTTACCGCGTTCATTTAAACTCAAAATACCATTTGGCTGGCGATGGGTCGTATCTCTTGTAAACGGAGCCGAAGCAGAGATGGATGGATTGATTGATGTTACCTGCACAATTTATCCTTTATTTGATAAAGTATTTAACCTGCACGGGGAGTATTTTTTAGAGGGAAACGAGTTTAAATAGAAGTTATACCTAAGCTTCGCTATCCGCTTGTGTGGAATTTTAGGACATTTCAAGTCATCCTGTGTGCTGTCAAGAACATTGAGCAATTATTGCAAGTTGAATGGTGTATAAAACGTCAAATAAAGCCTAAGGATATTAGTTGACATAAGTGAGACACTGTTTATAACATGGACATTAATGTGGAACACTACAAATATGAGTAATGTAAACAGTTTCCGAGGCAAAATTAAAATTAATTAAAGAGAACGTTTACGTGAACGCTCGCTGTTTTTATGGTTATATCTATGTATTTGCCAGTATCTATTAGGAAGACATCCAATAAGACATAAGGCGAATGCATGTGCGCAAAAGGGGATAGACAACATCTATTGATAAAATGCCCCAGCTAGAATAATAAATGTTGACAGCGTAGCATTTTGCATCACGTCGTTTTCATATTTCGTCACGTATATCATTATGGCGTGAGTTTTCCAACGCTGTTTTGGATTTTCAGTGCTGTTGCGATTATTCCTGTAGAGTCTATGGTGTTACTGGTGAAACGCAAGGAAAATAACATACAAGAAAGAAATTAAAAAGTAGAAGAAGTGAATGTTTTCGAGTAAATGTTATTTTGTACCTCCATTAAAAAATTTTGCTCATACCAGTCACTCAACCAAAGGCAAATTTGAGAAAGTAGTTTTTGGGTAGAAATCAATAATTGAGTTTTATTTTTGTTGAAAATTGAGGATAACGTAAAAAATAATTACTGCTTAAAATTAAAATAGCAATCACATCAATTCGTTAATAAATTATTAAGTTCCCTTTCCACTGCGCATGCGGAAAAACTCATTATACATGTATCGACTGGAAAATGGATTATCGCTTTTGACTGTGGTTCTTGAAAATCACCATTCCAAAGTTTTCACCCCTCAAGACATCATTCAAAAGCTGTAACCATTACACTCATTAATGTTGCCTTTGAGGTTTTCATTTTTTTAGCTAACAATTGCTTGTCCATGGCTCCTGTGTAAATATTTGTTTTCTGAGCAAATCGCACAACAAAAATATTTATTTCTTTACCAGCAAATAAAGAAGAGACTCTCTCGAGCTGAAAGTGGCACCACAGACCTGGAGGAATTTCCTTAATTATAAAAACTAATACTCGTACGTAAAACCCCAAATTGAAAGCTGGAAATAAAATATGTTCACAAACACGTCACTGCGACATGTTTACATTCGTGAACTGATGTGTTTTCCTTGGGGGGTGGGGGAGCACTCTTTCATATCCGTACGTTAATTATGATGCCGAGCAGGTGGCCAAAAAAGTGGCTTAATTCCAACCACAAAATAGAAAAATACAAGAGTTTCAGGTAAACAAGTTTTCGAGTCGAGTGAAGACTGAATCAGTCAGCTCGTTTTTTTCATTTGGTTAAATCTAGGAGCAGTTGCTAAAGAAGACAGCATGGTGTTCGTGGAAATTTTTGTCGCTGCTACAATTGCGGTCGTCGTAGTTGTTGAGGGTTACCTCTTGAAGAAAATTTGCAACGGAGAGGAACTGCCGTACTTGCCGCCTGGTCAGTTGTTTTTTTCTCGAGGACAGGCTTTAGCATTGATAAGCTCGACAAAGTGAAACGCATCGACGCGAAGCAGACATCTTGTCACTCCCGGATGGAGCTAGATGTTACAGACAAACTGGATCAAACTGTCGTGACGGTTTTTTAAATACGAACTTCTGGTAGAAGAGGAGCTTTTCATCAATCACTTCGAAGGAGTGCTCGTCAAAATGTTTATTCTACATAATATACGTGTAATCTTCATAGAAATGCAATATGTTGGCTAAATGATTTTAGTACTGATCATAACCTAAAATGAGGCCCCAAGGAGCGAAAGAGGACTGCGTCCAGATCACGAGGCACAAGCCCACATTGATTGGAACGATCATCGCGCAAAACATCCTCAGTTTTTAGTGACGAATAATATAATCACACCTTTTATTCGATGTGGGAGAGCTCAGCTCTTAATAACTTTAGATAGGGACAATCGAGGTATACGGACACGTTAGGTGGACTTTTGGTTGTAGCACGTTAGCAAGGAACTGTCAAAGTAAACTGTTATCATTGCAAAATATGCATTTTATTCCAATCATATGACACCGTCCTTTGTTAGTACAAAAGCTCTTCTGACAGAGTTCTGCATATTCAACAGTTAAGCGCTCTTTTGTGTGTGAAGCTGTCAAATAAATCGAAAGAATTTTTCCCTTGCTTAAATGATAAAAGAACTAATTAAAAGTTTTCTATTTGCTGTGTTGTGCATGTTTTCACCCGATTATAAATTTGTCAAACCTCATTAAATGTAGGGCCAATTTTGAGAACGTCTTCGACCAACAAGAAGCCACAAAATGCGAATCAGTTTCAGTTAGTTTTGGAGTTTTTCCTATCGTATTCCGGCCAGTTTTTTTTCGACAGTTATGTTAATGATGTAATGAGAAACTAGGAAAAAAAGGTAAATAAATAGATGTAAAAATGCGGTTTTAATTTGCAACTTTGAGGTTTCATTTTGGTCAACCTTGTATTGGAAAACGTCCAAATTTTACTCATTGCACGTAAAAGCTTCAAATGACAGTAACTGCGCCGTCTCTTTAACGGAACAGATAGATACACCATGGTGGTGTTTGAGTGTCTTGCAATAGGCTCAATTGCTGTGGTGATTGCCGGAGAAATCTATCTTCTCAAGAAAATGTTCTCAGATAACAGCTTCCCATATATTAACGTTAAAAACTCGGCAGCCGCAATCAAGGGAGACTTTAACTAGCAGATGAAACGATTACAAGAGACGTTTTTTTCTTGCACAAGTTTAAGATGTTGCAAAACGATTTATCAAACAGCTTAGCTTGGAGAAATAACCTGTACTGTAGCCTACGCAGTTTTTCGGTACACCCACTGATGTTTGAACTGGAATGGAGACACACTTGCACAACGTCGAAATACTTCATATGAAGAGTGTGGTGACAACTTTGATGGCCGACGAATTGGACCGAAAACATTTTTCGCGCTCGAACTAACCACGTGTACATGCAACGGCGGACTAACTGTTTAACGCTTTGCCCCGAACCATTAAGAGTATAGATCACCCGAATTTAAAGTTGCGTTTCTCGATTTTGTAGCATGATAGCATGATGTCCACGGCTTACGACTTTGGCCGACGGAATCGATCGCTTTATATTCTTTTCCACAACACCGCAAGGATGCTCACACTTTGGGCCGCAAGTAATCAACCTATGTTAAAATATCGTACAGGAAATATAAAGTAAACCGAAAACTAAGAACGATTCCTTTCAACTACGCAGCTAGACATAGAATGGCGCTCAGGGTTAGGCGACTCAAATGTGTCATCATCTACTCCTAATTTGTCTTTAACCAAACTACTGATTCGCTTTGTGCTTCTATAGTCATCAACGATAGTGTTTTTTTTACTGATTAGGAAACAGAGTGTAGTGATATCTAAAAGTGCTCTGAAGTATTTATTATTTACTGAACTATTCACTATTCACTTTAAATGCATTATTAATGATAAATCAGTTTAATAGTAAGGGGGTGGTCAGTACGGTTTTGAACATCCTGGGGGACTACAGACTTGTTTACGCTCACACAAAGATGCGCATACGGTTTCCAAGTCCAGTGGGACACTTTTTATTCGTCAGGATCTGTCTGTATGCCTGAATTCTTAGCAGTGGCTAAAAAATCAGGACAAAATGTCAAGCTAAATCTCCATTGGCAAGTTGGTGAATACCTTCCCCTTCCCCCTCCGAGCTAGTTCTCCGTTCTTTTTCAAAAAAATCAATCTCTCAAACTTGGCAATTCTACAACGTTTATGATCCCTTTTCAGCTGTTTGTTCACTGACTGGTCCATGTCAAAAGTCGAAAAAACTGGGGAAGGGTCTTTTTTCAACTGTGGCGCGGAGACCTAACGCTGTGGCCCCAGTCAATAAAATGTGAATAAGAAATTATTATTATTATTATTATTATTATTATTATTATTATTATTCTGGCTTTTTTTCCCCTCACTTCTTCTGAGCCTTCTTCAAATTATCAGTAAACTTGATGTGGGTCTTGATATAAATATTGTTGCAAATGACAAATAAATTTACCAACAAAGTAAAAGCAAAGGTAACTTTGATGTCAAGGTAAAGCGGGGAATGTGATTAATAAATTCAAAAGAGAAATAAATTACATAATCAGAACCCTAAGCGATTAATTGCGGTACCTCGGCAACTCAAATATTAGAACAGCTATCCGGGTTGTATGAACAGCATCGCGCGGGAGGACTCCCATATAAAAGCGACGGGGATTCTCGGAACTTTAAAATTAAACCCCTAATCTCATTCCCAGACCCTTGTAATTTTTGAGTATATAGTCTCGTCATTTTCTTTAACGTTCACTTAAGATAACTTTTGGAAATGTATGTTGAATAGCATAGGAAACGTCGAGTTCATAAAAATGCGAAAACTCGCAATGTTTATTACCGCTGTTTGAGTTTTATTTTTGATTAAACCCCTAAGGTTAAGGGAGACCAATGTGGGTGTGGCTCAAGCTTAAACTGACCCCTCAAGGAGACTACACTAAAACAGACATCTAAAAAGTAAGTAAGAGCTAGTGAAGAGTGTTTACTATTGTGCTGAGGAAGTTAACATAGAATGCCTTCATCTTTTATAAGATCTCAAAAGCATTGTCATGAATCTCTAGTTTTTCTTTACGCACAACCCTAACCGATACCTGAAAGAGTGACTTTCCGTCCCAAACACCCCAAGTGAGACCATAATCTGCAGTTTACACCCATAAAGCGAGACGACAAGCATCTCCGTCATTTTTATATGGGAGTACCGCCGGACAGCAACGCCACTGATCGAACTCGAGCAAGTCATTCACACTCATCTAACATCGTAACGGACTGGTTTGCCGAAAGGGTTCGGTAAACTACATCCCAGTCCCAGCTCTTGAATATTTACTTCCGTCTCAGTGGATTCCAGTCCTCGCTCCTACTTATTTACTTCCGCTATGGTCCGAATGCCCGTTCACATTGGATTTAAGTGTGGCACAGAACCTATCTGATGCTTTCAAGATCGGAGGGACGCTGCTTTGCTCGGTAACAGAAATCGCGCCGAAATCACCGTTCATATGTGTGAACAGAGGCTCTATCCCATATGGTTTTTGTAAGGCGCAAGAGCTATCCGGCATAGAACGAACATAGCCTAACTCACCTCGTAAGCCGCTGTTCTCATGAATTGTTTCGCGGGCGCCTTCCAGATGGCCGGAACAGTTAGAACCCATTGAATGTCTTCTTCTAGAATCCTGGTTGCTGATTGGTCAGACAGCTCTTCTAACACGTGATCCTTGAAAAACTTCAGAGCATGCGCGAAAACTTGCACTGCCTTAACTGACTTGCCGTTAACGGCCTTTATTTCTACATCTCTGTGAAGATCCTTTGACAGAGAAAAGGTTGAAAAAGTACATTACAGTTTATTATTATAGGTCCCCTTGTTGTTTTTTTCTTCTTTCATAACCTTTATATAAACAAGTATATATCCCATGCATTGCATTTGTACATTAATTTCTGCTGGTTCTAATGAAGAGAATTTGTTTTTAAAAAATCTAGGCATCACTGCATCTTTTAGATAGTTACACTAGATAATGCAGATCATTTCAATGGGATATTAGATCCTCGTCACAATCCAGGGGTACCCAGCGACAATTTTTGGAAAATATCTGTTCGGAAGACGATTTGAGATCTAGAATTTTCGGAACATTTGTTGTAAAATTTCTTGCTTGCCTGCCTCTCCTAGGATTTTCGAACATCTAAAAACTACTGTAATTGCCCATTTTTAACGGATTTTTACCCTTAAAAGGTCACCTAGAATTTTCGGAAGCCTTTTTTCTGGCTGAAATTTTCGAAAAAGTAAGTTTTGATCCCTATAATTTTCGGATCATTAGACTTTCAGCTAGGAAATCCGAACAGCTGAAAAATTTTTAGGGGATAAAAATATGCCTATGTCTACCGTCTAAATACTAAAATACGGTTAACAATGCTATATTTAAGTGGTTTTCAACAATATTCTCGTTGGGTGCCCCTGACAATCGGAGCCGGTAGAATATAAAACCGACAAAGGTCGTCTTTCTTTGACTGCTTCAGCTATGATGGTTGTTTATGTAACTGTTAGTCCCTTTTAAATAAAGAATTGAACAAAGAAAGACAGCTTGTAAATAGTTGTTAGCTTAATACGTGGGAAGTAAACACCATCTTTAAAACAAGGTCTTGACTTTTGAAATGCTGTCTATGTCCCGCCACTTCTCATTCATATTTTATTTTATGGCGTTCCTCGAATCATAAACATTAAATAACTTATTGCAATATCTCAGTTTTCATTATCAACATGCAAAACTAGAAGCTCGCGTTCATGCTGTAAGAATACATTTTTGACATCTCAGCTCCTTAAAAGTAGTGCATAGGAATTTTCAGCTTGTAACTTTTACGTCTTACGATGGTTTTGTTTTTAAAAAGTAAAAAAGTTTTTGTATCCATTAACAAATTCGAAACAAATGCTTTATTTTTTCAAGAAATAGGATATTGCCAAGATACCTAACAATTCGAAATGACATAGTTTGCTGATTATATGCAACTAAAAGTGTCCAATGGCAGGCCGAACCAGGTAAAAGATCAAACACCGTTCATGTGTTTATACTGCAAACAGAAAAACCTAAATCAATACCAAAATAAACAGCTATTTCAGGTATTTTATAAATGGCATTTTTGCAAAGAGAGTAAGCAAATGATAAAAGCATTACCTTGTTTGAATGCAAAGACATCTTGAATTTCTCAAAATACATCCATTTCTTCGCATCGTCCGGTTCAAGATCGTGATAAAAATCCCGCGCACCAAATCCAAAAGAGTGGAAGCTGCCATCGGGTTTTAAAAGCAAAGTTGTCGGTGTTTTTTGATTTGTTACTCCCGGGTCTCCTCCTTCCCATCTCCGCATCATGTGAACGCTTTCGGGTTCCCGTGTAAACGCAAAAGCATAGCCACTAAATGTTGTACCAAAGTCTATTGCCACCACAACAAAGTAGTTGTGCTGCGGGATGTGAACGTCTTTGACTGGAAGTCCGGAATCGATCGAGGCCGGAAGCGAATCAGAGTCTATCGAAGGAGATCGGGACGTGCCCTCGGAGAAATGTCCGTTTTGCGAAGATGTTGAAGCAGAACTCGAGCACGTGTCCATGTTTCGATTGATTTGATGGGAAATTGAGTTTTCACTTGATTTAGGACTACCTTGCTTTGGTTCATTTATATTTCCTTTGTTATCTTCACTCGGTTTTGAAACTTCGAAGTCTTGGCTTTTCTTTACTTGACCGAATTCTAAATTTTTCTTCTGTATCGGCGAAGTTTTCATGCCAAATGGTCCTTGAGAGTACGCATGGTCAACAGATGTATTACCTTCTTCAACGCTCTCCGCTCCCTTTGGTGCAAAACACATTTCTTCTTCGGAGTCCATGTCCTCAAAGTCCTTTATTAAGCTGTCAGCTAGTTGTTCCAGTGATGTGGAGCACACGCTGGGCGAATCGGAAAATCGTCGTGGCGAGCCGATGGTGCATTGTTCCAACAAAGCGCGCTCCTCCTCTGTTAAAGGAAAATCGAACGGAGTTCCTTGCTCCGTGTTACCATCGACGCAGATGGATGGTAGCGGTTGACTCAAATGATCAAATTCTCCGCCGCTATCGAGCATTCCCAGTTCATCTTTGATTTTTCGCAACTCAAACTCACTTAGTGACGGTGTTATTTGGTTGTTATTCCCTTCGAATCTGAATTCATCGAGTTTCGTCAGTTCGCTGTCAAGGTTTCCCGCGGTGTTAATTTGTTCTTCACTTTCCATGGTCGCTTGGTGTGAGCTTTGTAGTTCGCTGTTGACTAAGAGGTTAAAAATTTCCTGTAAATGAAACTACGAGAACGGATACATCAATGATGTTATTAACTCGAATTCCTTCGATTAAGAATATTGACAAGGGAAGTTATTTTGAATGTACAATATCACTCATTGAAAATAAAGCATTCTGAAAGGAAGCACTGATTTGAATAAACTCACATGGACTTGTTATACCACAAAAGCCAACGGATTGGATATTCCTTAGTTTTCATAACAAAAAGAGATCAATGGTACAAACACTAAATCTCAAGCACTTACATTGTTCGGACCCTCGGGCAGAAGTTCTTTGTACCGGTCGCCTATTATTATTAATAAATTCCTTTAAGAGAAAGTAAGGTCCCCTTTAGGTACCGAACCTTACACAGCCTCTCAGGGATAACTATGCGCCGAATTCATGGTAAAATCGATGGTGCTTTTTGCCCCATCCGTATCAACCACAAAAGTACTTTATTATGTTAATTTGATTAGTGATACACTTTTGTTTAAACACGTTTAAAGCTATAAACAAATTAAAACAATTTCAATGGCGGGTCTGGCCAAGTCCTAATTACTTGTAATTACTTCACGCATGAATAATAAATGCCAACTTCAGGATATGTACCATCTAATGTACATTAGAAAAATGGAGCCAAAATATCAAGAGAATATGAAAGAATAAGATTTGGCCGAAAGAAAAACGAAGGGAAGGGAAACAACCGGAACCAAATAAGAAGTACGTCATGGCTCTTAGCGTCATGTGAATTTTTCAAAAAGGTATTTCCTTAATTGAAATTGTCGTCAGTTTTGTTGCGTCATGAACTGAAGTGCGCTTTTCAAGAATGTCAAGAATATCTCTTCAAGATGTGACGAACTGTTTGTTTTTAGCCTCGTTCGCAGCAGGTAGAATAACAAATAAAGGTAAAAAAAGGACATAAACGCCAGCAGAGGCAGAATCCAAAATTTCAGTTCTATTATACCAAAGTAAGCCCAAATACTTTACATAAATTTTGAAGAAAAGTTGTAAACTTAGAACAAATTGGAAAACACAAAGAACTTTCAGCCATTGTCTCTCTTTTTTTTTATTTTAATAAATTTTAATTTTGTTATGTGTTACAATTTTTTACAATCTGACCCTTATGAACACATGGGAAAAAATACAAAAAAAGGAAAGAAAACTAAACATAACACACACACAATTACGTACTGATAAAAAAAGAGCCATCGTCTCTGCAACATCATAATTTAACTTTAATTTATAATCTTTTGGAGGCAAGGTTTGAAATTAAAAGGCCTGAGGTTTTTCTTGCTTGAAGAACAGTGCAGACTGTATTAGTATAAATTATTGGCTTATGATCAGAGACTCATCAGTACACACTAAAGAAGCGATAAACAGTGGATTAATAATTCCTCATCTGCCGATAAAATAAAACCCTACAGTGCGATTGCCACTTCCTTTTTGACATGGACCAGTTTGCGAAAATTTATTGACACAGCTGGCAAAAGCGCCTTAAAAACCGTGAAAGTGCCAAGTTTGAGAGAGGGAGAGAGATGTTGACATCTACAGTTGTATTTGCGACCACCATTTAATAATCGAACGTCTGTAAAATTCGGCGACTTTATGGAGCTACACTTCTTTCTGACATACCACTCTCAAACTCGGCAAGTTTACTAATTTCAACCGAGGCGCTCTATCTACCACTGTTGGTGGATTTTCCGAACTTTTCCAAAAGTTGCAAGAATTAGTGGAGGGGTCTTCTCAAAATGAGCCGTACACATTGTAATGCTTGGCTTAACTGTGTCAACAAGAACCGAGGTGATCACCATGGCGGCAGAGTAATGTTATGGAACAAGCTGAAAGTAATTTACATTTCGGCAATAGCAACTTCACATCAAGAATATTAGTGAATGGATTGACTAATTTTCCTTTTCCTTTAGAAAACGCCCTCTTTTTATCCATAATGTGTAAAGAGCATTAAGAGAGATTATCCATCGATCATGATTGTTATGCGAGAACAAAATAACGTTTTATAATGAGATCCAGCTTCCAATGAAATCATCAGGACTTCGTAGTGAGGTTTGGCTGAAAGAATTCTTAGTAAATTAATTAACATTTGAGTGCATTTGAAAGGTAAAGAATGTCAGAGGGTCGGTCGAGTTTGCCTCCAACGAGAGCCAACTCTAGGCAAAATCGATCGAATTCTTTTCCTGAAAATGACAATCTACAACCACCGACAAAAACGAATCGAGGACGGCGAAGCTTTGATACCAAAGCTTCAAAACCGGAACAAGACTCTCTGGAGGACGGCAAGATTCTGGTTCTGAAAGTTATTGGCAAGGTAAACTTGCGCATCGAGAGAAAGGAATACCAAGAACTTACAAGAATACTTAATCAAATTCCCGGAGATGTTCTGGTGCTCATTTTGGATAACTTGTCCATGGAGAGCCTTTACGCTGATATTCCAAGCAGCTTAGCTTCGTTGGCAGCGCTTTATTCAAAGATTTTTTACGATCGTCAGGGAAAACTTCCAGATCACGGATTTTCCAGCGACGATTTTGTCCACCGGCTGGTTCGGTACTTCGTGGATGTTCTCAAGTATAACAATCAGACGTTCGCGAGCGCACGTTCACGAGAGCATATCAAAACGATCTTCAAAGTTTGCGCGCAGATCGATAATTCCCTTCATGAAAGAATTGTTCAGAGAGTAGAGCAGCTTTCGAAAGCTTTGAAAGGATTTTCCGAGCATTCTTTGCTCGAGACAATAACGCGATCATCGGCAACTCGTTACATGAGAATGCCCGAGGCTTTAAAGTCTGAATTAGAGCGAGCGATAAACCATTACAAATCCTCCCTCCAAAGATTGGCCGATATCTTATTAAGAATGCCAGATAATCATGGTGAGCTAGATTTATCTTCTTCTGCACACAGCAAGGTAGATATCGATGAAAAGACGATTCAGTACATGAGAAAACTGTCGAGAAAAACCATCGAGGACAGACTGTCTTTTAATCAAAATCTACTGTCTGCAGTACAGGATAGTTCAAGAGACAAACTACTGATAAATGAGTTAATCGACAGCTTAGGAACACGCATTGACCACGATAAAGAGGTAAGAGCGCTATTCTTTACTAGAAAAATTGAAAACAACAACAACAACAACAGAACATATAATAAGTACAGTTAAGTGCTATAAGATGGAATATTCTAATTAGTAGTTTTCGTACGTTAAAGATTTTTTTGCCTTAGTAATTAAGGTTGGTCCGCTCGTGCTCATATAACTATGAATACAAATACTGTTTCATACAACCGCTGCTCTCATTGCAGGGGCACCCAACGAGGATATAGTTCAAAACCACATAAACATAGCATTGTTGAACGTAATTTACTATTTAAACGATAGATAAAGGCTTATTTTTATCCCCTAAAAATTTTTCATCTGTTCGGATTTCCTAACTGAAAGTATAGTGATCCGAAAATTATAGGGATCAAAATTTACCTTTTCGAAAATTTCAGCCAGAAAAAAGGCTCCCCAAAAATTCTAGGTGACCTTTTTAGCGTAAAAATCTGTTAAAAGTGGGCAATTATACCATTTTTTTGATGTTCGAAAATCTTACGAGAGGCAGGCAAGCAAGAAATTTTACAGGAAATGATCCGATAATTCTATAGATCTCAAATCGCCTTCCGAACAGATAATTTTCCGAAAATATCGTTGGGTGCCCCTGTCATTGAACAACCAAACAAATGTGTTTCCAAACTTTGGGTAACTTAAGCGTAACCTTTGTTTGCATCCTTTCTAACAATATGATGATGTGTTCAAGGACTAGTTTCCTTGTAGTTCCAGTCACACGTAAATAAACATAATTAAAAAGGAATATTTTGATATAGAACCGTCGATTTGTTTGGGGACGGATAGCAAAAAGACTGCAAGCAGTATCTTTTTTGTTCCAGACTTATCTTGTTCGAAAATCTGTGAGAGAGTGGGATATTTGAGTATTCGAGCAGCAAAGCGCCAGTGTTGTGCTGGCGTCAGGACGCTGGTACAGGCGCCCGCACAACACGCTGGTCGCGGTACTCAGATATTCCACTCCCCCACAGATTTTTGAGCAAAAGAGAGACTGCTCGCAGTCTAGATAGCAAAGGGAGTGACATTTCTAAAAGCATTCACTGCAGTTGATAGCCTGCGTGGCAGGCGCATAAAAAGGGGGGAGGGGAGGGGGAGAAAAGCGCGATAGGGAAAAGGGAAAATCCTCTCTCCCTTATCCCTCCTTTTCTGCCCCTCATCCCTTTCGACGCCTGCTACGTAAGCTATGCAGTTGATAACCTGTTGTAAACATGTGACCCGGGTGAGTAGGGGAGGAAACTTCCCTTTTCTCGTCATTTATCCCCTTCGACTTATAACCATACAAACCTTGTACTAGAGTTTGTGTTAGGAATTACCTGTTTACTTTGTTAAGCAGAGAAGGCATTTAACTTCTATTGTTGAATAACCCTCAGGACACATTGTTATCTATGGGACAACTGATTTGTGGTCTGGTTGTAGCAGTTATAAATTGAGACAGTTCAATCAAGTCATGAGCCGAATCATGTCATCAGGGAGGGTCATATGTTATGCAGTTAGATCGCAAAACAGTCCGTATTTTTGCGTATTTAAGTATACGCGAACAGTCAAACAAGAGGTCTAGAGCGAGGCTGAAAACGGATAACGAGACTGGGGAGAGACGCTAAAAATACCTGTTTTTTCTCTCGCCTGTGAGGCTAACGCGCTTTGCGGGCGTGAGGCTCGTACTTTACTATTACGCTACGCTAAACCGATTTTTTGTTTCGCAGACTATCATGCAGTGCTTACTTTTGTCAACCTCAATGTAGAATTCGTTATGTTTCAGGTTCTTCAGCTTTTGAGTGCACTAAGAAAAGAATTTAACGTGTCACTTGACGAACAAGTGTTACCGCTACTCGAGAGGTTTCATCACGGCTACCGCCTGGTATTACAACTCTTAGAGGAGTCGCTAAAGGATGTGGCTACATTGAAGGCACCCACTATCACTCGCACCATGGCTAGTGATTCGGAGTCTGGTGACGTCAGCGAAGATGGATCAGATGTGTTCGATACTGTTACGCAACTGGATGATGAAACAGGTAAGGTCTTACCTCAGTACCTCAATTAAGGTTGCTTGGCTTGTTTACCAGGCTTTCATAGTTATCAGGTATTTCATTGAAGTATCCGACAAGTCACCCGTAACGAGTTAGCAGCGCACAGTAGTGAGGCTAAAGGAGTAGGGAAGGTCTTTAACCCGCGAGCAAGCTCTCCGGGGCGCTCTGGCGGCGGGGCGGGAAAAGGAAGGAGAGGTTGCAACTACGATTCTGGGATTTGAATATCTGCATCGACAAAGTCGATGCGAAATGCTGATTAGCGGAGATGGTATTAGTTATAACGTCTTTGCCCTTGGCGCTTGCTTTCACGTGTTTTTCAATGTTTGTTTACATTCGCGCTCGTTTCCGCTTCACGCTGATTGGTGGAAATCTGACAGCTCAGTCGACAGGGGAATTGGAGGCGAAATTCAAATTCCAAAGGGAGACGTAGTTGCAAGCTCTCCTTCATTTTCCGGCCCCACCGCCAGAGCGCCCCGGAGAGTTTGCTCGTAGGTTAGCAGCCCTTTAGATACAGTAACAACCAGCAAATGAAAAACTACGACTCAAGAAGTACGGTACTTCCAGGCTGAACTTTGGTCAAACTGTAAATACTGATCACATAAGTTTGTTTCAGTGTTAATAATAATAATAATAATAATAATAATAATAATAATAATAATAATAATAATAATAGTAATAATAATAATGATGATGATGATGATCATTTGATGTCATTTATATCAATAGTAAACTATATCTAAAGAGGGAAACAACAGCCAATTGACATTGATAAACTTATAACCCTCAACGATACATAAGGACCACTCTTCTTTCTACTAAAGAACCATTTCGGCGCCTTGCAGAAAATCATTTTTTTACCATACTTTAACAGTATCGTCCCTTTGGCCTTACGGTTGAAAAGGCTCCTCGACATAATTCAAAGTTGAAAAAATAAATAAATAAACGACAACTCGATCGGTCAAAACACTACACATGTCCAAAACACTTGACATTTTTGAAAAATATATTGAAAATTCAATATTGTCGATTTTCTTCAATTCCTTTACAGAATTCTCCGCCCTTAGCTCAAGTGAGACTGAACAGGCTGAAAGGGTAAAGCCAACACAACGCAAACAGTTGAGCCCAAACGTTAATGGGAAAGAAACAAACCAACAGCAAAAAGATATAAATGCCGACCTTCAAAAACAACTCCAGAATAAACAAAAGGAGCTTGAAGCAGCACAAGAAATGGTTCAACTCCTAAGAATAAGAGAGAAAAATCTGACTGACAGGTAAAAAAATAAGGTTGTAAATTCATTGGATATTACAGTCATGGAGAAAAGTCAGTAAGAATATCTTAATATCTTCTTCTGTTCTATTTAAGGCTACAGGACCAGGCGCAGAGACAGTTGAAAAAAGGCGGGAAATTTGAGGATTTGTCGGCAGGTGAGTGTCGGCCGTCTGCTCTGGTAGAAAGCTATGACAACCTCTACACCCAGACGAGGCTAGATGCTATGGACGAGCTTGATGAGTTGGAATCTTTAGATAAAGTGGACGACAGTGGAGACATCAAAAATAAAATATTGTTCTCAGTTTTGGTGGTAAGTACCATAATCTTCATTTGCATTTGCAGTTGTGAGTCGTTCAAAAAAGTTGTTATAATCTACTTAAAATGAGTAAAAAGGCCAATGAGAACCCCAGGAGAGTCTGCTTGAGGAGATTTTTTCAGGGAAAAAGCAACTTTTTGTGAGGACGAGCGATTGGTAGGGCAAATGATTATTGGTTGGCCAAGAGACATTTGAGAAAGAGTCGCTACGGTGACCACGTGACCTCTACTGCGGCGGTCGTGGATGCGGAGTCCTGGGGAGAGTACGTCCCGTAGCCCACCTAGCAGCTTAGCAGCAAGCGTTTCCATGCGGTTTTGGGGCTCGTTCCATGTTTCGCAGGGCCAAAACCGAAAATACCGTTCCTCGTCGTCCCCCGGTCTTTCTTTGCTCCGTAACCACGCGAAAAGGCTTGCTACGCAGGCTATAGCCCACCAAATTTCAACTTTAAGCAAGAGGAGTCGAAACAGTGAGTGCGGCGTTTCTCGCTCACTTGCTTTCGCTGTCAATAAGTCGTAATGACCTCATTTAGAGAAGCAAGAGATGCTATTTTTCTCTCTTACGATCAAGGATTAACAGTGACGAGGAGTGTTTGTTGCTGTATGCTGGATTCGTGTAAGCCTCAAAACCTGGATTATCCTTACGACTTGTACACAGCATTTGACCTCGTTTGAGGATAAGAAATTTTAACCTGAGAAAACTCAGGCAAGACGTAATTCCTGGAAAACCAGAAGCGTCAAATATTTTCTTGATAAAGCGAAAAACAATCTATGATAGGTCTTAAAACCAATGATTGTAAAAAGAAATAGGAGAAAAGTCGACTCAGTTTAGAATCACGTAGCAGCGACTACGCCACAAGACAGGTCTTCACGTTATAGGATTTGGCGCTACGGCGAAAGGTTATTTCCATGCATGCGCACTGCGTCATTTTTGGGCTTTTTTCCCTTCGGCCGCCGTAGTAGAGGTCACCGTGGCCCTCCCGTCATGCACAGAACTATTCCTCAATCTCCATGGGTAAGAGCGTGCATCCCATCATACTTTGTGGGGTCTCTATAGAAACAACGCCTTTAACTCGAACCAATGGTGTTAAAAGTGTTTGTGTCCATTCCGGTAGGTGGCATACCGAACGGTACAACACGCATTGACAGAAAAGCAAACTAAGCTCAAGAAAATCCTAGATATCCCGGATGACGACAAGATAGCAGCGCCCGCGCAGGAAATGCAAGACCGCATTGCTGACTACTTAAGGATAACGGGCGCACGATTGAAAATTGACGGTATCAAACAGGTGCGTTGAGAACTTAAGTGAATATTTTAATGAATGCCGAAAAAATGGATGATTATTTTGGTTAATTTGTTGTGGATGAACGCAAATAATTAATCCTTTCCAAATAGCTGTGAAAGCATCCTTAAGGAAGAAATTGATTATTCAAACTCGATTTTAAAGTGTAGATTGTCTTGTGGAATTCAAAACAATGCCGACGGAGACAACCCCAAGCAATAATGACGGAAATCTTGAAGATAAAAACTCAATCTATACATTTTGTTTGACTTAGAAAAGTTGTATTTTATGTGGACGGAATAAACAGTTTCGCCAGCAGAACACGCGCCGCGTTCAATCAGTTGTTTTCTTTCCGAGAGACCACGTGACATTCCTTTAACCCCATGTGGACTATGTGGACGGAATAAACAGTTTCGACAGCGGGACACGCGGGTTCAATCAGCTGTTTTCTTTCAGAGAGACCACGAGACATTCCTTTAACCCCATCATTTCGTCCATGCGTAAAAAGGTGGCGAATAACTTCATAAGGAGATTTTCAACATTTCTTTTCTTTTTTGGCTTTAAAGGATGTAAGCAAACAACTATGGAGCACCTTGTACGATTTTCCAGAATTACAAAACTGTGTGAAGTTAACAGAATACATGGATGAATGCGTTCGCTTGTCATGGATGCTGGCAGTCCAAGTTCCACCAATGAGCATTGAATACGAAGCCACAGAGTTCTCAGAGAAACTTCATGGACGGTTCATGACGTCTGACATGACGTCTCTTGGAATAAAGTATCACGTGTGGCCAGCTTTGATCGACTCGAAAGCCGGTGTTGTGCTTTATAGGGGAACTGTAGTGACATGAATTAAATTATTCCACTGGGACTGGTTCAATAGAATAAAGACTAGTTCAACAATAAATTATTTAATTGCAATGTTCGTGAACGATCATTACCTGTAACTGCTGGTCTTTTGATGCCAGCGGGTTTCCCTTTGTTAACATGCGCACGGAAGCCTCGTGATTGGCGTGTACCGATGCCAGCGTAAAATAATCTCAAGTTTTTTGTTAACCCGTTTTGTTAAAGTTTTTCCTCGCGTTAATAGAATTCTTTCGCTGTAATTCTAATCGATACATGTGATGGTCATTTTGTGGGGCACTTGTGAATCATTCAGGGACGCATCGTGTATGATTAAACGTTTAAGTTGTTGCTTTATCGTGATGGATGCCAAGGTGTGCCGCCATTCGCCGCTACGAATCCTGTTTCATTATTGCGCATGTGCTTTTTTTTCGTAAAAGCGCTTTTGTGTTGAAGGCAGAGCCGCAAGAAGAATGGGGAAAACGGTCAAGTTCAGATGCCCGCGGCCTGATTTTTCCTCGAGGGTTTCAGCGCGAGCTTTCCCGCGCTCTGGATAGCCTGCATACACTCTAGATGCCACCTACTACGCAATCTAGTAAAATGACGTCTTTTGTGACAGTCTATCACGTGGCCGGCAAAGTGCCTCTAAGTGGGAAATTGTGTTCACTTCTTTTGGTTTCTTGAAGAACGTCAGAGGCCTGAGCTGCATAAAACCTAGCGTTGGACGTAAAAGGTTGACGACTAACTTCAACCTCAAATCAAATTCTGTACTTTAACGCCAAAAAGATGGCAGCCTTTTTTACGGCGTCTGAAGTGGTCCCAGGGGCGGAGCTAGAATTTCTCTCTAGTTAATAGTAATGAATCAAGCGCTGTTGTTGCTACAGATACTTTCTTCGAGGGATTGGAGACATGCTCAGGAATAGCGTTTCCCAGGAACTAAAAAGCGGTAGAACGTTTAGCGCGCATTTGTCAGAGGGGGTTGAAAATATTTCCTTATGAAGAAATAATAACAGTATGATAATAGACTTTTGAGTCAGCGGCGTAGAAGCAAAGTTTTGGGCGAGCAGTATCTAACCTCTCTTCCCCTTCAACCATCCCCACCCCCACCCCCAATGTAGCTATTCCTCGCATAAAAGGCAACGAGAGATATGCATCACAAACTTCCAACACCCGAGCCTAATCCCAAACTAAGATACGATGAGATACTGCTGTAAGACTTGAAGAATGCATTTCATCCTTCATGAAATCTGATTTGACTCTTTTTTTTTATCTTTTATTCAGCCATAAGGTAGACTCAGTAATCGCGAGATGCCATGGATGTGCATCCACGCTTCATCGATATTGACAAACCTGCTTAAAGAAGAGTAACACTACAGTATCTCGATTCACAGCCTAAAAACCTTGAGCACTCTTGGAAAGGACACGACCGCAATTACCGGCACGTATCGCAAAAGGACTGTTACAAAGAAAGAGCCAAACAGAAAAAAATACGTACAATAATAAAATTTACCAAATATCTTTTTCAATTGCAGGGAGTTGAATAACCAACCTTTCCAACCTATCCTATGCTATTATATTAATTTTTTATCAAAGGTATTTATTTAATTATCTGAATGCAATTGTCATTAAAATAAGACACTACTATGCTACCATCAGACAGAAGTGCGGTAGAGACTGGTAATCCCCCACTCATTAGTTTAAACTTTGTTAGGAACTTTCCACTCAGTTCTAATACCTGAACCCTGTAATTGCCAGAATCACAGACCATCAGGTGTCCTGCTTTGTCGACTGATAAGCAATATGGATTATCGAATTCCCCATCACCGTCTCCTTGATTCCCGAATTTATACAGAAAATTACCGTCTGTATTAAACACTTTGATACTATGATCTCCTCGGTCTGATACTATATAATATCGATCCTTCTGAATACAGTGACAGGGATCAACTAATAAATCTTCTCCACCAAACTTTCTAAGAAACTGGCCGCTTGGTGTGAAGATCTTGATTAGTTTGTTATCTGCATCAGCAACAATAATATTACCATCACTGTTTACAGATAAACCCCACGGAAAATCAAACTGGTGATCAAGATTTCCCTCACTGCCAATTTGAGCAAGGTATTCTCCCTGGTCATTGAATATTTGTAGTCGGTTGTTATCACTGTCAGCTACTACAATGTTTCCGTTATTTAAATAAGCTATACCACAAGGGTGAATCAACTCTCCCTCTTGAATACCCGACCTGCCAAAAAACCTTAAGTAAGTTCCATCACTACTAAATATCTGGACAAGGTTGTTCTGAGAATCAGTTACTGCAATTTCACCAAGTTCATTCACCGCCACACCCCAAGGTCCATCAAACATTCCAGCAGATGAACCTTCTTCTCCAAACGACAGCACAGGTTTGTATTTTCTGGGTTTGACTTGAATAGTAAATGGACTGCCACTAACATGTTCTCCATTTACCATCACTGATGTCTGGAATGTTCCTGCTTCTTTGGCAAAGTAGCTGATATTGTAGCTGCCATCTTTGTTATCTTGGACTTGTGCTTCAGTGGCGCATTCACGGCCGTCATCATTTCTGATTTCCACTGTAACGATATCACACTGTTCGCAGCATTGTTCATTCTCAACATTTCGTGTTGTTAAAACAAACTGTGCTTCCAGTCCAACAGTCACGTCATTGATTCCATTTCCTTCCGCTTTTGAGTTGCTGGATTTAGTCTGGCTGATGATTTGTTTCAAAAAACCAACACCTTCACTGTTTGCTTTAGCCATCAATGATTTGTTTGCAAAGAACACAAAGTGGCCAGGATCCTTACGGTCACAGTCGACTTGGTCTGCCTCGTCAGTGACCTCCTCTTGAAATAATGTGTTAAAGTGCACAATCTCGGCATTGCTGCTACGCTTTAGGAAAGTTTCAGTTTTTACAGTTGATGTCTCAATCAGCTGTAATTCGTTTTCTAAGTCCGACTGTTGCTCTAAAAGACGTTCAATGGACTGTTGAGCTTTGTCTTCCACCTCTTTAAAAAGTTCCTGTTTCTTCGTTTCAATGATTCTCATTAAATTGTCAACCAAATTCTGTGCGCTTTTTTTCACGCAAGCAACCTGTTCTTGAATTTCATTGCACTCACTTTGTAGTCTAGTTATCATATTTCTTTTCTGAAGCGCCTTCACCTTCTGAGACTCTAACAGGGACTCCAAACGTAATTTTCGTTCATTGGCAGCATCTTGCAAAGGCACTTTGACGTGACCTTCGTGAAGCGTTACAACACAAGTGTTACAAATGGCGACTTCACAGTCCTTGCAAAAGAACTTGAGCTTTTTGTTTTCATGATGTTCCTTTTGGCAAAATACTGGCCTCCTCAACACGTTTTCAATGTCTTGATCTTGAAAATCCTTAATCGCCAGCACTTTGTGGTCTTTGTTGGCTCGGATGATGTTATGAGCTGCAATGCAATCGTCGCACCAGAAGGCGCAACATTTAAAACAATAGAAACTTTGGGCACTTGTTTTTTCGCAGTTTCCGCACTTCACTCCAGCGACGCTGCATTTTTGAATAGCCATGACATCTAACAAACTGTTCATTCGAAAGTTGGCCGGCAAGTCTTTAGGATATCCACTTCCAGGAAGTTGATAGTTTCTGCGACATTCCGGGCATGTGATCTCGCCACGTTTGCCACTCGTTCGTTGAAGATCGTTCAAACAATGAAGACAAAATGTATGAAAACACGGCAATATTTTTGGTTCAGTGAACGGGCTCATACACACAGAACTGGATACTTCTTCATGTAGGTTGTGTAATAAAGTTTGTAAATCCATAACCGAATTTGCAAAGCTGGCAAATATAATTAACGAGGTTGGAGTGAATCCGCCCCAAAGTGTTGTAGTTAGAGATTGAAATCATATTTTCGGCGAGGTTGTTTTATGTTAATTGCCGCCCCTTTGCCCCTCAGGAAACAGACAACACTAACCAATCATGAGGCATTGTTTGACATGTTTTGACTATGCCGAGCTTTTGAGAAAGGATTTTTCTAGGAATTGAGATTAAAGCCCTTGACCCCCAAAAGAAGTGAAAGAGTGTGTCAGGATGTCGTGAAAATTGTTGTTATCAATAGCTAACTAGTAGTGACTATTACCTAAGATGCGCTGCATTCCTAATTTTCCCTCCATTCGATTATTTTTTTATTTAATATTTAATATATCTTTTCAAACTTGCAAAGAATGCATCCATACAAGGATTGAACGATGTAAGTTCGGAGTGACTGAAAAAGAACATAATTTAAATATTCAAAATACACGCTGGACTTCCTCTCAGCAGTACTCGTCCAAGGAAGAGGGAGTGGGTGGAGTGGGGTGGGGGTTTGTTGCCATTTCTCCCCTGCAAAAAAATTGGGCTTTGCGCATTGAAGGCGGCGTTCGGAACAGGAGGGTTTCCCGTTTATCACTTAACAGTGGAGAATTCACCTTCTATAGCTGCGAGGACTTGGGCTAGGGCCATGTTCCAGCTAAGAGCCAAAAACAATATTCACCACCAAAAGGAGCCAGATCTGGCAAAAAAAACGACAACAACAATAACCAAAAAAAACTTCCTTTACCAGTTCTTTCCTATCTATGCCTGCCCATTGCTCCTGCTGAACAGACCACGAGAAAAGATGTCCACACCAATTCTATAGCGAACGTCTGCGACAGATGAATCCCTCCATCGACCGGCAACCAGAAAGGAAACCCCGCACAATTAATCTCCTTGAGCGTTTATCTCAGTACGTTTCAGTGCATTGCTGACCTGATATAAGCGGCGACTAGCAAGGTAAAACATCCTAATGCAAATTTGTCAATAAGTTCGCGGATGTGTGCTGCTACTTCCTCAACAAGTGGTCGAGTTTGTTTTGTTCTTTGCGCCATCTCTGTAACTTCTTCGTTCAACTAAATCAAAAACAAAATGCATTCTAAGTGATGACAATTAATGTTTAACCATCTCAATTTATCCAAACGCAGTGAAAATGTCGTTCATTCGAACACTGAAACAACGACAAAGTCATAAAATTTTAAAAGAAAAAAGAACATTCATGAATAATACAATGGAAAATGAAGCAGAACCGCCGAGCAGCCGGAGCGCTGAACTTGCACACCATCCCAAATTCCCGAGTTCAATTGAAGCCTGCCCTAGTTGACAAAAAATTTTATTTCATCTTTCGCAGTCGCGGGTCGGTTCGCGTACAAGCTAATAAAATCCCTCCAGGTAAGAAACGCACTGATTGCTTACTGGATTTGTTTCTAGACAGTACCGAGATCAACTCCTGGCCACGCTTGTAAATGGTATACTACTTATAGTATCGCCAGTTTTCAAGAACTCTTCGTCCAAGTGGTTTGATCCTAGGTTTTCTCTCTGCTCTTGAACCCAAATGAATAATTAAGAAGTGCATGATAGTAGACAATGTCGTTTGTCACTATCGTACCCATATTATGACCATGATCATGATCATGATCATCATCATCATCATCATCGAACAAGAAGCAACAAAACTTCATCAACCATCGCTAGTTGTTCACTCACCTGTAAGCCGTCTTTAATTCTTGAAATTCCTGTCGTGTGTTTTTCATGACAGCAATTCGTTCCTGAAGATTTCCTTGCTCTTTTTTGCTGTTCAAACAATCGATTCTTTACTGTCTTCTCTCGCACCTTCTTCACTTCACGACCCTTGTCCACCTGTTCTTCATCAGATGTGTCCGCGTTTCTTTCCTCTCCTTCACCCTCCGAATTTTACTCTTCTCTTTCCTTATCCACCTCTTCTTCCATTTTCCCATCTTCCATGTCCACCATTTCTCCATTCTCCTCCGCTTCCTTGCAGTACTCTACACTGCTGTTATCCTCTCTATCTTCATCTTCATCCAAACCTCTACTCGACAACGATTCTTCTGAGGAAGGACTAAACTCCAATTGATTTTGACTGTTTGGTGAGGTGTGCTGTGTAGACGGAGGATGGGTTGAGTTGGAAGCTCGTACCACAGCTTCGTCAGGCAAAGAAGACTTCCTTCAAGTTTCTCTACCGCCAGCAGGTAAACTGAAGCATGAGGGAGGCATTAAGATATGTCCTCTGTGGGCGCCTCGTACACTTTCCGTGGAGACAAATAGTTTGACAGACGTCTTTTTAACTGGTCTGAAAGTTGCCTTTGGAAGATCATGTTCCCTTTCACTAAAGGCAGCTTCGTTGAGTCTAAAAATAAAAGCAAACAAACAAGCAAACAAACAGAAGGAGTTACTAGGGACAGAATGACAAGTCACTCCAGGCGGTTAAATCTGCATTTAGTCTTTGTGTATCAACTATGCTTAAAAGCAGTCATTTAAGCCTACGGTGTATTCGCAAGCATTGTATCGCAGTGAGGCCATTATTCCCAGAAGGTCCTCCGGAATCTTTCCTCTGAGCGGGTTGACTAGGGATTTCAGGCTGATGTAAAGCGACCTCACAGGATCTGAGACTTTGTGTTCTTTTAAATATAGCTTAATGCAAATATGACACATAATTTAGAAAAATACTGATAAGGGCTAGTTTTTCCAAATGTGCTCACTTGTGTTTCTTCTGCAACTCTTTAAGTTATTATAATAACGAAGTAAAGGAAACAAAGGTGAGAATAAAGGCAATATTTAAAAATTCTGACCAGGCGCGTCTCTAACAGTATGTCTTGACTCAACTGTAACAAGAACAGATTCCCCCCCTGAAGATGAGGGAAACACGATCGACTCTTCCCGAGGGGTCCTCCGGTGGGGATGAATATTGCTCCTCATTTGACGACACGGGCGGGGTGGGGAAAAGCGCGGTAATGCCTCAGAATCATTCATGGTTGAAAATGGTTTGGGTGGAACGGTCGGTGGTTACATTTGAAATAGACCGGGCTATAAACCATTACAAATCCTCCCTACAAAGATTGGTCGATGTCTTGTTAAGTGTACCGGATAAACACGCTGAATTACCTTTATCTTCTTCTGCAAACAGCAAAGTAAATATAGATGAAAAAACGATTCAGTACATAAGAAAACTGTCGAGGAAAGCTATCCAAGGCAGATCATCGATTTATCAATCTCTACTGTCTACGGTGCAGGATAGTTCAAGGGACAAACTATTGATAAACGCCGGTTAGTAGACAGGTTAGGAAGATGCATTAATCGCGATAAAGAGGTAAGAGCACTATTCTGTATAATAAACCGAAGAACAGCTGGGAAAGTGGCCTTTTAATGGATGCTGAATAGTAACATTTTAAAAGTGATTCAGTGCTTTTAATGACCTGTTTTACGAACACCTAAAGGGAACATAACGATCTGTATGAAGGGCATGTTCTCAGGCTATAAACATGCAAAATACAGGATTTCCGCCTGCAGGTAGCTATATTAACTTATTAAC